>JAHTLZ010003518.1:45562964-45595098 GCA_023846285.1 Phrynocephalus versicolor | reverse complement strand
TTGTTGTTGTTGTTGTTGTTGTTGTTGTTGTTGTTGTTGTTGTTGTTTTGAGTCAGTAACTATTGCCACCCCTAGAAAATGATGTTCTTTAAGTGTTCCATGGCAACACCAGTGTCATGACGAGAAATACTGTGCAACATTTATTCCTCCATTAAAACAAGCTATTTCAAGACATACTCCTCAGTATGTCTGTCTTCTCTGAATTCTAAGACACAACAAAATGGCAGAGGTTTGATTCAAAAGGCATTTCAGTATGCCAGCCTGAATAAATAAAATCCATTTTAACATGTAGGTCAGAAACTATAAAATGGCAAGGCAGGAAGAGACAGCATTTTAGACGTTGGCAGAAGGATAAACAAAATTATGGGCTCATTCAGACAAGCTGTGTGACCCAGGGTGATGTGTGTTGTAAGAGTGGTCCTTTCCCTCCATTGGTGGAGTAGGGGAAGAAGGGGATGGGGATGCCCAGCATCTTTCTACCAAGTGGCATGAATTAATTTGTGCCTATCTCTAGTACAGACTTCCATAACAATCTTTAGTTTTATTTTAGCATAATCTAGATGGAATTTTCATAAATTTTCACGTCCCATCCTTTCCTCCCTTCCTCCATTCCTCCCTTCCTCCTCCTCTTCTTCAAGTGCCATTTCTTCATAAAATGTTGGAGATCAGTAACCTGAACTGCTTTCTATCTAAAGTTATACTAAATAGAGCAGCTGTGCTCACTGTGAACCATTGGCTTACGTTCTTAAGTCAGAATGTTCTTCTACACCCCAAGCCACGCTTGAGGGATGACCTGCAGCCAATGGTATTTCTTATTACACATTAATGTGTCCAAAATATTGCAATTTTTTTCTCTTTATGGTACTTAGGATTTTTAGCTTTTTATTCATGTGCTGTAGTACATTAGTGACTCTGACTGTCCCAGTTATCTTCAGAATTCAACTGTACGTCCACATTTTCAATTCAAATGCTTCCAGCTTCCTGCGAAATGCAACTGTAAGGGTCCAAGTTTTAACACCATAGAGAAGTAGACTGAATACATAGGATCGAAGTATTCAAGTACAGTATGAGGTCTGACAGGGTTTGTTCATTTCTACAAATGGATTTTGCATGAAAGATCCCAGTTATCCTTGACAATTATATCACTGCCAATCTTAAGAAGGTTCTGTGCACCATTTCTTTTTTTTTTTTACTGATAATCTTCCATTTTGTCTTCTCCCCTCCCTATTTTCTTCCTTATATACTGTCCTTGTCTGCTTTCCTCCCTTGGTATTCTCTGAACCCTAAATCCATCTATGCATAAAAAAATCCTGCCTGTTTTTTTTTTTTATTATATAACATATTCAGGACGGGATGATGGAGCAGCTTTGTAAGAGGTTCATGTTGGTTGGCCAAGTTTAGGTTCATGCTGTTGCTGAACAGTCTTTTGGACTTTTGTGCAAGGTTACTGCAAAGATACAATAGGGAGGAGGGAGGATTATGTACACTATGCTAAGGTAGGGAAAAGTACACAAGTAACTTTGTGTGGGGGCGGGCGGGCTCAGTCTTATCAGAACTATTGTGGAAAAACGAACAATGCAGCAAAATCAACAACTCTTCATTAAAATACAACAACCAAAGAAGACAACAAACAGTGCTGTGGCACCTTAAAGACTTACTGCTACATTTTAACATTAGCTTCTGTGTGGACAAGTCCACTTCCACATAAGAGCCACAATGTTTTTGTCTTCTTCATAGATCACAGATTTAGGTCTCTGGCTGCAGGGCCAGAGGTTAGAAGTTCGGTTCCCCCAGTGTGCCTCCTTGACAGGGTCTGGACTTGATGATCCATAAGGTCCCTTCCAACTCCACAGTTCTAAAATAATTATAATTTCTTTTATTTTGTTTTTGCCTGATATGCTAGCACAGGCTATCACAGCTGCCTCTTCTAAATTTTTAATCAAGATTTGGCGGCTTTAACAAGCATATTTAGTAAAATATCAATCCAGTTAGCTAGCCATGAGAAGCATTTTTCTGTTTCATACTCACCTGAGTTCTGACGTTGCTGGCAAGCAAGAGGCCATAAAAGCTGTAGTAAAGTGTTGCCTTGTTTTTAAGTTTGCTGGGTCTTTTTACAGACAGGGATTGGGGAGGGATTTTCTGCCTCATATGCCCAAATATTTGGACGGGCTTGGAGTAATAGGCAAATATTGTGTGAACACCTAACTCTGTGTGTGTGTGTTTGTGTGTGTGTGTGTGTTTTCTTGGGCAGGCCTTGCTAAAAATAATGATCCAGTTTAACCACAGCTATGTAGTTGTGTTTAACGATAAAATAAACTCATGGTATCATCTCCAATGGAGAGCAAAATTGACTTTTCCACCTTCTCCTCTCACAGCTGCTTTGCATTTTGAAACCATCTACAGATGAGAGAATACAAGGGACGAAACCTCAACTTCTCCCATGATCCTAAACTTCCATGCATATCGGTTCCTGACTCTGCTCAGGATTCCCCTTTAATTAAGGTATTGAGAAGGCGTAGTACTTACTTTACAAATTGTAACAATCTCAGTATTACTGTAGGACCCGTTTCACTTATCAGCTGTCTAAAATATTATACCCTGAAAATGCACATTAAAATGTTTTTTTTCTGACTTTTCCTCCCTTTTACTATACTATATATTTAGATTCCGCTATTATCCACAGGCTCTCACCAGAACCAATCCCCCATGGATATAGGGGTCCCACTGTATTTAGTGCTTTTTGAGACCTTTTTGAAACTTTTGTCATTTTGCCTTTTCACTATCTTTAATAACACATATTTTTTCCTCCAATCAGTTGTTTGGGTTTTTGGCTCAGAGGGTTTGTGGTATTAAAATCAGGTCATGACTTGACAAACTACTGGGAGCTTTGGTATTTTGGGGAGTATGGGGGCAGCTCTACCTTACAGGGTGGGTGTAGTGGCTCTGTGTCTCTTTTGACTCTCTGGAAGTGAAAGAGTGCATTTGCCCTGGGGCACGCAGCAATCTGGGGGCGCCTGGAGGGTGAGCAGGAGGAGGAAGCCATGCACCTTCCCACCAACAGTCCTCCTTTCACCCAGCTAAGGCTTAGTGGGGGGAAAGGAGGAGAGGGAAGCAGGTGATTTCCCCCCACCAAGCAGCACCTCCCTTGATTGCTCCCACTCTTCCCCTCCCCGCTAAGGCTTGACAATAGTTAGCATGGGGAAAGGAGGAGAGGGAAGCGTGCGACAGAGGTGCTGCTTTCTGTTTTTTAACCACTTATAACCTTGTGGGATTACACTATCACACTATGTTTTCAATCTTAGTTTCCATTACTCGTAATTTTACATGGAATTTTACTCTCCTTTTAACTGCTCGGGTTTAATGTAATGTTGTCTTTTAATGTTGCAAGATGTTCCTCAATTCCCTATTCTCAATACTTGAACATGTTTTAATTGTACTGGACTGTATATTATCCCTCATTACTGTAAGCTGCCTTGGGTCCTTTTCCAAGGAGAAAGGCAGGGTAAAAATACTCTAAAATAAATTTAAAAAATATACAAATAAATCCCATTGCCTGATTCCCTCTCCTCCTTTCCCCGTGCTACCAATTGCCAAGCCTTAGCTGGGGAAAGGAGGAAGGGGAAGAGTGCTACAGAGGTGATGCCTGGGGAAAAAAAGCATTACCTACTTGGTGCTACCCACATGCTGTGCAGTGTGCACATCACAGCCTTAACTGTAAAGGGATTCTGTTGGTGTACCGCCCACCCTGCTGCATTCCAACAATCTCCCTGCCTGAGCTGACAGAGGTGGTCTCGGACCTGGTGTTGTGGACCCCCAGACTGTTGGTACTGGGGGATCTCAACATCCATGCCGAGGCGACCTTAACTGGAGCAGCTCAGGACTTCATGGCCACCATGACAACTATGGGGCTGTCTCAACATGTCATCGGCCCAACACACAAGAAGGGCCATACTCTGGACCTAGTCTTCTCAACAGGACAGGAGGATGGTGGTCTGGATGTGGAAGGGGTAGTTTTGACCCCACTGTCATGGTCAGACCACTTCTTGGTCAAGTTTAGGCCATTAGCTATTCCAAACCTCTGCAAGGGTGGGGGATCCATTAAGATGATCCGCCCTCAGAGACTAATGGATCCGGATGGTGTCCTGAAAGCTCTGGGGGATTATCCAGCTGATATGGTCGGCGCTCCTGTCGAAGCTCAGGTCACCCTATGGAATAGAGAGATGACCCTGGCAGTTGACACGATCGCACCTAAGCACCGTCTCCCCATACGCAGAGCCCGGACAGGTCCCTGGTATACATCTGAGTTGTGGGCAATGAAGCGGGAGGGGAGACGGCTGGAGCGCAAGTGGAGAAAATATCGCTGTGAGTCAGATCAAGCAAGGCTTAGAGCCCACTATCGAGCCTATTCCGTGGCAATACGGTTGGCGAAAAGGCAACATTTCGCCAACCACATTGCTTCCTCAGAGTGCCGTCCAGCGGAGCTCTTCCGTCTGGTCCGAGAATTTCTTCAGCCGGGAGACACGGTAGAGGCCCTGGACCATTCGGCAGCACACTGTGATGAGTTTGCTGTCCACTTTGAGGGAAAAATTGCTCAGATTCGCAGTGAACTGGACTCCACTATTGGTACAGTATCAAGGGATGTGTCCAGTGCACCGTGCTCAGGTCCATTGTTATTGGATGAGTTCCAATTGTTGAGACCCGAGGATGTGGACACGGTGCTTGGATCTGTCCGCTCTACCACCACACCACTCGACCCTTGCCCTTCCTAGCTAATTAAAAGATCAGCCAAAGGGGTTCACACCTGGGTCCAGGAAGCTGTAAATGTCTCATTAAGAGAGGGAGTGGTCCCCGCTGCCTTGAAAGAGGCAGTAATTAGACAACTCCTTAAAAAAACCAACCTGGACCCAGGACTGGTGGGTAACTACTGACCAGTAGCGAACCTCCCTTATTTGGGCAAGGTGTTGGAGCGGGTGGTGGCCGGGCAGCTCCAGGCGCTGCTGGATGAAACGGATTTTCCTGATCTATTTCAATCTGGTTTCAGGCCGGGTTTTGGAACAGCGACTGCCTTGGTTGCCCTGTACGATAACCTTTGCCAGAAGAGAGACAGGGGGAGTACGACCCTGTTGATACTCCTGGGCCTCTCGGCGGCTTTCGACACCATTGACCATGGTGTCCTTCTGGATAGGCTGGCCAGGTTGGGAGTTGGAGGCACTGTCTTGCAGTGGTTCTGCTCCTTCCTGGCTGACCGTGTCCAGAAGGTGGTGCTGGGAGATAGTAGCTCTGCCCCATGGTGTTTACGTCATGGGGTTCCACAGGGTTCAATACTATCTCCCATGCTGTTTAACATTTACATGAAACCGCTGGGAGAGGTCATCAGGAGGTTTGGGCTGAGGAGTCAGCAATATGCTGATGATACTCAGCTCTACCTCTCATTTTCCACCAATCCAGGTGAGGCAGTTTCTGTTCTGAACTCGTGTCTGGACCAGATAATGGACTGGATGAGGGTTAATAAATTGAAACTCAGTCCAGACAAGATGGAAGTGCTGTTAATTGGTGCTTCGCCGGACAGGCTAGAGGGCCACTTCCCTGTTCTGGACGGGGTTGCACTCCCCCTAAGGGACAGGGTCCGTAGCTTAGGGGTGCTCCTGGACCCCGGTCTAACTCTGGAAGCCCAGGTGGACTCGTTGGCCAGGAATGCCTTTCTGTAGCTGCAGAAAATATATCAGCTGCGCCCCTACCTGGCTGAACAGAGTCTCATGACAGTTACGCATGCACTGGTAACATCCCGTATTGATTACTGCAATGTGCTTTACGTGGTGCTACCTTTGAAGACAGTCTGGCGATTACAACTGGTGCAGAATCATGCTGTGTGGCTGGCGAGTGGTAGGGCCGCCAAGGAACACATTACGCAGATTCTGTATAACCTTCATTGGTTACCAGTTGCTGCCCGAGCCGAATTGAAAGTGCTTGTTTTGACATATAAAGCCCTAAACAGCTTAGGACCTAGATACCTGAAGGACCGCCTCCTTCCATATGAACCTACCCGGCAATTAAGATCCAGCCAGATGGCCCTCCTGAAAGAGCCATCCCTCAAGGAGGTGAGAGGGATGGCTTGTAGGAACAGGGCCTTTTCGGCAGCTGCCCCCAGATTGTGGAATGCCCTCCCAAGCGAGACCCACCTGGTGCCAACATTGATGACATTCCGGCGCCAGGTAAAAACAATGCTGTTCCAGAAGTTTTTTAACTGATTATTGTGGGTCCTGGTGGTGATTTTAGTATGGTATTTTAATACATTGTATTTATTGTATTTAAATGTTTTATTGTTGTATTTTTATTGCAAGTTGGTGTTTTAATTATTTGAATTGTTTACTTTGATTGTGAGCCACCCAGAGACCTTTGGGTAGTGGGCGGCATACAAGCTATATAAATAAATAAATAAATAAATACTGCATTTCAAAAATAAACATTGACAATAATGTTGCAAATACTTGCATGGTTTAGCAAGTCACAATAATATATATGTTACCACTATGTTACTGTGTCCATTTATGTATTAACAATACATACTAATTATAGGGGTTAGAGGATGTAAAATGTTTTTAATTACAGTTTTTCATACTTTAATATATTGAACTGTTATTCATAGAAACTTTCTGGCATGGAATCAATGTCTAACGGGCAAGCAAGGTGAATCTCTTCCCCCAGATTTTTTAAAAGTAGAAGTTAGATGGCTGTCTTATGGGGATCCCTTATCTAAATATTTCCTGCACTGGCAGGAGTAGGGCTCAGTAACCCTTGATGTCTCTTCTTGTTCTATAATTCCATAATTTTATGTTTTTCCTTACTTAACAAATCCTGCTCAGAAGATCACAACTGCTCAAACTCTAACCATTCATTAGGGGGTTGCATTTTAAAAATATATATTTTGAAAGTCACTACAGTAAATATCATGTTGGCTTTGGAACCTGCAGAGCTGGGTTAAGTGTTTGCTCAGCCATGAAGCCTAATTTGGGCCAGCATTCCTCAGCCTACCTTTCTTCATGGAGCTGGGGTGTTTCTGTAACTTACACCCCATAATGCTGATGATGTCACCAGCCACTGTGATAGTTGTGAAGTTAAACATTTTAGTTTTCTTTTGTGAAGATCCTGAGGGCTCCTTGGAAACCATTTCACCACCAGAAAGTCATGGGAGCAACAGGATAGGAAGGGGACATTGCTTATTTATCAACAATCTTCACCACGAGAAAAGTCATCTCCGTGGCAGTGACTTTTGGTGATTAAAGACTTCCCAATAGTGAAAACTATTGGGAAGTCTTTAATTTGGACCACATGCTCTCAGAGTTGACAGAGAAATCTGATCATAATTCGGAGAAAGCAAAATTAGAATAATCCAATGGTTATGTTTAGAGCTGTTCTCAAATTAAAGAAATAACAATTTCTTCTTCAAACCAATAATGTTTGAATTATATCTTAGCAAAGTCTCAAAAATGTACTTTTTAGAAATACAGAAAGAAGATCAAATCATATACAAAATTGTACGTAAACTGTACCAGTAATTGTTGGACTAATGTTTATGTTTCTACATTCACTGCTAAAACAATCCACTGAGAAACAAAAACAATTTGAAAAGGCAGAGTACTTAATTTACACCTGTAACTTATGGTATAACTTAAAAATTTACTTTACTGTAAATGAAGTAGTCAATGAAACTAAAGAAGCAAAACCTTCATGCCTCAGTCATCTCAGGGGACTGCTAAACCTTCACTGCACTGATTATTTTATATATCAACAGTTTTTAGCCGTTGGTACTTATTTCTCTTTTCCTGTGTTAAAAGAGGAAATAAAGAACAAAGTCTGAGATTCCTCCAAAGTAAAACATTTTCATTTTGTGCAAGTTTGGTGTATGGGTGATGGGATCTTGGGTGCTTGCCAGTTTTCCAAATGGGTCCGTGTTTTGTTCAACAGGATTTGGAGAGAGGACAGAAGCCCTACTTTTACAGCATCATGAGAGTATACAAGAGCAAAGCTTTGAGGGAAATGTTGCACCGTCGGTATGTGATCAATCTGCAGCACCAGCACATGTTGGGTGAGTGTCAGCCAATGCAGCTTATTGCATCAGTCGCCCAAAGAAATTGGCGAGGAGCACAGAAATGCCACGGACTTGAGGCAATCATGAGGCATGGTTTATGGCCCATGAAGGTACATCAGACACACAGTCAGAGCACACAGTGGTTTATAGGCAGAGTTCACATCGCCTTCAGCCAAGAAGCTCTGCCACTCGCAGCAGGGCAGTGGGAACGACAGGCAGTGAAATGATGTGGGTCTGCTGTAATTTATACCATGTCCATCCACCGCACAGTTTGTCTTTAACTCCTATATACAGAAATGATACAAACAGAGAGCGAGCGAGATGAAAGATATATGTTTCAGGAAAAAATGTTTAACACTCACAGCTGCCTCTAAAAAACCCTGACAAAAACATTCACCCTATTATTCCTCCTAAAGCCATACAATGTTTGGACGTCAAAGCTAGTAAATCTTCCATAGGAGCACAGAGGATGGAGCCCTGGGAGAGGACCGCCTTATCTGTTTTGCAGCATTAGTTTATATCTCACCTTTCTTCCAAAATGGGGCTCAGGATAGCTGACAATATCAAAACTGAGAAATTAAAAACAAAAGCTTGATTAAAATTCAGCATGAAATGTAACTATTTAAAAGCAAAACAGTAAAAGACAGAATGATCATGAAAGCAGGCAAGCAGCTTAGAGGGCCCATGTTTTTTTTCCTGTCTGCAGAAGGACTCCAGAGCCAGCCTCTAGAATTCCAGAGCCTGGGAGAGGGCACCTACCAGCCCCTTCCCTATATATTGTGCTTCTAGTGCTTATAAAATGTAATTGTACAAGTGGTTTCGTAACCCTGTCTTGCACTAAAGCGTGCTTCTTCTAGTTATACTTAAAAATTACTGACTTCAATAGGTAGCGTTGGAATCTAAGGGGGGTTCCAAAGATGAGAAGCCATTGAAAGGAGAGTGTGGAAAGTCCTGGTATCTGAATCAACTTAATTCCCTCGATTCTTCATAAGCAGTTCAGTGTTTTAGCTGCAGGGTAGGGCACATGTTTTCCAGTGCAAAAGGTTCAGCCCTTGGCATTTCTAAGCAGGAGTGGGAAACCCTCCTGTTGGGAACCCTGGAGAAGAGCGACCAGGATTGTGCCCTCCAGACATGGCAAAAGTGTGGGTTGCTTGTAGAACACATTTGGATGCAGAACCAAAACTAATCATTTTGACACTCAGAGAAAGCAACACAAAATGCATCCCCAAATGAACTCACTAATTCAAGGTGTAAAAATAATGCAAGAAACAATTATAGTACTGAAGCATTTCCCCTCCTCGACTAGGTTTCAACAGCACCATCAGAACAAAAAGATAAAAAACAACACACATGCACCCACACAAGTGCATATATACACAAGTATGATTTAGCATACCATATGTTAATAAGCTGCTCAGACTTAGTCCACTCCAAATCCAGGTAGACCAGGCAGCCACCTGGATAGCGCAGCCTTTTACTTCTCTATCCCTGGACCAAAGATCTGGTCTATTAACCCTTGGGTACACCTGCCCTCTAATGAGAGAAGCCTGGTTTACCTACAATCTGGGTAGGGCAGTCCTGTATCTGGATAGCATTGCCACCTGCCCATCCACAGCTGGGAAGAGGCCTGCTACAATGAATTGCAGATCTGTTGTCTGCTGCCTATATTAGTTACAGCCATGTCTGGATGGCATTGTATTGGGGATAGAATAGAGCAAACCAATGGCCTGACTTCTTGCATAGTTTTACAGAGAATTTGTAACGAGGAATGGAGTGCCAGGGTTTTGGGGTGTTTTTGTGAGACAGCTGGTTTGGAGAGATTATTGGTCTTTAAAATCTGCCTTTAAAATCTGCTTTGGGCAAGTTTATAATCTCCCTACCATAATTTTCCATCCATAAAACAAATGAACTATTTAGTCTAATTTTGTGAGTTTGTATCTTGTTGCCAAATTTAGATGCAGAAGAGAAGCTATGTAGACCTGATTGCAGTCTGGGATGTTCTATGCTTCAGGGCTGCTCTCACGCTGGTTGCAGAATTAGTCATAGAATTGTTCATGCAAAAGAAAGCCTCATAAAGTGAATGACACACACACTATTTCCTTCCACTCCATGACTGGGAAACAGAATATTGACCACTGTTTCATACTCTGCCCCCCAGAGACCACTTGGTTTTGGGGTGGCCACATTTTTGTGTGCATAAATAAATAAATAAATAAATATCAGACTCCTAGAAACATACAAACCTTACATGTTTTAATACTGGACCAGAATACTCTAGCTAGCTCAGTATCAGCTATCTAAATTGACAGCAACTCTTTCAGGGGTCTAGATAGTAGTACTCTTTTAGTTGTGAGTTTTTTGGGCTGTTTGGCCATGTTGTGAATGTTTCCGGAACACAGCCAAACAGCCTGAAAAACTCACAACAACTATCAGATCCCGGCCATGACAGCCTTCGAGAATACCTAGTACGCCTTTCTTAGCTCTACCTAAAAGGCCAGTAATTGAATTAAAAGCTGTTTTCTGAATTCTGGGTAATTAGTAGGATGATTCAAAGTAAAGCTTAAAAATAACAAATAAGGGACCACTATAAATCAGTGATATCTTCACCAACATTGGAAACACTTTTTTTGTATTGTGGCATAAATGCCCTGCCATCATGTGACACTAATAGGCACCTGATTCAGGCTGAAATCCTGTCAGTAATTTTATATAAGTAAACACTTCCTACTTCTATCCCAAGTGATGAAGGTGGTGCTTTGGGTTAAACCGCTGATTTGCTGGGCTGTCAATCAGCAGGTCAAATCTGCACGATGGGGTGAGCAGCTCCTGTTGTTTCTTGCTGCTCCTGCCAACCTAACAGTTTGAAAGCATGTAAAAATGTGAGTAGATAGACACCCCAGCAGTGGGAAGGTTTCTGTGCGCTGGTGTGTTCAGTCATGCTTTTTCCTCCCTCCCCAAGGAACACATCTTGGTAAAATATTTAAAAGTGTATTAAAAATTATAAAAAACTAAAAGAGATCTAAAAGTCAGTTGTACATTCAAAGCATTTCAAAGCATTTCAAAGCAAAGCATATTCAACTTTAGGCAAATTAAACAGGTAAACCTCTTAAGTATTAAAGCTATCTGTTCTAAATAATCATCATGGCAACGCTAACCATCTACAACTAATGAGATGAATGCCACAAAAAGCATTAAGGCTAGAAGCAATAAAATCATTAGTCAACCACCAAGAGGTAAATTAACAGTGCCTCAGTCAAGGTATTAACCAATCAATTCAAAGTCCTTTGTTCTGTAGCTCCTCCTTCAGGAATGTAACTCCTTCAAAATTCTCCTTTGTTATTCTCTCTGGGATTGTTAGCAGAGGAATTTTATTTTGTCTTCTCACAGTTCCTGAGAGAAGCTGGAAAGTGAATGTTAGACTGTTTCTTTTGCTGACCAATAAGGCACTTGGGATTGTTTTTAAACAACATGGGGCTAAAAAATTACAGGAACAACTTCTATAAGGTTTAACTTTACATCCTCCATCTTCTCCCATGGATGTCCATGTTCTCACCATATCTACGGACAAAAGCTGTCTCTTTGGCTTATAAATGGAGATGAGCACCAGCTGCTAGAGTTGGAATTGACTGGAATTATTTGTCAAGGGGCACCTTTAACTTTACTTCTGACCCAAATCTTTTCCGATTCTCACAGAATATCTTTTATCACATGGAAGCCACAAGAGACATGGGTTGGTAGGAGGAAGTATTTAAATAGTGAACACTACTGCTGTAAAATGACATTAGTGAATGACAGTTTAATTAAAACACTGCTTCCACATGATGGAAGAAATTGTGTAGAAGTCAGAAAGATCATGGAACAGAAGACATGTTTAAATATTAAAAATTGTCTTTACTAATGTTATCATCAGACTTCCATGGGGGAAGTTGCACTAGCAGGATTTTAGCCACTCAGTGTCATGAAACGGTGGCATATTGTTAGGTTTTTAAAAATAATTTATTTATTTATTTATTTCTATACAAAATATAAAATTCACATAAAATTCACATAAAACTAAACAACAGTGCTCCCCTCCACCAGCGGGACCTTTTAATCAATATAATTATCCTCGCTTCCAGGATTGAATTGATTGTTGCACTGGAACTTTACTCTTATTTCTTACAAGCAAATATTCAATAAATCTACCCCATATATCATTAAAAAATCTCTTTTTCACTTTCCTTTCTTAATCTTTAAATTACACGTTAATTTGTCATTTAAGGCAATATTCCAAACTTCATTATACCATTCATACATAATTCATAATTTCCCTTCAAATTCCTAGCTGTAATTAATCTAGCCACTGCCAAGAGATTAGTAATCAATTCTCTAGTTTTACAGTCATAATCTGTCTTAACAAATATTGACAATAAAGCAATTTCTGAATTGGGTTTTATCTACCTTTCAAATATATCACTTAATTCTTTAAAAATAGATCTCCAAATTTTTGTACCTTTTCACATTCTCACCACATATGAAAATAAACATTCTTACCATATTTCCAACAAATTTTAGAAACATTACCAGTTATTTTATTCAATTAGTTATTTTTCATTATTATTGCATTTTTATTGCCAGGGATGGCAAGAGGCACATGTGTAGTTTTCTAACTTATTTTCCATGGGACTTGGTGTCTCAATCTATTTCCATTTGCTAAAGAAAATCTCAGCTGACTGTGGGTGGTGGTGTGCCTTGACTTGGCTGGGGTACCAGTTGCTGCTCCACCCCAGGTAGAAAAAAATGTACAAAGGGTTCCTTACTTTTGCAATACAGTAGGAAAGAAACCTGTCTCTCTTTACAATATCTCATTATATCCAATTCAGATTATATGAATGAAAGCAAAAGGAAACAGAGAGAGAAATGTTCATTTCATGATGAAGATAGCACAGAGTAGTCTGTCTGATCCTCCAGTCCTGAAATCATTAAAAATCATATCACATAATCCACAGGACAATAGTTGCCAGCAGAAGGCTCACAAAGTCCGTCTGCAGTTACCGACCATCGTTATTTTCCAGTTCCATCGTCCATCCGTGGCAGGGAGCCCTTTTCCCCCCATCAGCTTTTATCGCCTCCTCTTGCCAGGTTGACTAATGTGATGACAAGTCGTTCAGCTGTCCTGCACACTTCTTCTTTCCAGTGCAAAAACAGGAACAGGCCATTAGAATAAAAGCCCCCCCCCCCATCACACTCCCAGTGTTTCTCCCTAAACACTCCTCCCCCTGTTCCTATGTATGCAAATATTTTTAGAAAGGACCATTATTGACCCCAAATTTATGAATATTTTTAAGGGCTCATCACAGAACAGCAAGCTGTGTATTACGCCTCCTACCTGAGGAATTCAGAGCACTACCGAGGGACAAGGCTGGGGACTGCACCGCCCTGGAAGGTAGACTGCAGGAAGGCACAGCTGGGACTCGTTAATTAAACGTGAATCAAAGAAACCAGAGAGACTTCAGCTTTTTTTTTTCATCTGCAAGAGCTGAACGCCTAACCTTCTTTCCCATCTGTCCCCATCCCACCCCCTCTGCAAGAGGCAGCTAGATAGCTCTCCCTTTCCCCCCTTATATGCATGTTCTATTTGTTCATATTTTCTTTTCCACGATTGCTTGATTTAGTCTCCCTTGAAGCTAAGCAGGGTCAGCCCTGGTTTGTACTTGGATGGGCGATCAGGGAATACCAGGGAATACCAGGTGCTGTATAAACCTGAAGTAGGAACTGGCAAACCACTCCAGTATTCCTGCCAAGAAAACTCCATGGAGATGTGGTCATGAAGAGTCGGTAACAACTGTAACGACACAAAACACACATACACACACACACACACACACACACACACACACACACACACACACACACACGGCAAAAAGAAACTTGGAATCTTTCATGATCTGCTATTTTATGACACGGAACAAAATTTGGTGCATTTGAAGAGGTACAAAGAAATTCTGAGAGAAGGAGGGGCAGAAAGCAAGCTGAAGCCTGACTAGAGATGATGGAGAAAGAATGGCAAGTACCAGAATCATAGAGGAAGTTTTGCATATTTCCCCAGGATATGTATATAAGTATGAAAGTTAGAAGTGTGCTAAAATGAAATGAACATTGCACAATTTTTATAAATTTTGTGAGATTTGCATGTTCAAGAATCACTCTGCCCCTCCCCTCTTTCAAATAAGCTATTTGACCCACTTGTTAAAGATGAGTTCCAGAGCCTAGAAGCAGCAACAGAGAAGGCCCTCTCCCTGGTACTGACCGGGGCACCTGTGAGGGTGGTTGGACCAAGGGAAAGCTCTCCCCTGGTGGTCTTAATTCCTGGGGAGGCTTACATAGAGAGATGCGGTCTTTTAAATAACTTGGACCCAAGTTGTTTAGGGCTTTTTAGGTTAAAACCAGCACTTTGAATTGGGAACTATATCTATCTATCTATCTATCTATCTATCTATCTATCTATCTATCTATCTATCTATCTATCTATCTATCTATCTATCTATCTATCTATCTATCTATCTATCTATCTATACGACACATTGAAAGAGTCCAAGAAACCAAGTCCACAACTTGGGTGTTCTCCCTGACCTGGTGTTCTTTAAGGAGAATGAAATTTCAGCTGTGGTTTAATTCATTTTGGCAGATTGCACAGTGGTGGCCCTACCTGGATAGGAAATCCCTAACAACATTTGTCCATGTGCTGGTAATCTCTAGGGTTGACTGCTCCAATGCTGTCTACATGGGGCTGTCTTTGAAGTTGACACAGAAGTTTAAGCAGGTACAAAATGCAGCAGCCAGGTTCATTTCAGGAGCACAAAGATAAAATGACATCTCCGTGATCCTGCAGTGGCTCCCTGTAAGAACATAAGAACATAAGAAGAGCCATGCTGGATCAGGCCAAAGGCCCATCTAGTCCAGTTTCCTGTATCTCACAGTGGCCCAACCAGATGCGTCTGGGAGCACACGAGACTAGATATCTGTCTCCTGATACCACTCCCCTGCATCTGGTCCTTGAGGTACCCCGGTTTTAAGCTTGGAGATGATACATCTCCCTCATGGTTTGTAACCTGTGATGGACTTTTCCTCCAAGAATCTGTCCAATTCCCTTTTGAAGGCATCCAGGCAAGATGCCATCACCACATCCTGTGGCAGGGAGTTCCACAGACTAACAACGCACTGGGTGAAAAAATATTTTCTTTTGTCTGTTCTTACTCTCCCAGCCCTCAATTTGAATGGAAGTCCCCTAGTTCTGGTATTTTGTGAGAGGGAGAAGAGCGTCCCTCTGTCCACTTTACTCATGTCCTGCATTATTTTGTACGTCTCAATCATAACCCCCCTCAGGCACCTTTTTTTCAGACTAAAGAGCCCCAAATGTTTTAGCCTTTCCTCATAAGGGTGGTGCCCCAGCCTGTAGGCCTCTGTGCCAAACTCAAAGTGATGGTTTTAACAGTCTGGGACCTTGTTACCTGACAGAGTGTTTCTCCCTAAGATTGTCTACCTGAACCACCCAGACCAGCCAGATATAGCACTTGTGGGTGGCCACTCTGAGAAAGGCTAGGAAAACCTAGCCACAACACTATGGAATACATTACACACAGATATACGCCAGGCTCCCTCCCTCTTGTCCTTCCAAAAACAGGCTAAAACCATGCAAAGAGGCCTTTGGAAACATCTTACCCCTGCAACATCATGGCCAATTTGTTGGGCTGATTTTGATTTCAACTCACTGTCCAGGTTTCCTTCATTTTTGGATTATCCTAGATTTTAATGGCTCTTGGTTCTCTCTTTATGGTTTTTAGCTGGTATGGGGTTGTGGTATGTTAATTGTTGTTAGCCGCCCAGAGTAGTCTTTCAGTAATAGATGGCAGGATATAAACATAATAAATAAAATAAATAAAATAACATAATGAATAAAATAAATAAAATAACAGAAATCACTGACATGTTTCACTCTGCTTCCTTTTAAGTGATTTGTGTATCAGAGATTTTTAAAAAATGATACAGATATAACAATAATAAAAAATTATGTTATATATTTGATTGCAACAGGAATGATTGTCACAATGTTCCACTCTGCTTCCTTTTAAGTGATTTATAATAAATACTGATCATCCTGGGAAAAACTTATTTTGGGAGAGGTCCTTCCAGGAGGTGTTTCTTTGGTTTTTCATGGATAACTACTTGTTTCTCACAGAACAAAATGGCAATATCAATGACTGCATATTTTGGGTTATATCTTGCTACGGCAGGGACATGCTTGCTTAAAAAGGAAAGCCTAGAATCCAGGCTATTGTCTAATATCTGGATGACCACTTAAAAATATGGCACAAGAATCTTAACAATGTAGGAAGCCAAGCAGGGGGAGGAGATTATGGTTCCAGAGGGCACAGGTGGAACACTTGCATATGCTAGTTGGTTACCATAACTGTCTATACAAGATTATTGCCTTGTGCGCTAATGGGAAGATGTGCAAACAAATATAAACACACTATCACTGCCATATCTGGTTGAAATTTTTCCAAACACACCTTGTTCCTACTTGTTGTCCCCCTTTGTTAAAACATGTTATTGAACCTAGATGTACTATCCATTGCTAACACGAATAAACATATATTGTCAATTATGCAGTTTTGCTATTTTTCTTCATAGAATCATAGAATCATAGAGTTGAAAGAGAGCTCAAGGGCCATCCAGTCCAACCCCCTGCCATGCAGGAACTCCCATCACAGGACTCCCGACAGATGGCCATCCAGCCTCTGCTTAAAAACCTCCAAAGGAGGAAACTCCATCATCCTCTGTGGCAGCATATTCCACTGCCGGACAACTCTAACCACAAGGAAGTTCTTCCTAACATTTAAACTGAATCTCTTTTCCTGTAGGTTGAAACCATTGCCCCGAGTCCTAGTCTCTGAAGTCATGGAAAACAAACCAGTCCCCTCTTCATTATGACATCCTTCCAAATATTTAAACATGGTTATCATATCCCCCCTCAGTCTTCTTTTTTGTAAGGCTAAACATTCCCAGCTGCTTAAGCCGCTCCTCATAAGACATTTCTTCCAGACCTTTAACCGCTTCTGGACCCGTTCAAAGTTGGCAATATCCTTTTTAAACTGAGGTGCGCAGAACTGGACATAGTACTCCAGGTGGGATCTGACCAGAGCAAAATAGTAATGGTAATATCGCCTCCATTGATCTAGACACAATGCTTCTGAGGACACTGCTTATGAAGAAGCATTGAGTTGCTTGTGTATGTTTATACTGTATGAAGGTCACTTTGGAACCTTTGCTGAAAGATTTCACCAATGCTCTTTAACATTTATTAAGTCATTGGGGGAGATTGTTAGGAGCTTCATAGCTTTGTGCCATCAATATGGAGATGACACACAACTCTATCTCTTCTTCCAGCCTTCTGCAGATTATTCTGTCCCATCCCTTGAGTACTGCCTTGATGCTGTGCTGGAGTGGATAAGGGAAAATAAACAGAAGCTGAATGTGGACAAGATGGAGATCCTTCGGGTGGGAGCACCAGGTTTCTGTGGATTGGGAATATTCCTTTTTGTGTGTGGGGGGGGGGGGTGTTGTGGGGTGGTGTTTGGTGTGATATTTCTCCGAAAGATGAGGTTCACAGCTTGGGAGTCCTACTGGACTCAGTGATATCTATGGAGTCCCAGGTGGCATCTGTGGTCTGGTTGGCCTATTTCCATCTTAGGCACATTGCCAAGCTGTCCCTACCTGGACTCCAGGTCTCTCACCACCTTGGTTCACACATTTGTAGACTCAAGGTTATACTACTACAATGGTCTACTACATCTCCTAGAAACCTCAGAATGCATCAACTATACAAAGATGAGACACATCCAACCTGTACAACTGAAACTACCCTTGATCCCACCTCTGAGTGGCACATGGACAATAGATATGCCCCTCTGGCAGCTCACCCCCAGAACTGACTATTGTCAGGCAAGAGACAAAGCCAAGCCATGAAGTCTCCGCCCTGGAACATTATTTGGGGGGAAAATACGACAAAAGCCTCGAACAAAGCCAAAAGGCTCCCACATATTGTAGAGACTCAAGGAAACCAAACTGTTGAAGATCTGGCTCATAAAGACTATCCCCCAACTACACCAGCTGCTTCTCCCACCTTCAGAGATGCACCTCAGTCTGCTCTGGAGAAGCAAATAATATCTATGGAAGAGACCCCCAACAAATCACTCTCTGCCACTGGAGTGGAAATGACTTCAAAGGCACATAAAATGAAAGAGCATGAACAAAATGGGGCACCAGACATACAAGCACGATGGTGTGCATCAAAAGACAATCAAACATCTGTCTCTCCAATTGAACTTTTATCACGGAATGTGGCAGGCTGGACCAGATGTATTTCCCATGCCTACGACATCCCTTTCTTTTGCCATAAATATGATATTATCCTTTTGCAAGAAACCTGGTCTGACAAAGACATAATACTAGATGGCTTCAGCTCTTTTATGGTAAGGGCAACACCAGGATGTGGACCTGGGAGACTTAAGGGGGGTTTGAGTGTTCTAATATCTACTGCTCTAAATGAGATATCTAAGGAAAAACCCTCCCTGAAACAGCTGGCCATGGTGGTAATATTAACAGGGGGCATGAGGACTTTATTGATTGTAAATGCATGCCTACCTCTCACATCTAGAAATGCAGAAATAGAGGAGAATTGATCAGGCCTTGAAAATTATACAAGAGAGCTTACTATGGAACACCCAGATGCCCTAGTTCTGATTGGTGGGGATCTAAATGCTCTCATGGGCCCAGATGATGATTACCTGGTAAGTAAATTCAAGATGATAGTCAATAGAGATGGGCACAGAACGAACATTTTTTCGTTTCCGTTACCATTTGTCGTTTCCGTTACGTAACAAAACGACAAATGAAAATTGTGATGAAAATGCAACGAAACGAACAGAACCACGAAAATTGTGGTTGTTACGTTTCGTTTCTGTTAATGGCGACACACAATGAAATGAGCTGTTTTAAATGTTAAAAAATGCCCTGGACATCCATAAAAATGGAGTGATAATTATTTATATTGTCTGATAATACCTACCAGGTGGGTTGGGGTCCTTAAAACCTTTGTTTTTGTCTTCTCCCACTGCGATGTATTTTTCTTTTCCCTTTAAAATGGATGTCACACCAGCCACAAAATGGAGGCAAGCCATGTGATGGGATCATGTTCAACCAATAGCATGCCCGGGTTGCAGACTGGGTAGGCAGGTCTGGCAGCCACAGAGGGCATAAAAAGCTCTGCCAGCCCCCGTCCTCCTTGCAGTCTCTGTTGGGAGTTAGGGTGGGATTGCTGTCTCTCTCTGCGACTCTAGCTTCAGTCCTGCAGCCTCCCTGTGTGCATGCGTGCTGCGTACCTCTCGGTGAGTACCCTCCCTTGCCCCGCAGTGCAGTCACTCTGCAGCTGCCTTGCACCCTGGGCAACGCCCGCTGCTGCCTTTGCAGCCTCCCTGCATACCTAGTCTATACTGTGTCTCTGCCAGCATCCATTTTTTTAGTGTTTTCCCTCTGGTCTGGGGTGTTGGGGGATGCCTGCGCATGGAAACAGACCTCTCAACAACAAACGAAAAACCGAAACACAATTTTTTTTTGTGCCCATCTCTAATAGTCAATACAGAAAATGAGAACCCAGAGATGCTGAATCAAGATAGGGATTTTAAAGATCAACGAGCAAACTATGCTGGGGCCTGTCTATATAAATTTGCCTATAGACTGGGCCTCTCTGTTCTAAATGGCTCAACCACAGGTGACATTCCAGGCAAATTTACATTCATGGCAGCATCTAAAGCCAGTACAATAGACTATATCCTGGTATGCAGGGATCTCCTCTATATGGTTGAAACTCTCCAAGTGCTCCCTTATCTAGAGGGAGACCATTTCCCCCTACTTCTGTGTCTTCACTTAAATATCAGAAACTTAGATACAGAGCCCAAATACCACACTGAAATTTCAGCATTAGAAAGAGTGGGTTGCCGAGTAAGATGGTCATCCAAACTGGCACAAAATATGAAGCAGCTTTTAACCTTGGAAAACCCAATTGGCTTATGCAACCCGATGGGAAGCCAGCCAATCTATCAGAACCCCATAGACACTTACGAAAATCTCTTACAACAGTTAAATCCCCATCTGATCCACTCATATAGCGGAAATCTCCAGAAATCATACAACCAATCTAAACCCTGGTTCAATCAAAACTGTAAGGCCGCAAAACAGTTATTAAACCAGATCTATCAGGAATACCTGAGAGCAGAAAATCATGCTAAAAAAGATGCCCTCCTAAAACTATTATCACAAAAAAGAATATAAACAGCAGATACACCACAGGAAGAAAGAATATAGTAGAGAAGTATGGAGGAAGGTGATAGAAGCAGCAAAAGATAAAAATCAATCTCTTTTCTGGAAATTAATCTCAGACAGACTATCACAGCCCAAATCTCCATTATCTTCATGCATCCCACCAGATAATTCGGTATCCTACTTTAAAATAATGTATGAGGAGACTACTGCAACCTCCTCTCCACCAATACTTGGAAGGACCCCCAGTTGGCCCCCTGTCACTGCAAGTGAAATTATAGTTCATATGGATCAGTTGAAAAATGGTAAAGCCCCTGGCCATGATGGCATACCACCAGAATTTTAAAAAGAAAATAAGACATGGTGGGGTTCTTTCCTAGCACCTCTTTTTACATATATTGATGAGACAGGACACATACCAAAATAATGGAAAATAGCCATTGTTGTTCCATTCTACAAGAAGGGGGAAAGGGAAGATCCAGCCAATTATAGGCCAATAAGTTTGCTGAACATTATTAGTAAACTGTATGCGAGACACCTTCTTGATAAACTCTTAGATTGGATCGAAACAGAAAATATTATTGGGGAAGAACAAGCATGCTTTCGGCCAGGGAGATCCACAATAGACAATTGTCTAATTATCCTACACCTTATTGAAAAATACTTAGCCAAAGGAACAACCTCACTTTATGCTGCCTTCGTGAACTTCAAATCGGCCTTTGACTCTATATCCAGAACACATCTTTGGGATAAATTAGCAAACTCATCCATAGATAGCAGACTTTTATATCTAATTAGAGCCCTATATGAAGAAACGTACTTGAGAGTCAGGTGTACCAGACAAGGACATCTCACTGAACCTGTACAAACTCACAGAGGTGTTAGGCAAGGCTGCCTTCTGGCACCAGCACTATTCATCTTTTATATAAATGATTTAGCAAGCTGGCTCAACACCCCTGATCTGCATTCTCCTAAACTTGGAGATAGAGCAATGCCAGTATTGCTCTATGCTGATGACACAGTAATCCTTTCTAGAACCCCAATAGGATTAAGAAGGGCTCTTAGGAAGCTCTCCTCATACTGTGAAGAAAAATCCTTAACAATCAACTATCAGAAGACCAAGATAGTAGCCTTTGGACACAGACCTAAAACCCAGTCGTAACAAATAAGCAGCCACAGTATCGAACAAGTTAGTTATTTTAAATATCTAGGGGTAATTCTACAGGCTTCTGGATCCAGGCTCCAACATAGTAAATATGTGGCAGATCGGGGGGGGGGGGGGACTCTGCAAATAGCATTGTAAAATTCCATCTCTCCCAAGGAGGGTCCTTTGTACCAGCAGCCCTCAAACTTTACAAAACAAAGACTCTAGCCCAACTTTTGTATGGTTCATTACTAGGGCCTCCTAGCTCCCACTTTGCATCACAAGAAATAGTCCAATCTAAATTTCTAAGAACTATACTTCAGGTCCCAAGATGTGTATCAAATGCAATGATAAGGCTAGAGACAGGTTGCCTAAAAGTAGAAGCCTGGATCAGCATTCAATCTATATATGTGTGGTTAAAAGGACACCTAAACCCAAAAGGCCTACCTCCCCTGATATTTACTGACAATTATCAATGTCAGAGGGTCAAATCTGTACAGGGTTATCTAATGAAAATTGGCCTCCCCCCCCCCCGGCACTTTTATCCTCAGGAATAGCGAAAGCAAAACAAATAGTCAAGCAAAGAATAGAGGATATCGAGTACCAAACAGACCTCACTAGTATCCAAAATATGGCAGTTAGGAGTTACGTTAAAAACCTTATGGAACCAGCCAAATATTTAACAGCCTTTATGCTGGCAAGGTGTTTGGCCCTCCCCTCTGCTGTACTGGAAGGGAAGTATAAAAATACCCCTTTTGCTGAAAGGCTCTGTTCTTGCCCCCTGAGGGAGATTGCGACCATTGAGCACATGTTCTTCACCTGTCCATTGTATGAAGCAGAACACAAATAGATTATTATCCCATTAATGGAAAGAATCCCTGGACGCTCAGAGGGAAAAAGACTTGAGTTCCTCCTTTCAGATGTAGACACGAAGCTCTCCCGTCAAGTGGCTAGATTCTGTGTGATGATACTTCGACTAGGGAAGTTAAATGTCAACTAGCTGTATGCATGCTAACATGTTTTAATTGTATTTTTAATCCATGGTTTTATATTTATGTGTAACTGGTCTAAGGACTGTAAATAAATTCTATTCTATTCTACTACAATTGTCTCTAAGTGGAGCTGCCTGTGGGGCTGGTGCAGAAGCAACAACAGATTCATAATGTGGCAGCCAGATTAATAATGAGTTGAGAAAACATGACCATATCTTCCCAACTCACTTCCACACCAGCTTCAAATGCTAAAATGCAGCTTCGTAGTGGCATCCCCCGCCGCAAGGAGCTTCAATTCATTAAATGGTCTGCCCATGCAGGCTAAAGGACCCTCTTGGGTTCCAGAACACCATGTGGGGTGTACCCAATGATCTGGCTGGCACACCTGTTGATGCCTTGGTGGATGGTTCATATGCCTCTGCCTCCAGGGCAATCAACATGCTAGGCATGCAGAGCTCCTTGGTTCAACTAGTTCCTGTGTGCTCTGAAGTGGGAAAGAAGGAGGCTAGAGAGCATTCAATGGCAGGGCCTGATGGATTTCAATCTATCTGCTGTCAGACTGAGGATCACGTTGACTGATCACGTTCATACAAGAGTAAGGCCTCAAGAAGATCTTACTTTACTAACTGGATAAGCGAAACACAAAACCATCAGGCTGAATTATTGCATATACCCCTCAATCTATCCCGGGTTGGCCACAGTGATAGGCCTCCCCCTAGTATTTCCTGTGACCAATTTGCAGCATTTTTCAATTCAAATTGGAGGCCATCCACCAAGACCTATACCTCCAGTTAATCAGTAGATCGAGCAGAGATCTCCAGTGCATCTCCTTGCCCGGTTACTCTGACCACTCAACCTGTGATGATGTCCGAACTGGACAGGGCCATTGATCATTGTTGCCCCACCACCTCCTCCCTTGACCCTTGCCCGGCTTAGCTAATAAAAGCAGTCAGGCCGGTGACCACAGAATGGGCTGCAGCAATAAGTAATGGGTCTCTCCGAGAAGTCAGGGTCCCCCCCCCTCCCCTCAAGGAGACACTAATTAGATCCATTCAGAAGAAAACTAATCTGGTGGCAGACCAAATTGGCAATTATAGGCTCGACACCAATATTCCTTTCATCCTTGATACAGAATTGGCACTGGTCGCCCTGCAGGATGAACTTTTGAGGGAGACTGGTGGGGGCAAATTGTCCTTGTTAGTCCGCCTCAACCTTTCAGTGGCCTTTGATACTGTCAACCATGGTATCCTCCTGGGGAAGCTCTCCAAGTTAGGGATTGGAGGCACTGCTTTGCAGTGGTTCCACTCCTTCTTGGAGTATTATCCCCGCAGAATTCAGCTGGAGAAGATCACCTTGGTCCCTCACTTGTGGGGTACCACAGGGGTTGGGCATCTCCCCCATGCTTTTCAACAATTACATGAGGCCGCTGGGGTAAGTTGTTAGGAGGTATGGGGTTTCGTGTCATCAGTATGCTGATAACACCCAGCACTATATTTCCTTCTTTCCACCTGCAGTGGATGCGATTTCGTCCCTGGAGTGCCGCCTGGATGCCATGCTGGGGCGGATGAAAGTAAATAGACTGAGGTTGAATCTGGACAAGACAGAAGTCCTCCTGGTGGTGGAGCCAGCTGTTGGTGGCTTGGGAAATTCCCTCTCTTTTTTGTGTGGGGGTGTGTGATTCTCACTGCATAGGATGAGGTCGCAGCCTGGGGATAATATTGGACCAGGTGCTCACCTTGGAAGCCCAGGTAATATCTGTGGTCTGTTCTGCCCTGGACTCTGGAGCCCTCACCATGTTGGTGAATGCACTCGTAGACTCAAGATTAGGCTACTGTAATGCTCTTCACAGGGGGGCTGCCTTGGAGGGCAATGCGGAGGCTCCAGCTAGTGCAGAATTCAGCGGTCAGATTAATAACAGGATTGAGAAGACACCAACATCTCCCCTACAATGGCTGCTAATTTGTCACCACATTGATTTCAAGGTATTAACATTGACATACAAAGCCCTAAATGTTTTAGGATCTTGTTATCTGTCAGACTGGCTCCTTCCACAGAATTCCGGCTGCATCACCCACTTGTCTCAGGTTGGCAACTTGAGGATCCCTATGCCAAAAGAGGCCCATAAATCATCAACAATAAACTAGGCCTTTCCAGTAGCAAGAATCCACACGATAAAGCCCATGGCTTAAATACTATTGCTTAATTACATCCGCAGAAGGCATATTGTGTAACTTGCACAACCTTCTTGCTGCTTGTTAATGAGCCCCCATTTGGATTTTCTGGTGCAAGACAGTGCAGTGGGTTGGTGCATGCCGAAAATTCAAGTGGGGACTCATTAAATGCAGTAAATTGCTGCAAGGTATGCCATTTGTCTTCCCCATAACTTCCTTGGCTCCCAAGACATTGAATGTGTGAATTCTGAAAAATCTTCCCTTTGAATGTTCATGTATCCAGCTTTAGATGACTTCATAAACAGATTAAACCTGATTAAACATAACTAACAACAACTAAGATCTGTTGACCTTTTATTTTAAATTTCTTCATTTTTATCTCTTAATTTGGTGGGACTTGGGTGTTCTCTTTCAGTTTATTTTATCACTGGAAACAATAAGAGTGGTAGCAAGGCCACTAGATAACATAACAATCAAGCAAGCAAACAAGCAAACAGTTTTTAGCCAGGAGAGTTCAAGGTACAGACCCTCTATGGTCACATACTTTCTGGAAGCAGGCAATAGGGAATGGATTGGCTTCAACATTCATTTTGCTTTCTTTATGAGCACCCTATGGCATTCGGTTGACTGCACCTCAATGGAAAATGCTGAGCTTTGATCCCAAACAAGCGAGTCTTGTGAATCTATCTTCTGAAGAGCCTTGTGGCACAGTGGTTGAACTGCTGTACTGCAGCTGTAACTATGCTGACACGACCTGGGGTTTAATTCCTGGTAGCAGGCTCAAGGTTCACTCAGCCTTCCATCCTTCTGAGGTCAGTACAATAAGTACCCAGTTTGCTAGGGGGGAGGGGAACAATGTGTAGCCCGCATAATTACTTGCAAACTGTCCAAAGAGTGTGGTATATAAGCAGAACACTTTCCTTTTTTTTTTTTTGCTTTGCTTCTCTGTTTCTCATCAGATTCAAATCACATCTCAATATACACATTTGCAGTGAGCTCATTTAACAAAATGAAAGCTTTCAGTGTATTGCCAACTGTTCTACCCAGGAAACAGAATGAAACCATTTTATTTTGATGTCCTTATGTTGGCTTAGCAAGAAACCTAAGGGATATTACACAAAGATATAACATACTAAATGACTGCACAGGAGAAGTCTGTCGTCGTCAGCACTCAGCAAATGAGAAAATGAATTATTTAAAATTCTACATGGATAAACTTCATCTTACAAGTTATCAAAAGTAGCAAAAGATGTGAAGGAATAGAAGACAGGAGGTTCTGAGAAAAGACAAACACCACACAATCACTTTCACATGTACACAAATTAAAACAATCTATCTACGCTCACTAAAAGCATGGTTTACTCAGAAAAATCCTTTCAGTTCAACTTAAATGTAACTAAATATTTACTGGCACAAGAGCTCTCAGGTTTCTGGAGACTTTGGAATGGGTTTCCATTTGCAAGCTGACAGATCTAAATTCATCCGTGATATAGCAGGAGGGAAAATTATGATTTCTTGTTTTGTTTGTTTGTTTGTCACTTACTAGAGGTTGGGGAGTCATAACCGCTATCTCAACTTTGGAAACAGCAGCGATAAAGCTTTTGATTGCACGATCAAAGTAATCTAACTTTCTGCATTTTCTTACTTTTATGATTTTTTAAAAAGTTCTTTCATTTGTGTTTTTCCATTCAGTGAGTTTGGGTAATGTGAAATAACATAAAACCGTTTTTAAGTTCACTCTTGTTTCACTTACATCATCCTCACCTAACCATGTGTGTAGTGACAAATGTGGCTCAGACTGTTATACATAATTCAGCCACAGGTACAGATGTATATTTCTTTACAAAAACACATTAAAAAGTTGGAGAAGAATGGATGGTAGAAGGAGGGGGAAGATACAGAGGAGGTGGCTTCAAAGTAGCAACGTTCATATCCCACCTGAGAGTTAACTATTAAACAGTTCCCATAATGCAGACAAAATGCTTAATATATTCTCCTCATGAATGCTACAAGTCCAAGAGCTTCTCCATCTACTCTATATGTTGCTTCCAGCTCTGTGAGGCAATATGTTTGGCCACTATGGCTCCTGACAGAAGGCCAAGATGAGCCATACCTTTAATATACTACTAAAATATCACAAACATAGGACCTTGTACAACTCTTCATCAGGATAGGAACCACAGAACTGTAGATGATGCAGAATATAATAATAATAAAGGTCCCAAAAATCATTGCTGGATTTCATTTATTAAAAGAAGTTTCAACATAGGAGTTGCAGACACAGGTCAGAGGTGTAGGTTTCAGACTCTACCTCTTATAGCGTAGGTTCTTACATATTTCCCAGTTTGGACAAAGATCACACAGTTTCCCCTCCCACTTTGTTGGATTATGGAAGAGTTACTTTCCAAATGGTTCAGGTTTGCCACTAAATATCTCAACAGTAAGTCAGTGATAACTGTTCAGGGCCATCACACGTGAATTACAACACTTCTAGTATAAGGAAATACTGTACCAGAGATTTTCCAATTATCCTGTGTGCCAAGTTTATAGAAATGATTTGGTGGACAGTGTGTGAAGAAGATATTTTTGTGTTGGATTAACTGCAGTCTCCTCCTCCTCCTCCTCCTCCTCCTCCTCCTCCTCCTCATTTCTTTTATCTTTTTTTTAAAATTTTAATTCATAAATGCTTTTACTGGAAAACCCAAAGACATCTTCAAAAAAAAATGAGAACATGGATTGTAGTGAGGTCCAGACTGAAATTATACAATGTTAATAATCACCAACAACACACACACCAGGTGCATAGGCTGCAATCTTTATCAGTAGTGTAACATGACAGGATCATATCCATTACTGTGTTTCAATATGTGTGGACATTCTGCAGATGGGGAAAAACTGAGGTGCCTTGAGTGGCTGAATGTTTGGAGGTCAAAAGTGTGCTCCAAACTTTCTGAGTATAGTACACTCTAAGAATTTCTAATGCAGTACCCATTAGCTCTGCAGCTAGTATGACTAAAGGTCAGAGAGTCTGGAAATTGTACTTTAAAATGAGGGATGGGGTTGGGGGCTTATTTCTTTCACTTGCCTCATCAAGCCTGAATGAGAACTCCTGAATGAGATTCTGTCAGGGAACACAAGGAAGGCTCATGAAACATCCCCACTTAGCCTGATCAATGAGAAGGAGGAAGCAGAATATAAAGTGGTGCCTGGTAGAGACATCATTCACAAGGGTAATTTGCCCTCCACATTTCCCAGCATTTTAGGACATAGCAGAAATGACCCACAAAGCCTATTTGTGTGTGTGTGTGGGGGGGGGGACATGGCATGCAATAGCACAGGGCTGTTCAACTTTGAACAGGCCAAGGTCTACTTTTTCTGGCCCAAAGTGCCTGAGGGCTACTACACTAAAACCTCTACTTATGAATTTTATCTGTTCCGAGCACATGCTCATAATTTTAAAAAATTGTAAGTAGAGCAGCAGTTTCCCATAGGAATGCATTGAAAACCAATTAATCTGTTCTGGAGGGAACAGATTTCCATGTGTCATGGCCTTTGAACTGCCCCACTCAGCTGAGACAGGTGGAGAACATATCCCCTCACTTTTTTTTATTGATGGCTGGCGGGCTACTTTTGAACCCTTCGCGGGCTACCAGTAGCCCGCGGTCTACCTGTTGGACAGGCCTGCAATAGCACACCTGCCCCAGGAGCAACCATTACAAGTTGCACCTCTCCAGTTGTATGTTAGTTCCGAGGGAGAAGATTGGATGACATTGATGGCTGATGGCGAGAAAGGGTTAGGATGCAGAAAGCTGAAGTGCAACAGCAGTGTGTGGCTTGAAAGAAGAATACGGTCCTCTGATTAGGCCAAGTCAGTCCCAGAGCGCAAGGCACATAATAATGGGTTCAAATGACATGAAACCAGATTTAAATTGAATATCAGGAAAAATCCCTTAACTGTTAGAGCGGTATGACCATGGAGCCAATGACCCCAGGAGGTGGTGAATGCTCCAACATTGGAGGCATTAAAGAGAAGGCTGAACATCTGTCTGATTTGCTTTAACTTGGATTCCTGCACTGAGCAGGAAGTTGGACTCAATGGCCTTATAGGACTCTCTCTCTCTCTCTCTCTCTCTCTCTCTCTCTGTGTGTGTGTGTGTGTGTTACAGTCGTGAGCAACTCTTCCTGACTCCCTGTCCATGGAGTTTTATTGGCAAGAATACTCACGTGGTTTTGCCAGTTCTTACTCAAGGTGCCTACAGCACCTCGTGAATTCCCTGGTGGTCTCCCATCTAAGTACTCACCAGGGCCGACCCTGCTTAGCTTCCAAAATCAGGCGAGATCCCTGAGTCCTCCCTGGGAACAGTTGTGCAGGCCCTAGTGATATCGAGGATTGACTACTGCAACACACTCTACGTAGGGTTGCCCTTGTCCCTTGTCCGGAGACTCCAACGGGTACAGAATGCGGCGGCCAGACTGGTGGTGGGTGCTCATAAATATGATCACATCACCCCAGTTCTGGCCTGCCTGCATTGGTTGCCCGTGGCTCTCTGGATAAGGTTCAAGGTCCTGGTTTTGGTTTTCAAAACCCTCCACAGCTTGGGACCTGATTACCTGGCGGAGTGTATCTCGCAGAGGTCAACTGAGGCCAGGCCCACACGAATGTCATCGTCCCTGCCCGCCTTCCAAAAGGCTTTTAAAACTATGCTTTTTATGGAGGCTTATGGCGACCTTATTTCTACTTTTTTTTTTTGGCGCCCCTTGCCTCTTGTTGAGGGCTCCCCTTCTAGTGCCCTTATTGTTGTCTCCCCGCTGCTGTTCTTATCAGCTGTTTTATCTGATGTTTTTTATTGTAAACCGCCCAGAGTCCCTTTGGGAAATGGTGCAGTATAAAAGTGTAAAGATAAATAAATAAATTAAAAAATGTGCTTCTAAGATTCTGATTCTAAGTCTCTTCAAATAACTGAGTTGGAAGTGTTCTGCATCAGTTCACATTATCATTTAACTCTCTGCTAGTGCATCATAATATTCTTTCTTGCAACTGCTGTTAATAGGGGGTGGGGGTAAATGAAATTTATAATTCTAGAAAAAGGGGAGGTGCTTGTAAGATAAGAACATAAGAACATAAGAAGAGCCATGCTGGATCAGGCCAAAGGCCCATCTAGTCCAGCTTCCTGTATCTCACAGCGGCTCCACCAGATGCGTTTGGGAGCGCATGAGACTAGATATCTGTCTCCTGATACCACTCCCCTGCATCTGGCCCTTGAAATACCCTGGTTTAAAGCCTGGAGATTACACATCTCCCTCATGGTTTGTAACCTGTGATGGACGTTTCCTCCAGGAATCTGTCCAATCCCCTTTTGAAGGCATCCAGGCCAGATGCCATCACCACATCCTGTGGCAGGGAGTTCCATAGACTTACAACGGGCTGGGTGAAAAATATTTTCTTTTGTCAGTTCTTACTCTCCCAGCCCTCACTTTGATATTCCACTGGCTGGGGAATTGCTATGTAGCTGCTGTCATTTGGTAAAACTGACTTCTGGGTGTAAAATTATCCAATATGTAAACCTTCCAAAATTATCCTGAGCTGCTTATAGAATACTGATTTTCTGCTAAAGCAGAAGGATTTGCATTTTATACCTTTCTAAAGCCCCGACTCACAGGTCAGAGCTTTGGGCTGCTCTAAATAGCACAGTCGAGCACTTGGATTGCTGGGCGGTGACCTCCCTCCAAGTTTTAATTCTCCAATTCGGAAATCAGAGCAACCTCTTCTGAGCTTTCAGAAAGCATTTGCTTCAAACAGAGCATGACCCAATATGTCTGAGGACTGGTTTCTGCTAATTTCCATCTCCACAGGGGGTTGGAGCTTATTTCCATCCAGAGACACCTGGTCACATTTGAGTCTGCCTCATTTCTAAGGTGGTCTGTTATTTGGGAAGATAATTAGTTTTCCCAGCAGTACTCATGCATTTTAGAACACTGTGTCATAACCTTCAGCCTTAATATGCCAGTTGCTACCCTACTAGTGAAAGCCGTCCACTAAAGGGAGTCTGATATACAAAAAGAACACAGTCTAGCAAATGAACTTTGTACATGGTGTTGTGGGGGAAAAAATACCAGTAGATCAAATTTTACAAGGGGGAAGATCATAGGCTGTAGTGAATGATGTACAGCGAATATATCTATCTCTACATTGATTAACAGGGAGGAACATATATGAGCATAACCTCTTCTTAATTCACCAATTAGGAACAGTATATTCTGCTTAATATTTTGCTGTATTGTATTGGTTTGCTGACATTCCTGGATTACTTTGCCAACATTGTTTGCAGCATTTCATTATTGCAGGATACCAGGAAAAGTGTTTTTGAGTCTGTAAACTATCTTTGCTCAATAATATAAAAATAATATCTAGAGTTATGCCCTTCATTTTTTGTTTTTTTTTTCACCACAAATCCCCAAAAATCTCTATTCTGGGAGAAACTGGCAGCAAAGATTTTTTATACATAAAATGCTAGTCATGGTGAGAGAGTGGTTGTGAAACTGAGGTGATCTTCCTATGTTTCTTACTCTACTAAAAGAGAAATAACCAGTATCTCCAAGAATCAGAATTAAACTCTTGTATCCTCTCCCTTTCACTTCTATCTTAGGGCGTTTATACACGACCCCTAAGCTCCGCGGCAAAGGGCTGCAAGCTCCGGGCCTTAAAAATGTTTCCCCACCAGGTCCGGAGTTTGCAGACAATTAAGTGCGACCCCGCCCACCTAAGCGCAACCCAGCGCACCTTTCAAGTACCTGCTTTTGGCAGGTGAAAAATATTTGATGCAGAGAGTGCCTGAGCTCTCCTCACTTCTTTTTGTTGTTTTTCTTTTGCCTCCGCCCCTTAAAGAGGAACCAGGAAGTAACCGGGGGCTCCGACCGGGGCTCGGAGCGGAGGTATGGCTTTCTTCTTTTGTCCCTGTTTAAGGCTTTTTTCCCCTCCCTCCCCTCACGCAGACAGAACAAGGAAGTGTGGAGCGGGTGGGGACGGAGGAACAGCAACGAACCCTCAAGATCTCTGGTCCGAATTTAAGGGACCAGCGGATCTGAGGGGTCGTGTAAAAAGGCCCTTAGTCATCCTCCCCACTGTGGTCTAACAGCAACTCTTGAGGTAAATAATATCCAGCAGCTGTTTCAATGTTCTTCCTCTACCCTCAGTTTAAAATGTTTTCCTAGCTCATGTTGTTCCTGGCTGGGTCTGCTGAGAAAGTATTTGGTTATGCTGTTCCCTCTTTTCACACCACACACCTTTTATTCTATCTATCTATCTATCTATCTATCTATCTATCTATCTATCTATCTATCTATCTATCTATCTATCTATCTATCTATCTATCTATCT
>JAHTLZ010003518.1:45534284-45562954 GCA_023846285.1 Phrynocephalus versicolor | reverse complement strand
TAATCAAATGGGAAGTAGAGAGAAAATGTGTGGTTTATTTTTAACAGGTTTCGTGACAGACTTCCAATTTCTTAGAGCTTCCACATCTCTATCTACCACCTGTTTCAAAATCACCACAGGGTTGCTCATGTAAATGAACAAAAGACCTCTGGTTTCCAAGTATGAGATATTGCTTTGATGCCCATGATTCAAAAATGCCAGGAAATAGTCTGACATTGCCTTGTAATGTTGTCCACGTATTGCCAGAGAAAGAGGCCAGCCCTTACAGAGCAAAGGCTACTGGGAATGTTGATGGCGCCAATGTCAGCAGTGTAGACAAAGAAAAGTGCTAAGTGTTCTGCTTATATACCGCCCCATTGTGCTTAAAGCACTCCCTGGACAGTTTACCATTTAATTATGTGGACTACACATTGACACCTCCCCCCAGCAAGCTGGGTACTTATTTTACCAACCTTGGAAGGCTGGAAGGCTGAGTCAACCATGAGCCGGCTACCTAGGATTGTACCCCAAGTTGTAGCTGCAGTACAGGGCATGGTGGCTTAGTGGACTAAGGCACCAAAACTGTAGACTGCAAAGTCGGCAGCTCGGTGGTTCGAATCCCGGGTGCCACGCAGCGGAGCGAGCTCCTGCTGATAATCCCAGCTCCTGCCAACCTAGCAGTTCGAAAGCATGTAAATGCAAGTAGATAAATAGGTACTGCCGTAAAAAGCGGGAAGGTAAAACAGTGTTTCCTTGCAGGCATGCTGGCCACATGGCCATGGACTTGCACAGCACTGGCTTTTCTGGCTTGAATACGGAGATGAGCACCGCCCCTAGATTCAGACACGACTAGCACGCATGTGCAGGGGGAACCTTTACCTTTTACAGGCATTTAACCACTGCACCACGAGGCTGAGTTGTCATTAGATGCTGTTATGGTCTTCTGATTAAATACTGATAAGTTTTTCATTAATCTGCAAAAAAAGAATCTGATTGAGATGTCTTGTTAGAATTCTGATACCTGAAAGTGTCATACATGAGGCTGCATGGAATGGAAACACCTGGCATTTATGCTGCTATTTAAGGGAACAGTAAACTAGTATTTTCCAGACCCAAAGGCAGGCATTTGAGTGCAGCCACTTTTCTTCTACGGCAATTAGGCAATCCTTATTAACATATGAATTAGCAAAAGAAAGGAAGAAAGCGCTATGGGAAATAATTTTGACTGCTGGAATGTAATATTTTAAAAGAATTATTTAACCATATTAGAATATGAATTAGCAGGTGTATATAGAGAAAGATAATGTGCCTATAGAATGTATAAGTAAGGGGATGGTATTGTACTATAATTTTCACTTGCCTTGTCATGTTATCTAAAATTATTCAAATAAATAAATAAATAAATAAATAAACAAACAAACAAACAAACAAACAAACATTTCTTCTAGGCAATTGTATTGCTTGGTGCCCCAACCAGTAAATAGTTAGAAAACTTCATGCAATGCAGCCATGGCAATCGCTTTGTGTTTGTCTAGTAGTTGAGTCATGCCAACCAGACTTCTTTTCTTGTGGGAGCGAAATGTTTCGCTACTCATCCAAGTAGCTTCTTCAGTCTGAATTCAGGTGTTATGATGAGCAAAGATGCTCCGCCTCCAGGTACAAATGAGCTCCACCAGCCATGCCTAGTTACGTCACACAAGTTGTTTGTTAAAAAAAACTCACCACTGATCCAAAAATGGAGGGTTACGAGGGCAGAGAGAAAGTTGCTTGTCCTCTTTTCATCCAAGAGCCTTCTGTTCACTCATGAGATTTTGGGATCAGGGGCTTTGATTACTACAACTTTTCTGGTTTATTCTTTCCCACTGGAACCAACAACAAGGAAGCTTGTCTGCTTATGCTACTGCTATTTGGCAGGATTTTGGAGATGGCTGAGTATCTGCCACATCACCCTGGTGCCCTCCTCTCCCCCTTCCCTTTTAGAATTGCTCATCAGGAGCAGGTGAAAAAAATTCCATTTCTCATATCTCTGAAAATGAACGCTGCAGACAAGCAATTGGACTATGATACACATCATTGTGTTGTACTCATAGTGAGCTTCTGAAGGTGTTAGGTTCACAGATGTTAAAGGCAGAATTTAAAAAACCTAAACATATCATTTATTGGATCTGTGGAGGCCTATACCCACACCCAGAAAAAGCTACTGTATTTTGAAAACTCATTTTAATGTGCTCTTGGTCTCATGAAATATACATACAGGGGTCATCCAGTGGAGATCAGTAATTGCTGATTTGGACAGACTTCTTGGAGAGAGACCAAAGTTAAATAAACAAAGACAATGAGCAAAATATGTATTTGAATAAGGCAGAATCATCAACTTTCCATATTAATCAGCCACTAGACTGACTTCACAATGTCAACCAAGTGGATAACTTGAGTGAGTTTTCCCCATCAGTGGTTATTCTACTATTACATCATTCTTCTTCCAAATAGGGAATTCCAAACAGCTCCAATTATAATAGGTTGAAATATAAAAGCATACAGTATTCTTCTTTCATACAGTTGTGTGTTGAGAGCCTGTGACCGAACAAGGTGTTTCTTGCCTGGAAAGGAGGCATTTGTTGCTTATTGTACCTTTGTGCCCCTTTTTAATTGTCCCAGGGTATCTTATCACTTTGAGAAATTGTGATCATGCCCAAAGAGAACCGTTGCCAGCATCACAAAGCCAGAAAGGGGAAAGGGAGTGTAGTTTACAGGAAAAGAAATAGTTAAGGAATAAAGTGAAATAGAAGAGAAAAATATTGATATATGCAAGCAAGGGATATCCAGTGTGGGGTAGTGGATAGAGTAACAGACAAGGATTCCGGTGGCCCAGAAATCCTTCCTCAGCCATGGGAGCTCTATAGATAGAAGAACAAAATAATTGAGACATGGGAAAAATCAATTCAAACCGCTCTGGATTGAAAAAAGGAAAAACCTCCAGCAGCAGAACAAAATGCTATGTTGGGACCAAAAAGGGCCAGACTTATTTGAATAGTGCTATTAGGGGAAAAAACCCATTCTAAATTGACCCATACTAAAACCGCAGCAAATCCTAATATTTGATCTTGTAGTCATAGCTTCACTTACCTTGAAAACCCTACAAGTATCACTATATGCCAGTACTGACTTGATGGCATGAAACAGAAACAAAGTTGGCAAACTCTAACTTTTGTGTATAATAATGTAAATAGTAGTGGTTTATTGGTTGTTGTTGTTTCTAAAATTATTTTTATGTGGTTGCCTGTGGGTTGAATAAGAAATACAGAGGAAAGCAATGAAGCAGTTATATTATACATTTGATTTTCTTTTTCTTTTTAATGTTTTGTCACTTCCTGCTGTGGTCAGTTAAGCTCCTGCTGAAACTCTAAGAGCAAAATCCTTTCAAAATAAATAGACGTGCAGAGAGGCATTTTTAATGGGAAGTAAAATATGGCAGAGAAGCTTGGGAAGAAGGTCAAAAATCCAACTATAGACAGAATGTTGATGAACCACATGGTGTGGTCTCTAGGTTACAAAAAGAGAAACCATTTGTCCTTCTCCATTAGCTTGATGACTATGTTTTGCTGAAGCCTTCTGATACAGGAGGCATGTCCTTGATGTACAGTACTTACAAGAGGAACCACAAGTTGGGAAAAATGTTGGTGCACATCTCCTCTTTTGCTCAAGTAGGTCAAACACACAGGGTTATTTCAAGCAGAAGCAATCCCTTTTGTTAGAGTGGTTGAAAGCCAGAGACAACTTGCAAACTTTATTTTCACCTAATGCTTTTAAAAAGCCATTTGCTCTAGCTTCCACTCCAAACATTTTGCTAGACTTCCACAAGCAAAATTACATTACAGACTAACATTTCTTTCATTTCCAATTATTTTGTGGAGGCTGGTTCTCCTGTTTATGCAGCCCGATAGTACCAAGAAGGAAGAATCAGGCTGGGGAAAAATACTCATAATAAAGCATTGTTGGGAAGTGATGATTTTTTGGGAAATTAGTTGTCTTTTGGGCATGGCATTCATTTTCCCATTCCACTCAAAGTTGTTTTGGATGCCAGGAGGTGATGTCCAAAACAGGTATTTCCCAACTATCTGAGGAGGGCGGTGAGCCTCTGAAATCAAAGATGAGCATTTGTCCAAAATAGTCCTGATTCCCACCAACCAAAACTAATACAAAATACAGCACACAGACACTTCTTGGACACCACCCCTTCCCTGATTTACAAAGACTTGGTGCCAAAAACAAACTACTTTCCATTGATGTTTAAGACATCTTGTGAGTCTTTGGGCTGATCCATATACACTCTTTACTCTTGTTCAAGAAGTGATTCCATCAGTCATTGATATGGACTAGTTTAACGGATCTACAATGTTATAAGAGATTCAGATCAATCCCTCCCACTTCCATTCTGTTCCAGGATTATTTTCCTTCATTTTGGGATTACATTTTTATTTTTATTTTTAATTTATTCTAGATGTGTGAGCCCCACCTGGTTCCCATGGGATGTGCACAGTTAGAACTCTTCTGACGTCAGCTGAAATGTCATCTCTGAGACTGCCTTACCACAACCTTACCTGATTACATACAAAGAAAAAAATTAAAACAGGTATGGAAACTTGGCGTGGAAAAGGTCCGCTCTTCCAAGCTTCAGTCCGAGACACATTTATGTTCTAGTGAACCCTTGGTTTCCAAGAGTGAGAACAGAAGCTGTCAAAAATAGCTCCCCAAAAGTGAATCAAAAATCTTTTTTTGATGGGCCACCTATTTTTCATTTGGTTAGTATCCAAAACAGCTGCTTTCTCAATGATCTTAAGAAAGAGAGCATTTGCTATGAATAGAATTGATAGAGGTTCATAAGTATATTCATAGTGGTGAAGGCAAGGAAGTACGACTAGGGAAAGGTTTCAGGCTGAGGCAATGGGAGTGGATGGAGAGAAGATATTCAGGCCCTTCAGGAACCGTGTGATTTCTTAGTTGTGAGTGTTAAAATAGTCCCCCAAAGCAAAACTGGTTTATTAAACCAGGCAACAAAGGTGTGTGTGTATGTGTGTGTGTGTGTGTGTGAGGGAGAGGGAGAGAGAGAGAGAGAGAGAGAGAGAGGGAGGGTGGGGAGAGGCAGGGGGAAACAACAGAAGAGTTGAAGATAGAAGAAGATACCACCATTTGGACACTTAAGTAAAAAGCTTAAATGAAGCAGGGCTAGGGCACAGTCAGATCCTTAGAGAAAGCCTGGTCTGGAAACACTGAATTATTCAGAGTTATTTTCACAACTTCCTGCATGCCCGCCCTCACCTTCTATTATCTCAAGCCTAAGTGGCTTCCAGGTGACTGGTATTTTAATTTTAATGTTCTACCTCCCCTCCTTTATTTAAACATCTGAAGTTGAAGTGTAGTCCTAGAACATCACCAGGAATTCATGCTTTCCTCTTTCCTCTTGAGTGAACAAGCCTGGAAGAGATGTCTTATGAAGAACGGCTTAGGGAACTGGGAATGTTTAGCCTATCAAAAAGAAGACTGAGAGGGGATATGATAGCTATGTTTAAATATTTGAAAGGATGTCATATTGAAGAGGGAACAGGTTTGTTCTCCATGGCTTCAGAGACTAGGACTCGGGGCAATGGTTTCAAACTACAGGAAAAGAGATTCCATTTGAACATTCGGAAGAACTTCATGACAGTTAGAGCTATTCGGCAGTGGAATATGCTGCCACGGAGGGTGGTAGAGTCTCCTTCTTTGACGGTATTTAAGCAGAGGCTGGATGGCCATCTGTCGGAAATATTGTGAAGGGGTTCCTGCTTGGCAGGGGGTTGGACTCGATGGCCCATGAGGTCTCTTCCAACTCTATAATTCTATGGTTCTATGATTCTATGATTCTCCTTCGACTAGATGCCAATTCAAAAGGACAACTGATTGGGAAGGATGCTGGTGGTGCCAAGAGAAAAGTCCACCGCAACTCCTAGCTGCAGTTTGTCATTCTTAAGATGAAATTGTTTTGCAAGGACTGTGCCTAGTAGGGTTAAAAGGTCTTAGGCTACAGCAAGATATTTGGGGATGAAGGAGGAATGGGTTTTACATTTTCAACCTGCCTGTAGTGCTACCTGAAACACGAATGAAATTCTCCTGTGAGTGAGACAGCAGGAAGAGAGAGAGATGCCATTAAACTTGGGTGAAATGCATTTGTTTACAGTATGTTTAAAGGACAAGTTGATACCAGAAATCAGATCTGTCTCTAGAAAAGAAACATGTTCCTTTCACCACAAATAATACTCTTCTGTTCAGTTTGCTCTTCTCAGAAAAACAATGGATGCTTAAGGATGGCTTGATACAAAACTCAAGTCACACACAGAAACATAGTCACACTGTAACCCAACCTGATTTTGTGAATTACATTCCCTGAAGCTGTTATTTTACGCACGCACACATTCATTGGCATTTTCACCATTTATAACCATGACCATTGCTAAATGCTTTACAGAAGACCCAGTGAGTATCAGGTCACAGAAAAGCAAACCTACAAAAAGCACTCTCTTAAAAACACTGTGGGTTACCCAGGATACGTTGTGCCCCCCACCCCCATAGTTTGTGGAGGGGTGGGAGGAGCTGGTGTGTTTTTTCGTGGTGTTTTGGAGCCATTCTAGACTTTTTTTTTGCTGAGGGATCTAGACCTTTCGAACTTGGGAAGGTAAGGAAGCTTCCTTGCTTTCTTCTGTGTTTTTGCATTGGCGTTGACTGCATTTTTGGTAGGAATGACCTGGTATTTGTTTTGGAGCTAGCTTTTATTCATATTTGCATTGCTTTTAATAGCACTTTGGATGGGAACAGGCTGGGAGTAGTCTTGCTGCTTTCTTTTCTCCATGTTTATGATCTTTTCCATTGCTCAGCAGGCAAGAACAGGATGGGATTCTCTTGCTGCTTATGTTTGTCTACATTTTCCCCATTGCATTTTTGGTGGGAACAGGCTGGGGTAGTCTTTCTGCTTTCTTCTGTACATGTTTGCAATCTCCTCCATTGCTTCTGCAGGCAAGAACAGGCTGGGGTTCTCTTGCTGCTTATGGTTGTCTGTTTTCATTTTTTTTCTCCCATTACATTTTTGGTGGGAACAAGCTGGGTAGTGTTGCTAGTTTCTTTTGTCCATGTTTGCATTGCACTGCAAGGGGGTGTTCTTTGGTGTGGGTGTGTGTTCCAGCACTGCATGTCTTTAAAGTACACTTTATAAAGAGGTCTTGGGGGGAAAATCCAGCTTTTTTGCCTTTTTTCGGACCTCTGGAATGGATTAAGTAGTTTCCCATTCATTTCAATGGGAAACCGCATTTCAGATAACAATTTTTTCGGATAGCAAATTGCCTCGGAGAATGAGTTAAATTCATTATCTGAGGTACCACTGAACTTTGGCTTGCAAAACAATGCAAGCCAGTCCCACTGATTTGGGGTGCCTTCCTGCCCACTCAATTGACGAGAGCTGTAATCTAAGGCCCACACTTAATGATGCTATGCCAGGGTGCTGGTGATGTTCAGCTAGAGATTTTGAGCCATTCTTCACTCCAAAAGTACAAATCCCAGAATTCTCTGGAGAGATGAGATGCCTACAGGAGTAACCCCTAATACCTCTGCTCACCTATCAGGTCCTATTTACAGACAGCGGTCCTCAGATTAGTCTGCATAATATGCCGATTTACAGTTTAAACCAAGATAAAATATTCTACAATATTGGAAGCAATTTTCAACAAAACCTAAAATAATTGTGAGAGGGTCTAGAATTCAGATCCAAGGGCCATGCTCTAGAGAACAAGAACTTGGAGAAGCTGAATTTTATACCATTATTTTATAACTCTTCAAAATAGCGGAACTTCTACACAACAATCTATATAATATTGTTGAAAATAATTAAAATACGGAATATTTTCTCATATCCCTCTAAGCAGACATGCCTCAGTTAATCAGAAGGAGAGGACAGTTTTGGAGATTGATTTCTGTTTTGTTTTCAGAAATAGCACAAATAGATTAATTCATGGTTTATTTACATGGGAAAAATCACAAACCTACAAGTCATTCATACCCATTTCACATTCTCTGATATTTCCCAGATGAAAGCAGTGGAATCTATTCCCTACTATAAATTGAAACTTTTATTTTCATGTACATCACTTTGTGGAAATGAAATGGAATCAAACAGTGAACTGCTCATGCACTTTCATTGCCTCTGTCTGCTGCTACCTAAATGGCAACCATCTGCAAGCCCCTGCACAAAGTATGGGGGGTGCTGTTTGAACTTGTAAAGAGGGAGTCTCACTGGGATCATCTTTTATTACCAACTACGGCCAACAGACAGTATTACATTTTATATTGCTGCTTTAACTCTGCCTCAGCCAAGATTTCACTTTGGTGAAACACAACTTTACTTTTCTGACACTACAGGAACAGTGGCTGAAATATTGTTGTTTAATGTAGTATGTTGCTAGTGTATTGGCCCATTTCATCAGTGAGGATTTGGTGAGTTAACCCATCCATAAGAGCCACTGGTTCAAATGGGCCTACTCTAGTTGTAACTTTAGCATAGTAAGTTGCAAGTAGGGCTATTTGAATCAATGAAACTTATAAAGCAGTTGACTCACCAAATCTCCACTGATATAGCTGACTTATTATGCAAAGCAACGGGATTACAATTGTGTCCTTTGATTTGTATTCCTGCATTGGGGTGGGAGGGGACCTGATGGCCTTGTAACCCCCTTCAAACTTCACTATTCTATTATTCTAACTGGATAAATGAAATATGAAACTATTAGGGCAAGCCTTTTCGCATTGTAAGCAATTTATCCAGAAACGGCCAAACTGATAGGCCTCCCAGTGACATTTCCTCTGACCAATTTGTGGCATTTTACAAATTGAAAATGGCAGCCATCTGGCAGAACTTAGATCACCACTTTCAGACAGTAGATTGAACTGAGATGCCTTCTGCATCACCATGTTCAGCTTTTGTTGTTGTTGTTGTTTTTCAGTTGTTCAGTCGTGTCCGACTCTTCGTGACCCCATGGATCAGAGCTCGCCAGACCTTCCTATGTTCAGCTAATTTAATCCAATTTCAACGGGTTACATCAACAGAGGTGGACAGGGCACTTCATCACTGCAAGCCTGCCACCACCTGCCTAGATCCTTCCCACACCTGGCTCAGCAAAGCAGCCAGGTCTGTGACAATGAAATGGGCTACAGAGAGCCCTCAAGGAGACACACATTAGGCCCATTCGTAAGACACCCAGCCTGATGGCAGATGACATTACAAACTACAAACCTGTCGCCAATGTGCCTTTTCTGAGCAAGGAAGGCTGACCGACTTCAGATGCTCCTAGAGGAAACCACACCCTTGATCCACTCCAGTCCAGGTTCTGGGCGCATCACAGCACAGAGACAGCACTGATCACTCTGCAAGAAGACCTTCTGAGGAAGACTGAAAGGGCAAGGTATCTTTGTTGGTCCTCCTTGATCTCTCAGTGGTCTTTGATACCACTGACCACAGTACCTCCCTGGGGTGGCTCTCTGGGTTGGGTATTGGTGGCCTTGCTTTGTCATGGCTCTAGTCCTTCCTGGAGCACCCTCCTCAAACAGTCCAGCTTGGCAAGATATTTCCACCACATTCCACAGTGGTCAATCATCTCACCAATGTTATTATCTATATGAGGCCACTGGGAGGAGTTTTTCAGCTTTTTGTCATCAGTACACTGAGGACACCCAGCTAATATATCTCCTTTTCACCTTCTGCGGTGAATACTGTCCTGTCCCTTCAGTGATGCCTGGAGGCTGTGTTGGGATAGATAGATGGAGGCAAATAGACTGATGTTGAACCTGAAATAGATGGAAGTCCTGTTGGATGGGGAATACAAGTGTTTGTGGATTGTGAAACTCCTTCCCTTTGGGGGGAGTGACTCTCCCTGCCAAGGCTGAAGTTTGCAGCTTGAGTTTCCTACTGGATCCAGGGTTATCATTGGAACATCAGATAGCGTTTATGGTCCATTCCACACATCAGCATCTCTCGCAGATCACCCAGCTGTGTCCCTACTTAGACACTGGGGTATTCATTACACTGCTCCATGCACTGGTAATCTTGAGATTAGATTATGTGGGGCTGCCTATGAGGCTAATGTGGAAGCATCAACTGGTCCAGAACACAATGGCTAGACTACTAACTGAGGTGAAGATATACCATTGTATATCCCCTACTCTGGCCACCTTGCACTGGTTACTGGTTCACTTCTGTTCTTCCCAGGCAGGGCCATTGAGGGCCTTGACCCTGTGGGAGGCCCAGAAAGTAAAAACTAGGAACTTGTTCTTCTTGGCGGTAGCCACTCATTTGGAATACACTGCCCCCTGAAATCTGCCTGGCCCCCTCACTGGGAATATTTAAGTGAAAATTAAAAACTTTCAAGCAGGCCTTTCCTAAGTCTGGAAAATAGCTCCAGTGATATACTTGTGGATGTAAGATTTATGCCACCTCTGCCTTTTTTTAAATTTTTGGGTTTTCTTTTGTTTTGGTATTTTACATTGTTTTATTGTCTTTAATATTTTGTTAATTTCATTTATTTATTTATTTTTGTTCTTTTATACTGTTGTCATTGTTACACACCACCCAGAGTAGCCTAGTAGCTTGATAGGCACTATAGAAATCCGATAAATAAAAAATAATGTAGATTTTTTTCATTAATTGTATGATGCATCTGGTCATCAGAATCATTTCCCAGAAGACACAAGGAAAAATGGAGCAACTCCAGTTTTCATTTGTTGCAGCAGATAAATGGCTTCTTGCAGTAGCCACTCATGAGAATCTGGGAGGGCAAACTGGCCTACTAGTGAAATTATTCCACCAAAGAGTACTGAAAGCTTTTATTTATGTGACATTTTGTATACTTTCCCACATTTAAAAATTGAATTAAAACCAAATGCAATATGCAGAGTAATAGTACTTTTCTGTCTCAGCCATACATTAAAAATTGAGAGATGACACACAGATAAAACCACCACACTTATAAAAGTCAGATAGGTTGTTAGTCAAAATAAAGATAAGTTACTGCTGTTTTTATGGATATAGGCATAAAATCTCTTAAAATATGCAAACTGCTACAATGAATAAGATAAAGTTTTGACATTTAACATAATCAATAGCTTGAAAAACTTGTGAGTAACAGAAAAAAGAGATAGCAGGTCAAGCAAGCAAGGTTGAATGAAGTGATGAAAGATGGGGGGGTGGGATTAACCCTGGAAGGTTACCAAGCAATTGTTCCAAGTACCATGCCAGGAATCCTGTAAAATTAAATCAGAGTTAGTGTTTTTCCATGTGGAAACAAAGATCTGAAACTACTGAGTAGAATGATAAAAGGCTGAAGTAATCCAGTTGCATACAAGTAACATTTCTCATTTTCTAACAGTCGTTACTACATGGTATCTTGTCTCAGAAGAGAAAGTGGGAGCAAAGAGTGACAAGGGAAAACCCTACCCGAGCACCAGGTACAGTATTGTCATACTTAGCCCCCGTTCCGGGGGCGTGGTTGAGACAAATTTCAGTAATTGCGCGACGGACATGAAGTAACATTTTTGTACCGCTCCTAAATGCAACTCTAACAGAGACAAAATGGATGTGAAGTAGCTGCCTTAATTCTCAAGAGGAAAGCTCTTGCATTGAATAACAATGCAGTTCTCAGAACAAAGGGCACCATTATTGTACTAGTATTTCTTCTGAGTTAACATGCTGGATAGCTCAGCAAGTTTAGGGCTGCAATGCTATAGTTTAAGAGTTTGGGTGGTGCCTGAGGAAAAAAGATCAGCCTACGTAGCCCTGGGCAAGCTGCATGCTAGCAATTCTGATCATTTGAAGGCTTTAAAACTTAGTTTTCCATCTTATTGTTTAGCCTTCAATTGTGGGCAAACCAGAAAATATTGATGGGAGGGGTTGCATTGCTATTGGGATATGTTTTCCCCCACTAGCCTGTGCTTGAATTACTTTTAATATACAGTAATGCCTTCAATTACAAATGCCTTGAACAACCAAAAACTTGAATTACGAAAGGAAATTGGCTGATATAGGGAAATTTCCAATTACGAAAAAGGTGGGAGTTTTTGAATTACAAAAAATTAATTATTAATTATTTAGGGCATTCATGCAGGAACCCTGTCCCAAGCCAGCAAAGCAGGGGAAGCTCCCCTCCCCCTTGCAAGGTTGGCAGGAAACCTCCTCAAGCTGAGCTGTCAAAATTAGCTGGCTGTCAGCTGTGATATCGACAGCTCAGCAGCTGCAGTGCTTTTTCCATCAGCAGGTGCCAGAAAGCAGGGCATCAGCCAGGGAAAGATTGGGTGGGTGGTGAAGTCGTCACCCACACAATCCTCCTGTAGCTGAGAATGGGATAGCCAACATTGGGTCCACCTGATCTCAGTCAATGCTGTGAACTGCCCATTTTGTTCTGTTTTGTTTCATTTGAAATGAATTTTTAAAAAAAATTTAAAAATTCATTTCATTTTTTGTTTTGTTTCTTTTTTGTTTATATACAGCAAAAAAAAAATTAAAATCGTACCTTTTCCCACACGCAATGGGTGGGGTTTATTTTTTGCGGAGCCCCAGGGGCTATCAGCTGCAGTGCAGGCTGGGTGAAGGCTTTTTTAAAAAAAAAAAACAAGCGATGGCCGCGCTACAGCTGTTTTTTTCCTTTACGGCAGGCCTGCCCAAAGTCCAGCTCAGGGGCCAAATCTGGCCCATCAGGCCATTCTGAGTGGCCCGCGGCTGGCTGGCCCGCACCTCCCTCCCCCTCCTTTGCCCCATGGTTTTTCTTTTTTAAAAAATCTTCCGCCAACCCTGATACCGCTGGGAAGCTTGATGGGCTGGGCGGGCCGGTCAGCTGGTGAGCAGAAGCGTGTGGGGCTGGGTGGGCAGGTGAGGGGGCGGGCCACCACCACCAGCACCGCCAGGAAGCTTGTGGGGCTGGGTGGGCCGGCCGGCCAGCCATCGCGCGGGCTGCTGCCACCGGCACCGCCGGCAACCATGTGAGGCTGGGAGTGTGCGTGGGAATCTTGTGAAGCTCACCGCGTGTGCGCAGGCCACCACCACCGGCATAGCTGGGAACATTGTGAGGTTGGGCGCACACACGGGGCAGTGATCGGGCAGGCCGCACCACCAGCACTGCTCGGAAGCTTGGGCGGCTGGGCGGTCTGCCACCACCGGCACCGCAGGGGAAAGTGTGGGTGTGGGCAGGCCAGCGGTCCTCTGCCACCGCCAAGGAGTTTTGGGGTGGGCTGGCGGGTGAGCCGTCGCCACCGCTGGGGAGCTTGGGGCGGTGCAAGGTCGCACAGATCGCCTCTTCCAAGGGGTGACCTGTGGCCACAGCTCCCTGTGCTTCCTTTGGTCCCCACCTTCCTTCTTTCCTCCCTCCCTCCCTTGGTCCCCACCTTTCTTCTTTCCTCCCTCGGTCCCCACTTTCCTTCCTTCCTTCCTCCCTCCCTTGGTCCCCGCCTTCCTTCCTGCAGGTGAGGTTGCAAGGGGTCACTGGGTGGGGCTTATGGGTCAGTGGGTGGGGCTTGCAGTGGGGTGGCAGGGTTGGGGAGCAACCAGCCCCTGACACATTCTCAGCCACCAAATCTGGCCCTCCTTACAAAAAGTTTGGGCACCCCTGCTTTACGGGAAGCCGCCCCGCTGCTTTGGAAGCCCCCTCCGCGGGCACTAGTCAACGGCAGTGCCACCGGCGGGTGGCCTCCCCAACATAAGGTAGGAGAAGACTGGGGGGAATAAAAAACGAAATGGGACAAAACTAAAAATTTCATTTTGTTTTGTATCATTTTCCTTTGAGGGGTTAGTTCATTATTCATTTCATTATGTAAATAAATGAATAATGAATAATGATATGAATAAAAAACTCATTTTGTGCCCATCTCTATTCCTTACCCATTCGTTCTTTTTTTAAAACACACACAAACACAAACTGTAGGTTGCCTCTTCCCTATATTGCTAAGCTCTACTGGCTTTCAGACAGACTCAGAGCCTTCAAAACTCTATGGCTGGTTTGAAGTGTATGTACAGAGATAAAGCATCCATAAAAACCCTTCTCATCCTCATTTCTGAAGGTAAAACTTTCTAAAATTCAGCCACATGTCACCATTTTAATAGAAGTTCCACTTTTTGAAAGACTCACCTATCTATTTTTCATAAGCTTAGCAATTTGTATTTCAGTAGAAATATTCAGACTCCTGTAGAAATAAGAATCCTATGTTATCACATGTACCTATTTAAAATATTTAGGCTACCTTTCAGGACTAAATGCTTCCAGGATCCAATATACACATTTGCAGTAGAGATGGACACAAAACAAAAGATGAATTTCAAAACCCATCAACAATCTCTAATTCATCAATTTGTATTTGTACCAATGGATACTCCAAAAATACAAATCATTCATTGGGCTATAACATGACCGCTAATGCCTCAAGCCACCAAAATTGCAGATAAGTTTCCACTCACTCTCCTCTATAATCCCTCCATATTTGGTGAAGACTGCATTTCAGATGCTCATTATACAGCCACAAATACTCCCCCAAGGAAAGTTCTCCACAGCAATCTAGAGGCATAAATATGACAAAGAAACTTGCCCCAATTCTCCTTTACAACCCCTCCATCCTTGCTAAAAATGAGTTTCCCCAAGCCAGTTGTTAAAGGGCACTTATCTGGGGGGAAGCATTTGTGGGTGAACAACTCAGATATTTGAAACCCGAGCTTCACTAAACATGGAGAGAATCCAGAGGAAAATGGGGAGAAGCAATTGCCTGTGGGGCACTTCCCTGGGGTGCCCTCTTTGGGGAAGCAACACTTGGAGATGAAGGAACCACACTTCATCAAACCTGCACAACTTGTAGAGAAGAGACAGGGGAAGCATCTTTGCTATTTTGCTATCTTTAGTGCTTGGGAGGCATTTTACAGATTTTTAAAGAAAAAACCCAAACTGATTAATTGGTTCATAGATTCATCAGGAAAAAGTATGTTTGTTATTCATGACTGAATGAATCACGAATTGAAATGAATTTCCATTTTTCAGATTCATGTTCATCTCTAATTCACAATTATGCCTCTCTAATCTGTTGGAATTTTTTGAGAGTGGATAAGGGAGATCCAGTTGACATTGTTTATCTGGGCTTTCCGAAGGCTTTTGACAAGGTCCCACACCAAAGGCTCTTGGATAAACATGCCAGTCATGGAATAAAGGAACAGGTCTTGTCCTGGATCAGCAACCCTCTGTTGGATAGCACTAAATTAACACTTCTCCAAGTGGAGGGAGGTAATGATTGGGATCCCCCAAGGCTCAGTAATGGGACCCCTGCTTTTCAACCTCTACATAAATGATCCAGAAATAGGAGTAAATAGCAACGTAGCCAAATTTGCTGACAACAGTAAATTATACAGGGTAGTAAACATTGAGAGAGATTGTGAGGAGCTCCAGAGAAATCTCTTGACACTGGGGGTGGGGGGGGGGTAAACTAGTGGCAAATGAGCTTCAACATTAGTAAGTACAGAGTGATGCATGTTGGGGCAAAAAACAACAACAAAACACTAACTATATTTACAAACTGCAACAATTCTCTTCAACAAACCAGGAAAGGGACCTTGGCATCCTGGTGGACAGCTCAATGAAGGTGTCAACCCAGTGTGCCACAGCAGTTAAAAAAGCAAACTCAATGCTAGGAATCATTGAGGAAGGTATAGAAAATAAGTCATCAAGTGTCATTTTGCCTCTTTATAAATCTATGGTGAGGCCCCATTTGGAGTACTGTGTACAGTTCTGGTCACCATACCTCCAGAAGGATATTATGGAAATGAAAAAAGTGCAGAGGAGGGCAACGAAAATGATTAGGGGACTGGAAAGTCCTGGGTCTCTTCACTCTTGAATGACGGCATCTAAGAGGTGACTTGATTGAAGTTTATAAAATCATGCACGGTGTGGACAAAGTAGATATGGAGAAGCTGTTTTCCCTATCACACAACACTAGAACTAGGGGGCACTCCATGAAACTTTTGGGTGCTAGATCTCAAACAAATAAGAGGAAGTACTTTTTCACCCAGAGGATCACTGGTCTATGGAACTCCCTGCCAGAAGAAGTGGATACAGCTGTTCGCCTCAACAGCTTTAAGAAAGTATTAGAGAAGCTCATGGAGAACAAGGGTATCAATGGCTATCATTATGGATGCCTAAGGACAACCTCCGGGTTGGAGAGATAGGAAGGATATCTCTCAATACCATTTGCAGGGAATCATATGCAAGTGAAGACATCTGCTTGGGAATACCCTGAAGCAAATGGTGATCCACTGTGTGAGACAGAATGCTGGACTGGATGGGCTGTGGCCTTTTCCAGCAAGGCTGTTCGTATGCTCTTATTTTCTTATGTATGCAGATGACACCTAGATAAAATCAAGACTCAGGAAGTACAGACCTTTACAGACCATATCAATGCAGTGGACCCACATATTAGGTTCACTAGGAAAGACAGCCAAGACAACAAGCTGGCTTTCTTGTATAGTGCAGGACCCAACAATGGCCTAGGAATAGAAGTTTACAGTAAACCCACCCACACAAATCAGTACTAATGTTTGACTCCTACCATCCACTACAACACATATTAAGAGTAATCCGGATTCTGAACCATAGAGGACAGAGCATCCCCACCTTCACGTAAGCCAAGAAGAAAAAAAGGGAGACGCCTGAAGGCAGCACTTAAAGTCTGTGGATATCCAAAGTGGGCCTTCAACAAAGCAGTGTACCAACTCAGAAGAACAATGGATCATCCTGAGACCCAGAGCTTACAGAAGAAACCCAGGTCAATACTTACATGGCCATTCCTTGCAGTGCTGGAGTGCCTAAGAAGCTTAAAAGGATTTTTGGCAAACACCACATGCCCATTTACTTCAAACCCACAAACACACTAAGGCAGAGATTGTCCACCCAACCTGGCACCAAAACACAAGAGGAGCAATATAGTATATGTGGTCCGATGCAGTGAGCAGTGTGCAGACCTCTACAGTGGAGAAACCAAACAGCCACTAAACAGGAGGATGGCCCATCATAGGAAGGGTAACCATTCAGGACCAGAATCAGCAGTACACCTCCATTTGAAGGACAAAGGACACTCATTCAAGGATGAGGATGTACTCATGTTAGGCAGAGAAGATAGGTGGTTCAAGAGAGGGGTCAGGGAAGCCTCTCTCAACAGAGGTGGGGGACTCAGGCACAATCTGTCTGTTACTCAAGCTGCCCTTTCATCGATCCTCAGACAAATCAAAAGCACTTCACACATCCACCAGGAAGGCCATAGCTAACGATGGGATGGTCACAGCTAATGGATGTTCTGTAGGTTGAGGGGTGCACTATTGCTTTGTTTTTGTTTTTCTTGTATGTAAATAAATGAAAAATCAAAAATACATTAAAAGAATTAGCAACTATAGCAGTCTATGAAAAGTCTATTTAAAAGAATGCATCTGTAACTAGTCTTATACTAGGTATAAAACATAATAGGTCCCATTGTGAGTATATTTACCCCACCTTTCTCCTTGGAAAAGGACCCAAGGCAGCTTACAGTAATGAGGGACAATATACAGTCCACTACAATTAAGACATATCCAAGTATTGAGAACAGAGAATTGAGGGGCATCTTACAGCAGTAAAAGAAAACATTACATTAAAGCTACAAGAGTTAAAGAGAGAGTAAAAATTCCAAGAAAAAATTATGAGTGGTGGAAACTGCCATTGAAAACACAGTGTCAGTGCAATCAGTGGTTATAAAAACAAAGTCTATGTGATCATGTATGGTAGATTCACATAAAAGACACATAATAGGAAATCCATCATTCAGGGAAAGCTTGCCTGAAGAGAAAGGTCTTTGCCTGTTTCTGGAAAGACATCAGAGATGGGTTAGTCTGGCCTCTAGTAGGAGGGAGTTCCAGAGTCTGGGCACAGCAGCCGAGAAGGCCCTTTCATAGGTTCCCATGAGACGTACCTGTGAGGGTGGTGGGATGGAGAGAAAGGCCTCTCCTGATGACCTTAACACCTGAGTTGGATCATACTATAAATTTCGATATTTGAGGTAGCTAGGACCCAGGTCGTACTGTGCTTTGTAGGTTAAGGTCAGCACTTTGAATTGTGCCTGATTGGCAGCCAGTGGAGCTGCTTTAATAGAGGAGTAATGTGATCTCTGTACCCCACCCCAGTCAGCAATCTGGCTGCTGCATTTTGGACCAATTGAGGTTTCCTGAGATTTTTCATCAGTAGCCCCACATAGAACACATTACAGTAGTCTAGCTGGGGCATCACTAGGGCATGAGTCACCGTGGCCAGAGCTGGTTTCTCAAGAAACCGGTGTAACTTGCATACTAGCCTTAATTGTGCAAATGTGCTCCTGGCCACAGTCGTGACCTGCGCAAGAAACAACCATTTTTAAAGCAGCATCTAAAAACTATCTAGTGCTCTAGGCCTCTGAATATTTCATATTCATGGTTCAACTGACTGTATTCTTTGCCGGAGTTATAGAAGAGCTATTATTTCTGCCTCCACAGATACTGTAAATACGTTTTGCCAATATACCTTTCTGCTGTAGGTTATAGGAGTGATAAAAGTGGTATATTCAAGGCAATCTCAACTATGCAGAAGTGAGCAGCTGTCATTTTTGTTTAGATAAAGTCCTTGTTTCTTCCTCTCAAAAGTGACTGCAGAATTTGTATTCATCACCCTGGCTTCATGCCCATCCCAGACAATGAATATTACCAACAGTCTATTCAGATAGTGTGCAACATATCTTTTTTTTTATTTTTTAGAAAAAGCCCTCATTGATTGTATTCTCTGGGACTTTGAAAGATGAGGTTTGTTACTTACCCAGCTGTCAGTAGTAAAATGCATATTCCCCAGACATCCAGACTGGTAAATGCCATCTGGCTGACTATTGTTTTGTAGCCTGTCCAGAAATGCATTATTCACCCTTAGAAATACAAGCAGGGAAATGAATGTTAACAGAATTTCACCAAAAAACGGAGATTAGGAGGCAGAACGCAACATACAATCTTGAATGGATTTCTGCAACAGGAAAAGCAACCATGGTAGATAGGTAGGCTCAAACCATTAAAAAAACTGTTTATTAGAAATCTTAGAACAGTGTTTCTTGTTCAAAAAAGAAATATCTGAAATAGCATCGCACCATTGTATATATTAGAACTATTTAAATCCTTGTGCATTTCAATTTAGGAATAAGTGTTTATAAAAGTGTTATGTAACACTGCTAATGAGTTCAGGAGTGCACTGTAACGTCAACATGGTGCTTGAATCAGCCATACAATTTCCCTTCCAGTGAATGAAACTCTAATTATGAATACAGACAACATACCCCAAAGCTGAGAATGTAGCTGAAGGAGCTAGGCAACTAAAAGAGAGAAGTGGATGTTCGGCAGTCCCCAGTCCAACTCAACCCAACTTCCCACAGGCAGTTTGGGAACCATTATCATGGGGATCTGGGACAGAATAAAAGGACGGCACACCTACCCCACCACCATGCAAACACAGTCTTCATTTAAAAATCTCTGTCCTCCTTCTTCATCCCACCTCTGGGTTTTAAGCTTTAAGCCCAGAAATAGAGATGACAGTCAAATGCACCAATCTTTAAAGGCGCTACATTGAGAGCCTTGCATTGCAACTGACCACAGATTTTAAATCAAGACAACATTGATACTGCCATTAAAATTTTTAATGACCATTCAAGGTCACAAGTCAGGATAGACAACACGTGGGATGTGGCCATCCAGGAGCCCAAAGACAGCATCTCCCACACACATGTGGAATGACTCTGTGTGTTTGGGGGGGGGGGCATGGGGGCAATATTTCCAGTTATTGAACCCCCACTACAAAACAACTGCAGCACTTTTTAAAAAGGCCACTAAGAAGTCTTTTTGCCCAGTTAAATTATCAATTTTATATGGGGGAAAATGGGAGGCGTATGTAAATCTCCAATGGTTGCCCGTACCTGTTCTAAGGACATCAGTTGCTTAAGCATGATCAACATTCCCTGTCATTGATTTTACCTCTGCTGCTCATTCTGATGGGCTTCTCTTCTCCTTCTCTCCTCTTGCCTTTGTTTAAGTGCTAATAATTCAGCCTGAGAACAATAAAAGCAAAAAGCCTGCAAAATCATGTTTAACATAATTAAGTACAATGGAAAAAAATTAATTACATGTGGTAATGAGCCAGTGTAATATGTCATCTCTAAGAACCACTTACCCTTTTTTTTCTGTGAGGAGGGCATGTTTATGTAAATGTATACTCTACAGGCTGTATTGACACAGAGAGAGTTGGCTTGAATCAAAATGCTCTTTACCAATGGAAGGCATTTTTGATCACAACTTCAGAGCAAACCGTTGCTGTGTTACTGTCCTACATAAGGATACGGGGTTCCCAGTATGGTGTAGTGGATAAGAGCACAGGGACCCACATCTCACTTTCCCCAAATACTCAAAAATGCTTCCAGTATTCTGCTTGAGCATCTTCCGTGACGGGACAAATATATTATCATACTAAGGCATTCCAGGAAACTTGACCGACATCCCCCCCCCCCACCAGCATGGTCACAACGGCTGTGCACAAAAGTAAATGCATTTCAAATACTGCACCTTTGAGATTTCTAAGTCTCCACACTTCTAGTTTTCTAATTTCAAATATATATATATATTTGGACATTAGTGTGTACAAGAGATCAGGATTTCTTTTTTTTTGAAGTCATTTCCTCCTGGGAAAAAAGTGTTGATGGGTAGACGTCTGAAGAACTGGTGCAGACTTTAAGATTCAGGCCTTAAGGGTGGCCCCGAACACTCTGGAAACTGGCCACCTCTGATCTACTGAATTAGTATTTGAAGGGCAGTTTTGATAAACTGGAGTAAAATATCATTTTGAAACTAGTAAGCTTTCTGTTCAACCTGCTGTTTTAATCCTACATTGCTCGTACTAGAAAGACACCCCTGCCACCCACACATTTATATCTCAGCTGCCATGCACAGAGTAGGTTCGTGCTCCGTAGGTTCATTCCCTGAGGATTTCTCAGCACAGGCAACTTGGTAATGCTTCTGGTTGGTGGCACACAGTGATTGGTGAATGTGAGTGGGCCACCCTGCCCCCCAAGCATAGTTTAACAAGGCATAAAATCACTACTTGTGAGTTGCAACTAACTTTTAAAGTTATAGGTTGTGTGTTCTTGGCCTTGGCAGCAGTACTGAGCAGTAAATGGTGCAGAATGAATATCATATGGCAGAAGAGCTGTCTTGGGCTGTGCTTTCTGTTGCTATTGCCTCGTGCTCTGTTGTGCTGATGTGGCAACAATGGAGATGGGAAGATACTGGAAGCCTGTTGTGCAACAACGTGTGTGAATCAGGGTGATGTCATCACCATGGCAAACTGCAGCTGGTTTAGGACAGTTTTGGGGTGGGTGCATGGACGTGATTGATACTCACTGTGCAAAGTCCCACACACCTTTAAATAATCACAGAAAGCCTTAAGCAGAAGGATTCACTCCCAATTCTGATGGCATCCTCACTGAACATACAGAGTTACATAATATGATTTCAGCCGATGTATTTAATTCTGCCAGACATGTCAAATTTAAATGGAGTCTGGATATACAGACTAGAACAGGACAGGAATGATATGTGATGAAATGTGCTGGTTAAGATGTGCTGACGCAGCTTTGATTCAGCACAGGCTGATGCAATCAGAGAATTGCCCAAGCAAATTTCCCAGGGTGAAGCAATGTATGTAATGTATATGATGACTGGTTCACAATATGTATAAATATGATGTACAATGTACACACATTCTCTTCCAATTTTGCTCACATCTGGACATTATGCTGTTGCTTCTGCTGCTGTATTTTTTTGTAAATAAGACTGGTGATAGAATTTCATCTGAGTCTGTCTATTTTTGTTTACTGAGTCAACGGGAATCAAACCATGCGGCTTTCAGGACAAATGCTACAATATTCTAATAAATTCCACAGTCTAGCAATTTGTAGCAGCCATTTTATTTAAATGACCTCCCAATAAATAATTTTAGTTGCTTTTCAGAAATAGGAAACAAAATGTTGTTTCATCACCTTTTCCCGCTGTTCTTCCTTCATCTTCTGCAGCATTCTGTTTTCCTCCTGCCTTTGCATCTGCCTATGTGCACGGCTCCTGGCCTATTACAGACAAAGAAGACTTGTTAAATGTGCACTGGACATTTTCCTCTCAATTTACACAGCTCATTTTATAACTTAAATGGCTGGTGAAATAACTACTATACACCTGCCAGCCAAATGGGTTAAGCTTTTACTCCAAGCATAGCAAGCCTCTGCGATAGAGTGTATCAAATCTGTGTCTTTTACAGAGTTCATAGAGAAATTATTCCAGAGCAGATGGTGTAATGTAATCGAAGGCATATCATTGCTGTGGTGGTGACACATTCTTTCCCCACAGCCATCACTCCCCCCCCCTTTTGTTAACTAGGTTCCTCAAGTTGTAAGCAATGACAATCTACTATACAATGGAAACTTGAGATGAAAAATAAATCTCCATTCAATGGAATGCTATATGAATTTATCTTATTATGATCTGCTAGATTATTAATGAAGATGCATGTGTAACTTTCATCAGATTGCATTTTCTCCTGAAATAAATAGGTATACATGCATAACTAGAAATATTTATATTAGGAAAAAATTATATTAGAAAAATGCATACTGGTACACTTTAACCAATGGGAAAAATAAAAACATGACAGTTAAGAAAAAAGTACAGAAATATTGCAAATGTATGGAACCTGGATTTTCACATAGGAAGAAAAAGAGTCCACCAATTAGGCATGGAATTTGTTTAAGATGCAGGTAGAAGCCTGAAAATTATTATGGAAAGAGATGATCACATTTCTGCTAACGACTTGGAAAGAGACATTTCATGCATCACGAAACACATGAAGGTTTCCTTCATGCCATCTTCAACTTGCCTCAGCTGATTTGAAGTTATTTATCTATTTAAAATACTTTTGTTTTAACCTACCTTTCCCCTTAAAAAGGACTCATCGCAGCTTACATCACTGAAAGACAGGGAAAGCTGTGTTTTCAGGGGAAGTGTAGCCCATCCAGCACAGACTGCATCCTACCTCTTGATCTGCCTTCAGCTGGCTAGACACATCTCTGTCTTGTATGGATTAAATTTTAGTTTATTCACCCTCATCCAGTCTGTTACTGATACCAGACACTGGTCTAGATCCAAGACAGCTTCCTCAGAATTAGGTGGCAAAGAGAGGTAGACCTGGGTGTCATCTGCATATTGCTGACACGGAACCCCAAAACTCCAGGCAATCTCCCCCAGCAGTTTTGTGTAGATGTACATAGGAGACAAAACAGAACTGTGAAGGACCCCACAGGATAGCAGCCACAATGCTGAACAGGAATCCCCTAATACCGCATTCTAAGTTCTCTTCTTCAGGGAGGACTGGAGCCACTGTTAAACAGTGTCCCCAAATCCCATTGCAGAGAGATGGTACTGAAAGCTGCTGAGAGATCCAACAAAACTAACAGGGATAAAGACCCCCTATTCTCTTCCTGGAGTAGGTCATCCACTAAGGCAACCAAAGCAATCTCTAGTTTTGTGAGAGGTAGACTGTGCAAGAATTCCAGGTAAAAATCAAAACAAAACAAAACAAAAGACAAAAACATGTGGCACCTTAAAGACTAACTGTTATATTTTAATGTAAGCTTTCATGGATATGTTCACTTCTTCGGACATATAGTAGGTTCTGCTGCTATATGTCCGAAGAAGTGAACATGTCCATGAAAGCTTACATTAAAATATAACAGTGTTTAAGGTGCTGCATGTTTTTGTCTTTTACTGTATTTTGTTTTGTTTTTATTTTTGCAAAGCAGTCTCAGCCACATAACCAAGCCTGGAGCCAAATTGAGAGGATCTAGATCATTTGTTTCACTGAGCAACTTCTGAAGCTGACAGATCACAACCCACTCTAGCACTTTCCCCAAGACTATTTAGGTGCTAGTCAGTAATTATGCAGTATTGTGGGATCCAAAGGGGATTCTTTTTAAACCAATGGCCTTAATATCAACACTTTTAAACATTATGGGATCCTACCAAATGCAAAGAGGTATTCACTCCTCATCCTACCCACTCAACCAGTCCCTTTCTGGCAGCGTTTATGAACCAGGAAGGGCAAGGATCTAGCAGAACATGGTAGCCCTCACTTCCGTAAGGGCCCTAACCAGAAAATCAGGCTGTAGAAAGAGAAACTCATCCATCAACACAGGGCAAGCAGGGTTCATTGTTACATTCACAGGACCTGAGTCCAGAATGTGAGTGGGGAGGGGAAGATATTTCTGCTCTGTAGACAGACAAAGGAAAAATACAATAGTCCAACCTTAAGCAAAATAACAACATTAATATGGCATAGTTTTTGCACAAAGCAAATCAAAACATTAGGGATTGCACACAACGTGTGTACTACAGATTGCATCAAAGTGCAATCAGTCATTTGTGATTTGCTGGCAAAAATAAAATTGAAGAGTCCAAGGAATAACTTGAAAGCAATGGAAGAAAGGTGATGATCAGGAATACTGTAGTTTGGTTTAACAGTTCAATAGCACAGAGCGGCTAACAAGTTCACTTTTTCTAAGCTGGAGTTCAAGAATCCATTGCATTCAAAGTTCCTGAAGGAGAATGAAAGGGCCGCATGCAGTAGATATCTTCCAAAGGGTACTCATGAATTTGAAGTGAGAACATTTTGATTTCTGGAGCTTAAATTTTGGATGAGTCTCAAAAGGCACAAGGCAATTTAGGCATCAGTGCCAGAAGCAATTTATGCTTGCCAACCAATGACATACTTTTTTTTCCAAGTCCCAGTATTTAGTAGGATTTCACCTTAAAATATGGAAGTGGATTTCACCTTAAAATATGGAAGTCAGGTTTGGCCATGGAAATGTATTGCAAAGGCTTGCATTCACTTGAAAATACCACTCGAGATTGCTTAAATTCAGGTTAACTCCTGATCCATCTTTTCTCTTGCAATTTGACACAGGAGCCTAAACATATAAAACATATTGCCTAATAAATGAAAAAGACCTACATTACATTTACTTTTAGCACCAGCTCCTCATAGTTCATAGGTAAAGGTGAATCAGTCCTAGATCACATATCATTTTTCTTATCTGTAATCCTTGCAGACATTTAGGTGATAACAGAGAACAAAAACAAGTACAGTGGAACCTTGACTTACGTCATTAATCTGTTCCAGTGGTCTAGACTTAAGTCAAACATGACTTAAGTCAAACGAACATTTCCCATAGAAAGTAATGGGAAAGCGGATTAATCCGTTCCAGATGATGAAAAAGACCCCCGAAAACTGCAATTTAACACAAATTTGACTGGGATAGGAGATTCCTTCTGGGGATGTAAATGAAATGTCTCTTCAAAGAGAGGAGGAGGCAATGGAATTATAGTCTACAAGTTATATGCCTCCACTTTTTAATGGTCATAGCAACAATGTCTAACATTAATTTTTACTGATTTTAAACCTGACATTCCAAGTTCTGAACAACTCTATGCTTACCATTAGAGTCCCACAACTGTACAGCTCCCCAACTAAAATGCTTCCATTGTGGACCAGACTTCTGCAGCCAGATTTTTTACAAGACTGAGCCGAGTGTCTAACCAGCGAGGCCAGCCCTGAGCTCCCGGCCCTTCTTCTCCTCCGGCAGCAGCAGCAGCTTCAGTGAGGCAGAGGACCAGCTCCAGGTGCTCGGAGCTGGCCTCGCCGAAGCCGCCGCTGCCGGAGGAGGGGAAGAAGGCAGGAGCAGTTTGGAGGCAGCAGCCGCGATGCTGGGTTGTGGCTGCCGCCCAATTCTGGTGCCTTGCGCTGGGGCTCCGAGATGTAAGTCAAAGCCTGCGACTCAAGTCAAACAGGCCCCTTCTTGCTGCAAGTCAAATATGATGCAAGTCAAGCAGTATGTAAGTCAAGGTTCCACTGTACCTACCATCTCTCACACACATATACTCCCTCCCTCCCTCCCTCTCTCAATCAAAAACAAAGTTACCCAGGCTGTTGATTCCAGTCTAGAGCTTTCTGTTTCACAGGATGTTCTTTTTGATGAACCTATGTCCAATCTACTCAAGAATTCAACGGTTTTTCTGTAAAATGAACATAAATACAAATAGAGAGGTGGGGAACCATGTTAAATTTTATCCTTTAAAACAAATCTATCCTGTATTAGAAATAAAGGTCACTGGAAGTGTTATGTCACAGAAAAAGCAGTCACTGTTGTGTTGTATTATATTGTTTTCATTCTTCTACAGGGGACCCAAGGCAGTTAGTTTATAATCAATTAAAGTAACATTAAAGATGCAATTAGAAACACAGTATGTAATAGTATTAAAACCAATCAAACAATATTTTTTTAAAAAGGTAAAGGTTCCCCCCACACATGCGTGCTAGTCGTGTCCGACTCTAGGGGAGTCATCTCCGTATTCAAGCTGGAAGAGCCAGTGTTGTGTAAGTCCATGGCCATGTGGCCGGCATGGCTGCAAGGAAACACTGTTTTTTTAAATATACCTTCCCGCCTTTTGTGGCGGTACCTATTTATCTACTTGCATTTTACATGCTTTCGAACTGCTAGGTTGGCAGGAGCTGGGGTGAACAGATCTCTTAAAGGGGCGGGGGGCAAAAAAAGAACAAACAGAAGCAAGGAGAGCCCGGCAGTCACTACGTTATATCCGCATCAGGAATGTTCACCTCCAGAGAGCAGGTACCTGAAAAGTGCACTGGGACACACTTAGGTGGGCGTGGTCGCACTTAATTATCTGTAAACTCTGGAGCTGGTGGGGAAACAATTTTAAGCTCCGGAGCTGGGAGCCATTTGCGGCAGAGTTTAGGGGTCATGTACAAATACCCTTTGTCAACTCCAATTTCTTCTAAATACTTGCTTAGCTCTTTAGGCATGACACCCAATGTGCCAATTAGCACTGGGACCAGCTGTACTGGTTTATGCCTGAGTCTCTGAAGTTCAGTTTTCAGATCCTGATATCAGGTAATATTTTCAAGTTGTTTCTCAGTGACTCTACTATCACCTGGTATAGCAATTTCAATGATCCACACTTTTTTCTTCTCTACAATTGTAATATCTGGGGTATTACTCTCCAAAACACTGTGTGTCTGTATTTGGAAGTCCCATGCGCATTTTCAATCACTTTTTCAGGCTTATGATCCCACCAGTTCTTTCTTATGGGCAGACGATGTGGTGACACAAATTCTAGTGGACCATTTGAGCAACTATATTATGTCGCTGGTTGTAATCAGTCTGAGCAAGGTTGCCGCCTTGTCATGGCGGGGGGCGGCTTAACTGCTCCAGTGATATTGAGGGCTGTACTGGCAGTAGTGTCAACTACCAGTAAGTCCAATCATACCAGAGAGGTCTCAACTGAGGAAGAGAACTAAATGCACCCAACAACCCAAGAATTATGGTGAAATAGAATCAAAAGAAGCCTATACCAGCTTGGTCATTGCCCAGGTTAGCAAGGACCACAACGGGTGTTGATGAACCTGGACATCCATTGATAAATGGGCTACAGGTCATGGGTCCCATTGCTGAGCTATCAGGGTATGGGCTTGTAGAATTACTGGAAGTTGAACAATCTCAGAAGCAGCAGAAATATACTTTACCAGAGAATCGGGCAATCATAAAACGCTACTATAGAGCAGAACCTGAAAAATGAGGCTACCAAAACCAGATGCATCAATTATGGCAACAAGAACTTCCAAACTGTATTACGATTAGCTGACCGGAGAAGATATGTTATCAGAAACAAGGTGTTTAGTGAAGTTCAACTAAAAGAAATACGGAGGAGTTATGAAATTTGGGGTCATCTGGGGACATGGAACAGTCTGAAGTTGAAAAAAAATGGATGTTTTTCAATTACCTGTATTACATCTGTGAAGATTCTCAGTCATTCAGGTGCGTTTATCTGGGAGTTGAGTCATGACTACTGGACTTCTTTTTTGAGAGATAGAAACGTTTCGCTGTTCATCCAAACAGCTTCATCGGTCTGAGTATAGCTAGTGCAAGAGACCTACTTATAGTCAGCTTGACCTCTTGTCCCCTGGTCTGATTGGCTCATAAGGTGAACAAAGCCTTAATAGGCTCGTTAGGGAGACATTAGTGTCCATGGCCTTAAGGTAAACAATGGCCTAAGGTGCTGAAATCCATCAAGAATGGGTCGTTAGCTGTGACCTGGTGGTGAAGGCTCCTTGATTTGCCTGGGTACTGTGGAAAGTACAGCCTGATAAGTAGCAGACAGACTATGCCGGAGCCCCCCACCTCTGTTGAGGGAGGGATTTTCAATGCTAACATGAATGGCTTCCCTTACTCCTCTCTCAAACCACCTCTCTTCTTTGTCTAGTATGTGTACATCCTCATCTTTGAAAGAGTGGCCTTTTTTCTTCAAATGGAGGTGTACTGCTGATTCTGGTCCTGAGCTGTTACCTCTCCTATGTTGGGCCATTCTTCTGTTTAATGGCTGTTTAGTTTCTCCAATGTAGAGGTCTGAACACTCTTCACTGCATTGGACTGCATATACTATATTGCTC
>JAHTLZ010003518.1:45522688-45534244 GCA_023846285.1 Phrynocephalus versicolor | reverse complement strand
AAAAAAACCCGATTCCCGGCCAAAAAAGCAGGCGAAAATATGCCTGCCTGAGTGAGGGCACCTACCAGAGGGGTGGTTTCTGGGGGGGGGGGTCCCCGGCCTCCCCCCTCTCCTCTCCTGGGCTGCTCTGGGGGGGGGCATCCTCGTCATCTTGCCAACTTGGCATGCCATGCGGTGCGGGCGGGGGATCCAAAATGGGGCGACCGCAATATTTATTTTGAAATCGTGGTCCAAAAACACACCAAAGCACCACAGAAAGATGCGAAAATAGCTATTTTAAAACTGCCTGAATTTTTACAGTAGCAGCAGTGGGTTTTTCTTGCAACAAAACATCTCCATTGATTTTATTTTATTTTATTTTATTTTTATTTTTATTTTTTTACACCTGCGCAATGATGGGCTGGCCATGGGAGTGGACCATGCAAATTTTTGGAGCCATTCCACCAATTGCATGGCCACTTGACCAGGTTTTGACCGAGACTTCTGGGATGTGCCAGTCAGGCATAAAAAGCCCACTAACCCTAGCCCGAACCCGAACCCTAACCCTAAGCCTAACCCATACGCCAGTACACTGTCCTTCTTAGTGGGTCAGAGAGGCACCCAGAGGTGCACCCCACGAACTCACCCTAACCTTACCCGTAACCCTAAGCCTAGCCCTTGCGCTAACCCTAACCCTAAGCCAAATCTGTACTCGCATTGCACTACACACACAAGTACAGTTCCCTTCTTAGTGGACCACAGAGCGCCCAGAGGGAGCCTTCCCCTGAGCACTGTGACTGCACTATACCAGCAGTATGCTGTGAGTCAGAGGCACCCAAAAGAGAGGTGCCTCTGCCACTGCAACTTGGTATGCATATCCAATTGGCTATGCATGCCATTTTGTAGCGGGCCAGAGGAGGCACCCACCCCAGAGAGGTGTCTCCAGGAGCCCGCTTTCCCTTCATAGCGGGTCAGAGGAGGCACCCACCCCAGAGAGGTGCCTCCAGGAGCCCGCTCCCCCCTAAACCAGTACTAACGACAGACAAAAAAAAAAAACGACAAGCGAAACGACAAAGTTTTGAAAAATTTTGCGACAAACGGAAACGAGCCGAAACGGGCCGGCTCTGACACACGACAACTCGAAAACGTCATTTTCCCTGGTCGTGCCCATCTCTACTCAGTACTAACTTTATGGTTCTCCAGGTATTATTTTAATGCAGCTCCAGTGGACCCTAGTCAGCACAGCCAATGACAGAGGGTCATGGGAGCTGCAGTGCAAGAAGCCCTGGAGGACAACATGATGCCTACCCACATTAGACAATTCTAATTAAGACTATTACATCAGAACAAGCACAGCTAAAGTAGTGAGGAATTCAAGACCTAGAATGGAAGATGGAAGACACCGGATCCATCCCAAAAAGGTATTTTGCTGTGAGGAAGAAGAGCAAACCTTCTTTCTGTGTGTATAGTCCTGACAAGGCTGTCAGGAAAATCCCACAAACATCCCTCTCCTATCACCAAACACAATGAGAATAATAGGCTAAGTATCTCTAATAAGTTAAGCAGCTAACAGTATGCATGCTGTTCAACAGGAGGCGAAAGCCGGTAATTGAGGCAGCCGGAGCTAGAAGTTTTATTATCTACAAATGAAGGGAGCTTAAGGTGGATTGCCGCAGGCTTCACGTGATTATTAGAACTCATGGCTCCGACTGTAGGTGTTTAGCCATCCATTACATCTAGTGGCAGCTTTGACCTAACTTTATTGCTGCCCACACAAAAGCTTAAGCTTACTTTGGAAAAAATTACTTTGGAGAAATGACTGTGACAAAGAAATAACTTGAGTGTGGAAATTTATTCTGATGAATGGAGCTAAAGAGGGACAACTCTTTGAAAGCTTATTTTCAAGGTATTCTAGAAAAAGAGGGTCACGCCTGTTAAAATGAATAAGTGCAACACAGCTATTCAGAATTCAGGCAGGTATTACCAAGAGGCAAGTTATTTTCATAGGTTGTTAAAAAAAACCAGTCACCTTGAAAAGAAGCTGTAATGATTAAAAATATAATACTGTACTGACTTAGCACTGAACTCTCACGGTGTCCTTTTCAAAGATTCAAGAAGATGCAAGGTTTTTAGACAAGGTATTTATTATGAAATCACCCTCCCACCTTCACAGTCTGCAGTTGGCAACCTTCCATACTTTCTACCACTTCTTCCATTACTCTACCCTTCAACAGAAAATTAGTTAAGAAGAAAAGACAGAATAGCTATAGAATAGCTGGACAATGTCTTATAATCCTTCCTACACAGATGAGACAAACAGGGTTGGTTATGCATCTGTATTGTTACTTATAAATATTGATGGGAGTGTTTAGAATAGCCAATCAGTGACCGGTGGGTGTGGCTAAAGACTATAAATGCATAGAAGCTTGTAATAAAAAGAGAGAAGCCAGAGAGTCATAAAACAGTTAAGATCTAATATAGTCATTTAACAGACAATCAGGAGTGAAATCTTGAGGCTGGTTAGGGTCTGATATAAAGATTGATATATAAACATAAACAAAAGTAAATGTGTGAATAAATAAGAAATATTGTGAACTGCATTGTATTAAAGCCTACAGTTGGGCTGCCATATCCTAGGGAAATTGGTTCTGGGATCCCCTGCAGATAGTGAAATCCGCAAATAAGAGCAAACACTGTTATCTGGGTGATGGGGTGGTGGGATACCAGGGCAAAACCCTGCTAACCCCCAAATGGCAAGGAAGGAAGGAAGTATTTTCCCCCTTTCCCCTCACCACTTGGTTCTGATGTGGCAAGGAGGAAGAAAAACTGTATTCCCTTCTTGCTGCCACTGCAGGCCAACCAGGCACCCTCCAGAGGGGTGGAGGACCTGCCACCCCTCCCAAGGGTGCCTGGCTGGCCCACGATGGCGGCAGTGAGGGGAAATAATTAAAAATAAAACTTACCACCCTGCTGCCCTCCTCCTCGACACGATTGCTGCCGCCACTGCAGCCCAGCCAGGCACCCTCTGGAGGGGTGTGGTGGGGGCTTACCCAGCTGGCCAACTGGTCTTTGAAGTTCTGGGTTGTGTCCCAGGCAGTGGAAGTTTTGAACTTCCCACTCAAACTTCCAATCTACCGCCTGGGACCTGAGCGGGAAAATTCAAAGGCCAGTTGGTTGGACAGGTCTTTAAAGTCCCCACCTCACCCTTCTGGAGGGTGCCTGGACAGTGGGTTTTTTCCTCACCGCCACCACTGACACTGCCAGCCAGGAACCCTACAGAATGATATATTTTATGCCTTGTAAGAGGAACAAAAAATAATGTATGCTCAACAGGAAGCCATAGCCATTACAATTTCTGAACTACAGGGAAATGGAGTTGAGGGAGTTAAGCCTATAAATGCTGGAATGGTTGAAAATTCAAGTTTCAAGTTTAAGTTTAGATGGTGTGAAGAACAACAGTTTAAATTAAAGATGAAAGAGATCGAGATGAGGGAACAAGCCAGGTTGAAAGAAATAGAATCAAGGATAGGGAAGGGGAAAATGGAGCAATTACCAAAGCAGACAGAAATGGAAATAAGGGGGAAAGAGCTGGAATTACAATTACACAGAGAGGAGGGAAATAAGGAAAGAGAATTTCAACTTGAAATGAAAAGATTAGAGGTTTCAGTTCAGACAAATTTTAATAATAATAATTTAAGTGACATCCAGGGGAAATAGATCTGAAGAGAGTCCCTTGCTTTAAAAAGGAACATAATGCCTCAATATTATGTGAGGCATTTTTGTTTCATTTGAGCAAACATATGAGGATTTGGTAGTGACAGAGGGAGACCAAATGTCTTATTTACACCATCTTTCGGGGATTTTAGAAGAAATCTATGGCCAAACTGATAGGGAACATGCTAAAAATTATCAATTTTTTCAGCCTCTAAGTATATCTCCTGAACAGCTGAGGAGAAAATTTAGAACTGTGAATAAGGCAGCACAGGAAACTTATGCACAGCTGGCGTACAAACTGACAGACCTTTTATTCAAATGGTTACAAAGTGAAAAAGTGGCTACAGTGGAAGAAATTAAACAGATTTTTTTGTCTTGAACAGTTTTATAACTTATTACATCCAGAGCTTAGATTCTTGGTTCAGGACAGGAATCTCCAGTTAAAAGTTTAATGTTCAGTTAAGTTACTTCATATTTGGTGGACATTCCCTCCAATCCAGTTGTTCTGGTCTAGAGTTTTTACAGAAATCGGATTAATCATAAGGCAACAAATTGTAAGGTTGCCAAATCTACATTAGCTTGTCTTATTTTGAAGCAATATCAAACAGCTAACTCATAAACAATTGGTTGTCTTTTTGTCTTTTTCAGTATAGTAGCATGTTTGGAAACTGCCACAAATGGTAAGGGAACTTGTAATTTAACTATTTTTCCAGCATATAATACAAGAGAAATACAATTTGGCTGTAACGGAAAAATTAATATATCACTTCAAATTAGTGACTTACTTTCCACCAACCTCCCATGTCAATCTTTGGTGTGATATTCTAATCTGATACAGATTACAGTGGCATGAAGATACTGTATCAGATTATACATTTCTAGTTAAAGACCTGTACTGTTATTTTGTTATTGTTTCCATGTTCTTTCAATAATGATTAAAACATAAAAATGTTTATTTGTTAGTCTGCTTCAGGCAGGAGGTTTCATAGGCCAGTCGTAACCAAGAGATAACTAGCAATTAATTGCTTCCTCCTAAGGGAGTTTTTAAATATTAAAATGCTTCTTTCCATATCAAACACGTTCCAATTTATAGCCCTAATCAAACAGACATATGACTAAAGTGATTCATGTTTAGTGGATGAAAAGTTCTTATTTTTGGACGTTTTTCATAGAGAACGCTTTTCCACCATCAAGTTCCTATACTGATAACAGGGTTTCATTATTAGGAGTGATCAATTATATTTTCTGGCCTGAGATAGCTCAAGAATATTTTGTTGTGGTAACCTTATGTTAAAAAATATCTGTGAAAGCTTTCCTAATTTAAAACAAAAATTAATATATGATTGTAAACAAAGGGACAAAATCCTGTTGCATAACTGGGCCAGTATAACCTGAATTGGGCACTGGAAACACTTTGCTGAAGCTAAACAAAGGAGTCCTAACTTAACCACCACCTCCCCATTTTATGTTTCAATGCTCTTTAGGGCTTCTTTTGACCTGGTAGCTTCAGGATTAGAGTACGGGAGCTTTTAGGGGCAAAAACAAACAAACAAACAAACAAACAAAACCATGTCTTTCCATGTTTCTAAGGAGCCTAACTAAAAGACAGAAAGCTTTTAAGTACAATGGACCTTCATATAACAAATGGTTTGTATAACATAAAATCTGTACAACATAAAAATTTCCAGAGATAGGGGAAATTTGCTTAACAGAATTGCCTGTGGGGCAAATCCATACAACATAAAAATGGTTGCGATTAGGGATTACTCTGTTTTCAATGCATTCCTATGGGAAATTTGTATAAAGGAAAATTTGCTTAACATAATTTCATTTAAAACAAATTAATTCCTTTATACAAGGTACCACTGTAGTTTTAATTATGTTTCCAGCATATAATTCAGGTTACATTGTTAGTCGCTGGAGAAATTCTGCTTCAATTGTAGCAACAATGTTTTGCTCCCTACTTTAAGAAATCCTTGGAAATAATGGGTTAAAATGATGGCACAGTCAGAAAATGACAGAAGACTAACACAGAAGAGTCCCAACTGTACCAGGAAATGAAATGCTTTCTCCATTCTGAATAGATCAAGAGCCTTCATACACATTTCCAGATTTGTGCAGGAGCATGTGATTGACTTTTTAGCATCTCCTGTTACCTTGAAACAACTTTTGTGGCAACATAATAAAACCATAATGTAATGAGGTATGATAAGAAAAAGGTCAATCGGGAGACAAAACACTTCATTTGCACCAGCTGGAACATGATCAGGTAACAGGAAAAGGGGGCAGATGTTGAGTGACAGCTGAGTTGCTCGAGACCAGAAAGTCCCACGTGAGGATGAAAGGGTAACATTAGCTTATTATCAGGAATTGATGATAGGCACCTGTGGTGAGGAATCACACACACACTCTTTCCAATTGTAGTATTTCTCTCTTTTATGTTCAAGCTTAACTTACAAATAGTGGTCTTCCTCAAGCATCTGCTGCCTCTGCTGTTCTTGCTGCCTCCGTTTTTTTTCAAGTCTATTGGCCTAGAATGTTCAAGCATCAAAGAACCGTGTTATCTTGGTGATTGAAGATTATAAAAGGTAAATTCTGCCTGAAGCTGAGCACACATTCTGGGGCACATAAAGGCATAATGTCATCATTTAAGCCAATTCTATAGAGCCATAGATCTCGAAAGATGACAACTATAATCTGCGTGAACACTTTATTGATACACTTTATGCATTTCTTATTTTAATCCTGCTCTTCCACCCAAGGCTTCAGGGTGATATGTATGGTTTCTTCCTACTACTGGTTTGTCTTGGAAACAATCAAGCGATGCAAGCACTCCTGAGGGCCAAGATATACATTCAAACCCAGTACTTACTACTACATCATACTTTGATGTCAGATAGACAAACCTCGGGCTTGTGCAGATCCCTTGCCTTTCCTCATATCATAGAAAAACATCTGGAAAGCTACACTTAACAATTACTGTCTTAAACCACAGTTACACCATAGTCACACCACAGAAATGCCCCCCCTTTTCCCTCACAACTTCTCCTTCCTATGTAGTCACACATAGTAGCATGTGGCATATATCCTATGATAGTGGTTCATACGTTTTAATATTTCTGAGTTTAGGGAGGTAAATTAGATGTGGAACACTTGTCTACATCCCTCAAGCAGGACATATCCCTTTCCTTTTAATTTTCCTCTTCCCGCCCCCCTTCTCTTCTTTCATGCTGTTATAGGCACCCATCTCTTTAACAGTAACGGAGAGAAGCATTCCCATCCCGACTAGCTCTGTCTTAGAAAGCTAATAAACTCCTCATTTGGTGTGGGTTTAGGTTCTTTTGAATGACTTTAAAAATGGGTGAATACACGATGCATGTGTGAAAGCTGATTAATTTGATAGTAAATCATGCTTTTGGGTGTGAAAGGGAATTATTTTACTCCTCTGCCAGAGGTCCATTTATTTTAATGCAGATTTGGAATCAACTCTTTTAAATCGATTCCTCCTATATGAATGCCTCTGTCTACATTAAGCAGCTACTTTATTTATTTATTTATTTATTTATTTATTTATTTATTTATTGCATTTTTAGACAGCACTGACTTTCCCGCAGGAATGCTGGGTGGTTAACAAGTGCAACAATAGAAAACAGTTAAAAGCTAAACAGAACAAAACAAAATCAAAACAACAAATGAGAAACAATAAGAACAAAAGATTTGGGCAAGAGGCACAAAGGCAGGAAAACTAAACAAATACAACAAAGAGTGAGGGACACAAAAATAATGAGCATCTACTGATCCTCGAATGCACTTTGCCCCTGCTGTTATTGTGTTACAAGTAGGGTGGGGGAGAAGCCCAGCTAGCAAGCACTCTGCAGGAGCCCCCCTGCTGCTCACTTGCTCAAATGTTCTTCCATCCCCAGCGTCTGGAGGATAGAGGAGATCAGCCTGAGCAGACATCTCTTCACTGAGCTGGCATGGAAACCCTGGAACCAAAGGCTGGAAGAGAGGCAGGCAAGAAACAACCCCGCTTGTCTCTTCCCCAGCCAGTGTCAGCCCCTGCCTCCTCCACCCTGGCTGTGTGTGTATATATTTTGCTTGCACATTTGCAATATGTGCCAACCGCCCACTGCCGATTGGCTTTGTGGCGTGCATCAGCATTCACAAGGTGTCACAGTGTGCGTGAAGGCTTGTCTAGCTCTGGTGTGCTTGGCTGTCTCCTACAGCACTTGCCTCCTACAGGCACATACACATGTACACGTACAGAGCTACCCTCCTGCCTCTCTGCATTCCAGCCTTGGGTTGGAGAGAGAGTGCATGTGTCTGGCAAGGGTGTCCCTTCAAAAGCACTGGATTAAACATTTGTTTCAAGGCAATGCAAACTGGGATTCATATGCCCCATGATGCCATGTGACCCGGAATCTATCTCATTGTGGACCAACACATATTCCCTACTATTGCTTTAATGTAAAAACTTACTTTCTCTCTTTGAACTGCCTTCTTCTTCAGCATGTCAGCTTCTTCAGCCTCTCTCTTGATTCTTCCATATTCTTCTTTTTTAAGCTATTGTCAGAAAAAAGTTGTATTTATTTTATAGCTTGCATTTACCTCAAAAAGCTTTTAATCTAACATGCACTGAGCAGCCCCCCTCCCGACTCCATTATTCCATCATTCTATGACAAATGGAACTTCCAGAGTACTGGGCCTCGCTCTTGGATTCTATTGCACCCATTAATCAACTATAACTGAGCCTATACTTCTGTGTGCAGAATACTAGAAGCAAGCTGGGCAAGATGGTGTCCTTGTTGCAAAAAATTGATAATTCAAAGCCAGATTTTCAGCCTTGCTACAAGTTCACCATTATCTTGATTCCTGTGTCACAATTCTCATTATTACAGTAACGTGTACTTGTGTGATGTAAAGTCAATTCCAGGGTTTTGTTCAGGAATGATTTACTATTCCCTTCTTCTGAGAGTGCCCTGAGACTGTGCAGCTTGCCCATGGCTACCCAGGCTGACTCTTCTCCCAGGACACACAGTGGGGAATCAAACTCTCAGCCTCTGGCTCCATGGCCAGATATCTCAACCGCTGAGCCATCCAGTCATAGAGGCTAACAAAAATCCAACTGAATTTCTAATTGAGAAACATCGGCCATTTTCTGCACATCCCCCTTACCTTACACTCACAGTGATAATGCCAAAAGGGTGTTTTTAGCTTGTTCTGTTCATGACTTTGAAAAAAAATATGTGTTTTTCTTATCTGATCTTCATTTATGAACTAAAATAGGGTTTAAATTAGACAGCACCAAAGGTTTCTGTCCTAATTCTAAGCAAGGGCCGAGGAACTGAAGGATAATGTCTACGTTACTTTTTGCTTGTACTTAGACTGGATGTGTTCAAGCTGCTGCTTTTGCCTCACTTCAGCCTCTGATGCTCTTCCTCCTAAAATAAAAGGACACAAATTAGGCATTTTGATATATTTTAAAGCTCAATTATATTATTGAATATATTTTAATATATTAAAATGATTTTTAATATATTAAAATGATACCCTGGAGGGAGCATCAACAATCGCATTAATGACGGCAGGAGGCAGCATTATTAGAATAACTGAGGTACTGAAACTCCTCAACTCAATGTAATCTAGCCTACTCCTTCCATGGGGAGGGTTGCATCATCCAACACCCATGTTTCAATCCTAACCATGACCACCAAGGGCACTAGCAGTCTTGGATGGCTGTCAGAATGCTTGGGGCTAAGATCCTCCAAGAACTCAAGTTCACAGATCAGAAAAGTTTTGGCCCAACTCTAACCCAGATGCCTGGATGTCAGTGGTGGCATTAGCAGGCCGGCAGCACACATTCCTACTGAAGGCTGATCTGACCAGTGACAAACGGCTATAGCTATATCTAGTTTGTTCGGCCATTCACAATCTGCACAGGGCTATCTCTGGAAAGGATTCAGAATCCTCAGCAGGTTCAAAGTGCTGCGGCCAAGCTACTGAGCCCAGCCAGATCCAGTTAGAATAGAAATTCTTTGCTACAAATGCTTCAGCGGCTAGTGAAGGACATGGCTATGTACTATAAAACCTCTATAGCATCAGCCTTGGCTCTATGAAGGACCATATCTCACTATGTGAATGTATCCAGGTCCTAAGATATTCATGAAAGATCTTTCTTTGTGTCTCACCACTGACACAGAACTTGTTCAGATGGGCATTTGCCTCACGGTTGGTGGTTTGGCAGATTGTTTACTTCTTATTTCCCAGTGACCACATGCTGTCTCCATTACAGGAAACCAACCTGCCCCTACCCTCACCTCTTTGAGCCCTTTTTGGCGAACGTTGGCATGCTCTAGTTTAGTCCATGTCATCAATAGGTTTGGATTAAAACCAAGCCTTGCAACTCTCAATGTCACCATTGCCTCTGGGGGAAATCATCCTGACTCCTTTCACCTGGGTGTTTTACTCTCCTACAACCTCTCCTGCTTCTATTCCCTCCCTTCCTTTTCCTGCCCCATTCATCCTTTCCTAGCTCAGAGGGAGAAAGGAGTCTTTCCCAGAGGGACATGCAGTCAAGAGAGAATCTTCTTGGTGGTTGGAGTTACGGAACTTCCCCATCCCTGCACCCTTCCCTGCTGTCCTTCCAATGGCAGACAATGATACATTTTTATTTTTACATCCTTTTTGAGCATTGATCATCTTACAAGGAAACACCTTTAAATGACAGGAACTGCTTTCGGTTTTGTTTTTAAATGATTTTGATGGCATAAATGGAGCATTGTTTTTATTTGATAATCTGTTTAATCCTGTTTTAATTTATAATTGTGTGGATTTTTAACTGATTTTGAAATTTGTGTTGTAAGCTACCTTTGGTCCTGCTGTGAAGAGGGCTGGAATAATAAGTCAGTCAGTCAATTATTTCTTGTAAACACCAAATGCACGGGCACACTCTTTGTTAACATCACTGATCTCCGCCAAGACTACCAATGCAATGGCCACTGGGGAACAGGCAGATGTTCTGAGGACTAAGATGCTTTGCCTCCAACTGCCCTCCAGGAACACTTTCAGCTAATAAATGCATGCATGTGAAATCAGGCCTTAGGCTTATAGATGTAAGACTAACAAATAAGTACGTGGCTTCTGCCTTAATCATTCGCTTACCACCTAGTTATGTGGTTACAGGTCCAGAGAACCCTGCGCTTTGAGTCCAGGAACACTTCCTTGGTCAACAAGAACCACAGGTGCAACCAACTCATGCAGAACCCTCCAGTGTACTGGAACTGGGAGATGGTTCAGAACTCCTTCATTAAATGGCCCAGCTACAGCATGACCATGGGAAAGGTCACATGACAAATACTGTGCCTCTCTATCGCCAATGTTCTCCCTCCTTTTAGTTCCCACTGAGATCCTTCCCTTTTTACTTTCCTGCCCTGATGGTCCCCGGGATGTTGTGAGGTTGGAGAGTTGCTGCTGCTGCTGCAATGCTTGCCCTCTGCATATTGTTCCACCTTTGTCCCAATAAGTGAACAGATAGCAAGTAAAAGTCTCTCACCCCATTAGCTGACACCCATGTGGCTTTCAGCAGGGTCAGCTATCTCATTCAGCTGACTGTCATCTTCCCAATACTGCCAGTGAACATGGCGAACAAAAACACTTGCACAAACATCTAGATAGACACCTTCAACCACCACAAACAATTGGACCTGATGTTCTAGACCAGTGCTCCCCAACCTTTTTGTCCCCAGGGCCTGGTAAATGTTTGATGATTTTTCCGTGGCCCGGGGGTGGGGAGATCGGGGATGGGGGGGTCGAGCGGGGGGCAGGGTATGGGGGAGGGAGGAGGGGGAGGAGGGGGGCTTGGCG
>JAHTLZ010003518.1:45491476-45522188 GCA_023846285.1 Phrynocephalus versicolor | reverse complement strand
GCGGCGGCGGCGGCAGGGGGCGATTACGGGGGTGGCTGCTGCTGCAATCGCTCCCGTCCCGCCGCCGCCGCCACCCCTCCGCAATGGCCTTCGCTGCTGCTGCTGTTGCTCCTTCGGCGGCGGCGGCGGGAAAAGGAGGAGGACGCGCCGCTGCCGCCGCCGTGGCTGCTGCTGCTGCTGCTGCTGCTCCTTCGGCGGCGGCGGCGGGAGGAGAGCCCGGGAGCTGCGTGCGAGGCAGGAGCTCGCGAGGAGGAAAAGGCTCCCAAACGAGGCGGGAGCTCGCCCGAGGGGCGAGGCGCGCTCTTGGCATCGCCGCCCGAGCACCTGCCGGTCCCTTCCTCCTCGCCCCGAAGGCAGCGGCCGCCACCCTTCCCGCCCCGTTGCCTTGCAGATCACGCCAGGCATTCCCACCCCAACCATGCGCCCGATTTGCCCCGACACACACACGCACGCAGGCACGGAGGGAGAGAGGGAGAGAGACCCCCCCGGGGCTCGGCCACGCTGCCTTGCCGATGAAGGCCCGCGGGAGGCGAGCAGGAGGAAGAAGAGGAGGAGGACACGGCTTTGGGGAGGCGGGGTTGGGGTGCTGGAGAGGCACTTACGGCTGTCCGGCGCGCCGAGAAAGAAGAGCACCGCCTCTTCTCAGGCCACCGGGAGGGCGCGAGAGGAAAGACTGCGCGAAAGGAGCCCCGTGCGCGCAGGGTGCCGCTCGCTCCCCGGCCGCCGCAAAGCCGCCCGCTGGCCCGCCCGCCGCCGTTACCGGCTAGGTCCGGATTGGCCTGCCAGCCCGAGGGGAGCCCGGCCGAGAGAAGGGAAGGGAAAGGCGCGCGGTCGAGAAAGAGATCGGGCTGGGCTGGGCTGGGCTGGGCTGGGCCGCTGGGCGCCAAGTGCGGCCGTGGCGCAGAGGGAGGGCCGGAGAGAAGCCGGGAGAGGGGCGCGGCAGGGGCGCGCTCGGGGACGGGCCGGAGGCGAGGCGAGGCGAGGCGGGTGGGCTGGTGGTGGTGGTGGAGGGCGAGGAGGAGGAGGATGCGCCGCCGCCGGCTGCGGGCGGAGGAGGGAGATAAAGGCGGCAGCGGTGGCTCCTCCTGCGCTCCTCCAGCCGCGCTCCTCCAGCGGCCGCCCGCGGGAGAGAAGAGGAGGAGGAGGAGGGCGGCGGAGGAAAAGGGGAGGAGCCTCCCCGGCCTCCCCAGGCGGCCCGGTGCCGACCGGTCCACGGACCGGCACCGGTCCGCGGACCGGGGGTTGGGGACCACTGTTCTAGACCACAACACTAGGATGGGAGCGTCACCTTATATAAATATCCTTGACTGGGGCCAATGTGTTTCTTCCAAGAGAGTCAATGTATTTGAACTTACTGTCTTACCACATTTTGTGTACTGTCTCTAGCCATAAAGGTGTCAATGGTCTCTCTAATGGACCTGTCAAACATGAAGGCAAGATCAATACCCACTACTCTACCAGCTATCCACTCATGGATATTTGGCCCAATATTTTCAAACATGCCTCAGGACTGTTGTATAAGTTCTTCTTGCCAATTTTCATTTGCAGGCAACCAACCAGGAACTCAGTTTAAATGTCACTGTTGAGTGCTACCACTAAGCAACTTGCAAAGAAGTTAGTAGAATGTGGGATATATAGTGTCACTGTTAGATGGATTTGTAATTGTAATCAGTGGATAATGAATCAGTGGGTACAGGGGTCCTACTGTAGTTTCAGTTTCATCTTTCCTCAGTTCAAATAAGTGAGCATATTTGGTTAAAAACTTTTCAACCCCCAAAATGCCAGATGATACACAAATACACAAAGGATCCCTACTGGTGCTGTTTTGCCCAGTGGGTAACCGGAGGCTCCTGTTCCATCCCATAATCCCTCCCTAGTCAAACAAGTACTCCTAATTCAGTCCATCCGCACCACCAGGGCTTGAGAGAGCTTGCAAAAAATTGTGGAATTTTTGTTATAAAGAAGGAGCACACCTTTGTCGCAACAATTTTGATATTAATTTCCTCTGAATGCTGAGACTGCCCACAGATATAAGTCTGGCTTTCTGAGAAATCTGAGCAGAACAGTGGTTCCCAACCTTGGGTAGCACGAGTGTTCTGGGACTGCAACACCCACAAGCCTGCACTGCTAGCTGTGGTGCCCAGGGTTTCTTACGTCATCCATGGTTGGGAACCACTGGATTAGGAGTTCAAATCTTCATTTTTACTAGCCTGTGCAAAGCAAAGCAAAATATGCTAATTATATATCACTCTATAGAGCTTAAAGAGTTCTCTGGGAAGTTTACAATGTAATATTACAAGCTACCCCCACCCCTTAGCAGAGTACTCAATTTGCCAACCTTGGAAAGACAGAAGGCTGAGTCAAGCTTGAGCCAGTCTGTCAGGCTGGAACTCAGGCAGCTCTGCAGTGAGCCAGGGCCTCCTTCAGAGAATGGAGAAAATTACTGGAGCTTCCTAAGGGACCCCTGGCTAATGCTCTCTAAAACCTTTTATTATGTTCAGCTGCTTTGAATCTGTATGCAGCATTAGCTAACAAACAACAATAACGGCAAAAACCCTGAAGGTTGGGAATGTGTAATTAATTCTTGTTGCACAGAAAGCAAAAGAGCAGTAACTTACAGAGGTTGTTAATAAAGAACATTAGAGATCATTCATTACTATGTTCACAGAAGAAGAAGTAAAATCTCCAGACAGGAAAGTTTTAACACAGGAAAAGTCCACTGATGAATGGAAATTACTTACAGTAACTTCTATTTAAGTGGAAGGCACTGTGCTGTTATTATTATGCTATGTGGAACCTTCATTCTGAATTCAACTGCCAGCTAATTACAAAAAGCAATGTCCCAGCAGTGCTGAAGGGTTCGACTATGAAAAAAATCTGACTTTCTGTTATATTAAAAGTAAACTATAAATCCTTCTCCAAAATCATCCTCTGAAACAGACTAACCCTTTGGGCTATGTACAATACTTCATTACTATTTCCCATCACTTCCAACACTTTATTGATCTTCCCAAACTGTTCAATAGTACCATTTTGAAGTTTCAGATAAGAATTTAGCCCAGAACATATGTTATGTGGGTGACCCTGAAGACATATTACCATATTTTTCCATGTGTATGATGCTACTTTTTTCTAAAATCATGACAAAAAATTAAGGGGCCTCATATACATGGAGTTAAGCCATTCCCAGGGGATGGGGGAGTGGTGGAGGAGAACTCAAGGAGGATGTATTAATTTTATTTATTTGGATGTCTAAAATTTGGGGGCGTGTAATAAATAGTAGCATCTTATAGACAGAAAAATGCAGTATGTTTTTCTGGCACGCACACACACAAAAAGAAGTCTCCACTGCTTATTAGTTAGGGCTCAGTCACTGAACTGACAAGGAGCTTTGTAAACTTAACTGTTCTTTCCCTCTGGTTTCACATACGAGTCAATGATAAAAACTGGCTCACTACTAGCTATACAGATAGGCACTATTTCCATGAAAAAATCCATAGTATATATTCATGGCTATAAGACATACCATATCAGGTGCAAAGTTAAAGAATGTTCATTATTTGGCCACTAAAAGCTCCAGTTTCCTAACGTGCAGCCATCTGTTAATCTCACTATTATTGAATAATGAGACATTATATTAATTTTTCAAATAAATAAAAATGAAGTTACTTCATCAGGACACTATAAGAAAGCAACATCTCAAGCATCTGTGCTTTTTGTGTCTCCACTTATTTGTTTACCCAGTTTCTGAGGTAGCAAGGTAATAGGTCCTGGCTTGTGCTGATCCTTCCATTTTGCCAAGTCTTCTAGTTCTTTATTAGCAACTGAAACAAAGCAAAGGAGGTAAAGAGTGGGTTTTGGATTGTTTTTTTTTTTTTTTTTTTTGAGAATACATTATTACAGGGTCCTCTGAAGATGCCACCACAGATTCTGGTGAAACATCAGGAAGAAAAACTTCCAGAACACAGCCCAACAGCCCAAAAAACTCACAACAGCTATCAATATCACATTTACTTTTAAAACTGTATTGGTTTTGTGTTCATTTTGAGTATTTTTTTAAATTTTTAATTAATTAAAAACTTTTAAAGTTTTAAAATTAAACTAACGATTTACTATAGAGTGAGGTAACATGCTTTTTAAAAGAAATGCAAGAAAACATCACTTTTATTTCAAACACCCGATGCCCTCCATAAACAAGTATATAAGATAAAGATTCACACAAATGAAATACAGGTCTGTATAACTCGAGCAAACAAATGGCTTACTGAAACAGTAGTTGCTTCAGCATCTTTGTATTGCACCTCTGCAAAAGGCTATCAAGATCAGCAAGTATAAAGTGTTAAGACCAATCCCTGTACTTACTTATTAGGAAATGGCCAAAATCCTATTGGGGATTTACGGTGCCATAATGGTAACTGCATAAACTGCAGCAGTGAATTACTGCCACAGTACTCCCCCGTTTATCATGGGAGTTATGTGCCAGACCCACCAGTGATGAAACAAAAGCCCCGAAATGCAGATGCCTCAGCAAACTGAACTTGGGCTGCTTCTGCTGGTGGGCACTTCCAAAGAGAGGCTTTTAACTCCCTCCGGACACCTCAGCAAACAGATGTGCTGCTGCTGCTGGCATGCACTTCCAAAGAGAGACTTTTAATCCCCTCCTGACACCTCAGCAAACAGACCTTGGGTTTCTTCTGCTGGTGTGCACTGCCAGGAGGAGCCCAAGGTCCATTTGCTGAGGTGTCAGGAGGGGGTTAAAATCCTCTCTTTGGAAGCATGCTTCTCTCAAGAAAAAATCAGCGATATACTGGGGCCGTAATATATGAACCACGATGTGGTAGGGAGGACTACTATAATTAAAATGCTGCCACTTGCATTTAGTCAAATGACAAGTCATGCAAATGACAAACAACCAGGAATGTGAGCAGCAGCTCATTAATTAGCAGCAATTTGTTCTCAAGATTTATGCATTTTAACATACACTGGTGTAAATTCCCAAAAGTATTCTGACCTATAGGTTTCACTGAAATTAGAATATTGTATCAGCAATACTGTATCATTTACTGACAGTTTCAGATACTAAATCATAGATACAGCTTTACCATTAAAAACAGAAATACCCACATAAAAGTAGAAACCATTTTAGCTTTTTGTGATTTTCAGGTTCTACTTCACGTAAGGCAAGATCTGTGCAGCAAAACTATTTCAGCTATTAATCCTCCTAACTTTGCACACCTGTGCTCAAGACTCAGAGGTGAGCGGGACTTGGGAAATTTAGATCCTCCTTTAGCAGAAATTTTATCTGTTTTGCCTGTGTGGAAATATGATGTGCTTCCAAGTGATATGACCACTTCCCAGACTGCCAAGATTTACCTTCCTCAGGGACCTGCCAGCCTCAAGCACCTGACAGGCTCCATATATTTCCAGACATACCCAGGGCTACACACTATACCGAGTTCGGTTATCTGACTCCCGAAGCTACATACTTACTTTTCTGCAACTGTTCCCTTCTTGTTGGATTTGGAGGTATCACAACATATGCACCCAAACTAGAATGGGAAAAATAAGAAGGGAAATCACTATCCAATGGTTAAGTAGAAAAGATACACTGGTAGTTTAAATAGCAGAGTGGCATAAAGAGCCACGATTTCATATAGATTTTGGCAACATCTCCAGGGAGAGGTGTTTTCTTCACCGCAGCTATCAATTTCATTAAGCAAGAATAGTAAACAGGTGGTGATTATTAAATATTAGGAATTGCATCATAAATAGCATGAGATGATTAATGACCAGGAAAGAAATTTTTAACAAGAGATTTATAATATACTGTTAGGACAGCTTTCCCTCCGCTATGCAGCATAAGATAAATTGTAATCTCTCAAAAAAGAAAATGAAATGAATGACCTGGCACTGAGGGAGGAGAGGAGACAGTGGAGAAGCCAGTTCCCCGAAAAGCAAAGTAAAATATCAGTCTCCTCTCACCCTGTTTGTACTCTGTATGAGAGGAGAAGAAAATTATAGTCCACACAGGGGTGTATGGGGGGCAGAAGGGTACATCTGCCCCGAGTGCAGCAATACGGGGGCGTCTGGAGGGGGAGGAGGAAGTCCTGTGCCCTCCCACCAGCAGTCCTCAGGCTTGGTGATGGGACCCACTACGCAGCCTCTGCCGCCGCCGCCACACACCAGGCGAGTGGCGAAGCAAGCAGGCAGACAGGCATGCAAACACGGTGGCTGTGGCAGTGCCCCCCCTCCAGCTCTCCCTTGCCTTGCTCTGGGCCACCATGGGAGAGGTAAGGTGCACACGCACACACATGCTCGCCCACCCACCCTACACCCATAGGATTTCCCTCCCCTTGCTGGGTGGATGTGATGGGGTTGGGGAGGGGCGGAGGAGTGCAAAAACAACTTTGTCCCCAGGCACCCCAAACCTTGCAATGCCACTGTGTCCACATCACTGGGAGGGCCACAAATCCCATCACCGTATCTGAGGTAGGTGGGGACTGAAGCCCCCAAATACTTGAGAGGAACATGTTTTCTGCAGCTTTGTCTTAGGTGAATAGATTCACTGTGCATGATGAATTTGAACAATCTGTCAAACCATGGGATGTGTTCCTTGGTTTCACCTAGGCACTCAGAAAAATTAAGAAACCCATACCTTCATGGAACTGAAATATATCAGTCTGGCACTGAGTATGAGGAACCAACAGTACTAGCTTCACTGCTCAGAACTGGAATTAATTAATCTGTGGTACCTGATACAGTACTGACAGGTCATCTATTTAACAACAGCAGCATTCTGGAGCTACACTTCCTGATAAAAACCACATATGTATGTTGTTGCTAGGAGGTCAACAGCAATGCCAAGCCTTGGGAAAGGAGTAGTTAAAGTACTAGTATAGAATCTTCAGTGGTTGGAAGAATACTGGAATTTCCCAGGACAAAACGTAATTGCTAATCATTTATTTCATTCTCCATATTTCAACCAGTAAAGCTCCTTCTCAGAATGAGTAGATTCCCATATATTCTCATAACAGCAAAGAAAACAATAAAATCTTTTGCAAGTTTGGGTAATAATAAAAATGTTCTACTGGTTTTTTTAGATATTGGAAAGCTAAGGCACACACAGAAAATGTTAACATGTGATGAATCGTTTTAGATTATGTAGACATGAGTTTCATGCACAGTGCAGTTGTATGAAAAGTTTACTAAACTGAACTTACTATAGGAATTTTTTTACACAATACAACAGAAGATGGTTCAAAAACATTCAAGGTTGCAGAACAACCATATTAGCTGCCTGGATATCTAAGTGAGGCTTAAGTACCTGGTGGGATCAGATGTTCAACAGCCAATGTGGCAAGCATCAAATAAGTCAGAATTGACCTGACAGTACATAGTGTAATTAATTAAGAACAATCCCACAAGACAATACAGATGATACACCTGTGCTACATCCATATCTTCTACTAAAGATACTTTCCAATCACTTTTTATAGTAAAACCAGAGCTTGGACCATTAGTGCAAAAGACTTAATTACTTCAGACATTTTGTTTGTGTGTGTTCTGCGCATCAAGAAGGAACCAACCTATAGCTGTTGAAATAGGGCTTTGGAGTGAAATGAGATACAGTATTTAAGGAGTGATTTTACCATGTTCCACTCCTCCAGTGAATGTCCATGCCTGAGTGGGATTTTGAACCCTTTTCTTCGAAGTCCTAGTCCATGCTTCTAACCACTAGAACACACTGGTAATTCACAAACATTAAATTCTTGGATAGTGTTAAAAAAAGAAAACAGTATACAGTATATATTATTGTGGCTTGCCAATGCAGAGGGAGGCAAATCTGGCAGAACGGGGACCACTCTTCTGCCTTCCAAATCTTCTGGGAATTGCACAGACTACAAAAAACAGAGAGCCGGAGCACTAGTTTGCTTTGTGACAGTGCTTGACCTGTCTGAGGCAGCTAGGAAGAGAATGAAATTGACCAGACTTGTTTCCACTAGGACCTCTGGAGAACTGTCCCCCATGTTTTCCAGAGTAGGGATGTGCCCTAATGTCTAGCTCAGTGTTGACGAACCTATGGCATGGGTGCCAAAGGTGGCACTCAGAGCCCTTTCTGTGGGAACCCGACATCGCCCCTTCACAGCCACCAGTATTCAGGTTAAATTGCTGTATTGGCACTTTGTGAATAATTAGTGGGTTTTGAATCACAGTTTGGGCACTCGGTCTCTAAAAGGTTTGCCATCACTGGTCCAGCTGGATGTCCACAGAAAAGAGTCACATGCCTTTCTTTGTGTACCTGGCCCCTTGTGCTGTACTCAGATAAGCCCCAAAGTAATGCAGACTACTAACCTGCAACTTGTTTAAAAGAAGAACTGAACCTTTTTTTCTGGGCTAGGGGAAACTCTAATTTGGGGAAGGAGAGGTGAAAACACTTTATGACGCCTTGGGTAAAGCCAAAGTCCTCCCTAGTTGGTTTTGACCACCTCTACATTAGCAGCATTTTGTGTTTTATACCTTCAGATTGGCTCTTTTTGGAGATTCAGTTGGCTTCCCAATTTGGCACTTTCTATATGTTTCGGGCTACAATTCCCACTATCTGATTGCTAGCTCGAGAGATAAGGACTGCATTGTATCATCTAGAACAGTGATCTTGAATCTTTTAGAGACCAAGTGCCCAACCTGTGGTTCAAAACCCACTAATTTTTCACAAAGTGACAACACAGCAATTTAACCTGAATGCAGGTGGCTGTGAAGGGGCGATGTCGGGTGCCTACAGAAAGGGCTCCGAGTGCCACCTTTGGCACCCATGCCAGAGGTTTGCCAACACTGATCTAGAAAGTGCCAGCTTAGAAAACGCAGCCTTAAAGCATGACTCTACCACAATACAGAAGTACAGTACAGTAAAAAGTGGCTAAAAAGATAAATAAATGAAGAATGGAGAATTCTTAATCAAGAGTACAGTACTTTGACTTTCACTGAACAGACACAGAATTTTTTGTACTCCTGAATACATGCTTCCCCACTCAGTTATCACATAAAATAAAAAAGAAAGAAAGAAAAAGGAAAAAAATGCATTCAGGCATTAAAGCAAAGCAAAGTGTTCTCCTTATATACTGCCACGTGGTGCTTAAAGCACTCTCTGAGCTGTTTACAATTTAATGTTGCAGGCTACACATTGTCCCACCCAAGTGAGCTGGGTTCACATTTACCAACCTCAGAAGGATAGAAGGCTGAGTCAGCCATGAGCCAGATACCTGTGATTGAAGCCTAGTTTGAAAGCAGTTATACCTGCAGGACAGCAGTTTAACCACTGCACCACAAGGCTTAATCATGATGGGAATGGGACATGCATGTACATCCTGTCCCCATGCCCTCATTCCTCCCAGAAGTCATGCAGATCTTCATATAGTGCAGTTTGCACTAAGAAGGTATATAAATATAAATAAATGCTGTATATTCATAAGTAAATGTCTTCAGCAGACACACATTAAGGGAAACTGCATAAGTGTTGGCAGAAAATTTTTCCCTGCCTAAGGAGGGACTAGTTGGATGCATGCACAGGAGAATGCCCATTATCATTAATGAGTGGCAACTTGCTGCCAAGACTTAAGTGATTTCCCGCTTAGACAGACATAAAGAGAAAGAAGACTATACAATTGTATCGATAAGAGCATTGGTTCCTCTTGTTCAAACTTCTGTGCAAATTGTTTATAGAAACTGACATGCCCCTGTGGTTGTTTGCTTGTTTCTCTTTCCTGTTTTCAGTTTGATCGAAGTTTGTAGGCAATGTGTAGTCTTACTGAATTTTAAGCTCACCCATGAAACATGATACTGTACAGCATAACTAGATTATATCAGGCACCACTACATGATACACCAAAAGGTGTGAAACAATCCACCCCTTCCCCAGTAATAGCCATGCACATTTAGAAAGCAAAATATTTACCTAAACCTGGATGCATGATACTGGACTTCAAAGACTGACTGCAAAGCCATAGTACCAATCAAAATGCTGACCAAGAAACCCACAGAACCACCCTTCATTTTGCTAAAATCAGCAACTTCACTCTCTATTATAATATTTCAGATATTACTGTGGCTGTGACTGACAATACACACCTTCTCTGTCTGCTGCTGACGGAATAGGATATTTCAACCAAAGGGATCATGGATAAACTCACTTTAAAACAGTTCAGACAGAGTGTGTGCAAACTCTCTCCAGAAGTCAGTTGAGTCCATCTCAAGAGCACCAGTGATAACCGGAGGCAAAGGAAAAGAGGTAGTCTAGCGTTGTCTTTTCTTTGAAAGACTGTAGGTTCCTATAATAGAGCTCTTCATGCCCTGTTTTATTTGGATACAGGATTTTTATGTTTACATCATAAACTGTCCAAATATATTTCTTTCTTTCATGAGACAATATTAAAACGTAAAGAATTAGATGCCTGTACATTTATCACAGGGCAAAGCTAACAGGGCACCACCAGAACAAACATCTATCCGTTAGCTATGCCAGGCAAAGGTTTTAGATGCTCCGACATGTCCACCTTCTCTGTCGAGATTCTTTTTCTCCCAAGGAACATTAGTTATTTGCGGCTCCCTGCTACAACCTGAAGTGAGACGGCACTTCACCAAGAATCGTTGTACTTTTCTGCCGGTGAAAACCCGACAGGGCGGAGACAGATACCACCGGACCTCTTCCCAATATTTCACCTCTGAAATAAATGCCCGTCTGTGTCAAGAAATGTTATCCGCTGCCTGTCGGGTGTGTGTGTGTGTGTTGAGCAGCGGTGTGAAGGACCTCTCACTTGCCAAGACCACCAAGGTAGGCTACTTACTGCGGCGGCTGCAACTCCTCCGAGGAGCACGTCTGGCCCTCGGACTCCGCCTGATCCCAAGCTTCATACTCCCCTGAATCTCGACGGGCTTCTCTTTGAGAAAAGTAATCGCCTGCCTGATACCTCCGGGAGCCGAAGGAAGAAGCGGGAGCCATCCCGGGACGGCCGCCGCCGCCTGCTGCTCTAGCCCCAGACATTTCTCCGCCTTCAACGGGACTCAGCAAAGAAAAGGGCCAAGCGCTTATCAACAACGCCCTTTGAAACCGAAAACAGCTTCCTTCTGCCGTTAGTTTCGATTCCTTGCAACAAGCCTCAATTCTTCTCCCTGCTTCCTAACATTCATATCCGGGCGTTAAAGATGTGTGGCTTCCTACAAATGCCTTTCTTTTCATGCCATCATCAGCAATTTGACACCTGTGACATACAGCTAAAGCAAAACAACAGGTTTGGTCAACATTGTAGATTAACAACGTTCTCCACGAAGTTCTCTCTGTCTTTCTCCATTGATACACAGCAGGTGAAGCTTTCTCCGCAGCTTATTCTCCTCACCTGCATCATTCCTGCTGAGGAAACTAAAGCAGGATGGTTTCCCTGAGGTCAATACAAATGTGAAAAATTGTGCTACCCTGTATTAAAATCATTAGTCTTAGAATATGACGCCTTTCTCCAATGATAGATAGATACTAACCTCCACAGCTCCTCTGGCTATTTTCCACAATGCAAAGAAAAGTCGTGGGACCCTTGTGCAAAATCCCAAAACAAGGGTGTTTTAGACTCCTAAAATCCTCCCAAATTCCTGCCTTGTTTCATCCCTATTAAAAATTATCACCATAACTTGCCTTTAATTAGGTAGTGGCTACTAAGAGTTCAAGCTGCCTAGATGCCCTAAGCACATCCGATCTCGAATGATATCGGAAGCTAAGCAGGGTTGGCCCTGGTTAGTACTTGGATGGGAGACCACCAGGGAATACCAGGTGCTGTAGGCACCTGGAGTAGGAACTGGCAAACCGCTCCAGTATTCCTGCCAAGAAAACTCCATGGACATGGGGGCACGAAGAGTCGGTCATGACTGTAACAACACAACACACACACACACTAAGAGTTCAGGAGCCATGCCAAGTTGGGGGGGGCGGAGCTGCCATCTCTAAACCACAGCAGTTCATTCTGTGGACAGTGTTCCAAGGGAACTGGTTAAGGCTACATACAAAAACAACAAAGCAACTTCAAAGACCCTCAAGGAGGACTGCACCAGGACTTCCTTAGGTACTCAGTAATACACTTAATTTACTTCCACTTGACTGTGTCTTTGCCTTGCCTAGTTATACAGTCCAGCTTGCAAGAATTAGTTCCATAACTTGTACATCATTGAGAGGTTACAGCCAGAGGGGAGTGGTTTTGAAGCAATAATATATGCAGGGGAAAGGTTCAACTCCTATCTCTCATCTGTTTACGCTAATCCTGAAAACTTTCAGCAACCCCCTTCATAAAGCCTCAGCAGATTCTTCCTCTGGACTTTGAGACTGAAGCTGGTTGTTTCAGCTTCCTTTCTTTCTTCTCTAAATCATATGCTAGCCAGACATGTACAGTGCTACAAAACCTCACGGTAATTCTTGCTGTTGGTTTGAAAATATATAATTCTTTTCAAATTACAAAACTGCCAGAGGGGAAACACTGTGTACTTCACAAATAAAGAAACCGGTTGTTTTAAAAGGAATCATAGTTGCACCGTTGCTACTACTTTCCTTCCAAATATAAGCAACTTATGTGAGGATAGTGGTACAGAACTGGACAAAAATCAAGGAAAATCTAGTTTTCAAACCCATGTTCTCATATGACTTTTACCCATCACCATTACTAGGTTTTACCTATCTTGCAAGATTACAAATTAAAAACAAGGAAAAACCTATCCTGAGCTTCTTTGGGGAAGAGAGATTTAAATTTACCATCTCTGCCTAGGTAAGTCAACTCCCTTGGATGTTTCTTTAATATGTTTTATTTGGTTGCTGCCTTGTATGTACAATTAAAAACCTTTACTTTTACTGAGTCTGTTGGGTGTTAAATATTATTCTGTTCCGGGTTATTTGGGGGGGGCGGTGTATGCATTTCCAGTGGACTCTGTACCGCAATTGATGTTATGGCATGAGTGCAGGTAATACACATATTGCTTCATTATTTCACTCAGGTAAGAAGTCTTGGGAAACACTCCTTCACCCATGCAAATTTTCTAAGAGAGCTCATGCACACTAAGTTAAAGACAGTGTGACCTTTGCTATTCCATACTACAGGTTTTTAATTTAAGGAACAGGCATAAACTCACATTTTCTTTGATGCGTTGCCATTTGCACGGTGCATTAAAACTCGCCCAATTTTGTGGTCTTTCTTCACTTTGCTATCTTCTTGGAACAATGGCACCAGTAATTTGGGGGTTTTTTTATTGGCCATTAATTATGTTTAAGCAGCAGGTCCTGTTACTTTCGTCTTTGAAGGATTGTTGCTGTCAAAGGACATAATTTGGTGTTTTTTTTCCATGTCAGCTCCCACATTTTTCAAAAACATGTGTCCAAGTTTGTACAGCTGGACATTATATTTGGCAGTTTCTGGCTGAGTAATTCCATAGAAGCAGCTCCCAAATTGACCTAAGAATTGCTTTGCTCCTATAAGCTGTCAGTCCAGTAGGACTGAATCCTCTACAGAAGACATTCTCAATGGGGGCCACAAACTTGAAACAACTATTCACACACTACCCTGTAAGGTTTATTATGCAACTTATACAATCCTATTTCAGCCTTTATTTCTTTCATATTGTATTTATGGCCATGGCCCAAAAAGGCTAAGAATGGCTGGTCTACCATACATCACATGGCACTACAATTTCATGGGTACACCTTCCTTGATTGGTGCTATGTAATAAACGGGAAAGGTCCACTTTACTTGAGCATCCATTTTTCAGCTATCATTTTAAAAAGTTACCAATAAGCACTTATTTATCAATGTGTATTTATTTACATTTTGCAGCCTCTCTCTCTCATGAATTTTTTTAAATCTTGAGATTAGACATATAAATCAGAAGCAGAGCTTTGGAAAGGTTTCTTTTTCTTTTTTACTATACAGTAACACCCACAATCCTCCAAACAGTAGAATCAATGGGCATACTGCCTAAAGGACAGGGAAATTGCAGTCAGATATACTTTGATGGATTGATCCCCTGCCCATCTGACCATATGGTCACTCTGGGCAACTATTCTGTACCTTAACTGAGATTTTACTAATCTCTGTTTTAATCAAGTGCTTAATTAGAACCATTAAATGTGCTGAACCGTGGTGACAGAAAATAGAAAAGCTGGTCTTTTGTATTGGAACACTTTTATTTAGTTACTGCTATAGTTATTTGACTGGCTGCATAGTTCAGAGATAGTAGGTGTCCCCGCCTTGCTTCTGGGGTGAAGAGGCAGCTACAGTCCCCAGGGTGTTTCCAGAAGGAGCCAGTTAACTTCTATGTACAGTGGTACCTTGTATAAAGGAATTAATTCGTTCCAAATGCAATTATGTTAAGCATTTATACAAATTTCCCACAGTAATTAATTTAAAAAAGAATGATCCCATTTTTATGTTGTACAGATTCACCCCATAGGCGATTATGTTAAGCAAATTTCCCCTATCGCCGGAATTTTTATGTTGTACAAAATTTATGTTATACAAACTGTTTGTTATACAAGGGTCCACTATATTCTTTACCGAGAGAGCCCTGAAAAGGACCGCCATAAGTCCGAACTGACCTGATGGCACATGGTTATTCTTATTATAAAGTTTTTTTTAAAAAAAGTTGATTATGCTAATATTTCCCCATGTTTGACTGAGGGGCAAACTAACAGGGGCGTCGGGCGGCTCTCCTTTCAGTCCAACAGCACCGACTTCACCAGGTGCACAACGGACACCGCAATCGACAACCGCCACAACGATGCTTTCTCTTTTTTTCCCCTGAAACCCGGCGACCACCTCTTGAAAGGGGGTTTCCAAACCCAACCGGTTTTCCCAGCGGGAAGATTCAAACCCGCCCCCCCCCCCCCCGCCTCCCGTTCCTTGGCAGCAGCAGCAGCAGCTGGACCTTGACTTCGCTCGGCTCCTGCCACGGAAGCCGGCCGGCTTGTGGACGGAGGCACCGGAGCTCAGCTCCTGCGCATGCTCAGTGCGAACTGATGAGGCGTGTGTTGGGGGAGGGGAGGGAAACGACGCGCGGCCGCTCCTTCCCTAGAGGTTGGCGCTGCGCGAACGTGACAGGACGGCTTAATTTTGTCCTTCGCGGGTCCCTGTACGGGGGGGCGGGGCGGGGAAAGGAATCGTTCGCTTCGGAGGACTATGAAGGGGGCGCCCGGCGGCTCCTCGGAGGGGCTTCGTTACGCTGAGTACGTAGCCGGCGGCGGCGTTGGCGGCGGCTCCCCGGATTTGAACAGGGGGCTGGTAAGTGTCGCGGGAAAGGCGCCGCCGCCGCCGCCGCCGCGAAAGGAGGGGACCCGAGCATGGGCCGGGCGGCCGGGCGGCTGGCTCTGCGCTTCCGGGGTCCTTCTCTTTCTTCAGCGCGGTTCCTCGTCCGTGTCGACCAGTGGTTCTCAACCGGTGGGTCCCCACATGTTCCTGGATTGCAACTCCCAGAAGTCTTCCATCACCAGCTCAGCTGGCCAGGAATTCTGGGAGATGCAGTCCAGGAACATGTGGGGACCCACCGGTTGAGAACCACTGGTGGGTGTAGTAGACGCTCCTCCCGCTTCCCTCCCGGCTCCGGCCCGCTGGGAAGCCTCCCCGGCCTGCCCAGGCCCTTCCCACGCGGGGTGGCGGAAGGCAGGCAGAGAAAGCCCCCGGAGGGTCTTGCAAGGAGGAGTGGGGCGGCGGAGGAGGAGGAAGGCTGCACCTGTCGAATTCCTGCCTGCCTACCTGCCCGCCCGGCAGTTGCTAAAGGCGCAACATTTGCTTCAGAAAAGAACGAGCTTCTGTTTCCCCCTTCTAAATAAAAGCCGGGAAGCTGGCCTGGGAGTACAGTGGACCCTTGTGTAACAAACAGTTTGTATAACATAAAATTTGTCCAACATAAAATATTATGGAGATAGAGGAAATGTGCTTAACATAATCGCCTATGGGGAGAATCCATACAACATAAAAATGGAATTCCTCCATTTTCAATGCATTCCTATGGGAAATTTGTATAAAGGAAAATTTGCTTAACATAATTTCATTTGGAACTAATTAATTACTTTTACAAGATACCACTATATACTTTTATTTTGTTGGTGCTCTCTGGTTCAGCTTAGGCCTGGGCAGGAAATGGGAAACAAGTGGGCTCCTGCCCCTGTTTGGGGGTGTGACACCCTGCGTCTTTCCTCATCAGTTATGGTGGCTAGGATTGGCGAGAGCTGCAGTCCTGCAATACCGGGAGAACCACGCGTTGCCCACCTCGGGACTAGGACAATAATCTTCAGCCTTTTGGGATCAGACCCTACCTTTAATAATTGCATAGAAGACTTTTTTTTTTTTTTTGCATTGCAAGGAGATTGTGAGGAGCCAGTGAGGTATAGCAGATATGGAGTGAGGCTCAGGAGATTCAAATCCGTAGCTGGCTATCGAAACAGGTTGGAGGATGAGAATTGTAAACTGTTCCTTGATATGTCAGATGTTTTGTAAATCCTATTAGGATTGCTGTAAATTGAGAATGATTATTTGTTTGTTTGTTTGTTTTTACAGTTTGTATGCCACCCAATATCCAAAGGCCTCTGGGCGGCTTACGATCAAAAAGAATTAAAACAGTTAAAACATTGAAATGTCAATAAATAATTAAAACAATAATAAAAGCAATACACTAAAATTGCCATCAGGACCCACAATCAATTAAAAAAAATTATGGAACAGGAAAGTTTTTACCTGGTGCCAAAATGTCATCAATGTTGGTGCCAGGCAGATCTCATTTGGGAGGGCATTCCATAGCCTGGTGGCAGCTGCCGAGAAGGCCCTGTATCGACAAGCCATCCCTCTCACCTCTTTTAGGGATGGCTCTTTCAAGATGGCCCCCTGGCTCAATCTTAGTTGCCGTGTAGGTTCATATGGAAGGAGGCAGTCCTTCAAGTATCTAGGTCCTACAGTATGCAATTTAGGGCTTTATATGTCAAAACAAGCACCTTGATTTGGGCTCAGGCAACAAATGGTAACCAATGCAGGTTACGCAGAATCAGCATGATGTGATCTCTGGCGGCCCCACCACTTATCAGCTGTGCCGCATGATTCGGAACCAGTTGCAATTGCCGAACCATCTTCAAAGGCTGCCCCACGTAGAGCACATTGCAGTAATCAATACGGGATGTTACCAGTGCATGCCTAACTGTCATGAGGCTCTGCTTGTCCAGGTAAGGGTGCAATTGCTGTATTTTCCGCAGCTGAAGAAAGGCACCCCTGGCTACTGAGTCCACCTGGGCTTCCAGAGATAGACCGGGGTCCAAGCTGCGAACCCAATCCCTTAGGGGGAGTGCAGCCCGTCCAGGACAGGGACCTGGCCCTCTAACCTGTCCAGCGAAACACCCACTAAAAGCACCTCTGTCTTGTCTTGATTGATTTTTAGTTTATTAACCCTCAACCAGTCTATTATCTGGCCCAGACACGAGTTCAGCACAGAAACTGCCTCACCTGGATTGGTGGAGAATGAGAGGTAGAGCTGAGTATCATCAGCGTATTGCTGACTCCTCAGCCAAACTTCCCAATGACCTCTCCCAGTGGTTCCATGTAAACAGCATGGGAGATAGTATTGAGTCTTGAGGGACCCTGTGATGTAAGCACCACGGAGCAACTGTCCCCCAGCACCACCTTCTGGACACGGTTAGCCAGGAATGATTGTAACCACAGCAAAGCAGTGCCTCCATCTCCCAACCTGGCTATCCTATCTAGAAAGACACCATGGTCCAGGACCACCCAAAACAGCTCAGCCGAACAGTACTCTGAGGAAGCAATATGGTTCGCAAAATATTGCCCTTTTGCTAAACATATCAGTACGGAATAAGCCTGATAATGGGCTCTAAGCCGTGTTCGATCAGACTCACAGTGGTATTTCCTCTACTTGTGCTCCAGCTGTCTCCCCTCCTGCTTCATCGCCCGCAGCTCAGATGTTTACCAATTAGCTGTCTGGGCTCTCGGTAAGGGGAGAGGGCGCTTAGGTGCCTCAGGTGAGCTGGAGGGGGGCAGGCGGCCAGGCGAGCCTCCTCTGCCACCACAGCCGAAGAGCTTGGAGGGTGGCAAGCAATCACTGCTGCCGGAGATCTGGGAGAGGTGTGTGGGTGGGCAGGCCGGGAGCCACCGCTGCGGCCGCCGGAGACCTTGGAGGTGTTTGCAGGCGTGCGGGCTGTGAGCTGCCGCCGCCACTGGAAACCCTGCGGGTGTGCGAGCGGGCGGGCTGGGAGCTGCGGCCGCAGCCGCCGGAGACCTTGCGGGCGGGCAGGGCAGGAGTCGCAGCTGCGGCTGCGGGAGACCTTGGGGGTGCGCCAGTGTGCGGGTCAGGAGCCGCCTCCACAGCCGCCGGAGATCTTGAAGGTGTTTGCGGGCGGGCGGGCGGGCTGTGAGCTGCTACCGCTGCTGGAAACCTTGCAGGTCCGCGAGCGGGCGGGCTGGGAGCCGCGGCCATGGCCACTGGAGACCTTGCGGGCGGGTGGGGCGGGAGTCGCAGCCGCGACCATGGGAGACCTTGGGGGTATGCACGGGTGGGTGGGCCGGGGAGCCGCGTCTGTTGCCGCTGCCGAGGGCCTTTCTTTTTTCCTCCCTCCCTCCCTCCCTCCCACCTTCCCTTGGTTCCCACCTTCCTTCCTTCCTTCCTTCCTTTCCTTCCTTGGTCCCTATCTCCCTCCCTTCCTGTGGGTGGGCCTTGCAAGGGGTCAGTGGGCAGGGCTTGCAGTGCTGGGGACCAAGGTCAGGGAGCAGCTGGCCCCCAACACATTCTCAGCCACCATATCTGGCCCTCCTTAGAAAAAGTTTGGACAGCCCTGCTTTAGTGGGTTTGAGATATATTCTTCCTTTTGTTTGTACCTAAACATGTTATCTTTAGGGTTTTAATTCTACTTTGTAATAAATAAACTTCTTTTATCTTTATTCAATTTAAAATCATCCTGAAAGCATTAATTTACTAGAAAAGCTGGTTGGTGGCAGCGAAAGAGAAAAATTAGAAGCGGTGCTTGTCAATAGCCTGTGAAAGGGCCAGGGGCAAAGCATGGCAATGCTACAACAAGGTTGGGAACCATTGCCCTGGAGGAGGGGAAATAATAAGAGCCAAGATTATGTGATAGCAATACCTATGTACCAATCTTAATGGTGTTGTGGAAACTTTGAGTATTTCTGAAGGTACCTTGGTTATCCACAATTTTTTTAACACGCCGCCAATCCAGTTCTGACATACAATGATTCCCTTTCCAGTTTTTTCAGATATAAAGTACTAAGAAGTGGTATACTGTTCCTTTCTTTTGAGGGTGTCCTGGGACTGTGCATTTGCCCAAGGCTATACTAGCTGGGTTTTTTTCCCAGGAAGCGTAATGGGGAATCATTCTCTACAGCAACTTCACAGTTGACAAGAAATATGTAGTATTCAAACGTTATTGGTAGGTCAGTGGGAAACTGATAAATTCGATTGGTATGGGAAATAAAATTGAAGTCAGAATATAAGCCATTGATTGTGTTCAGCATGTAGTTTATGAAAATCTCGCTTGTTTTAAATTGTGAAACCATCTCCCTGAAGAAGCAATGGTTTGTTAACGTCCCAGTTGTAGTTCTAACATGGGAACAGGCCTAATATGCTTTCCCCAGCTTCCCATACTGAAATAAGAGCTTTTTTAAAAAAGAATGGGATTGAAATAAACTACAGAGGGGGGAAACATAGATTGCTATACAATTTGTCTTTAAGCAGCAAACTACATCGCTTATCAAGATGTGTAAATGTGTTTTACAACTGAAGTTCTGCTGTTGTGAACTAGAGGCATGCAATATCAGTTATGTAAGAATTAGCCTGCAAGGTTTTGATATTATATTTACTTGTATGCCTTTATTTTTGGTCTAGTCAAGCTGTGGTTATTTTATAGTCCTCTAGTTTTAACTATGTGGCCATGCATAGAGATTATGTGAGAAGTCTTTTTTAACACTGAGGGCATGGTGACTGCAGCCCATTTAAACCTGTATAGGTGGAGTCCAGCTTTGATGCTGGTACAATCATTCAGTCCCCAGAGGGATCGGATCCCCCCTTCATTATTATACCAGAATGCCCAGTTTACAGACTGGATATTGGTACTCATTTTTTACCATTCCAGGAAATTAATACAATTATGTACTATTACCAGAAATCTTCTCAACAATAACACAAATGAAATAAGATCATACTGTAAAAGCTGAAGTGAAGCTCCTGTGTGAAAGCCAGACAGTAAAGAAAGCTGACTGTGTGTGTGTGTGGGGGGGTTAGGGTAGATTATTTTGGAATATAGTGCTGAATAAGAGGCTTATGGATATCGTGGGTAGAGAAGGGCACAAAATGAACAATTTTTTGTTTCCGTTTCCGTTTTTTCATGTCATTACGCAATGAAACAACAAACGAATTTTGTCTCTAAAATGAAACGAAACGAACAGAAACACCAGAAATTTTGTCGTTTGTTTCGTTTTCGTTATGGCAATACATTGAACTGCTTTAAATGCTTAAAAAATCACAAAAAATGAAATAAATGGTAACGAAACAGTAACGAAACGAATGAAAACGAAAATGATTTTTTGCAAAAATTCACAAAAAATGGAAACGAACCGAAATGGACCCCCCAAACGACAAACGAAACACCATTTTTTTTTTAATTCGTGCCCATTCTAATCGTGGGACATCAGAAAAACAAGCAGATTATTTATAAAAAGCCTGATCATTGTCTGGAAGCAAAAATGACAAAATTGAGGCTGTCATACTTTGAATACATCATGAAAAAACAAGATTTTCATGGAAAAAACTATAATGCTAGGAAAAGCTTAAGACTGCAGGAAAAGAGGAAGGCCAAGTATGAGATGGATTAGCCTGATACAGGACGCCATAGCATTGACTTTACAAGCTCTGAACGGGGCTGTCGGTGACAGCATTTTAAAGGTCACTCATTCATACGGTCACTGTAAATTAGAAGAGTCCTAACAACATGTCAGGGGCATGGTGGCCCAGCAAGCCAGAGCGCTGAAACTGTCGGCTGCAAAGTTGGCAGCTTGACAGTTCGAATCCTGAGTGCTACACAGTGGAGAGATCTCCCACTGTTAACTCCAGCTCCTGGCAACTTAGCAGTTCAAAAGCCTATAAATGCAAGTACTGTAGATATATAGGTACTGCTGTAAAAAACGGGAAGGTAAAAGAGTGTCTCCTTGCAGCCGTGCCAGCCACGTGGCCATGGACTTGTACAACACTGGCTCTTCGGCTTCAATACAGAGATGAGCACCACCCCTAGAGTTGGACACGACTAGCACGCATGTGCTGGGGGAATATTTACCTTTTACAGTATACAGTTACAGTATGAACCTTTTTGTTACCTAACACAAAGGGATTGCTTTTCTTTGTCATATCTTTGAGGGCCAGGGCAACAGATATCTCCCTTTCCCATTAATGAAATGAGCACCCTAATTATCTCATGTCTCATATTGTAAGAATTAATGTTTGTAAACTCTTTTAAGAGGCTTAGATTAAAGATGCTGTACAAGTGGAAAGAATTATTCTTGAAAATGATGAGTTGGGTTTCTGTAACAAGGCAAAACATGACAAGAATTCCAACAGTGAACTGTAATCACTTGAAGTGGTGCATCTGCTGGGGTGTTAAAGAATATTAATGTGATTTCTCTGAGAATGAAAGCAAGCTTGGAATCGGTATAATGCATTTGCTACCAGTTAGCACTGCTGCAAACCAGTGAGGCCTAGTCTTATGAATTTTGTACTGACTTCCTAAATTAGCACTTTTTCTGTATGTTGTCAAGTGTTCCATTCCATAATGGATTCCTGGGGAAAAGATGTAGTTTCAGTGGAGGAAAGTGTAAGACCTCTAAATCTTATACTGTAATATGATCCAGAAGCCTCGGAGCTGCGCAGGGAGGCGGCGGGGGGGGGGAGCGATCAGATCGCTCCCCGCCGCCCCCCGGGCCCCTCCGAAAAGGCTTGGAGCCAGGTGGGGGGCGCCGGGGAGCGATCGGATCGCTCCCTGCCGCCCCCCTCCGAAAAGGCTTGGAGCTGGGCGGGGGGTGGCGGGGAGCGATGCAATCCCCCCCCCCCTGCTGCCACCCTGAGTGGGTCCGAGGCTTCTGGAGGAGCGGGGGGCGATCGGGTCGCTCCGCGCCACCCCCGGGGCCCTCCGAGAAGTCTCGGGGCCATGCGGGGGGCGGCAGGGGGGGGCTCAATCTCCACTGAAATGCATCATCAATGGATTTCAATGGAGAAATTTTCCCCATTGGAAAACATTGAGTCAATGTTTTCCAATGGGGAAAATTTTCTCAATTGAAATGCATTGGCAATACTTTTCAATGGAGACGGCCTCGGACGAGAAGTCTCAGGCGGTGCAGGCGGGCGGCAGCGGGAGGTCAGATCCCCCCTGCCGCCGCCAGCCCGCCCCGCCCCAAGACTTCTGTGATTACCCCCCGCCCGCTTCCGCATATTGCGTATTTTCATGGATCGCGGGTGGGGTGGGTCCCTAACCCCCGCGATTGGTGGGGGGTTACTGTATTACGGTTGAAAATATGTGACCACCTATGTTGTGCTTCAGATCTCAGTTTATAATCTGTACGAAATAGGTTCAGTTTATTCAGTTCCACTTTGAATATAGGCCACCCTGGTTATTATAATTAAAGCCCTTTACATTTATTTTAAACGGGGCTTTGCATTTCGTGCTGAATTCATCTGCAGAACATAAGTAGGACTTAAATATTTGGTGTTACTCCAGATTTGAGAGATTGCAGCAGAATAGGTGGGAGGGGTCAAGAGTGAAAAGGGTAAGGAAGTGACTTAGTGCAGTATAGAATCAGAATCATAGAGTTGGAAGAGACCTCATGGGCCATCTAATCCAACCCCCTGCCATGCAGGAACCCCTTCACAATATTTATTCAATCTGCACTTGGCAAAAGTAGAATTTTTCCCAAGGAAGGCAAAATTGTGTAGCCTCTATTGTATAAATTCAGTGTCTATGTTTTAAATTACTTGGACTTTATTTGTGCCGATTGTTGTTTCCTTTGTGGAGTGTGAAATGATGTACCGTAGCTCTGAAATTTACCTTCTTTTTTAAATAGGCCAAATCTATGATAGCCATTGGTCTTGGTATTGCAGCTGTTGCCTTTGGAGGTAAGTATGAATGTATGCTGCATGTATCCATATTTTAATATAGGTAAACTGAAATATGCAGTAATATGGTACTTGGTAGTATCCAGGGGTCATTTCTTATGGTACTCTAGATGAAACTCTTACATCAAGATCAGAAATAACCAGATTATCAGTTTCATTAAAAAACAAAAATCAGAAACGAAACATCCCTGTTGACTCTGTTCTATTAAAAGAAAATGTTTTTGGGTGGGTTTTATTATAGGAGGAATATCATCTCTGGATGCTTCATGTTTCTCATATTTTGAGAATGCTAAGGCACTGCAGAGGCCCTTGGAAGCTAGTCTAGTGATTCCCATATCTACTGTTTTTTAATGCTGCAGTTGGCTCTTTTTACTCTGTCCTACAGTCTTAAATCTTTATTTGAATCTGTGTTAGATCTAGTTAATGTAGTGTAGAAAGTTTCAACTAGAGTAAGTCAATTTAAATCAGAAGAGCCTACAAAAGAGTTGAATGACGAGATCCTGAAATTCATTGGACCTACTTTAGTGCATCATTATACACTAAGCAGCATGATTTCAACCACTGAATCATCATAATCATAATCATCATATATATTTTTAACAAAAATTACTTTTTGCTTTAACACATCATGGGTTCTTTGTTTTTGTTTCAGAAATAGAGTCACAAGATATTACATGCTTACCACAGACCAAAACAGGGATACATAGTCAAAATAACATAGACTATGTGTATTTGATAAAACGTGTTCTTGCTTTTGTTTTTAAAAGGCAATGTAAATTCAGCTCTTACCTATGGCAGTATTTACTCATCAGCAGGAAAGATACGCTAGTTTTGTCTGGTTTGATAAAAGGGATGATGCATGGGAGTGCCTATCACAGGTAAAATAGTAATTACAGACTTAGGGAAGGGGATTTGTGAATGGTTGTCATTTGGTTGCAATGCACACTGTGCAGAGGAAGCTGTGGAGTGGGTGGACCGCCCATCTTCTGACCACACCTTGCAAATACTATTCTTCAGTAGCTTTCAAAGAGTTTTTATCGACAAGGGCAGTTACTGTTCTTTTAGGTACGTGAACAGCATAAAGAATACCACTATATGTCACAATGACCATTAACTTAAAATAAAGTGAACTTTAAAAAGTAAATTCACACCCTGTTAAATAGAGGTCCAAGTTGTAACTTTTCTTATAAATCTGTTTTGTTTTTTTAAAAAATGCACACCCAAGCAGATAGCAATACTAGCTTAGAGGGTTTTTTTTTTGCAGTTCTTAGATATTTTATGCAAAAACATATTCCCCTTTGATGCAGTAAGCACTGAAGACTAGATGCACCTGCCAACTCATACTGATGCTGGGCTGGGCTTCCCTCCAAAATCAGCTTTTTGGGGAATAGTTTGAATCAGGGAAAGGGCAATACTTTGCCCCTTTGGGCAAATGTGATGAAAAATTAAATTCTTCTCTGTTTTCACACAAAATTGCTGTTGCCACACTCTTGCTTAGCAAATGAACAGATGTTAACTTTTTGTTTCAATATTTTATAGGCCGTTATGCATTCCAGTTTTGGAAACCACTAGAACAAGTTATCACAGGAACAGCAAGAAAAATCTCAGCTGCTGTGAGTATATAGAGATCAGGACTCCTTTTGAGATGAAGTTTTGTTCAGTGCACCTGCACTGCCCCGGAATAGATGACCTCTTAATGTGACTAATGAATTAGAATCTGGCCAACAAAACCTTGTGTTGTAAACAGATATGTTGAACTATGATGCTTCATATAACTGTTCTTATTGCAACAGATTGATGAAAATATTATCACAGGTTTTGTAAATGATTTTTATTTTATACAAATTTTACAAAATTTGTAGATGACATGAACCTCAATGCAGTGGTACTTTGGCTAATGAATTTAATTCATTCTACAAGCCAGTTTGCTAACCGAAAAATCTGTTATCCAAAACGCAGTTTCCCATTGAATGAATGGGAAAGCAATTAATCAGTTCCAAAAAAAGTCAAAAAATCTGGGAGGGGGTTCAGACCTCTTTATAAAGTGCACTTTAAAGGCAACACACCCACCCAGAATACCCCCCCCCTTGCAGTGCAAGGCAAACATGGACAAAAGAAAGCAGCAAGAATTTAAATACCCCTAGCCTGTTCCTGCCAAAAATGAAATGGGGAAACAAAATGCAAATACAGTGGAACCTTGTATAACAAACAGCTTGTATAACATAAAATCTGTACAACATAACAAATTCTGGAGATAGGGGAAATTTGCTTAACATAATTGCCTATGGGGAGAATTCGTACAACATAAAAATGGGATCACCCCGTTTTCAATGCATTCCTATGGGAATTTGTATAAAGGAAAATTTGCTTAACATAATTTCATTTGGAATGAATTAATTCCTTTATACAAGGTACCACTGTACAGACAAACTCAAGCAGCAAGAGAAACCCTGCCCCTTCTTGCCTGCATAGCAATGGAAAAGATTGTAAACATGGAAAAAAGAAAGCAGTGAGACTACCTCCAGCCTGTTCCCACCTAAAGTGCAATGAAAAGCTGTGGAAAGATGAATAAAAGCTAGCTCCAAAACAAACACCAGGTTGTTCCCGCCAAAAGTGCAATCAAAACCAATGTAAAAACACAAAATAAAGCAAGGAAACCTCTGCTCCCTACCTTTTCAAGTTCGAAAGGTCCAGATCCCTCAGCAAAAAATGTCCAGAATGGCTCCAAAACACAATGAAAAAACTGTTCCAACTCCTCCCACCCCTCCACAAACTACAGGGGGTGGGATGCATCCTGAGTAGGCTTTTTTCATAAAGCATTATGGAAAATGCATTATCCGAGGCACTCCATAGGGAAATTTTTTTATCGGAAACATCCCTAATTCCAGAAATTTCAATTTCCTATCTGATTTAAGTGTTAACAGAGGCATTCGTTATCCGAGGCATTACTGTACTAGCTTTCTCTCGCCCCCTTTTTTCTTCATTCACATTAGTTATTTTTTTAAGGATTCCTTATCCTTTAAATTCCATCCAGTATCTACTGAGCCAACATAGCTGTTGACTGGAGGTGGTGGGAACTGTCATCCCAAACATGTGGAGATATTTGGTATAGGCAAGGTGGATATCTTTTTAAAACTATGCTACAAGCGTATTAATTTGTTTTATCTACTGGTGCTGTATATTTGAAATTCCAAAGCCATCTGATCCTACTGTAGTAAAAACACTATGGATTAAAGTCCTATTAATTTAAGTGAAGCAGCTGGGTCCGTGCTTAAATGTCTGGACCATTCTCTGTAAACCTGAACATTCTTGTTTTCTGAATATGTGGAAGGACTAAACTAATATGTACTCAAATCTATTTTTGCCAGTCTCAAATGTGAGAACTGTTTGAAACTGTAGAACAATTTTAATGAGTTTATCTTTCGACTACTTTTTTAGCAATTTTCCTTATTTTAAAATAGTTATTTTTATTATTTTAAAACAAACGTTTCACAAAAAATAAAAATATTTTTAAAAGTTATATTTTTGCAGGAAAAAAGTTATATTTGCTTCACTGTTTTGAAAGCATGAAACAAATTTCTTAGTTTGTTATTCCCGTATAAGGATATGATTTGCTGATGTCCAAAATTGACCTTTATATAATGAAATATTAAAATGCACAGGATTTTTACTGGCCTTTGATAATAACAGCAATGAAACTAATACAATTTATTTTGTGCCTCTAGCTACTCTGCTTGGCCATTAACCTCTAGCTACCACAGGGATATTGTAGGATACATTTCACTGATTGCTAGAAATGTATGTTGGTATGTTGAAGCGATCCTTCTGTTCACATGTTGATGTGTACGGTGCTTGAGACGGCTTTATTACCAGATATGACACCTGGAACCTTGCAGCTGAACAGCCAACCCAAGAGGAGAGATTGCTATCTCTTACATCTTTTCTCATTTTTAAGAGCCTCGGGTGACTCTTTTGAAGATCGGGGAAATGGTGTTCTCTGAAAGTATGCTTAATCTTTCCTCCCATGCTGTTTCCAGTGTGAAGCCCCCATCTCTGAACTCCTATTAGCTTTGCAGATGAAAGAAAGAAACATAAATCAGGTAGAGGACCTGTCTTTCTTCCTGTGCCGAGCTTAGCCTTGATTACTGTTCGGCTGTAGTTCTGTGGCTTCAAATCTGTGTCAATTCATATAATAAAAGTGAGGTTATTGTACATATATCTAATTGATTGTCTGTCCCATTCAGAGCCTTTCTTCGTATTATAAAGGCGGATTTGAACAGAAAATGAATCGTCGAGAAGCTAGTCTTATTTTAGGCATAAGGTAAGTTGTTCTGCATCTGAGGCGGAATCTATTTAGTGCTTAGCTTGAAAAATGGCATAACATGCAGGGCAAAAACACCCCACTCCATAGCTTTCATTTAAATAAGCATCTTAAAAGCAACTGCTACAACTGCGGATGTTCTGACTCACCATTGTAAAATAAATCTAAAGGCAAGGGAAGGTCATACCTCTATAATAATGACTTGTTGTCAAGTCAGTTCTGATTTATGGCAAACTTTTTCAGGATGTTTTAGGTAGAGAGGACTCAGAAGCAGTTTACCAGTCCTTTCCTCTGGGTCTCTGCAGCTTGCTGAAGGCCACACAGGCTGGCTTTTCAGGGATACCGCGTAGGAAGCTGAACGCTCAGCCTTTGGCTCTGCAGCCAGATATCTAGCTTATTTCACGCCACTATTGGGCAGCTTAGAAAAAGCTGAACCAAATGCTACCTATGTGGGCCTTCATTAGGCATGGCTCCACTTTTATCTTTGGGGAGATGCAGAAAAAAATACAGGAGTTCCAAAATTAAAAGCCAGATGACTATTCCAGTTTCAAAACGAGGGCTGCCAAGGCAGGCCATGAATATTAGTTCTAAATTCAAGCTCTGGCCATGTTGCTGCTGTTCCCCCAAGCCTGTCAGTCAGGAGGCTGCCAGCCGCTCTGCATTCTTCCTTTCCCTCACTTCATTGCCCTACACTTTGAAACAAACGAGCCTTTTCTTTGGCTTTCCTTTACAAAGGCTTTCCTTCACTTTTAAAAGCAGTAATATTGATTGACCCTTAGATATTGCCTTTTTCTTAGTGCATCAACAGTAGTTTACAAAATAAAATAAGGGCTAGAAGACAGAGGGAGTGGAGACAAAGAAGAGAACCAAACAGATATGGGTATCATTTCGTTGATCGTAAGCACAGTCCTAAATGGCGCAGTCTGCTACAGTTTACCTGTGCTTTATTTTATATGGAATTTATAACAAGAGTACTGGCCAGAAAATCACATGTCACAGGTTTCACACAAGGAAATGCATGTTCTTTAATCAGGAATGCCACGTTTCATAACCACTGGCACTGCTCCCTGGTCAGGTAAAATGATTACTCAGGTGGGCAAATGTGAGTAGCTCAGAGAACACAAAACTGGAGAAGACAGTGGACTTCTATCAAGACTGCAGTATCATCTTTTGCCCGCCAGGTGGCAAAGACCCCCAGTTTTTTTCTTTTAAGAGGCAAATAAATTGCTGTTTTACAGTCTACAAAAGTAATTAATTTTTAGTAAACACTCTGAATTTATCTTTATAGTCCATCTGCTGGCAAGGACAAGATTAGAACTGCTCACAGGCGAATCATGGTTTTAAATCATCCTGATAAAGGTATGTTCTCAGTTTCATAGATACTGGTTGATGCTGTCGAGCCTTCTCTCATCACTCTTGACATGTTATTGCTAACTTCAGAAATTCTTATTTCGAGCTAAATTTTAAAGTGTTGCCCACAGTAGGTTGAGCTTGTATAAAACAGTTTAACATCCGGCCTCTGTGAACCGTAGCAGGGAATCTAATGGCTGCCTTTGGGGGTCATTCGCTAGATCACGAGCCTAAGTGGCTGTCAAACCCTGGGATTCCAAAACCGCTGTGTCAAGCTGTTAGCTTTTGAAGAAGGGGGAGCGTTCTTCATGAGGCTGTGAAAAAAGCCCACATCTATTTCAGCAGAATCTTTGCAGCCCTGAATAAAAGATAAACGTATACATTTTTTAGCAGAATACTATACAAATGAAAAATGTGTATGTTAGATTTTAATGTTCCTGAAAACTGTAAAGCCAGGCTCAGATGTTTTAAACTAGCTGAGTTTTTAATGTAAATGTATCTCCCCCCAAAAGCTCTTATTATAACTTTAACTACATTACAGCTGGGTGAGAAGGAAAGCCCATATGTTCATTGCTGTTCGTACTTTGATACAACAGATGGCTGAGAGTTGCACGGTATTTAAAAAGCTAGAAGGGGGAAAGTCAAGATTTTTATATCTCTTTGACAGATTTGTAGCATTTTCCTTCTCATTTTGGATGTATAAAAATAATTTTGACCTCATTAAAGTGAAAAGGCTGGTACGCACACTTTTTGGTGCTGATTCCCTCTTTTTCATTTTTTCACTGTGTGTTTTTACTAAAATTGTTTCCTGGGACTTGCTGTATCTAGCCAGACATAGATAGTCAAATATAAAAGCATCTTTGGACATGAAAAATTGTGCTTGTGATGCAGTTGTGACAAATACTGCTGTTTCAACAATTCTGCCAAAAAGAGATGTTTGCACTTAATTGCTTTTTCAAAAGGATTTTCATTCTTTTTATTCTGTGGGAACAACATAGAAGCAATTGCAAGTCACCTGCAGTCAGTTCTGTACAAAGTTTTTCAAGAGAGCATCTCCTCCTTCCAACCGCTTCGCTGTCTCTGCAGAACTACTCCTGGGATGGGGTACCCATTGTGATGTAGAGCAGTTGTTCTCAAACTTTTTTTCACCGCAGCACCCTTGTCAGGCTAAAAAAAATTCACGGCACTGCTACCGTAAAAAACTAAACCTCTCACTAAAACATTTCAATTTTATAGAACTATGACAAAAATATAAGCACGTACTCAGTCTCTATCCATACAGTAAACATTATATTCACTAAATAATCAGTCTCTTAAAAGGATACAGTGGTACCTTGTATAACGTAATTAATTCGTTCCGAATTAAATTACGTTAAACAAGTTTTACGTTGTACAAATTGTAATTTCCCATAGGAATGCATTGAAACTGGATTTAATCCGTTTCAATGCATTCCTATGGGGGTTTTTTTGGGCGACGGGGGCGGTTTTTTTGGGCGACGGGGGGCGGTGGACCCCCGTGCAGGTCCCAGGTAAGGGTGCCCCTCCCTGGCTCACCCCCCCTCCATGCCTGCCGTCCCTCCTCTCCCCTCCCTCCTTCCCTCTTTCCCCGGGCAGCCGCAGGTGGTCGTCACTATGGGGGGAAGGAGTGGGGTGCCCTGCTTGCCCTGCTTGGCCTGGGGCAGGGGGGGCTTGGGGGACCGCACCGGGAATTCCCCCCCTCACCTCTTGCCAGAGCCCCAGAGGCGCAGACGGCGGGGCTGTGGCCGAGGCGGAAGGACAGCCGCTTCAGCTCCGAGGAGGAGGAGGAGGAGGAGGAGGAGGACAGAGGGAGGCCAGTCGCCCTGCTGCTCTGTTCGT
>JAHTLZ010003518.1:45446117-45490635 GCA_023846285.1 Phrynocephalus versicolor | reverse complement strand
CACACACACACACACACACACCTCCGGAGGAGGCGCCCCGGCCCCGGGAGGAGGAGAAAACAGGGAAGGGGGAAGGAGGGGGGGCAAAAAAAAATCCGTTGTACGGATTTTTCGTTATACAAGTGTTACGTTATACGAGGTATGACTGTACAATTTTACCATCAAATCCACTGGAATCTTTTTTTTTTTTTTGGCGATGACAAAAACCCGGTACCACTTGAAACAAATGATGCACAACCACAAAAATGGCTGACAAGTGGCATACATAGCATAGACAAGGAGACAATTGAGATAGTGGATTCTACTGCTAAACTGAATATTTTTGCATTCACTCACAGCACCTATTTTGAGAACTGCTGATGCAGAGGACAGAGTAATGGTCTAGGAGTTACGAGACCTGGGTTTGATTTCCTGGCTCTGTCATGGAAACTCATTGAGGGGTGAAACACTTAAAATCTCTCTTTAAATATCTGGAATTTGAGGCATGGCAACGGGACCTCTTTGCTTGTGAAATTGAAATGTTTTGCTACTCATCCAAGCAGCTTCATCATCCAAGCAGCTTGTATGAATAGCTAAACATTTTGATCTCACAAGAAAAGAAGTCCAGTTGCCATGCCTCAACTTTCAGATAACCAGACCTGGTTTACTGAGAATCTTCACAGACCCTTTCCTTAAACACCTTCCTTCACTTAGCTTAAAAATCATATTAGGATTGCTGTAATAGGTTCTGACTTAATAGCACATTGCAACAACCAACTCCTATGACACAACTCTGTTTCACATTTCTAGGCCTGTGTTTTAGCTCTTGACCTGCTCATGCTTTGTTCTTAGCATCATTTTTCTAGCAATATTTAGGAGATATGTCTTCACTAAGATGCAAATATGTCTTACAAGGAGCAGCTTAGGGAGATGGCCATGATTAGCCTTACAAAAAGAAGGTTGAGAGGGGATATAATAGCCATGTTTATAGATATAGGTTTGTTTTCCATGGCTTCAGAGACTAGGACTCAGAGCAGTGGTTCCAAACTACAGGAAAAGAGATTCCATTTGAACATTAGGAAGAACTTCCTGATGGTTAGAGCTGTTCAGTAGTAGAGCTGTTCAATGTGCTGCCATGGAGGGTGGTGGAGTCTCCTTTGGAAGTTTTTAAGCAGAGGCTGGATAGCCGTTATGTCAGGAGTACTTTGGTTGGGGTTCCTGCATGGCAGGGGGTTGGACTGGATGGCCCTCGAGGTCTCTTCCAACTCTATGATTCTATGTCTCTGTGACTCTGTGAGTTCTATGATTCTATGTTACCAATCAGTCAAATTTAATGTTATCACTTGTTCAAATCTATACTCTAAATTTCCATCAAAGACTGAAGAAGTAATCATAGTAGACAAAAAGTTAAAATATTAGAAATTTGAAAAAATATTCAACTGACTATAGATAGTTGTCCCTCCCATATCTCTATTAACCTCCATATTTGTTTTCCTTTAACATTATGTTACATCTAATTGTGCAACATATATTTCTTTCAATGTCTTAGTTTATCTGTGCCTGCAGTGGATATTGTGCAGGTTTTCAGTGCATTGTTTTAGGTTTTTGCAATCTGTTATGCTACATTAACACCAGTTTTGCTCCTTAGTGACTATATGGCTAGTGGAGGCTTCATTTTTCTTCTACATTTTCAGTGCTGATGTCCTAAACAATTTGTGGAAATGTCTTAATGTAATAATACTATCTTACAATGCTGCATTAGGTATCTTGCTAAATGATTATGTATTAAATGTAGTTGCAATTGCTGTTTGCCCGTCTTGGGCTTGCATTGCACTTAAACATAGATGAAATGTACTGCCAGGTGTAATACCTAAAACTTCTTTATGAAAGAAAGTAATATCAAGGATAACATTTGTATGCATCCCATCCTCCCCATAATACTGTGATTCTCTTTTTATTTTTATTTTTATTTTATTTTATTTTATTTATAGAACTTTAATAGGTATAGGACATCCAGCGTATCAAGAACACTTGTTGGGTCGATTTACATAATTAGTGAAAGCATGCTACAACTCAAACAATTAAGAGCTAGAATTTGTGACATCACAAACTAAAATGTAAAAAGCAGTCTTGTGTGGAATAGGCTCAGTTCAGACTAGCTGAAGTTCATTCAAAAATATGTTCTTCAACATGTCTTCCAACAAAATTAAAAAATCCTTATCACCAGCCTTTGCGCATGCACAGACATTCTTGCTCACTTGGAGGTTCATGCCTCCTAAGCACCACTGCTCCTAGTACACTCAGCAGTAGGCACTTTGCTGTTCAGTTTGGTCATGCCCCCAGGATATGTGTGACTTTCATGGATCAACATTCACTTTCTCAGACATGAGGAATTGGACTTCGGAGGAAATGCATTTCTATCCACAAAAGAAATAAATCTGTTAGTCATCATAATATCTTGCCATAATATTTTGATACACATTCACTCCACATACATATATTGCCACCATGATTTCTTCTTTGGAACCTTGTTTTTTAGGGGCCTTCCCCAAGACCTATCTGTGCATTTTGGAAAGCACAGCAAGATCCTCCCAATCTGTTGTTCTGTTCAGCACACCTCTTTTAAACCAATGCCACACTTAGTGAAGCAGTGTTATTGTAGTCTAATGTGTGTTTTTGACACCTATCTTTTTCTATGGAAAAGGCCACAAGGTGCATGTTGAATGTTTAGATGTAATTGCATTCCTAATTTCCCCTTGCCCAGATCCCCCTTGCTCAATAGCACAACTGAGATCTTCAGTGCATCATCTTGTGAGGGGTTTGGGGATCAGTTTCAATTTGTCATGTCTTAGGATATTAACAAGATACTTATGGGCTGCAAAGCCACCACCTCACTAGCCGATCCTTGCCTATCATGGCTAATTAAATCTGCCAAGAATTTAGTTATAGAAAGGGCCACTTAGATCATCAATATGTCTCTTGAAGAAGGCTGCATGCCCTCCTGCTGAAATAAGACTATTGTACTGCCCATTCTGAAAAGGACTAACCTGTCACCAGATGACATGTATAATTTTAGACCCATTGCTAACATTGCTTTTATGGGCAAATGGGTCAAGAGGGTGGTAGTTGCAGGTGCTCTTGGGTAATACTGGTAGCCTAGATCCATTTCAGTCAGGGTTCAGGCTGTACTATGGAACTGAATCAGTACTGGTCACTCTGCAAGATGATCTCTTGAGGGAGTGTGACAGGGAGAGTTTAGCCTTGTTGGTTCTCTTTGATCTCTCAGTCACTTTAAATACCATCGCCAACATATCTTAATCAACTGGTTGTCAGGGTTAGGGATTGGAGGCCTGGTCTATCAATGGTTCTCCTTTCTTGATGAACATGTCCACAAAGTACAGCTTACAGAGGTTGTATCAAACCCCTGGGCCCTACGCTATGTTGTTCCTCAGAGTTTGACTATCTCTCCTATCTTCTTCTTCAGTTGCCATGTCCTTGTAGAACGTTGGCGAACTGGTTTCTATCTAAGGCTGTTCGGAACATAGCAGTTGTGCTCACTGCAGACCATTGGCTTAAGTTCTTAAGCCAGAATGTTCTTCTATGCCCTGGGCCACACTTCCCATCTGTTTTTCCTTGAAGGATAACTTGCAGCAGATGGTATTCCTTATTGCACATGATGTGTCCAAAATATTGCAGTTTTCTTCTCTTTACAGTATTGAGGATTTCTAACTTTTTATTCCTACACTGTAACACAGCCACATTAGTGACTCTGGCTTTCCAAGATATCTTCAGAATTGCTCTGTACGTCCATATTTCGAATGCTTCCAGCTTCCTGCATAATGTGTCTGTAAGGGTGCAAGTTTCAACACCATAGAGAAGTATGCTGAATACATAGGATTGAAGTATTCAAGTACGAAGTCTGATAGATCAAGTACTTGTTTGTCAAGACTTCATTTTCTAGAAGGAATTTCTAGCTTGCTTAATTCTATAACAAAATTTTCATGAAGGGTCCTAGTTATCTTTGACAAAGCATCCCAAGTATTTATAAGATGATACTCTCTCAATTATATCACTGCCGATCTTGACAAGGTTCTGTGAACCAATTTATTTTTACTGATAACCATCCATTTTGTCTTCATTTTAAGTTGCAATCCCATGGCACTGCTTTGGGCAGCAACAGAAACAATAATCATTGCAAATCTGCCAGACTTGTTGCAAGTAGGACAGTGTCGTCAGCATATCTTATGTTATTAACAAGAACTCCATTCACCTTCACACCTTGGTTCTTTCCTTTGAGAGCATCCTGGAAAATTCTTTCTGAATAGATATCAAAAAGTAGAGGAGAGAGAATACAACCTTGACAAACACCTTTTATAACTGACACCTCATCTGATATCTAACCATCTATCCAAACATCAGCACACTGATTTCAATACAAATTTCCAATCAATCTGATATCAAGATTGTCCAAGCCCAGTTCTTTAAGAATATTAGTAAGTTTATCATGTTTGAGTCAAATGCTTTTTCAGAATCAGTGATGCAAACAAAAACATCAACATTGACATTGAGACATAACTGAGCTAGTATCTGAAGACTAAATGCTTCCCAAGTTCCAAATCCATTCCTGAATCCAAATTGGGTCTCTCCAGTGCTCTCTTCACACTTTTGATATATTATTAAATGCAGGGTTTTTAAAAATTACTCATCAAACTGATTGTCCAGTATTCATTACAACTTTTTGCACTAGGTTTCTTTGGAAGTGGTATAAAAGTGGATTTGAGCCATTCTCATGGGATGATTCCACCTCTATAGATGCTGTTGTATAAACTGACCAGAAAGGAAAGGGATTGCTCTTCCTTAAGCAATTTCAAAACTTCCATATGTATTTCATCAGGACCTGGGACTTTGCCACACTTCAATAGTTTAATGGAATGTTCTACCTCTTGCCTCTAAATATCTACACCATCATCTAACTTGACACCATGGTAAATACTTCTGTTATCCTTAAAGAGTTGTTCTGTGTATTCTTTCCACTCCTGTAGTTCCTCCTCAGTGCTTGTCAAGGTATTACTGTTCTTGCCAATAAGAGATTCACTTCCTCTACTGTTATACACACCTGCAGCTTGCCTTATTTTCTTGTACATTTTAAATGAATCATGCTTGGCATCCAGTTCTTCAATTTTGCTACATTCCTTTGAAAGTTTTTCCTCCTTCACCCTTCTTATTTTCCATTGTATTTCTTTCTACATTTGTTTATATGTTACAGGATCTCTATTTTTCATCTCTCTTTTATGATGTATGAGATCCAGAATTTCATCTCTGGACTATCTTTAATTTATTTTGGAAAAGCTGCTGGGAGAAGTCAACTTGAGATTTGGGGTACGTTGTCATCAATATGCTTATGACGCACATTGCTTTCATTTACTACATCTGCAATGGATGCCGTTCAGCTCATGGAACACTGTCTGTCCTTGATAATGGACTAGATAAGAGCAAACAAATTGAATTTGAATCTGGACAAGACAGAGTTCCTATTGCTTGGACAGAATAGGCTGATTTATCTAGTCTGGATGGAGTTACAGTCCATCCAGTCCCCCCAAAGACCAGCTTTGCAACTTGGGCATTATTCTTGATCTGGCATTGTCTCTTAAAACCACTTTGTGGCAGTCACCAAGATCTCACTTTTTTGCCTTAGGCATATTGCCCAGTTGTGATCCTACCTGAATGAGAGATCACTGAAGACCTCCACACATTGGTAGTCTCAAGACTTGACTACTATAACACCGTCTTCGTGGAGCTTTCCTTTAAGATGATATGGAAACTACAGGAGGTCTAGAGTGCAGCAGCCAGGTTAATATCGGGGACTAGAAGGTTTGATCATGTTTATCTGATCCTGGCTGATCTCCACTGGTTCTCTGTTGCCTACTGTATCAGATTCAAGTTGTTTGTTATGACCTATAAAGCCCAAAATGGTGTAGGACCTTGTTACCTATTGGAGCACCTCTCTTCAAGGACATCTATCTGTCAAACCTTTTCCTCTCAAACTACACTGTTGAGGGTGCCTACCCTCAGCAGGCAAAAAAGCAAAAGCAAAAGGTAGTCAAACATAGCTTCCCAAGGACTTTTTCATATATTGGGTGCCCCATCTAATGCTGATCTTGCACTTCCACATTATGTGATATTCTTTTGAACAGGTGCTTAGAAAAGGTTGTTCATAACATTTTGTTGTTGAAAGCACATTTTCACAGACAAGCGTCTAGGTGTATGCTGCTGCATGGCGAGCTTGTGACAGCAGAGCTTTGGAGGCTGTTTTCTGCAGTAGGAGACAGATGGTTGACACTCAAGGGGAGAGTAAAGAACAAACAAACACCAGGACCGCTGAACTGTAATCACATTGTTAGATGGACTGGAAAGCAGTAATGATGTTGAGGACTGGGATGAAAGCGTTCTGTGTTTAAATAGCTTTAATAGGACACTCTTGGCTGGTGCGCGTCTTAAATCAAGAACACAACATAACTTGCTTTGTGTACTTTAATTGTTCTTTAATAAAAAAATCCCTCCTGGGGTTTCTGCTGTCAGAAGTTAAGTAAAACCCGATGCCTTAAAATATTTTTGGTCTGACTTCACAGTTTGATACTATTACTATATGTGATACAGGCGTTGTTATAAAACTGATACTCAGAAAGAGAATGTATTTTGCTTATTCTATAAAGGAACTGTCTTTGTGTTTTAATATATAAAGATTTCAAAATTCCATCACTACACTGGAATGGTTTAAAAGATTTTATCAAGGCTTTCCTCTGTGATACACAATGTGATATTCATAATTTCCCAATCTTGTGGGCTTTAAAAACCACTAGACAATTCCCAGAAGCAGCTCCTGCATGTATATTTGCCAAAAATGTCTTGTAATATGGAAGCAGCTTATACTGAAATGTATCACTTTAAAATGTTGCCCATGAGTCTTCCAGGGAACAATGTCGTTTTGGAAAAGTGGGAAATGGCTCGTAAATTTCTTGTGGCTTATATTAATTTCTTATGCCAGTTTCTTGGTTGAAAGTTAATGGAATTTACTTTTTGATATGATCTATAAAAGTTAACAATTAAAAACTGCAGAATTATATTGTGCTCTCTCTTTTCCTCTTTACTTTAGGTGGCTCACCCTACTTAGCAGCAAAAATCAATGAAGCAAAAGACCTGTTGGAATCAAGCCATAAACATTAGGATACCAGGATTCACCTTAAGGAATGTGGGACATGAAATTCTATCTGCAAGTCATCAAGTAGATGATCTCACACCTTCTTAAGTTCTTCCCTTCAATATTGCACAACAGTATTAAAGGTCTCAGTTGCCATCTCATTTGTAATGCAGTTTTGAGGAGATTCTTTTAAAATTGACTGTCACTTTCTCATCAGGAATCTCACTTGTACCAGTGTTGTAGAAAAAGTACATAACATGGATGTTACATTTGAGGGACAGCCACCACCAGATGCAAGAGTCGTATGGCCATTTTCTTAGTCATCCACAAAAGCATGAATAGTTAGATTGTCAAAGTTTACAGGACTGTGTACTATGGAATAAAGTACTGGAGTCCAAATCCAGATTACGCCCCTACCTTGTTTGTTTATAATATTTCTAGGCCACATTTAAAAGCAAAAGCTTTCCTGAAGTGGATTACATAATAAAGTGGGATGCAATGTTACTATAAACTAACACAAGCAATAATAATAGACTGTTCAGCCAAGACAGTATGAAAATCTGAAATTTCATTTTTATCTAACAGCCAAAAACATTCCAGTAGAATACAATGAAGAAAAATCAGAGACAACAACCAGAACTCTCAGAGTTAATCGCTGCGGCACTGTTGAAGTCCCCTCGCCTTTTGGTTGTTGGGAACTTCAATGTGCATGCTGGCGGTGGACTGTCTAGTGCAGCTCTGGAATTCATGGAGTCCATGACCTCCATGAGCCTATCCCAGCACATTTTATGCCCCACCCACAGGTCTGGGCACACCCTTGACCTGGTATTTACCTCCATGTCGGGGGATTCCACTCTGGAGGTGGGGGACATTGTCTCCCTTCCTGTGTCATGGTCAGATCATCACCTGCTGTCTTTCCCCCCCCCCCCCCGCGGGGACCCTCAGCCCCTTGTTTGGGCTCGTCCCCGGAGGCTTCTGGATCTGGCACGGTTCCGTGAAGCCCTCAGGGAGCTTCCTAGTGGGTTGGCTGACGATCCGGCCAAGACCACGGCTGATCGATGGTTTGAAACAGCTTCCTGCGTCATCGACCGGATTGCCCCCAAGCGTCTCCTCCGTCGCAGAGCTCAACCTTCGCCGTGGTTCATGGCGGAGCTAAGACCGATGAAGCAGGAACGGAGGAGGCTGGAGAGCAGTTGCAGTTGTCATCCAGACTAGGCGCTACTCTCAGGCGATCAGGGAGGCTAAAACATCTTACTACTCCCTGAGAATTGGTGAGGCCTCGAACCGCCAGGCGGAACTCTTCCGGCTGGTCCGGGACCTCACCAATCCTAGTCTGACTAGGCCTCATCCTACTGAGTTCAGTAGTGAGCATTTTGCAGCCTTCTTTAGATCGAAAATAGAGGCCATCCAGACCGGCTTCGATTCTGGTTGCACTAGCCCACTAACGCCATTCCCTGTTACTGCACCCCCTCACTCTCCTCGATTGGTTGAGTTTGGGCCTGTCTCCTCTTTGGAGGCCTCCAGGACTATTGCCCACTGCTGGTCTGCATCCACCCCCTTCGACCCTTGCCCTGCTTGGCTTATAAAAGCAGCCGGAGGGACCATGCCTGAATGGGCCTCCATCATTGCCACCGCCTCTTTCAGCGAGGGGGTCTTTCCCTCCCGTCTGAAGGAGACGGTAATAAAGCCCATTCTTAAAAAAACCTGGCTTGCAATTGGACCAGTTGGCGAGTTATCGTCTGATTGCCAATGTCCCCTTTATGAGCAAGGTCATCGAGAGGGTGGCCGCGATCCGGATACAATCGTTTTTGGAGGAACAGCATTGCCTTGACCCATGCCAGTCCGGGTTCAGGCCTGGCCAGGGGACCGAGACAGCTTTGGTTGCGCTGCAAGATGACCTATTCCGGACAGCCGACAGGGGTTGCTCTACCCTGTTGGTTCTCCTGGATCTGTCAGCGGCCTTTGATACCGTTGACCATGGTATTCTACTGGATCGGCTCTCCGAGGTAGGTATTGGAGGTACTGTTCACAGTTGGCTCCGGTCCTTCTTGGAGGCTCAACCCCAGTACATGCAGCATGGTGGAGAGTTGTCGGCCCCGTGGACGCTCCCTTGTGGGGTGCCGCAGGGCTCGTCTCTCTCCCCCATGCTGTTCAACATCTATGTAAGGCCGCTGGCGGGGGTCATCCGGAGTTTTGGAGTCTGCTGTCATCAGTACGCTGATGACACGCAGCTCTATCTCTCCTTTTCCACCTCTGCAGTGGAAGCTGTCGCAACCCTCGACCGGTGTCTGGAGGCGGTCATGGCATGGACCAGGGCAAACAGGCTTAAACTCAACCCCGAGAAGACTGAGGGCATGTTATTTGGGAGTTCCCCGTCTGGATATGGAGGCCCTCTCCCCTGCTTGGAGGGTGTTTCCCTGCAGCTGGTGGATAGGGTAAGGAATCTGGGCATGGTTCTAGATCCGGCGCTGTCCTTGGACTACCAGGTGGCTGCCGTGACCAGATCCGGTTTTTCCCATCTGCGTCAAATTGCCCAGATCCGCCCATACCTGGACGGTGACTCCCTGAGAACAGTATTGCAGGCACTGGTGATCTCGAGATTGGAATACTGTAACGCTCTCTACATAGGGCTGCCCTTGACTCTCCTCTGGCGCTTGCAGCGGGTGCAAAATGCAGCAGCCAGGCTGGTGGCTGGTGTGCATCGCTACGACCACATCACCCCAGTCCTGGCTCGCTTGCATTGGCTGCCCGTTGTGCACCGGTTCAGATTCAAGGTGCTGGTTTTAGTTTATAAAACTCTCCATGGCTTGGGCCCGGACTACCTGGCAGAGCGTATCGCCCAACAATCAACCTTGGCCCGACCAGTCCGGCAGTCGCGAGCGCGCTCACTCCGGGTCGTCACCCCTAGAGAGGCCCGGAAAACTACCACCCGTAACCGGGCCTTCTCGGTGGCGGCCCCCTCGCTGTGGAACACCCATTCGGGTGATGTGTGCTCTGCAGAGTCCCTGCTGGCCTTCCGTAGAGCTCTTAAAACCTTGCTCTTTCGAGAGGCCTTTGGCGACCAAGTGTAACTTACAGGTTTTTTTTTAACCCGCCATCTGCCATCATTGCCATTATTTTTAAAGACGTTGGGCCATTGAGGCCTCTATTATGCCTGCGAAGGGTGCTAGCAGTGCTTATTTTAATTTCCTGTTTGTCTGTCATATTGTATTGTGCATTGACACCGTTTATTGTACCCTATATTGTATCTTGTATTGTACCCTGACCATTGCTGCACCGGTCAGATTGCTGGAAGCCGCCCAGAGTTCCCTTGGGAAGATGGGTGGAGTATAAATCCAACAATAAATAAATAAATAAATAATGTTTATAACCCTGAAGCTTATCCTCATGGAACTTGATTGACAAAGGGTTACAATCTGCTCCAGAGATGTGGTCGGTGTGGCAAACTTTCATCCTTCTATTTGCCAACATGTTGTCTCAAAAGGTGGGAAAATGAGAAAGACATCTGCCATTGATTTAAAACTGTGAGTGCCCTGTTACTGATACATGCTGTCCTCTTGGTCCCATTGTTGTCTGCCTCCTTGAAATACAGTAATGCATTGGTTTATGGGTGATTTGCAAGATGAGAAACCATTTCTGATCAATTTTGCCTTGATCATTGAACAATGTCTTGCAATACGAGCACTAGAGAAGGTCACATGATCACAAGTAAGCCAATTGCAGCTGTTTCCCGCCCTGCTAGATTGTGGGGGATGGTCTGGATCCTTCCATCTCAGGCAAGCCTCAAAAGCAGCGGAAGGAGAGAGGAAAGGAGGTCTCCCTTGCACCAGCCACAAAGGTTTTCAAAGGAGAGGAAATATTTTTCTTTATATTTACATTTTTCTTTAATTTGTTTTCAACATCTTTTTCTTTTATTTCAAAATATATCTAGACACAGAGCAACTAGTCAAGTGTGTATATGGCTACAAATTGCACTTTATTATTGTCACGTTAAAAACACAGAGTAAAATCCAGTTGTTACTCCCAAGCAGAGCAGATTCTGCAGCCAGGTATCTAAACCATGGTATGGACATGGACCTCTAGCTAACTTATTTTGTGAGTTTGGCATTTTGTGTGTACAGTATGTGGTTTGTGGGGCCCCAGAATAAATCATCTGAGTTTCCATTATTTCTTATGGGGAAATTTGCTTTGATATAAGAGTGTTTTGGTTTACCAGCATGTTTCCAGAAGAGATTACACTCATAGATCAAGGTGTTATTGTATCTGGATTGTGGTATATCGTTATTGTATCATTAAAATGCACTAAAAATAAAACGAGCCACCATGCCATACAGGACTTTTCATTAGGACAGGCATCAGGATCAGGATTGTGAAGCTTGTGGCAGGGGTAGGATCTAGCGGTTGAAGTTGCAGTATCTGTTATCAAAGGTCCAAGAAAGAGACTGAAAACTTAAGGTGTATTACTGGTTTCACATCAAGGGATCTGAAATTCCTTTCCGTAGGTAGTGGGGTATCAGCTAACGTGAGAAATATTACATGGTGGTTTGACAAGAGTAAGTGTAGTACAATCTCTCTTGAGTTGTCCATCGTGTCATATGCCCAGGTAGGGATGAAAAGATGTACTGTGGCAAAGAACGCATTCAGGTTAGTTACATGAAAACCAACATTTTACTCTTTTGGGAAGAGGATGAAGAAATAACAACTGAATACACAAATGGTAAAACAGACCAATTCACTTACCCATGGTCTGAAAATATTAAAAACATTAAAAGAAAAAATCCAGGAAAAAAAAACTTTTTCACATGTATTACCAGAACCAGACACTAGTGACCATATTCTAAATATTTGTTAGAGAAGAATACCATGGTACAGAGGTGCCTCTAGGTACAGGTGCCTCATGTTACAAAAAACAAGATACGAAAGGGGAGTTCGTCCAGGGCACAGTGCACCCTGGAAATAGAAAACGTCTGCAAAAAATCGAGATATGAAAATTTCATTATACAAGGAAAGAATTTTGTATCACGAGGTACCACTGTATTTTCTAACTTTAGATAGACAGACAGAAATAGATATAGCTAGAGAGAGAGAGAGAGAGAGAGAGAGAGAGAGAGAGAGAGAGAAGGTGAAAGAGCACATGGCAAAAGGAAATAAAACATGATTTTTTTCATCATTTATTATCAGAACTGGCCACTAGAGAATAGTTACCAGGTACCATGCTGGTGTGTGTGTAGCCAATCTCCACAGGAGGGGATATGAAGGTGCTGGTGTTCCATATAAAGAGCACCAGCACCTTCATATTTTCTTTCCGTTTTGGAAAGATCCCATAACAGTTGGAATTAGGAGCAATTTTATGTACAGTTTTATTTTTGCTGTGTATCCTATAGGATTGTCAGATTTGTTAAAAAGGCTATAGAAAGACTGAATTCATTACCTCTTTCACAAATCTATATGTTAACCTTACTACTGGATCCTTATCTTGTAATGATTATGATTTTCTCCTCTTGCTGATTGTTGCCAATTGTTCATACTTAGATGTTAAGTGTCAGCTTCCAAGGGAGGCCTAGTCGCTGGTGAAATCAAAGAATGGTTTCGCACAGGGAAGTGTCCTAGGACCCTGACCTACTAAAAACATTGTCTAAACTGCAAACGGAAAATTGCCACTAGTAATAACATACATAGTCTGTTATTTGGCTGACATTTCCCCTTCAGAGGTGGGTTGTCAAGAGGTGCTAGCAAATAGTGAATGAAATAAGATAATATAGCTCCAAACTCATCTACTTCATGGAAACCAAGCTCCTTGACAATGCTTAAAATTGAGGAAATGTTTTTCGCACACCTCTCAAGCACAAAATATTAAGCTATTAAGCACAAAATATTAAGCACAAATATTAAGCACAAAATATTAAGCACAAAATATTAAGCTAGGCTGAAGGGATGAATATTGAAGAATATCTCCCACCATGACAAGGCTGGACCATCTGGGCATCACTTAGACTTGGGTGAAGTAGGAAAACTAAAGAATAATCAAGTAAAATGGGTCTACTTGGATACATGATAAATTTTATGTGACTGGAGAAACTGAATCGGTGCAGCACTTAACGTGTTTGCAATTTATGCCCCATCTTGTATACAAAAGAAGATATAGGAAATGGCTGAAATGACCACCACCACCACCACCACCACAGCAACCTTGGAACTGCAGAACTGGAAAGGACCAAGGAGGCACTGTAGAGATTGAACTCTCAAACTCTTGCTCTGCACCCAGATGGCTTACGTCACTTAGCTATCCAGCAGTTCTTGCTACTGATGTAGCTTGTGTGTGTGTGTTGTGTCGTTATAGTTGTGACCGACTCTTCGTGACTTCATGTCCATTGAGTTTTTAGCAGTTCTTGCTACTGAAGTAGCTTACAACTAGTCAAAAGCAAATTAATTTTCTTAACATTTTAATTTGATTTTAATAATTTTATCAGGGCTTCACTCTATGATGATATGATATTCATAATTTCCCAATCTTGTGGTCTTAAAAAATAACATAGACAGTTCCCAGAAGCAGCTTCTGGATATGTATCTGCCAATAAATGTCTTGCAATATTATGCAAGCTGTTTATACTGAAATGCCTCACTTCAAAATGTTGCCTTTGGGTCTTCCAGGGAACAATGTCTTTTTGGAAAAGAGAGAAATGGCCCACAGATTTATTGTTGCTTATATTACCTTAACATTTTAATTTGTTTTCAATTTTACCTAAATTTCATATACCTTCATAATTTTAAATTCTGCAATTGTTCTGATGCGAATAAAGCAAGAGTGTCAGCTTTTAAGAGCGGTTTTAATTTCTGTTTATGCGTAAAGCCTGGCTGACTCTTGGACAGTATTTATTTATTTGATTTTTATACTGCCCATCTGGCAGCAAGGTCTCTCTGGGCAGTTACCAATTGCTAGGATATTATAACTTTCAAAGAAATAGCACAACCAGACCAAAAGAAAAAGAAAAACAAACAAACCAAAGAGTAACAAAATATAAGTACCTACCTCTCTTGATTAGTGACAAATACTGTATATTTGATTTTATGAACTCCTATGGGGTGGCTAGTCCTGCTCTTTTAGGTGTCTATCACAAATATGTCCCATTTTAAATTTGTAAAATCACCTGCCAGTGTTAATTCTAGAAGTGATTTAGAATGGATTGAAATAAAGTTCATATCCCAGAATGGCCTTGGACAATTCCCCTTTTTCTCATTGTAATGTAGCTCATAGAACTGTTGTGAGCTCTTAGGAAAGAGCAGGAAAGAAATAACTTAAGTAAAAATAAACATAATGTATAAAGTATAGAAATAAATGTGGTAACTTTATGTGCTAAAATGATCTTTGTTGTCTTAGTTTAATCTGTTAGCCTGAAATATACCTGATACTAAATTTCTGTTTCTCATTTCTGTGTTGTTCAGTCCTATTTTCTATAATAATACAATCCCTCCTGTTTATTTTATTTAAAATATTTGTATCCCACTCCGCCCCATGACTCAAGGCAGCTTATATCATAAAATTATTTAAAAGTTAAAAAAGAGATATACAAATATTTAAAAAGAAGTATACTGGTATTATATTAAAATAATACTAAGATCAATATCAAAACAAACTTAAAACAGCGCAATAATCTGTTTACAACACCTCTCAAGTCACCAGTCATAAATGAAAAGCCTGCCTGAAGAGAAACATCTTTGCCTGTCTCTGGAAAGACACCCAAGATGGGGTCAGACTGGTTTTCTGTGGGAGGGAGTTCCAGATGCCCATACATATATTTTTAATCTTTCCATTATTCGATTTGGCATAAAACTGTGATTTACTTTTTAAACACATATGAAATGACACTCAAGCGTCTTTGTTTTATTTACTGTTCTACCTAATGTACTTCTCATACTTCACAATCTCTTACCTTATTAAAATAGAAGTATCTTTTGATTTTAAAAATTTTACACTTGATCATATAGTATATATATACAGTGGTACCTTGTAAGATGAAATTAATCTGTTCCATGGGTCCTTTCATTTTACAAAACAATTTTTTCTTGCAAAACATGGTTTCCCATAGGAATGCATTGAAAGCCAATGTAATCCGTTCTGGAAGAAAGAATTACATTGGTTTTCAATACATTCCCATGGGAATGCTGACCCAACCCCCCTCAATCAACTGGCAGCCTGACAGACAACTTATTTTACCAGATATGAGCTTTAAAACCACCTGTCAGAGGTGTGGCAAGGGTTTGGCGTGCCTGGGGACAAAGTCCATTTTTGCGCCTCTCCTGCCCCCAACTGCACTAACACAGCAGGGGGGGGCAATCCTGCGGGCGTGGGCGGGCGTGTCTGCATGTGTTTGTGTGTGCGTTCAAGCCTTATACCCCTCCCACTATGATCCAGGATCAAGGCAAGGAAGAGGAGAATGAGGAGGAGGAGGGCAGTATGGCCATCGTGCTCCACGCAAGCCTGCCTGCCTGCCTGCTTCGCCACTCGCCTGGCGCGCGGTGGTGGAGGGGGTCCTGTCGCCAAGCCTTAGCCAGGAGAAAGGAGGACTGCTGGCACGAGGGCACACGGCTTACTCCTCCTGTTCCCCTCCAGGCACCCCCAGATTGCTGTGCTCCCGGGGCAAATGCACCCTTCTGCCACCCCCCAGATACACCCTTGCTGCCTGCCCCTAACCCAACAAAGGGGGAAGATTCCCCCCCTTCTTTTCTGGGTTGGGACAGGGGAAAATCTTCCCCGTTCTTCTGGCTTCCTCAACGGGGGGGGGGGTGACAGGTGAGGGGTGACTGTTCCGCTCATCTCCTTCCTTCATTGGGGCAGCCAAACACCCCTTTGCAAAGGTCTCTGCACCAAAATGGTTCAGCAGAGATTCAGATGATGTGGGAGTGGCTGCCCCATTGCCTCGCCCCCTCCTGGCTGCTTGGATGTATTTGCTGGCAGAGATTACAGCAATGCCCAGCAGCTGCCAGTGGTTTGTCTACTCGTTCATAGCTGCAGCCATCAGCTATGAACGAGCAAACTGCTGCCTTTCATTTTTTTTTTAATTTTTCCAGTGCCGACCATGTGGCCCCAGGATCCAGGTCAGCGCTTTTTAATTTTTTAAAAAAAAATATCCAGTGCCAACCACGCGGCCCCAGGGCAGCGCTCCCCCCCCCAGCTGAGAGGTGCTAGCTGCCGCGTGCCCCGGTTTTATTTATTTTTATTTTTTTTAAATTTCTCCTGGCCCACTGGCTTGTAGGCCAAACCGGCTCGCCCACGGGCTGCACTGGCGGGCCGGAGGGACTTTTTGAATATTTTGTATTTATATTTATATATTTTTATTTTTAAATGTCTCCAGTGTGGGGCTTTTTTCCCCCTCTTGGTCCCTGCCGGAGTTCCAGGCAGCGACAAGGTAGGAGATGGGGGGACGAAAAACGAAATGAAATGAAACGGAAATTTCTGTTTCGTTTCATTTCATTTTCCTTTGATGGGTTGGATTGTTATTCATTTCATTAGCTAATATAACGAATAATGAAATGAATTAAAAATTGTTTTGTGCCCATCTCTAATTTGTTTTAACAAGGTACCACTGTATATGCCCCAATTTCCAGCCTTTCACAGGTGTAAAAAAATCTGTATTGTCTGAATATCTTCTATGCACATTAAAGAATTGACTTTATTTTTGCTAATAAGGCAGATGTGAGAAGAAAAGTCAAGTTTCACTGTCCCCACTGTTATTCTGCCTGTGATCTGGCCTGTTGCCCAAAAGCAAAATTGCTCTGAGAGGCAATGAAAATGTTCTTTCAACTGATTTTATGATCTGATGAGTGCTGCTGCTCCCTCCTGAATGCCCTCTTTTGTTGCTAGGGGAAAGAATTTATTAAAAACTCACATAAAAATGTTAATGGAAACATAAATATATATAAAACTGCTAATATCGCTTTGTACTTTAAATTAACTTCCCCTTTGCTGCTGCCACTACCTTCTGCCTCTTTTGCAGGTTTTTATCCTCTTGTATTGAGATTAAACACATCTATTTTCTATGTGAATATATATATATTCCTGTCTTCCTGAAGAAGATTGGGAGGAGCTTCATAGTTTGCTATTATGCTTTTTTCTCAAATTCAATTTCCTTTAGATTGGGCTAGGCTTTATATGACAAGATTTTTTATGCATCTTTATGAGATGTACTTCATCATGACTGGGCTCTCACCTGGTCATAATGTAACTGCTTACAGTATGAGGAATGATGGGATAATATGAACTCACCACAAGACAACATTTGGAGGGCCTTCTCAGGACACCTGTTAAGTGAGAAAAGCCACCAGATCCCAAGTAAGAAAAATTGTTACTGCTGTTAGACTGCTCTGATAGTTTTGCTGAAGGGGTCATAATTTCGGTTATTGCATTTATGTCCGCCATTTCGGAAATGGTTCTCAAAGGCATTAATAACACAGTTGTGAAGTGTAAGAATGCATCAATGAAAACACTACAGCAAAATTAACAACATTTTGCTATTTAATTAAAATCTTTTGAACCATCTGGTAAATTAGTTTAAAAGTTAAAATCCTTTCCATGCTAGGTATTCCTTTTATATCAGCTACAGGCCATCAAAAAGGAGCTAGCCATGCCTCTGTTACTAGCCACCCCTACCACTTTTGCATTTAATTTCATTAAACTTGTGTGTTCCAGGGATGTTAAAACCTGCAGATCTCACATGGGGGAAGGTGACTTTTCATGTAGCTGATCCCACACCGTGAACAGTTTCAAAGCTTATAATCAGCACATTGGCTCTTGCCCAGAAATGGACCAGTAGCCAGGGAAGCTATTGAGACATGCAACCAATTAGCATTCAGGGTGGACCACTGGGTACTTTTGAACATTCTCAAGTTAAGGATTGTATTGCTGTGGCTCAAGCTGACAGTTCCAGGAGCTTGACATCCAGTTCCCATTTGTCTTTAGCTGTGCACAAGTTTTTTTTAAACTGCTTTTGAAGCAGGGTATTCAAGGCAGCCATAAAGTAATCCTCAACAGGATTGCAAACCCTTGAAGATAGCCTGAATCCTTACTCCTTGATCTGCATCTTGACTGACAAAGAGCATATCTGTCTACCCTTTTGTGAGGGTTCTGACTCTAGCCTGACAGGAAGGCTTGGATCATTCAATAAAGTCTCTTGTCCTCCTTTATCCAACTTGGTTTTTCTTGTGGAAGATTTACAAAAAATAGATTCATCAATTGGAACAGGTAGTTCTCTCCATGCTTCAAAAGGGAAAACAAATGGGTTATAACGGAATAGGAACAAACTCCTTTGATGAACTCAGTCCAGGATCTGGGTTATCTCCCATCCAAGGAACAATAGGAACTGACCCAGGCGATGTGGGTCTTCTGTAGGTTCCGGTTTCCATGTCCCAATTGTTGCAGATCTCTCTCCAGACTCCTTCCTCTCCCTTCTTGTTGCCTCTCGGTGTCCAGTCTATTTTGATCTCTCTCTCTCTTCTCTCTCTCTGAGCCCTCTCTTCACTTAATTTCCTTCTCCACTCCCTAGCCTCCCCCCCCACCCAGTAAGAGGACCCTTCTCTGTCAGCTATTGTCCTCCTACATTCTACCTCCTCTCTAGGCACCAATATCTGCTCCCATTGGTTCTCAAGCCATATCCACTCCCAGCCATGAGGGAGAATTGTTGACTTCCCCTGTTCTCTCACCTCCATTGCCTCCAAGGTCCTTTTATCCCCCTCTCTTCTCTTTCTGGATTGTCCAATTCACTTTTCTAATTATCCTGACTTTTCCTTCTGGCCAATCAGGTTTGCCTCCTCCTCCATTTCCACTGTCTTCCTTTCTCTTAGCGAGTCATCTCCTTGGTTCCCAGATTGCCTCCTGTCAACACCGGGTCCTCTTCCCTGGTTTTAATTGAATTTCCCAACAAATGCCTCTAGCTATTATAATTTTCAGGGCATGGAGTGGACGGCGCTCTGGCAGATGAGTCCTCCTGTCCGCCTCCTGCTCCACACCTTTATCCAGCCCATTACTGTCATCAGATATTGATCAAGAAGTTAACTGTTTTCTGTGATTTGGATGGAATAGAGATAGTTTCATATGTGCCCATTCTCCCCTCCATAGTAACTCACAGGCAGACAGTCTTCAAGCAGCAACATATATTTACAGCAACAAAACAAAACAGCTTGCAGCAGCAGCAGATACGGTTGGTAACTGGACAGCACTTTGTCTGGCAGGAGAACAAAGAACTGCAGGGAGTACAGTGCTTCTTCCCTTGATTTATTTTTCCCCTTAACCAACCACAACTCAGGGAAACATCATGGCTACCAGCTGAGATCTGGTGATTCACCAGAGCTCACCTGTATCAGCAAACTCTTTCCACAATTGTTAGTTAGTCCAATATGAAGTTTGTCTCAAACCCTAACATCATAATGCATCTGAACAGTGATTCACCACAACTCCAGATGAATAGTATTGTGTTAAGTATCATAGGGGACAAGAAGCAGAGGCCTCTTAACAATGGCATTGAACAGGCATCCCTATGTAATACCTTGTGAAATCGCTCATCCCAGAAGCAATGCATACACATGTTAAGCATGGGAAGACTGTCTAGAAAGATTCCTTAGCTGATGGCATTAACAGCAGACCTAGAAACAATATTCCTGACCTTAGGTCACCAAATGTACTTGCACTACAGTTCCCAGAAATCAAGGCCAGGACAGCTAGTGATGAAAGCTTTGGGGGGTTTTACTCAAAGACCATATGGGTACTCAAACCAACCATTCTGTTGAGGAGGCATGGTGGAGAGTCTGCACACACAGTTGATGAATGGTCAGTTGCCCGGGAAGGGGGGGAAGGGCCCACTGGGCTCCTGCCCAGATTGGAGTGCCACCACAGAAGAGGTACCCTGGCAGCATGCAGATGCCAGTAAGTGGCAAAGCCACCCTAGGGAGTGGGAGATGAGCCTTAGGGGCACCTGTCATGCTGCACTTCATACTTTGTTTGAAGCACAAAGTGTCCACCTCTATTGTGAACCACTCCTCTAGAACATCTGACCCAATATTTCCACTATGTTCATTTAGCAGTGTGAAAAAGAGATGAAAGTAGCCTTGCATACTTTCTTTTTCCCTTTTTTGCACAAATATTGAAGATAGACAACCATCATGGTCCTATTGATATAAATTTAAGTTGGTTTAAAAAAACACTGATGATCTTCTCAAGTAACAGTAAACTTTTATTAAAGAGTACACAGTGACTTCAAGGAGAATGCAAAGTGAATTTAACATATGACAAGGCAAGACAAACACAAGAAATAAATGCATTTAGGGTCACAGAATCTGGGTGATGCTAACAATGCTCACAGAGATTCTAGACCCCCCAAATGATCCAGAACATTCCCTTAAATACCTTTTAGCCTGCCACACCCAGAGTCCAGAATCTTCCACAGCGGTTGTTTTTATGGGAACTAGCTCAGACCAGTGTGCTGTTACACTAATAGTTGTTCCTTTTTTTAAAACTGATATGACCTGGTTTTCCTCTGTGCATGTATAAAGTTATACTTCTAAAGTGACACTTCTTTGCTGATTCAACATATTGCCACACATGCATTTCATATTAGCTCTAACATTTCTATAATTTCATAATTTTGCAGTTTTGCATCCTGGAAGATATTTCAAAACCTTGTGTGTCTTCCAGAATGCAGAAATTGTCAGCAAGCTGACGTCTTTGTACATTTAATATACTGTGAATCAAAATCATGCTCTGATGGTTAAGCCATTTAGAAAATACCTAAAATTTCAGACTGCCGTTATCTGTTGGATTGCTAAGGCATACATTTAAGCAGGAACTGGGAACTGGAATCACATCCCTTGTTCTAGAACTTGCAATGCACATTATTTTCTGTTTTAATGTCAAGATTGTAGCTTTGGCTATACTGGTGGCAGACATCCATTCTTCTTTCATCACATTGCATTTTTTCAACCTAAGAATGCTTGTTCATTCCACCCATAGGCTATATGTATGCAACAAGAGTCCACAGAGAGATTCACAAATAGCTGACATATGACCCTTATACTCCCAGCACTGAAACCTAACAAAACTAAAGTATCTTTCAAAGACCTGCTTCCCTTGAGGCTCGGCCAACCCGCATGTGGATAAGGAAATGTGGAATGGAGAAAAAGCATTGGATGTCCTTATGTGAGCAGCCTAGTTAGGAGAACACCATAGCAGGCCAGTCAGTAAACACACCATCTTTCCTTCACCGGCATCAGTCGGAATCACTGTACTGTAAACAAATTGATCCAGTAAGCGAAGTGTGACGATTTCCTAAGGTTACTGACTGAGATTCAATTTCTTTCAGTTACATGATGGGATGCAATGTTTTCCCTTCAGGCACAATTGGAGGCAATATTAAATTTATTTGTTCTAGTCATAGGTTCTTACAGAAAAAATATCATAAGCTAATGAGCTAGCATCTTTCTATCGATTTCCCTAGTTTCCTTTATAAATTAACCTTCTGGAGATGATGATACATCTCATCTCACTATTTCAGTCTTTCCAGGCCAACCCTAAATACCGAAAATGCCAATTTAGAATCAGTTAAAACTCAGGAATGAGATCAACAGAGGAGTGCATTTATTTGCCTTCTGGCAGTTGGGGCTTTCAGGATGCCCTCTTGACAGCTCTCTCAGCTCATAATGTGTCCTATAAGGTTTTCAATTACATGCATTTCCCCATTTTCCCTCCTTCCTCCTCCTTACCTTTTTGTATTCCAATTTCATAGTTTGGATTTCAAAGATGTCTCTGCTACGACCAGAGAATGAAGGGCAAAGCTTTTCTTGAGATAGCAATTTGTGAAGAATTTTTGACACTTCTCTCCACCCCACCCCACCCACCAAAAGAGTGTGCAGCATTGATTTATCTAGTAGCCGAGAAAGAAAACTGTCAAGGAGATGGTGAAATTGTTTAAAAAGAGCTTTATGCCTCAATAGAGTGTAGTGAGGCACAGATGGGTGGTTTTCATATTTCTCGCATTGAAGGCAAGTTGTCCTCATGACCTTTTCTACAGTTTTTGAGTCTCCTGAGAAAAGATAGGAAAAGTTAGGTCTTGGGACCCTCATGCCGCAATTGGCACAGCCAGTAGCCCAGTTAGCTGTGGGATTCTATTTTAAACAATCAAATAAAATAAAAGTTTTCCTTATCTTTGCCCCCCCCCCACAACATATATTCATTTCATGCTGAGTGAAGATTCCTGAGCCCAGTTGTCACCCTTTCTGAACTGAGGATGTTCCCTCAAACACAAAAATCATACCTGTTACCATGACTTTGCTTTATAGAGGCAGCAAATCAAGGTGAGCAAGTCGCCTGTCTGAAAACTTAGCTTCTTACTATCACTGATGTTCTGGAGGCCAGCATTCACCACCTCCCCACTGTACTATTTTATCACGCCATTGCCCTGCCTCTTCCAATGACTTTGGCCGGGAAATTGTGTGATGTCATTATCAACATACAACCCTTGCTTCTCCCACTAATTCTTCTGTCTTTCTCTTAAGACCATCAAATTAGTGGAGGAGAAAAGTCAGAATAGCTCTGAAGTGCTTTGTAATTACTAGTATGTAAAAAGGGCTTTGTCTGAGACCATCCACAGTTTGAAAGCCACTGAATCAGAAAAGTTCCTTTCCCCCACTGGCCATGATGGCTGCTAGGAGATTCTGAGAGCTGTTGTCCAACCTTGGCGCTGAACTGGTAAAAAAGAACATTCCACTGGGACAATGGCTAGAGTGCAAGCTTTGCTTTTGTCTTGCTTTACTCCTGTATCCTTTACTCACAGACTCCTTCTTCTAATAACCTGTCAGTGTTACTTCTGGAGTATCGACAGAGCCCCAGGGGAGGTTATAAATATTTAGGGCACCACACACCTGAGCCCCGTGGCACAGTGGTTAAATGCCTGTCCTGCAGGTAAAACTGCTCACGACCTGGGGTTCAATCCCAGGTAGCAGGCTCATGGTTGACTCAGCCTTTCATCCTTATGAGGTCGGTAAAGTGAGTACCCAGCTTGCTGTGGGGGTAATGTGTAGCCTGTGTACTGTAATTAAAACTGTAAACTGCCCAGAGACTACTTGAAGTGGTATGGGGCGGTACATAAGCAGAACACTTTACTGCTGTGCCCTTGATTTGCACTGACTGGTGAAAGAAATTACTGTAGTGCAAAATCCCAAATCTTTTGATGTAATGATATGACCATCATATTTGAACAGGGATTTAGCGGGGAGAGTCTTCTGTTTGAAGGCATCCTCCATTTGGAGGATTGTCCAGTTCAATAAAAAATAACCTTAGGGATGGGGAGTGTGGAATTGAAATGGCAAAGAACTAAATAGTACAAAGCCCTTTTTAATTATGGCAAAATATATGGTGGTTTTGCTTTAAAACACACAATTATTTCCAGATAAGACTCTAAATACATAAATAAATATGTGCAAATATGCAAATCAGTCTACCCCCTTTAAAATACAAAAGTGTCTGCAGCAAACATGAAACAAATTGGGTGTGTGCTAATATGCTAAAGACATACAAGATGTCATGGATACACTATATTCCTTCCCTGAAAGGAAAAGATACCTTGCATCAGGGGACTAAAGCCATGCTGCTTCAGGTTAGGATCTCTGGGTGGGGAATGGTGAAACACCAATGCTAGCAAGGAAGCAGCACTGCAGCAAAAGCCTCAGGGGTTTGTAGGCTGCAAAGCAGGTGTGAAAGCATGATATAACATCTGCACATTGTTTTCATGCTCAGTTGGAACCTGCATTTGCTGATGATATACACACAATTAAGCCTTTTTTTCTTTGGCTCTACTCACCTACCTAATAATACGCATGATTTTACAAATTATACCAGAGTGCTTGTCTCTCCTTCAGGCTACATTTCATTACCTAGAAGGCCTTCTCCATGCGACCCATTCCCATTAGCTCGGCAGTTTTGATCTGAAGACCATGTGGATCGCCCAAGGGAGTTCACATACTGTATCCATCACCTACATGCAGATGTTTTAATGATGTAGCCCTTTTCCAATTGCTTGCATGAGTTCTAATGGTAGTTAACAGAGAAGCTCTGGCATTCAATCACCCACTCAGTCCAATTTTCATACACTTACAGTTTGATGAGAATTACCTTAATGTGTGACAAAGGTTTGTCTAATGTTAAATACGTGTACATATACCTACCACTTCCCCATCCTGTAAGGATGGTTTTATTTCTTTCCCTCCTCCTCCGGCTTCTCTGTTATCCTATAGGCAAGGGATAACGCACTGATGAAGACTTTGCAGGCAGGGCAAATCCTTCCCAGCAGGACTAAGAGAAGATTTTTCTTTGGCTCTTGACTGCTTTTATTCACGTTTTGCTTTAGATGTTGAGACTATCTCAAAATCCCTTCCAACTGATTTCCCTCGGGACTTCTGGAACTTGTAATCCTTGTTATCTAGCTCCACTTTTAATTACCTGTGTTATGCATTAGAAATTAGGTTGTGATTTAAAATGGATATATTTTGTGAATTAAGTGGTAAGAAACTATGGCTACACTTTTCACTCCACTGCAGAAAACTGTGAAATTGTTGGAAGAGCATGCATCCTTTCTGACTGGGACTTGGTCCGACTGAGACCAGCCTGACATGCATAAATGGCAGCAGAGGTTAAATGAAAGGTCCTTAACAATTTAGCTTGTGTTAATTGTACAGTGATTAGAAGGACCAACAGTCCTATTTACTCTAAAGCAGCAATGGCTGTTCCTCCACACACCTGTGTATGCTGCACCACTGTACTTGTCAATACTCCACTGCTACATTAACTCTTCCTTTGCTGCTCCTCATATGCGCACAAATACAATAGAAATTACATTGGTTGAAGGTGTGTTAAAATGTTTGCGCATCCAGGAAGTCTGAAATAATTAATAATATTTAAGAATGGGAGAAGAGGCCTCAGGATCTGTCTTGTCAAACGCTCTGTTCCTTCAGTGGGCAACAAAAAGCGCCTTAGAGACAAGTTCACAAGAGATAATATTTAAGGGCAACAACATTGACTCTTCCCAGTAGCTGGTATTTAGAAGCACATTTCCTCTGCTACTAGAAGTAACATATCGCCATTGCACAGGTACTGCTAGACCCCTTCTGCATACATTTATCTAAGTATGCTTTAAACCGCTTTTCCAATTAATGGCTAGTATGACACTCTGTGGTACCAAAGTTCATCCTTTACCTTTGCCCTACTAGAGGAAACAGTTCCTTTTATCTGACATGAGTCTGCCCCTTTTCAGCTTCATTGAATGATTCCAGGTTCTAGTCATGAAAGAACGGTGGCATCATCATCATCATCATCATCATCATCTCTACTTTTCCACACTAGGCATAATTTTATATACCTCTATCATGATTGCTTTTGCTAGAATTTCAAGTTATTATTATTATTATTATTTGAACTTATTAACCACCCCATTTTCCCATAGGGAACTCTGGGCGGTTTACAGTACATCACCAAGGTGACTACCCAACAATCGAACCCCAATACAAAAACAACACAGAAATCAATTTTAAAAAATAAAATAAAATAAAATAAAATTCAAGCATAATACTTTTCTTCTCTTTATGGTATGGAGAATTTCTAGCTTTTTATTCATGCACTGTAATGTGGCCACAGTAGTGCCTCTGGCTGACCAAGGTATCTTCAGAATTCGTCTGTACATCAACATCTCAAATGCTTTCAGCTTCCTGCATAATATGTCTGTAAGGGTCCAAATTTCAATCCCATAGAGAAGTATACTGAATACATAGGATCTAAGCATTTGGGTATGAAGTCTGATAGATAATTTATTTATTTAGTTTTAAAGGTGGGGGAGGACCAACTTGTCTACACCCCTCACCCCCCACACACGCTTGATGAATAGCAAAATGGTTCTTCTTGCTCCTGAAAGGGTGGGGAATTTTGTAGAGCTCTTGACAAGAGAAGAGAACAAGAATGAGAACTATTAAAATTGCACAAATTAGGCTTTAATGGAAATAGTAATGCTTTCATATACTCTGTGCAAAACGAGGATGGCCACTGCTATATTGGGAATGTGGAGCAGAACGGCAGTTGTGTAAGGATCCTTCTCAATTCCAGAAGGCTCCCTATTGCATAAGCGGCTGTATGTCTAATCCTGCAACTAGTGTGTGATGGGGCATGCACAAGGAAGATTGCCAGAGTATGGGAATACTTATTCAATTGTCCTTCCAAGCTGTGTTCTTTGAACTGGACATTGACCATGGTCCTACAAGCACTGGAAGCTTTTGGAGGAGATGTATGATTCCCCTTCACCCCCTTCTTCTGTACTTGTTCTGAGAGCTTTTCTTCTCAGTGGGAACAGACCCTGGTTTTGCACAGAGGAAACTTGCACGAATTATGGAAACTGATGAGAACAATTAGGACTCCTTGGCTCATGCTCTCCTGGAGGCGGGTGATCTTTTGCAATGTGAAAATTCCTCACTGAGATGTTGCTGAAAGAGGCTAAAATGAAAAGAATGAAAAATTCAACAACATTGGTTGGTCCTCCCCCACCTTTAAAACTAAAAGCCAAAGGACTATAAAAATGAAATCTGGCAGTAGGCATGGAAAAAAGAAATATAAAAGAGTAATGGTGGTGGAAAGGAGTTTGTTCCCACTGGCATAACTAGGGAGGTGTGGAAGAGTGCATTTGCCCCAGGGCGTGCAGCAATCTGGGGGTGCCTGGAGGGGGAGCAGGATCAAGAAGCCATGCGCTATCCTGCCAGCTGTCCTCCTTTCACCCCGCTAAGGCTTGGTGATCCTTAGTTGGAGGAAAGGAGGAGAGGGAAGCAGGTGATGTTTCCCCCCCCCAAGCAGCACATCAATTGCTCCCACTCCCCCCCCCCCAAGTCTTGGCAATCGTTAGTGCAGGGAAAGGAGGAGAGGGAAGCATGCGATGGAGGTGCTGCTTAGAAAAAAAAATCCCATCGCCTACTTCCCTCTCCTTCTTTCCCTGGGCTAATGATTGCCAAGCCTTAGCCGGGGGAAAGGAGGAGGGGGAAGCGTACTATGGAGGTGATGCTTGAAAAAAAATTGCCTGCTTGGCACTACCCACATGCTGTGCGGTTGGACACACACACACACACACATACACACACACACAGAGTGAGAGAGAGAGAGAGAGAGAGAGAGAGAGAGAGAGAGAGTGAACAATCTAAAATAAAAAAAAAAAATGGGACCAATGGCTTTATCTAGTCAAACAGCTCTTCTTGGGGCTTGTGTTTGAGGCTCTCAGGAGAGCTCAGGTGTTTCATTTGTGTTTGAGATTTCCGTCTTCTTTAGCACTGGGTTTCCTGGTCCTGTTTAAGTATTATTTTCAGTTCCAAGTGGGATTCCCTGGCATCAAGTGTGGGCTTTTGTTTTTGTTTTCAGTTTTTCTAGCTTTTTCACCAAAACAGCAAAGTAATTCAGAAAGCCACAATTTGGTTTGACTGCCACACCAGGCTTCATTGCTTCACTTTGGATTAGTTCAGAAATGGACATATAACCTCGTTTTACTGTAGATTCCAGTTACTTTCTGAATTCCAAAGAAGTACAGACTATTAGAGCTGAAATGAGGAAGAGCAAGCTTGATGAAATTTTAACAAAAGAAACCTATCAGAGTCAATCTGATTTCATTTAAACCAACGTGTTAAATTTTAAAACAGGATGGTTTTGTGCACTGGCTTTTTTTCTAAATTGATTTTAGGTAATTCCATTTTTTTTTAAAAAAAAAGTTAAAGCAAAAGCCACAACAGTAATAAAGGAGCTTACCATTATCTTTGAACTTAAATAAGGGTTGGGGCTTGGTACATGGGCACATCAATCTTTCCGCTGAAGGTTAGGGGAAAATCTCAGTGGGGACAAACCACGTTATGCAAAGGCTTACACTGCAAGGGAAGGGAAGGAAACTGGAACAACATCCTGCTTGCATGTGCCCATCGCCTGATTCCCGCTCCTCCTTTCCCTGGGCTAACAATTGCCAAGCCTTAGCCAGGGGAAAGGAGGAGGGGGAAGCATGCTGCGGAGGTGATGCTTGAAAAAAAAATATCCTGCTTGGGGCTACTTGCACACTATGTGGTTTGCACAGGAGAGCCTTAACTGGAAAGGGGACCCACAAAGAGAGCATGAAAAGGAGAGACCCTTCTTCTCCTCCCCCACTGTTCCCCCAGGATCTGCCCTCCCCCTTGCTGGATGGGTGAGACCCAGTTGGGGAAAAGGAGAGGGTGCAAAAGTTGACTTTGTCCCCGGGCGCTCCAAACTCTAGCTACGCCACTGCAGATTACACAAGCAAAATCAGAGAAGAGATAACGGTGCTGCACACAACACCCCCACAGGCCCACTGGTTGTGGTCAGCCAGCTCCCCTCCATTGATGGCAACATATCAGGAGAGTAGGCACCAGCATCCAAAATGTGTGTTTGGACAGCACTGACATTTCATCAACAAATCAATATCTCCATATTATTATTTTTAAAAGGGAGGTGCATAGGTGATGGGAAATGGCGTTTGTGAAACCAGAAGTCACGTGGTGGCTGTGTGGAACTAGTGCAGGTCTTTTTACATTAAATAATGCAAGCCTGTACATAGAGGTCCGAATGATTGTCATGCAATATAGGTCACTTGACACAACTACGCAACCTTCTGCAAGACAAAAATGTGAGAAACTCAAAAGCCTCAACTGAAAAGGAGACCCACAAAGAAGGCACGAGAAGGAGAGACCCTTCTTCACCATTTTGGCTTCTCTCCCCCCCACCCAACTTTTAGGATTTCCTTACCATTTGTACTTCAGCACCAGGATGACAGTTTTCCATTTCCACGCAAGGTCATGGAAATGGGTTCAGCTGATCTGTCTTCTGCTGGTGCACTTCCAATACAATCCACACAAATACATCTCATGATAAATGCCCGGTATTATATTTCATTCTTTGCAGCTTTTTTTTAACATAGTATTTTAGTTTGTTACTTTTATTGTTACACTGTATTTTACATTGTATTTTTTGTATTTTGCTACATATTATTTTATTGTATTATTTTGCTTATTGTATTGTGTTTTATTTTACTGCTCTGGTGTTTATATCTGTTGTTACTTTGTTGTGGTTCCCCAATGCAGGCAGTACTATCTACTGAGCCTACCGGATGTTCCATCAGGGTGGTGTTGGACCGCGGGAGGTACGCTTGGGACCGATGGGTCAATTGGATAAGGAGAACTCGGGACAGGCATTTGCGGTTCTGATCCGCCGGTTCACTGCCACATGTCAGGGAATCACCCCGTCCGTGCCTCCGATCTGTCCTGTTTGCTGATTAACCCCAGGTCGGTGCATAACAAGATCCCCATCATCCATGACTTGATTGTGGATGAGCGGGCCGACCTGGCGCTCCTTACAGACACCTGGGTGGGTGAGGGAGGGGGAGCTTCTCTTGCTCTGCTTCACCCCCCGGGTTACTGTGTTCAGCATCTGGGCAGGTTGGAGGGTCGGGGGGCGGGGGGGGGCATTGTATATAGGGAATCCCTTCATGTCAGCAGATCCGTGGTGTTGGTGAGTCCGGGGTTAGAATGTCTTCACCTTGTGGTGGGCCAGAGGGACAGATTTGGGATCGTGCTGGTGTACCGTGCTCCCCACGACCCAGCACTCTCCCTTCCAGAGCTCTCCGAGTTCATCTCGGTGGCGCTCTTGAAGTCCCCCCGCCTACTGGTGGTCGGAGACTTCAATGTGCACGCCGAGTCTGAGCTGTCGGGAGCAGCTCTGGAGTTCATGGAGTCCATGGCCTCCATGAATCTGTCCCAGTTTGTCATCGGTCCCACTCACAAGGGAGGACATACCTTGGACCTGGTTTTTGCCTCCACATCTGTGGGCTTTGATCTGGGGCTCGGGAGGTTGTGCACCCGACCTGTGTCATGGTCAGATCATTATCTGCTGACTTTTTCCCTTTCAATCACTGCCCCACCCTGCGGGGAGCAGGGCCCTTCCATCTGGGCCCGCCCCCAAAGGCTCCTGGACCCTGCGCGGTTTGTGGAGTCCCTTGGGGGCTTACCAGACAGTCTGGTTGACGATCCGGCTGACTCCCTTGTGGATACGTGGTATGAGGAAGTTAGCGGGGCAGTTGATCGGCTCGACCCCAAGCGCCTTATCCGATGCCGAGCCCACTGTTCTCCATGGTTCACCACAGAGTTGCGGGCGATGAAGCAAGACCGGAGGAGGCTAGAGAGCAGATGGTGGAAGGCTCAGATGGCTTTGAATTGGGCTGTTGTCAAGGTGTTGACCGGTTGCTACTCTCGAGCAATCAGGGACACTAGGAGATCTTTTGTCTCCCTGAGAATTGGTGAGGCCTCAAACCATCAGGCGGAACTGTTCCGGGTGGTTCGAGACCTCACCAATCCCAGTCCGCCAGGGCCTCCTCCTAGTGATTTCACTAGCGAGTCATTCACAGCCTTTTAAAAATCCAAGATAGAGGCCATCCGTGCCGAGCTGGACGCCGGTTGCATTGATCCACTCTCTGCTGTGGCCAGCGCCTCACCACCTGGGTTGCCCCGGTTTGTTGAGTTTTTGCCTGTTACACCAGCAGATGCCTCCAGGGCCCTGGGAGATTGCAGGCCTGCGGCTTTTCCGTTTGACCCTTCCTGGCTGATTAAGACCGCCGGAGGGAGCATGCCAGAATGGGCTTCACTAATTGCCTCCGCTTCCTTCAGAGACAGGATTTTTTCAAGTCGGCTGAAGGAGATGGTGGTGAAGCCCGTTATCAAAAGACCTGGCTTGGCTGTAGACGATATGTCCAACTATCGTCCTATAGCCAATGTTCCCTTTATGGGCAAGGTGATCGAGCGGGTTGCTGCCCTGCGTCTCCAGACGTTCCTGGAGGAGAACCATGTCTTGGATCCTTTCCAATCTGGGTTTAGGCCGTGCCATGGGACTGAGACGGCTCTGTTCGCTCTGCATGACGATCTGTTGAGGAGGGCCGACAGGGGTTGCTCTACCCTGCTGGGCCTGCTCGACCTGTCAGTGGCTTTTGATACCATCAACCACAGTATCCTCCTGGGCCGGCTTTCTGAGGTGGGGATTGGGGGTCTGGCCTTTGGCTGGCTCCGTTCCTTCCTGGAGGGCCGCACCCAGCGAGTGAGCTTGGGGGGTGATTTGTCGGCTCTCTGGATGCTCTCTTGTGGGGTGCCTCAGGGTTTGGCTCTCTCCCCAATGCTCTTTAACATCTATATGAAGCCGCTGGCTGAGATCATCCAGAGTTTTGGAGCTTGCTGTCATCAGTATGCTGATGACACACAGTTCTATCTTTCCTTCTCCACCTGTGCAGTGGAGGCCGTCCAGACCCTGGATCGCTGCCTGGCCGCAGTTTTGGACTGGACCAGGGCTCACAGACTCAAGCTCAACCCTGGAAAGACCGAGGTTTTGTTCTTCGGGGGCGGCTTGGAGGGGTACTGTGGCCCTCTTCCCAGTCTGGGCGGGTCCGCCCTCCAGCTGGCACAAAGAGTGAGGAGTCTGGGCGTCATCCTGGATCCGGACCTGTCCCTGCACTCCCAGGTGGCAGCCGTGACCAGGTCGTCCTTTTACCACCTTAGGCTAATTGCCCAGATTTGCCCGTACCTTGATGGGGACTCCCTGAGGACAGTGGTGCAGGCGCTGGTCATATCAAGGTTGGATTACTGCAACGCTCTCTACATGGGGCTCCCCTTGAACCTTGTTCGGCAACTGCAGGTCCAGAATGTGGCATAGATTCGACCGCATCACCCCCATCCTGGCTCGCCTGCACTGGTTGCCCGTTGCCTCCCGAATAAAGTTCAAGGTGTTGGTTTTGGTTTACAAAACCCTCCATGGCTTGGCCTCTGACTATCTGGCAGAGCGTATTTCCCGACGGTTAGACCTGGCCCGACCCACCCGATCCTTTTTGGCCTACTCGCTCCGTGTTGCCACTCCGAAGGAGGCCCATAACTGTCTACTAGTAGTGGGCCTTCTCGGTGGCTGGCCCTGCAGCTTGGAACTCTCTGCCTAGCGAGTTACGGCAGGCAACTTCGTTGGTGTCCTTTAGGAAAGAACTGAAGACTTGGCTTTTCAAGGACGCCTTTGATAACTGCGAGGGGAGTACCCCCCCCCCCGCCTTTTGCCAATACTGTTTTTACTGGTTATATTGCTACTGTTTTAAATTTGTGTAAACCTCCCTGAGTTCCCTTAGGGAAATAGGTCGCGGTATATAAGTCTGAAAATAAATAAATAAATATAAATAAATAAATGTTGGCTTTGACCAACATTGGCACTCTTCAGTACTGGAGCCTGGGGGGCTTCTTAGATGCTGAGGTTTCTGTGGCTGGAAAAAGTTTTGCCACTGGATGCTTCTCTTTGCCTCTGACCTTACCAAGAGAAATCTGGAATATCCTATTGCTCTAGGATACCCTCCATAGTACCACAGTACTGACTGTTGCCATATTGGGTGTGGGGTGGTGGTTTCTTCTATTATAAGAAGCATCAGTCTCCAGATTTTTTTAAAAAACATCAACTTCATATTCTAGCATTAAAAGCATGTATCTATGAACGTGCAATTTACAGTCACAGTGGGTATTATTAATGGGTATTGCTACCATTTTCAACTGCAAAAATACCTTCAGATGGAAGGCAGAATGGTTGCTGTCCTCCCTGTAGCGAATAACATGAAATGCCCTCACCATAGCAACCACGGTTATCTCGAAAGAATAACATAAGCCTGCTGTAGTAGCAATTTTACATCCTTAAATATAAAAAGCAGATGTGTGACATTTGGCTTGATTATACAAGTTCATTATTTATTTTGAGGTTCTTTGCCCCTCTTTCCAGCACTTACTAATCAAAAGTAGAAAGATAGGGTAAAATAATTGAAGATCCAAGCACATTAAAATTACTCATTTGGCTCATTAATGAAGAAAGAAGGAGAGGGTTGAGGGTCCTTTGCCTCTTGTGTAGCCTCCTGAACGTTTGACCTCTCTGTTGACAACTCTGCTAAGTGAAAAACATTTTAAAAAAACTGAGGGTGGCAAGACAGTTAAAACAGGAGGGGGAAAGGTGAAGGACACTGCAGGATGCCCTTCTAGCTGATATCATAGCTCTAAGATTGACAAGTTCAAAATATGGTCCTGGGGGAAAGCTTTGCAGATACGGTACCATCAACCACCAGGAAAAAAAAAGTCAAACTGAAAGAGCATCTCTTTCCAATGTAATTTGCCTGCCCAACCAGATGCTCCTATTGGTAGCCACGCCGAGCCCCCCCACCATACATCCTCATACGTCACCCCCGCCATTTCATGGTTCAGGTACCGCGGTACCGCTACATCGCGGGATTGCAGTACCTACACTGCGGGGGGGGGCATCTGGTTGCTCCGTGTGCCCTCCGCACCTCCGAGAAGACTGGGGGGCGGGGGCAGTGGGGGGTGATAGCGTTGCTCTCTGTCGCCCCCCCGGGCGCCGCTGCACTGGAGGGCTGGCGTCCCTCTCTGTGGCACCTCCCGAGGGCCTCGGGGCTGCGCAGGAGGGCTGCAGGGAGGGCTGGCGTTGCTCTCTGTGCCCCCCCCGGGCGCCTCCGAAAGGCCTTGGACCCGTGTGGGGGCAGCGGGGGCGATCGGGTCGTTCCATGCCACCCCCCACGCTCCTCCGAGGCTTTTGGGAAAGGTGTGCAATCACCCCCTGCCCCCAGGTCCCCCCGCTTCCGCATATCACGGATTTTCGTAGATTGTGGGTGGGGTGGGTCCCTAACCCCCTGCGATCGGTGGGGGGTTACTGTATTTTTGTGGTTGCACAAGGCTTACGGAACCCTCTCCAACTTGAGCCATGTTTCACAAACACACACACACACACACACACACACTTAAGTTTAGGATGCAACTTAAAATAGAATACTGCTTTTCAGGGAGCCTTAACCTGTTTGATTTTGATTTTATGCCTCTTAGCCTGTTGTTTACTAAAGAATGGCCTCTGGTCATCTATTTCATTTGGTTAAATGTTTAATTTTTTATTGTTTATTCATACAGTAGTTCAGTAATGTGTTTACCAAAATAAAACATATCTAAAACATTCCCATGATAAACCAACCAGAACAGTGCATTGCACTGATGGGTTGGTAAATAAATAAATAAATAAATAAGTAAATAAGTAAATAAATAAATAAAATTAGTCTCCTCTCTGAAATCAAGATTGGTCAGAATAGTAATTCATATTAGTAATGCTTTTCTCCTCTTTCTTGTAATGTTTTCTTGCAAACACTGTTTCAGCAAAACAATAACAAAAATGGACTCATCAGCTGGTGTGAACTGTTTTACGCCTTTGCCATTTTCCATCAGTTCTCGTATTAATTTCACACAACCCAATCCAAAGCACGAGTTGGGGTCCCACTGAACTAAATGGGACTTCCAACAAAGACCACGGCACACTTAGAACATAAGAACATAAGAACATAAGAAGAGCCATGCTGGATCAGGCCAAAGGCCCATCCAGTCCAGCCTCCTGCATCCCACAGCGGCCCACCAGATGCGTCTGGGAGCGCACGAGACTAGACATCTGTCTCCCGATACCACTCCCCTGCACCTGGCGCCTGAAGTACCCTGGTTTTAAGCCTGGAGATTACACATCTCCATCATGGTTTGTAACCTGTGATGGACTTTTCCTCCAGGAATCTGTCCAGTCCCCTTTTGAAGGCATCCAGGCCAGATGCCATCACCACATCCCGTGGCAGGGAGTTCCACAGACCCACAACGCGCTGGGTGAAAAAGTATTTTCTTTTGTCAGTTTTTACTCTCCCAGCCCTCAATTTGAGTGTATGTCCCCTAGTTCTGGTATTTTGGGAGAGAGAGAAGAGCTTCCCTCTATCCACTTTACTCATACCCTGCATTATTTTGTATGTCTCAATCATATCCCCCCTCAAGCGCCTTTTTTCCAGACTAAAGAGGCCCAAATGTTTTAGCCTTTCTTCATAGGGGAGGTGCCCCAGGCCAGTAATCATTTTAGTCGCTCTCTTCTGCATCTTTTCCAGTTCCACTATGTCTTTCCTGAGATGTGGTGACCAGAATTGTACACAATACTCCAGGTGGGGCCTTACTATTGTTTTGTATAACGGTATTATAATGTTGGCTGTTTTATTTTCAATCCCCTTTTTGATAATCCCTAGCATAGAAGTGGCCTTCTTCACCGCTGCCACACATTGGGGAGACACCTTCATGGAGCTGTCCACCAACACACCAAGATCTCTTTCCTGATCTGTCACGGATAACTCAGAGCCCATGAGTTGATAGATGAAGTTTGGATTTTTTGCCCCAATATGCATTACTTTACATTTGGTTACATAAGTCTGTTCATTTTGTAATATACTCAAGAATCTTGGTCTCTGTCTGAGGGCAAACAAAAGCTGAAGAAGAATATTTATAATCACTCAGCGAGGGAATTTTTAGAGGTGTCTTTTAAAGAAACAGTACGTTTAATGTCTTGGACTGCACAGGCAGGTAGCACTTTCTGGGTAAATTTTATAATACAGTGTAAGGAAAAATCTTCTAATCAGTGATTCCCAAACTTTTTTTTGGTCTCACAGCTCCCTTGACTTAACGGCCACTGGCTGTGGTTCCTCCAATATGATCATATTTTGGGTGAAGGGGGAGAAGGGGGGCAGCCTGGCCTGAGTAGCACTCCCAAGGATTCCTCTGTACCCCTTGCTGGGTTTTCGCCATTCTCCGTGGAATCACAGCACACGGCTTAAGGAACCACTAGTACATATTGAGCCGTAGTGAAGTCCGGGGGGGGGGGGCGGGTTTGACTTGGAGAGAAGATTGTGGGACGAAATGGTGAGAAGAGAGTGATGTTCAGAGTGAAAGCAAACCAAACTGAGATATTTAGGCTACAGGCTTCTGACTTTGAAGCACTGAATTTTTTCTTTTAATGCTGAGCAAAGGCTTTCCTTTTCTGAGCATCAAGGAAATGGGAGGGTTACAGCAAGACGACTCTTTAGTGAGGGTGAAGCTATTGGTGGCTGCCTTCTTGTTTGATCCCCAGAAATGTAAGTGGGGAGAGGAAAGGAAGTAGGTTTTCTCAGAGCCACCCTGGCCTTATTGAGAAATAGGGTAAAAATCCTGAACATCTTATGGCTCTTAGAACAGGCCATAAATTGGGGGGAGTGGATGTTGAAAAACACATTCAGCAACTGAATGGGCTAATGGAGGATAACCTAATGGTTACTAAAGTAGTTATTGTTATGTGCCCACTGCCCACAAATCACCTCCATCTTATGGCAACCATATGAATGAATGATCTTCCAAATGCTCTGTACTAAATAGTCCTGCTCAGCGCTAGTAAACTTAGTGCCATGGCTTCTTTGCAGTGGTGGTGAAGCTTTGGCTCTTCAGGTGTTTCGGACCACAACTCCCAGAATTCTGAGCCTAGGTTGCCAATGACAAAGGACTGTGGGAGCTGTGTCCAAGACATCTGGAATGCCGAAGTTTCGTCAGCACTGCTTTAGGGATTTATCAAATCATAGATTCATGAAGTTGGAAGGAGCCTACGTGGTCATCAAGTCCTAGACCCTGCTTAAGGTGGGAATACATATCAAAGGATATCCACCTGGTGGTTGTCCAAATTTCTCTTGAATGCCTACAGTTTTGGAGAACTTATTAATTCTCAAGACAATTGGTTCCACTGTTGTGCCACTCTAACAGAAAGTTTCTCCTGATATTCAGCTGAAATCTGACTTCCTGTAACTGGAGCCCATTGTTTTGCACTCTGGGATGATGGAGAACAGACCTATATGATAAACTTTCAAGGATTTGAAAAATGCTGTCATATCTCCCCTCTCTCCTCCTCTCAAGGCTCCACATGCTGTTTTTTTCATAGGGCTCGGTTTCCAGCCCCCTGGAATCATCCTTGTCACCTTCCTCTGAATGTGTTCTAATTTGTCAGCATCTTTCTTGAAGCGAGGTGTCCAGTTTTAGGATTTCACCCCCAGAAATAGCCTTGGCTTGATTTGCTCTAGGAGCCACCAGTTCATCTTTCTGGCAGTGCAGGACATCCTCAAGCCTCTCCTCCAGCACCATCTTTCAAACAAATCCTCCTCACCAAATTTACTGCTTATATACCATGCCACAGCACTTGAAGCACTTGCAGGCTGGTTTGTAATTAGAGATGGGTACTAACAGCTGGTTCAGCAATTTATGCCCTTTGCTTTATCACCCAAGCAGATGTTCTGTGCTTCAAACCCACACACACCCTCCAGAGGGCTTCCATTCAGAGGCCGGAAAGCTAGGGGGTTTGAAGTGCTGGACACCTTTTCAGGAGATAAATGAACTGTCACAAACTGCCAAACGGATAGTTTGTGCCCATCTCCATTTACAGTTTAATTATGCTCGTTACACTTTGCTCTCCCACCCCACGAGCTAATTGCTTGATTTACCAGCCTCAGAAGGATGGGAGGCTGAGTCAACCTTAAGCTGGCTATCTGGAATGGAACCTGGGTTGTGAGCAGACTTTTTGGCTGCAGCACTGCATTTTCACCCCTGTGCCAAGAGGCTTGATTGTCTCCCTGTCAGCTTTCTTCATTGTCCAACTTTCACATCCATCCTTAGTGACCGGGAATACCACAGTGTGAGTCACCTTTGCCTTGGCTTCACTTGAGGATCTTTTCCAATTCATTCATTGCTGCCCTTCTGAGTCTCAGACTTTTTCTGATTTCTTGATTGCAGTTCCCACTTAGGTTGATGACTGACTACACAAGATACACAAATTCGTTAACAATTTCTGTTTCTTCGTTATCAACTTTAAAAGTGTGTACTTCTAGTCAATATTTTTTTATCTTTTCGCTGCTTTGTCACTTTCACTTTGGTCAAGTGTCATTTCAAGTCATGTGGGCTTTCTGCCAGTAAGATGGTATCATCTGCATATCTTAAATTACTGTTTTTTGTTCATGCAGATTTTACTCCTTCTTCATCTAGAACTAGTCCAGCTTTCTGTATGATGGGTTCTGGGTCCAGACTGAACAGGTATGGAGATAAAAAAGCATCTTTGTCCAAGACCTTTGTCAGGATCATCAGGCAAGTGGTTAAATTGCAGTACTGCAGCCAAAACTCTGCTCATTACCTGAATTTGATCCTGATAGATTCAGGTAGCCTGCTCTGGTTTGACTCAGTCTTCCACCTTTCCAAACTCAGTAGAGACAACATGAACTAGCACAATTATGCCACAAACTGTCCAGAGAGTGCTTTATCACTGAGGTGCTATATAACCAGCACACTTTGCTTGACAGGAAACCATCCTGTCTCTTCATACTCAGTTCTAATGACAGCACAGGTTATACATGAAGACAACCAAGTGCTGAGGCACAGCTATTTCTTTCAGAGCAACCCATGATTGTTCATGATCTACACATTCAAAGGCTTTGCTGCAGTAGCCAGGAGATATTTGGAGAGTAATGCCTGCCTTTTAAATCTACGCCAGATGAAGCAGTGGAGAGGGGGATGCTGCATGTGAACCCCTTCATGTCATATCTTCTCCATATTGGTGTCATGCATCCACATTAGTCACACTCTGTTTCAGGCCATAAACCACTTGTGTTTGGCCCCAAAACAACCATAACTCCGCTACTGATGGGCTTATCTTCAAACACGATCCTCCAACTAATTTGTCTTCCATCCTTCCCTCCCTTCCTGAAATATGTCTAAACAAAACGTGGAATCTGAGAGATGTACTTTCCCCTTTCTGTTCAATTTCCCCTCCCCTCCCCCGGATTCTCCCATTGAGCCAGGAACAGTATTGACTTGGGGAAAACACATATTAGAATTGTGGCAATGATGGTTCTCCCCTCCCTGCACCTGCTTAGCAGTTATTGTCTAGCAGAATGGATTCATGTATGTTTTTTTCCTTTCTGCTCCTTTCCTTTGCCCTGAACATTTCCATCCTTTAGTGACTCCAGGAGTAACGTATAATTCTTAGCAATAATGCTTCAATTGTGTCTTCTTTGTTAATCTGAGAATACTTATTTAATATGAACCTCAGCACCCTCAAGGCGAGGCTGGGGACCCATAGAGTGGTACCTCAAACCAGCCGCCAAGGCCATTAGATCTCATGTGTGCCAGAGAAAGCACTAAAACAAAGCAAGGTCAGATGAGCTCAGTCAGAAGCAATTGTTAAGGACAGCTCTTTCGTACAAATTAAGGTGCCCTTTGTGACGGAGGGCAGCTTTGCCATTAACATTAGGAAGAATATTTCACTTTGGGTCTAATCAAGAAAGGCATGGAGGTTGGTAAGAACTAAATTAGGATGCTGCGGATGCATTAGGTTATGATTTCTTCCCGTTCATAAGAAGGAAAAAAATGACTCATTCATTTCAACACCCTCGAATACAGAAAGATATAAAGAGCTGCTACAGCTCACATTTAAAGGGGGGAAATAGATGTTAAGTGCGACATAGAGCTACTGCCCCTCCATATGTCTTTCTCCGTCTTCCTTAGACAAGTATAATTGAACAGAATGCATGATCCAATCGGCCAGTATGTTGCCTTCAGCTAGAATCAAGATGGTATGAGGAAGTGTCAGTGAAATGAGTACTCAACACTTTTTATAGTGCCTACTTCTTCCCTGTGCCTACTTCTTCTTTTGCGGGCCCCACTGATCCAAATAAGCTGCTCATTCTGGAACCCATCCCGAGCTAGTAGGACTAGAGATGAGCACCAACCACCACCAAGGTTGATGAACCAGGAACCACAAATTTCCCTCCCTGACATATCAACCAAAAAGTCAGGTTTTTGGTTTTGTTTTAGAAAAAGACAGTGCCTGGAGCTGTCACAAAACACCCAGAATGGAAACCCCCACCTCCACAGCCTGCTCCACTGCCCTTTTCCCAATGCCTGTCACCCTCTGCTTGCCTTCCTCTGCTGCTGCCATTTAAAGATTCATGTTCCCCTTTGGCCATCCTGGGGCCAACCAAGGGATATCTGAACATGCTGGTAAGTGGTGACATGCACAGATCTCGCCACGCAGCCCCAGGCTGGTGAAGAAGGGTGTGTGTGTGTAAAAAAAAAGAATCAGGCTGGCAAATAATATTTATTTATTTATTTATTTATTTATTTATTTATTTATTTATTTATTTATTTATTTATTTATTTATTTGCCTGCCTGGGACTGGCCAACCGGCCAGGAATATCTGTATATTTCCCTATATCTGCTGGTAAATGGGCCTATGCACAGATGTCCCCTGGCTGGCCCAGATGAAGGGGATATATTTTTATTTTTGAAATGGTGGCAGTGGCAACAAAAGGTGAAGACGAGGTAAGGAGGTGATAGGGCAGTGGCAGGGGGCTCCATTTGTTGAAAAGACTCTTTCTTTTAAGCTCCCCAAATTTGGAGAGGTTTGGGGTTCAGGGCTAGGGCGAGAGGGGAACCGATTAGCTGCTCTGACTCAATTCAAAATGATTTTCTCCTAGGGTGACCCCCATTTGGCATTTAATAACTCAGCCCACTGAACCCCAAACCTCTCTAAATTTGGAGGGCTTATAGGGAAGAATCCAAAGAAGCTACCCTGCAAATTTGGTGTCTCTAGGATCCAGGGGAACCATTAAAGAATTATTTTATTCCTAGAGGAAAATGGCATTTTGTTTCATTTAGTAATGAAATGACAAAACAGTGTTTTGTTTTTCATTTCCTGCCCATCTCTACTTTTGACACATTGTCAGGCATTATAGGATGAATATTTACAGGAATAAGCAGTATGGAAGAATACACCTCAGTCATAAATGAGTCGATCCTTTGGGTGAGTCAAACAGCCTTTTTTCTTCAAGTCTGATCAATATTAGTTCTATTTATACTCAAAGAATTAAAATGCCATAGCCACCTTTAAATGGAGGAATTCATGACTGCCAAGTCTTTTGCAACTGCAGACACTCCAATTGATCACTTACAGAATTCTTGTAATTCCAATTAAGCTTGAGGCCTTTGTGCCTCAGGATGTTCGCATCCTTGCCAAAAAGTCACAGTCACTCAGAACTGCTGTTTGTATTTTGCAAAGGAAGGCAAATGAGAGGTTACTTCTTAGGTAAAATAACCAAGGAAGGAAATTGAAAGGTTCTCTATGAATTTAATGCACTTCTCTAGGAGATTTTGCCCATCCCTCAGTATGAAAAAACAGAGGTTGGCCTTGGAGAAATGAATGGAAGTTTTTAAGTAGAGATTATCTACCTCTAACCAGCACTGAATATTCTACTGGGAGTTTGGATGAGTGAAAGAAATTCTTTGCACAACAGACGGAAGTTGACAAGATCTGAAGCTCAAATGTCCACACATTTTTGCATAAAATATTTCTGAAGATAATATTTGAGGGATGAAATAGTCCACAGATATTGAAGGAAATAGCAACATTTCAGTGAAATTACAAAGGATCTTAGCCCCCCTTTATTTTTTACAGATTTTTTGTGCCCTGCTTGCTCAAGGAGCATAGTCTAGGCCAGTGATGGCAAACTTTTGGTACGCCAGATGTTTTGGATCACAAGGTCCAGAGTTCCAAGCCTGTATTGCCAATGACAAAAGACGGGGACTAGTGGTCCAAAACATCTGGAGTGCCAAAGGTTCGCCACCGCTGGTATAGGCTCATTGTTTTATTGTAGCACATCTGCATCATCATACTCCTCACATTTGTTGATAATCCTTCTAATAAGTTATCAAGAGGATTTTGTATATTCCCTGATTTCACTGAGTCCCAGCATTCCCTGTCTGGAAAAAGGAAATTCAAGCTCTTTTTGGTAGAATTGCAACACTGTCCTTAAAATCAGCTTTCTAGTTTGGGAGTATTCCTCGTTCCAGCATTGCCACCCGAGACACAAGGAGAATAGAATATTTTTCCACCAGAGTGGGATGGTCCCTCAGTTATAAGCTCTCCGAGTCAGAAACAGTTTAACACAGTGATGTACACTCTGTTCGCATTCCCGTTTAGACTACTTAGGGCTCAGTCCCACGTCCCTTTAAAAGCAGTTTAAATTACTAGATAAACCATATCTTAAAATGCCATCCCCATGGCCACCGGGCTTTTTGAAAAAAGAAAAGAAAAAAGAAAACCCGGTAATGCCCCTTTAAGCAAGGTTTCTGTGACTCACCCAAGAGGTAGGGAATTTTTTCACCTCGCTTTGATAATCCACCCTTTAAGGAAGCAGACGCCATGGGACCACGCAAATGATCCGGGTTTCTTCTTCTTTTTTAACTCATAGCACCGACCGGCTGTTCCTGGGCCTGATTGGCACTGTTTTTTTAAAATTTCTTTTCACCTTTGGAGAAACAGGAAGCTCCATGTGGTGCCCTAAGCTTTAATTTCCCCCAGCCAAGTGGTTCTTTATTTTCAAATGCTAGCACCACCTGCTGGCCAAGGGGGCTGAACTGCACTTTAAAATAAAAAACCAGTTTTGGACGTGGGAACTCCTGTCTCACTTATTCAATCACATGATGGGACAAAGAGGAAAAGCCGGACCTTCAGAAAATCAGGATCAAAATCCAGGTGAGATAGCAGCCTATAATATATTGTACATGCAGCCGTCTTTGAATACAGTTCGGAATCTCCAATGAGTTCAATGTATGGCAGCCAAGATGGTTTGGTGGGAATAAATTTTGTCAGTTTTTGAAGGGACGTACAATAGTTATTGCAGAAGATTGCTTCAGATCCCGGATCTTTACAATTTGAGGCCCATGAATCTTTCAGGCTTCTTCCCCTTGTAGCAGCCAACCTGGGCATTATGATCTGGTACCAACTGGCATGCTGCTTCCATCCTGCTTGTGTATTTCTGTTACTGAATGACTGGATGTAAGCCCTGTTACAGTTTTGCAAGGGGCAGGAGAGAAGTCAGACTAAAGAGCGGTGGTGGTTCTAAGTGTGAGCTGAGAGAACTCCAGTTCAGTCATCAACACACTTTAAGCCAACCATCCTGAGTTCGGTTTCAGCCCCCAGTCTGGAATATGGATGTACAACAATTCTAAGACTATTCAGTAATATATGTGAAACACTTCGTATGCTGAAAATGAAATATATTGATGCAATGTATGACCCTTATTCAAGGGGTCAAGGAAAAGAAACTCACCACTTATTATAAATGTTCTGATTTGCTTATGTGTTTGTTCATGCGTACACACAAATACATTTTCTTCAAAAGTTATAATGGCAACTATAATGATAAAAAGAAGCTCTTTGTCACGAGAGAGACTCTCTGGCAGCTATGCAATTATTTATACATGTCTCCCTTTGTGTTCTGCCAATACAGCATGTTAATGGTATTATACTATAATTGTGCCATTCTAAATTCCTCCATATGTATTATATTGCATGTAGGATGCCTACAAACCCTGCAGCATAACACTGGAAGTCAGTGTGGGTTCATTCTCATGCACTAAAGCTCATCACAGGACAGCACTTTAACAACAGAAGTACTTGGGGAATTTTGTACATTTTTCAAGACTAACTTTCAAGACTAACCCTCCCATTGAGCCAGGAACAGTATTGACTTGGGGAAAACACATATTAGAATTGTGGCAATGATGGTTCTCCCCTCCCTGCACCTGCTTAGCAGTTTAAAGTTTAAACCATTTCACAGGGGTTGCCATGAGCCAGTAAAGAAAAAAGGCGCAAATGGCTTGGGTCTGGAGGAGGAGTTGGGAAGAAGGGGGGAAGAGTTACAGCTTGATAGGTCAGAGGGGATATCAGTCAATGGCACCGGAGGCTGCAATTGGCTGAGGGTGCTTGTAGAGGGATTTTCTTTATTGCACTTGTGGCAGTGGCCTGCCAAAGGGGGCTTGTGGCCTCTTCCAAGCAGGGCAAGAGGTCACCACAACATGGGGAACTGTATTAAAGGGTTATGCCACTAGGAAGGTTGAGAAGCACTGTATTAAGTAGTAAGCATTATTTTTTTTATCAATCAGTATGTCCTTTGGTGCTCCCCCCCCCCCCAATGTGTGTGTGCTCTCCAAAGGAAATGTGCTAGTTCTTCACAAGGACATTTTGTGCAAACTGTGGAAATCATAAAAGGAAAATCCTCCCTCTTCTTCTTTTCATTGTAGCAGCTACTGAGACCAGGCAAATGTGCAGATGCAGAGAGAGCAGGCCTGGCTCCCAAAAGAGAAGCTAGGCCGTTTTCTCTAGATACTGGGGGTGGCGGCGGCAGCAGCAGCTGAAGAACAAGTTTAGGGAAGCAATGGGGGCAATGGCAATAATTTCTTATGGGCAGCCTGTGGTGCTGGAGAAGCAGCTTGGGTTTGTTTGTTCAGACACCACCGGGCTGTCTAAATAATAATAATAATAATAATAATAATAATAATAATAATAATAATAATAA
>JAHTLZ010003518.1:45319498-45446107 GCA_023846285.1 Phrynocephalus versicolor | reverse complement strand
AATAAATAAATAAATAAATAAATAAATAAATAAATAAATAAATAAATTTCTCACACAAACTGGTGAACCCATGTGGTGGTTCATTCAGGAAAAGTTTGAAAATTTGTGGTTCAAAGATTTCCACAAACCAAAACAAACCACCATTTTGGTGGTTTGTGTCCAATTCTAATCAGCAAGATTTGTTTTAAAATCCAGATTTTCTTTGATAGAGGAATCATGTGTCTTATATAAGTCCTATCAGCTTTGCAGAGCTTCTTAGAGGAGAAATACAAGAGTGCCCATGTGCTTGTCTTGAGTTCATCAGTCAGTAAACAGTAGGGATCAGATATCAAGTTCCTCCTATATCCATTTCCCTACATCTTGCCTCTAGTTTCCCCACAATGTTATTTCCCAGAGTTTCCTTTCAGTCCTTTGAGAAAGGTGTTTACAAAACTATATTTTCAAACCAGAACTTAGAATTTCTGGTTCTGAACTTCTGAACTTTCTGAAAATAATTATTTCCCCCAGTGATAAGTATTCTAACAAGCAGTTACAACACCAGGTCCGAGACCACCTCCGTCAGCTCAGGCAGGGAGACTGTTGGTATGCAGCAGAGTGGGCGGTACACCAACAGAATCCCTAGTATATCTTGTGAGCCCAACACACAATACAGGCCCTCCAGACCCTTTCCCAAAGAGACAGGAAGCTTGGTAAAGGAGATAGAACTCCTATAGACTATAGTAACTCCCCCTCCCCAACCCTCTGAGCAACATGGGTGCTGTACTGAGTACCCAGGCGGACATAGCTGGGAGAGGGGGTATTATTTTGTACTGAGCTGGCATTCAACAACAGCACCATGTGGCTCGTGGGCTCGCCGATATAGTCACCTGATTCCTTCTGGCTAGGGATGGAACCACAAGAGGGGATAGATGTAAGATATCTAACGTCTCTTCTCCTAGACAGGCACGTTCCACTCCTACCACCATACCTTCCCCTACTCAGCACAATTTCAATGGTTGCCCCCTCTGTTGCCCCCCCTTCCTGTTCCCTCAGTTCTATTGTGGGTAGAGATGGGCACGAAACAAAAAAAATCATTCCGTTATTCGTTATTCATTTAATCACGTAACGAAATGAATAATGAAAATTGTGATGAAATTGGAACGAACCGAACGGAACCACGAAAATTAGGTTTGTTATGTTTTGTTTTCGTTAATGGCGACGCGCAATGAAATGAGCTGTTTTTAAATGTTAAAAAACATCCTGAATATCCGTAAAAACCCAGCAATAATTATTTATTCTGCCTGATAATACCTACCAGGGGGGTTGGGGTCCATAAAACGTGCATTTATGTCTTTTCTCAGATCACTGTATTTTTTTCCTTTAAGGGGAGATAGGGCTTAGGGGACATCGACCCAAAATGGCTCCCAGATGCCTAATATTGATTTCTTGGGTATTAAAATGCCTTGGACATCCATAAAAATGCAGCGATAATTATTTGAAATTATTACCTACCAGGGGGTTGGGGTCCTTAAAATGTTTGTTTTTGTCTTTCTCCCATCGCGATGTATTTTTTCTTTTCCCTTTAAGGACGACACAAAATGGATTCCAGCCACAAAATGGAGCAAGCTATGTGATGGGGTCGTGTAAATTCTTGGACAATTTCAACCAATAGCATGCCCAGGTTGCAGACTGGGTAGATGTGGCAGCCACAGAGGGCATAAAAAGCTCTGGCAGCCCCTGTACTCCTTGCAGTCTGCGGTGGGAGTTAGGGTGGGATTGCTGTCTCTGCAACTTATTACTTTAGGCCAGCCAGGCAGGTGTGTGTCACTGTGTTCCTGCTGGCTGCACCCTGGCTCTTAGAGGAGAGAAAGAAGAGATTTCTCTTGCAGCCTCCCTGTGTGCATGCATACCTGTCGGTGGGTACCTTCCCCTGCCCTGCAGTGTAGTCACTCTGCGGCTGCCCTACACCCTGGGCAATGCCCACCGCTGCCTTTGCAGCCTCCCTGCATACCTAGTCTATACTGTGTCTCTGTCAGCATCATTTTTTAGTGTTTTCCCTGTGGTCTGGGGCACTGGGGGATGCCCACATGCGGAAATGCTTTAAATCACGCAAAAAGTGGGTAAAAATGAAAAACGAAAAATGAAAAAACAAAATGAATTTTTTTCAAAAAATTCATGAAAAATGAAAATGAACCGAAACGGGACCCACAACAAAAAACCAAAAACCAAAATGTCATTTTTTCAATTCGTGCCCATCTCTAATTGTGGGTCCTTACCTCCTATACCTGATGGCAAGAAAAAAGAAAAAAGAAAGAAAGGGAAAAGAAAATCCACCCATTCGGCTCCATAATCCCACCACACCCTACAATTTATAACCACCTTACATCTTAGCGTCAACCAGATACCAGTTGCGTGCCAAGGAGGTATTGAGGAGGGAGGTGGGGCAGCCCAGGCAGCACAGAAGCAATGGCCTGGTCCTGGAAGTCAGCAGGGGTCTGAGGCCGAACTCACCAGAGGGAAGGCTGGAATCAGCCCCTCTAACTTTCACCCACGACCTGTGGGAGGGGCAGATGGTGTTAGGATGCCCGCAGAAGGCTTAGATTTTCTTCCTTTTGCCAGGCAGCTGGTGTTGTGGAGGGAGGTGGGGCAGCAGGGTAGCAGGGGTGTCTTCAGAAAATGATTTTAGGGAACCCCCTGAAATTTTGAAACATTTGGAGATAAGAGGGCTGAGTTATGAAGCTTCAAAGGGGGTGCCCCTAGGAAAAAAACCTTCTAATTGGAATCATATGGGAAGCAGCAGCAGCGCTATCACTTACTGACCCCCAAATCTTTCCAAATTTCAGGGCCTTTCAGGGAAGAGCTTGAGGAAGCTCCCCTGCCATTTCCTCTAGAACAAATTGTTTCATTCTAGAGGGGAAAACAGTGTTTCATTTCATTTGTAATGAAACGCTGCTTCCCAGTTTTGTTTTGTTTCATTTCATTAGCTAACAAAATGATGAAACAGTGTGTCATTTTTCATATGGTGCCCATCCCTACTATCCACATATGGCATCAATGACATATAATCCAATAAACTACTTGAACAATAGCAGGAACCTGCCTCCTGGAAAGTAATAAGTAATGAAACAAGTTCTCTTATATCTAATTTCCCAAAGTCTGTTCCAGACAGTGCTGACAATGTATGTGTCCTACTAGAATGACATATTTGCCTGTAGAAAAGTATACAGTAATACCTTGGTTCAAGAGTAACTTGTTTAAAAGCATTTTGTAAGACAAGGAAACATTTCTTCTAAATTTTGCCTTGATCAACAAGCAATGCCTTGCAATGCAAGTAACTGGAGCAGGTCACATGACCACAAGTTAGCCATTGGTGTCTCTCCCTCCCCCCTCGCTGGATTGTGGGGGACTGTCTGCAACGTTCCGTCTCAGGCAGTCTCCAAAGCAGGGGGAGGAGAGAGGAACAGAGGTCTCTCTTTGCATCAGCCAGGAATATTTTCAAATGGGACTTCAGGTTAGAGTTTTATTTTTCTTTATATTTATATTTTATTTAAATTGTTTTCAACATTCTTCCTTATTTTTCCAAACAATTTCCAGTTAGTCAAGTGTGTATACGGCCACAAATTTCACTACATTATTGTCACATTACAATCCAGTTGTTAGTCCCAAGCAGAGCGGATTCCACAGCCAGGTACCTAAACCATGGTGTAGACGTGGACGTCTAACCAACTTCTTTTGTGAGTTTCCATTATTTCTTATGGGGAAATTTGCCTTGATATAAGAGTGTTTTGGTTTACAAGCATGTTTATGGAACAAACTATGCTTGTAAACCAAGGTGTTACTGTACTAAAAATACGCTTCATTAACTTTAGTAGTATGCCTGTTACTGGGGAAAGATTGCTCAAGCCTCATTTGTTACAACATTTGATTCCCCATCTCTGTTAAGATGAATCATAATCCCTGCAGCAGCCTCTGGAGAAAATAAAGTTACTGTAGGTCTGTGCACTGCTGTTTATTGTTGTATGATCATCTTACACATGTATGCCTGATTTGCTGATAGTTGTACCAATTTGATTTATTATTATTATTATTTCATGCTGACCTTTGTCTTTAAATCAATAAATAACTGTCTGACAGTTGCCAGTGATTCCCAGCTCAATCAGGTGATGCCTTCTGAAAGGCCATGGGGTTTGTTATAAAGAACCTAATTGTGCCAGAATTCAGAACAGATGCAAAAAAAAAAAAAAAAAAAAAAGGTTGGGTAACTGAGTTCAGTCAGTGCAGGACTACAGAGGCTTTTGAAGCATACACATGCTTGCTTGCATGAAAACAAATATTTTACCCACACTCCAGATAGTTGGTAGTCTAGTTACAAGAGATTTCAAAATAGACTGGCCAGGGTTTGGCCAGGGGTCCTCAAAGTTTTCAAACAGTGGGCCAGTCCACCACACCCCAGACACCACTGGGGCCCGGACCACAGTCCAAAAAAAAAAAAAAAAAAGGCCAACATGTGGGGGGAGGGAGTGGGGGACCTTGCCGTAGCCCTCCCACTTTGAAGGCCCCACTAGCCAGCATGCTAGACTAGCATGCTGATCATCTGGGCGGTAGTTGGGGGAGTGGGAGAAGCGACATAGCCCACTGCTTTGAACTGCCTCAGCAATAGAAGCAGCTGCAGAGGCTGGCTTGCTCACAAAGCAGGGGGTAGGTGGGGGTTGCAGTTGGTCCTGGGGGCCGGATTCAGGACCTTGGGGGGGCGCATCCAGCCCCGGGGCCCTAGTTTGAGGACCCCTGGCTTAGACTGCTGCAAAACCACAAGACATGTGGTCAGTATGATCAGGTGGCCATGTTTTGTAATGGCCGAAGAGATTAACAAAATAGTAATTGTGTTGGCAGGAATGCTCACCCATGGGTATTCTTTCCCATTCACATATTTATATAAACATCCATAAAATTATCCCTGAGGCATAGCTTACCAGATTCTCTACAAGCTGCAATACTTGGGAAACAAACCTTTCTCTGCCTGCCCATCTCAAAAAGGTACCTACTGGATTTAGTCCATCTGTTCTGATTTAGAATTCTGATATCTTTGTGTGTGTGTAAATGGATGGGTGTGGGCAGAACAGGGTTGCACAGAAGCCACTAACTGGAGGCACTGTGCTGTCACAGCTGAGAAAAAGCAATCCCATGATTCCAGATTTTTCCTTGGAGACTAGAGTCACAGAGTCACAGAGGCATAGAGGCATAGAATCATAGAGTTCGAAGTGACCTCAAGGGCCATTCAGTCCCACCTCCTGCCATGCAGGAACCCCTATCAAAGCACTCCCAACATATTGCCATCCAGCCTCTGCTTAAAAACCTCCAACGAAGGAGACTCCACTACCGTCTGTGGCAGCACACTCCACTGCCAAACAGCTCTAAACATCAGGAAGTTCTTCCTAATGTTCAAATGGAATCTCTTTTCCTGTAGGTTGAAGCCATTGCTCCAAGTCCTAGTCTCTGAAGCCATGGAAACCAAACCAGTCCCCTCTTCGATACAGCATCCTTTCAAGTATTTAAACATGTCTATCATATCCCTTCTCAACCCATTTTTGTAAGACATTGCTTCCAGACCTTTAACCATCTTGGTTGCCTTCCTCTGAACCCATTCAAGGTTGCCAACATCCCCTCTAAATTGAGTTGCGCATAACTGGACACAGTACTCCAGGTGGTGTCTGACCAGAGCAGAATAGAGTGGTACTAGCTCTTTCCTTAATCTAGACACTATGCTTCGGTTGACGCAACCAAAAATAGCATTTGCTTTCTTCGCTGCCGCGTCACACTGCTAACTCATGTTCAGTTTGTGGTCCACCCAAACTCCCAGATCCCTTTCGTATATACTATTCTCCAGCCAGGTGTCTCCCATCCTATATCTATGCAATTCATTTTTTTCTGCCTAGAAGCAAGTTGTTTTTCAGCCTTTTGCATGTGGCATCTTATCAGCACAGAGAACCACAGAGAGTGAGCTGGTACAGAAGTCAAAATATCAACATGCCTTTGCTGGGAAAGCAAGGAGTCACTCTCAAGGGAACTTGGAGCGGAAAGCAGAAGACAGAGACTTGATGAATATGCAGATTGCTATGCCTACCTAGATGCTCTAAGCACATCCAATCTCGCTTGATTTCAGAAGCTAAGCAGGGTTGGGCCTGGTTAGTACTTGGATGGGAGACCACCACAGAATACCAGGTGCTGTAGGCGCCCGGAGTAGGAACTGGCAAACCACTCCAGTATTCCTGCCAAGAAAACTCCATGGACATGGGGTCACGAAGAGTTGGTCATGACTATAATGACAAAACACACACACACACACACACACACACACACACACACACATGCTGTGATTGGTTAAACACCTCAGAGACGGGAAGATGGAAGGACATTATTTCTAATGAAATGCTGGTTTTGAAGAGAGGTAGAGAGACTTAGAAAATTTGGGCTATGGCTTTGTTTTAGAGGCTTTTAAGTCTTGCAGCCAAAATAGGGTTTGTAGTCCATAGTAGTAGCATCATTTAATTAGAATGTTATTATTTCCCTGGGATGGTACTTTTAAAAACATGCTACCAAACCATTCTGTTTTCTTTTCTTTTTTCTTTTGGACTTTTTGCCTTACTTTTAAATGATCTCGAGATTTTTGTACTTTTACATAAAGACCCTTACATGTTATCAAGGAGTGTTTTTTTACCAGACAGAGTGAGTGAAGCTAAAGCCAGTGTCTATGCCAGAACAGATATTTTGTGGTCTTGGAACTTTGGGACAAGTTTCTAATTGTCCTCCCCGACTAGGTGGTTGTACTTTTTAAAAAAAGTGCACACCCAGAAGTTTAAGTTGGGGAAGCTAAGCCCAGGAGAAGCAGAGGCATAGATCCATGCACCTTCCTGCATTCTGAGGGACCTAGGATCAAATGTGGTGGAATTTTAAGGTGCAAATTTGCTATTCATTAGCTCCCCAGCAAGTTGGATAATCTTAGGAACCTGGCTTGTTCAGAGGCTTGTCAGAGATCGTCTGATCACCAACTTTAAGAGAAAACCAACCCATTCCTGCAGTGGCCCAAACAATGCCCATGTGATCAGCTTCTAAGATGTTTTCTGGTGTTGGAATGAAACTCATACGCCTTGGGCTGAGCTCTGATCTTTCACGTATAAGAAATCTAGATGCAAATCTACTTGTCAGTCAGCTGGTAGCCTTTCAACTCTCAAGAGTTAAGTAACTGCCAGTAAGTTGTCTTTCATCTTTCTGGGCTAATTCATGTTTTGCATTTATACCGATCTTTATGGGTTTCTCATCATAACTGCCAGGTTCTCACTTTCTTTGTAAATTGCAAAATGGGTGGCCATTTACATGCAAATTTCTCCTACGTGGAACATTGTCATTATCCATATTTTATTATGTGGGTTATAAGATGATCCTTCCTACCTTGCAACTCTTTTTACCCATAAGGCTTCCAGTAAAACAAACACAAATCACACAAAAAACTAATTAAAGGCTTTGTGCTCAGATGAGAATGAAGAATCTGACATGCACAGTGATTCCTGCCAGACTGGGAGATATGTGGACACAAAAATGAATTTGATGAGTTGGGGCAGGATCTCCCAGAGAAGATGCTGGTTTGGTTCTTCCCTGAGCAGTTTTAACATTCAGCTCACATATTTATCCTGGGAATCACATTTTCACTGTGTAAAGCAGAGTGAACAGAGCAAGCAGTCTCATGACTGGAAAGCAGCACACATTTTTCTTGCTAAAAACTTAAAAAAACAAATTATAAATGTGACTTATTTCTGGGGGTAACAACCAGGAATCACTGTCATTTTCAGTAGGTGTGAGCATTCTGGAAGTACCTCTTTGGTCACTACTGAAAAGAAGAATGTTGTTTAAATCTTGATCTTCAGGGCTGTGTCTTGTGCAACAGTGAGATCCCCAAAAGCAGTGTTAAAAGGTTCTGGTTCTGCGGAAAAGCTCAGCTCCAAACTTTGAACAGTCACTGCCATGTTAGGTAGACAAACGGCATCAATACTTTGAATTGTGCAGGTTCCTGAACAAGTCTGGCAAAGGCCAATGCTTGTACAAGACAGAAAGGATTGGAAGAATGGCCAGCCTAACTGAAGACTTCTGGGAGTTCTGGTCCACAGTGTAAGTTTTTCAAGCTCTAATTCAGATGCAGAGTTGAGGATGAGAGGAAAGGCTATGACATACTTGATGAAATACCACCACACAACACACACCTTTGTAATTCATTGTTAGGCACAGATAAGGGTGAGCCAAGGCAAACCAGCAATGAACAATGTTTGTGTGTGCAACTGAAAAATCCGGTTCTTGACTCCATGGGAGGCTTTTGGCTTTCCTGCCAGAAGTCATCAACCAAGTGGTGCCAAACGTTGATCTACCCAAGTAAGAAAGGCATGGCTATCTTTTGCTCTAAGGATCAGTGGAGCCAAAGGAGGAATAATGCTGATGTCCACATTTCCCTTGGCATTCTGGGGTGGCAAGTCATGTGTCTAAGTACATGAATGCAATGATCTTACAGCTACCCACACCAGTTCAGACAACCATGTTCTGTGAAGCACATGCCTAACACCCTTCTCTCACGTCTTCCCTATAACCAGTCCATGACTTAAAACAACTTAAATAAGTAGTTTACCAATTATAATAAAAAGGAAAGGTGCCATGTTAGGAAAGGTTTGTGTTTTAATTTTATTTTAATCACAATACTATAATGACATCAGAATAAAGTGGAGTTTGATCACATTAACATGGGAATAAGCACCCTTCTGTTGTAAAAAAAAGGGGGGGGCAGTATATTTTAATGACTATAACAGTGTTGGCGAACCTATGGCACGGGTGCCAAAGGTGGCACTTTCTGTGGGCACCCAACATCGCCCCTTCACAGCCACCTGTATTCGGGTTAAATGGCTGTACTGGCACTTTGTAAAAAATTAGTGGGTTTTGAATCACAGTTTGGGCACTCAGACTCTAAACGTTTCGCCTTCACTGACCTATAATGATGCACATGTCTGTCCGACTGCTCTGGATTATAAAATGGTGTTCAAAATTTGAAGAATGCTGTGGCAACCAGCACAAGGCTGGCTTCTCCATGCCAGCTCCAGCGCTGATACTGTGCCTGTTTGTCACTTGCCTTCATCAGTAGCCACTTTGGTGGTGACCATTTATTTTCTTCTTGTGGTTCTAGACCTTCCTTCAGGAACTGAAGATTACTGGACCTCAGTCCTGAGGGCTGATAATTTCCTAGCCATATTGAGAACTATTATCTTGTGTGTGGGTTTGTTATGTTTATATACAATATATTGGCCAGTATCCAATTCAGCAAACAGAGAGCAAAAGAGCAATGGTGTTAAGTGTCTCCCCTTTGCCGGGTTCCCTGTTGCGCATCAGTCAGGTGGCTATGCTGGTGATCAGTATGAGACCAGGCTAGTTATGGAACATTTGCCAAAATGGAGAGAAGGCTTATGCCAATTGCCCTTCAGTTTGGGATTTGCTGATACTAGGGTACTGGCCACAATTTTATTTTTTTAAAATAAACACTCCAGCTGTTCATTCTTCTTTCTTTTCGTTCCCCTTTGTCGCTCTTATAACTATGGCCAGTTTATGCTCCTGCAGGTTTTTGCTGCTACCACAGACTGAATTCACCCACTCATCATTCTGCTAGGTTGTAAGGCAGGGGTGCCCAAACTTTTTGTAAGGAGGGCCAGATTTGGTGGCTGAGAATGTGTCAGGGGCCGGTTGCTCCCCAACCCTGCCACCCCACTGCAAGGCCCACCCACTGACCCATAAGCCCCACCCACTGACCCCTTGCAACCCCACCCGCAAGAAGGAAGGTGGGGACCAAGGGAGGGAGGAAAGAAGGAAGGTGGGGACCAAAGGAAGCACAGGGAGCCGTGGCCACCTCAGGGGAATGTGTGGGTGAAGGAGGGAGGGGTGGGCCAGGCAGCCGCGGGCCACTCAGAATGGCCTGATGGGCCGGCTTTGGCCCCCGGGCTGGACTTTGGGCAGGCCTGTTGTAAGGCATCTGCTTGCATTTGGTAGCTCTCATACCTCTTGAAGTATGGAAGGTGAAATTGGTTGAAAGAGGATAGTGCTGCTGTATGCTTCTGCTCACTTCTTTTGCATTGCCCAGAAAAACCATCTGTTTTTCAGATCCTTACAGAGAAAAAGTACGACATCCTGAAATCTGGACGCTACGGCATCTAGTTAACCATGGAGCAAAGCCATATTCCTTGGCGTAAACATTTTTCAAAAGTCTTTTGACTGCTTCTGTAATCAAAGGTGTTTTAGTAAATTGTTTTAGCAATCATGAGAGAAAAGAAAAGAGCTGTCCCCTTATGGACTGATTGCTGGTTAAAGAACAGGAAGTGTAATAGGAAAAAAAATCTTTTTATTGATTACTTTCTCCCTGTACTGAGGCCCCAGGCAGCAGTTGGAAAAAGAACATGTTTCCAAATGGAGGGAGGAAAGGGGCTGTCTCTCTCTTATGATCTGAATTGGGATCAATCCTTTTTCAAACTTGTTCATGGTTGACTGAGAGTTAAATGTGAGTATGAGACCTCAACACTGGCTCAAAATTACATCAAAGTATTGATGGTGGTGAAATCAAAAGGGACATCAAAGAGCTTCAGAACGGTTGTCTCTAAAATGTGTGGATGAGCATTAAAATGGCAAGGGTGGATCAGTGTAAGCAAGTGTAAAATCATGCACGGTAGGGGGATAATAGCATCAGGCGTCCACTGATGGGGAGCGAGGAGCCTAAACTGACTGTGATTGACCAGAATAATGATCTTGGCATCGTGCTGGGACAAATAAATAGAAATGTCAACCTATTGTGAGGCAGCTGTGAAAAAGATGAATTCCGTGTTTGTGATCATTAGGGAAAGGATCAAATATAAAGATGCCAATATTGTAATGCCTTTATGTCAATCTATGGTGTGAGTACAGTTGGAAGACATTGTGCAGCTCTGGCAGTTCCTTTTCAAAATATATATTACTGGGCTGAAAAAAGTGCAGAAGAGAACTGAAATGGTAAGGGGGCTGGAGCCACCCACCTAAAGATACCCATTTGGGGCTTTCTAGATGAGAAAAAGTTAACTAAGCAGGGATATAATAATGGTTTCAGAGCTGCAAGTAACTCACTATTTACTTGCTGACAGGGTTACATATATTACAATGGCAGTGGCTAAATTTTGTGTGGCTGCTATGGCATGCCGTAAGATGATGTCCTTATCTGAATCCTAAATTCCCAGAGCCTTAGTAGCTTGTGGTTTTATATCTGTTATTTTAATTGTTATATATATTTAATATTTTAATTGCAATGTTTAAGCATATTACTCCTTGTAATCCTTTTATAGCCATTTTAGCATATTTAATTTATTAGTATATCTATCTATAAATTTTACTCCTGTTTGGTTTTACAAGATTTCTAATATTTGACTGGACATTGATGCCCATATGTATTATTTGTATTACTCCTTATGTTAGATTGCACATCTAATACTTTGGTCTAAGACCGTAAATAAATAAATACTGAACACTCGTGGAATGTACTTCTGAGAAGGCATTGGAAGGATTGTGCTTTGATTTTCGTATTCTGTTCAAAATCTAAGAGACACATTTTGATCGTCCAGATTTGAGCCCAATAATTACTGAAGGTAGATCTGCACAGATCCTATTCTCAGATAGGAGAAAGCAACATTTCTCAGGCAAAGCAGCTGAAAATCTCCCATCTCCCACCCATCCTTACAGGCCTTGAGATCAGACCTGCAAGGTCAGGAATACAGATGGGGAAAAGAGATTACACTGGAAAATGGCAGAACCAGAGGGAATACCTGACTAGTGCTTGATGCATGCTCAAAGTCAGCTCAAATGTACCTCTTGAAGGTCTTATCTCCCCATGAACGGACACACCAGCAGCACAGATCAGTGAGAAACTCTCCTGCCTTTCAGAAGGGGTGGGTAAATAGAGAGCCAGTGGAGATGGCAGCAACAGGGACTTTGCAGCCATTATTCCTGTTTTCTCTGGTCTTTCCTTTGTATCATAAGGTAACATGAGTGAGGATAAATTTAAGTCCCAGACAGATTTATATTAATGAATTGATTAAAAACAAATTATTCTTCTATTACCCACAGAACTAATTTGGTTTATTTCAATCTATTGTTGATCTCTGGGAGGTGTTATAGAGTGCAGTAGGGTGTGAAAAGAGGAGTTGGAGGGAACTTCAGTATGCTTTCTTCTGGCGATGGAACCTAGAGTCTTTCATTAAAGCTGAATGATGGGAGATGGAAGCGGTTCCTAAAAAGATGGAGGCAAAAAGGAGTTGAGTCGTGTGGCCATCACAAACACAATTACAAAAATAGGTTACAGGCGATGCTTTCATAGGCCACTATTAAAAATAAAAAAGGAACATTCCAAGCTTTCGAGTGCAGTCAATCACCCTTATTCAAAGCAGGTCCCAGAAGTTCAGACATGGTGAAAGATGTTCTTCACCAGGAGATTACTTTTAAAGTCCTTATTTAGATGATGTTCTTAAAATCCATGGCTAGATGTTGTGGTAGCCTGCAGGACAGGTTTCTTGTTGGAGGCAAGCAGGGGAGTTGTAAAAGGCTGTTTCTTAAGTCACACCCCCATTTCTAAAAAGATGGCTGTCTTTACCGTACAGATTTCTGGAGGATAAGTTTATAGTTGCTAATCATGATGGATGTTACTTTCAGTATGCGAGGCAGTATGTTGGGTGTTGGGAACTGTGAGTGAAGGAATACAATTGCCTACATGTTTGGCATGAAGGGCTCCAGTGAGTTATCTGGGTGACCACAGGGTAAAGAAGACACCGGAGCTTTGTCAGGGGGTGGGGAGCTGCCTAGGGAGGAGGGAATGACTTCTCCCCACTCCCTATCATTGGACCTCTTCTGAAAAATCTGCAGGGGTGTGTGTACGTGAACTGGGAAATTGGCCTTGCTCCTCCTTCCCCTTCTCCATGTCAGGAAAGGGAAGGAGGCATGGACACCCTTCCTCTAGTTTTTGAAGTGCCAGCTGAAGTCCCAGCTTTAGGGCTGAGTATACAGACAGCTTTGCATGACATTTGGCGGAACATGTGGGAGGATAAATGGCACGGAATGGGAATATTTGCTGTTCTCCATCGTGGCCTTCGTGAAGCCACACAGATGGGTTTCCCAGGCACCTTAGCGCTAGAGGTTGGACTTTCCTAGCAACAGGAAAGATCGTTAGTCTCCGCCCACCCGCACCGCGCATGTGCGAGCAGGTTCCCGCCCAAACGCCTCAGTTCCCTCTTACCGCCACACTAAGAGGTCACGTCTAGTTAGTTTCCTGCTTGTTTCTACTCCTGCGTGTTTTATGGCCTTTCAATCTCTGTTTAAGCGCTGCACAGGCTGCAACGGGAAGATCCCCAACTCAGACGGGCAGCAAAAGTGTCTCTTCTGTTTGGGGGAATCCCATCGACTGGACAACTGTACCATCTGTAAGGGCTTCAGTTCACAGGCCCTTAAAAATCGTCGTGTGCAGCTGAATACTTTTCTTTTGGAGAGAGCCCTCCGTCCTACTTCTATGGAGTCCACTCCATCCCATTCGGCTTCTGAGTCTTCTTCCTCCGAGCTACACCGCAAGAAGGAATCTAAAAAGCATCTTCCCATTCTTGACCGTTTGTGGGAAAAATCCTCCTCAACCTCGACGGTACCGAAATCCAAATAGTCCTCAAGGGTTTCTGATCCTGCTTCCAAGATGGTATCGCTTTCCACCAAGGAACCTTCGCCTCAGGAGTCCTCTGCTTCCGACGTGATTGTGCTCGAATCCGATCCAGCGTCTTTACCTCCGGGCCAACTAAGACCCAAGTATGAACCTCTCTTCCCATCGGGATCATCATCTGCCGAATCTTCCGATGATGAGGAGCCCCCTAATATTTCTAAAATGGCGGACCTTTTCACTGGAGTCCCTTCGGTTGCTGAAATGATCCAACAAGCCTTGTCGGCTTCAACGCAGGTGCCTATGGAAGGCCTGGCCTCGGACGCCATTTTTTCCTTACCTGCGGATTTGGATGAGCTGAATGTCAGCCACGGTGGGACGCCGAGTGCACCCTTACTTACGCCGGATACAGTTGCCCGGCAATCTAAGAAGGCTCAGTTACACTGACACCGAAATCCTTCGATGGAGCCTCGAGTTTCTTCGGCTCCGGTCTCTATCCATGCCGACTCGCCTTCTCCAGCTTTAACCTCTCATTCCGACCCGGGCTTGGGCCCTCAGACTGAACTTTCTGTACTGTCTGCACCGTCTGCCCTTTCGGTACCAACTGTGCCAGTGGCTGCTTTACCAACACCATTATCCACACCGGCTCTTCAACCCGGCTTAGCCCCATCGGTTCCGACCTGGGGTCAACCACCGTCTACTTTATCGGTGGTTCCAACTCCGGTTTCGGCTTCCACCTTTTCAGCTGCGTCCGCCTCGATACTTACCCTGGCTCGTACCTTGCAATGCTTATTGCCTCCGATGGCCTTTCACGCTGGCTTTTCAGCCGGTGCACAACAACCACTATCTCGATCACATCCTGTTCAACCTGGCCTCTTGTCGGCGCCTATTCCACCTTCGACAACACAAGCCTCAATGCCGGTACCGACTGTTCCTCCTCCTCAACCAGCCTCCGTTCCGAGTCTTACTGCACCAATTACTTCCACGGTTCTGACCATTTCTCTACCAGCTTCCACCGCTCCTCCCGGTCCAAAGAAAAAGAAGCGTAAAGCCTCTGTGCCTGATGCATCAGCTTCGACGCCAGGTTCTTCGGCTGCTATGCTTCCTCCGCTACCAAAGTTCTCCATTAAGTTTGATGGCTCGCAATGGTTGCTTCAATCAGATTCTTCCCCATCAGCTGCGAGAGCTGCACGGCCGTCTTCTCCTGGGTCTCGCTCCAATGCATCATCTGCTTCTGAGGGGGAGCCCGATGATGACTCTATACAGTACACCACTTCACCTGATATTCCAACATTGGTGAGCGTTCTCCGCCCTCCTCATCTGAGGTGATGCAGAATTATTCTAATTTTGTCCTCCGCATGGCTAAATCTATTGATTTACCTACTCACCATCCTACACCTAGACATACCGATCACATCTTCGGTAGAATCTCCAGTGAAGATACCTCACCGGTTCATCTCTCCATGTTTCCGTCTTTCCTTTCCATGGCTGAGGAGTCCTTTAAGAAGATTTCCCCCCTTTCCGTCTTGCGACAAATTGAAAGCCTTTACAAAATTCATGATGAGAAAGCTTTATTTCTGGCAAAGCACCCCCCTCCGAACTCAGTGGTAGTTGTCTCATCTCAAGTCCAGTCCCGATCCAAGCAAGTTCCGATCCCTCCGTCTTGGGAAGGATGAAAGTTGGACACTTTAGGTAGGGGTATCTATTCCTTTGCTGCTCTCTTATTTAAGATCTCCAATTATCAGGGAGCTATTCGAGCGTACCAGCGTGAACTTCTCTCCCATCTTCAGCCGTTGTTGGAGCTGATACCTGAAGATAAGCGCTTGGATGCCTCGACCATAACTGATGAGGCCATGACTTTAGCGGCACAACAAATGCGCTCCCCCGCCATACTTTTGACTGCTCCTCTAAAGTTCTGGGCGCCGCGATCACCCTTCGTCGCCATGCCTGGTTACGGTCTACTGGCCTGATGGAAGAACATAAAGCCTACATTGAACAATTGCCCTTTGAAGGGGACAGTTTATTTCACCTTTCCACCGACAACGTTATGGAGGATCGTCAAAAGAAACAAAATGCGGCCAAACGACTGAACGTTGTTCCTCAACGGAAGCAGCAGCCCTTTTGATTTCAATCCTGATGTTCTTCGTTTTGTCCTGGTTTCCAATCCTCGTACTTCAGGCATCAATCACGAGATAGGGCCTCGCAACCATCCTCCTATTCGTCTTTCTGCTCGGTTAAAGGAAAATCCTCCAAGTTCTCCTCCTCTACTTTCTCTAAGCCTAGAGATCGCAAGCCAAAGGAGGAGTTCTGACCGTCGGTCTGCAACTCGTCTCTCCTGTTTTCTTCCCGCTTGGCAGTCCATAACATCAGACAAGTGGGTGCTGTCGGTGATTTCTCATGGTTACCGCCTCGAGTTCAAGGTGTCCCCCCCTGTTGGCAACGTTCTTATCACCTCTCCCACTGATTGTCTCCTCGATGAAATATCCGCCCTCCTTGCTAAGGCCGCGATAGAACCAGTCCCTCTTTGCGACGTCATCACTGGACACTTCTCCAGATATTTTACCGTGCCGAAAAAGGATGGCGGTCTTCGATCCATCATGGACCTTTGGATGCTAAACCTGTTCCTGCACGTTCCAAAGTTTCGCATGGTTACTTTGGAGAAGGTTATTCAGTTTCTTCGCAGAGGGGATTGGTTCAGTGTGGTGGACCTCAAAGATGCCTACTTTCATGTCACCATCCATCCCGATTATCATTGGTACCTGAAGTTCGCCATTGGCGACTCCATCTTCCAATACTCCGCTCTTCCATTCAGCCTGGCCACAGCGCCGTGAGTATTTACCAAATGCATGGCACCTGTTGCGGCTTATCTGTGCACTCGCGGGGTCCTCGTATTTCTGTACCTGGACGACTGGTTGGTGGTCGCAGAGACCCGGGATCAAGTCTGCTCTCACATAGACTTTGTGTTGCATACTCTATCCCGTCTGGGTCTTCAAGTGAACGAAGAGAAGTCGATCTTAGCACTTGTCCAGGCAGTGACTTACATCGGTGGCGTCCTGAATTCCGAGGTGGCCAGAGCTTATCCTCCAGCCAGCAGAATAGACTCCATTCTCTCTCTACTTCCGCTCTTCCATCCCGAGGCTTCGGTTCCGGCTCTGTCCATCCATCGGCTACTGGGGTACATGGCCTCAACAACTTCTGTTGTATCCCATCCGAGACTGAAAATGAGGTATCTTCAGGCTTGGTACCTCTCACATTTCAACCCCCTGACCAACCCTCCCTCCAAACTTCTATGGGTTCCCCTGTCCCTTCCGAGTCGTCTCACCTGGTGGTCCCACAGGGCAAACCTTCTCTTGGGTCGTCCCTTTTGAGCGCCGCTCCCCACAATTCAAGTTACCACTGATGCGAGCACCCTCAGCTGCGGAGCCGTTTGTCTCTATATGACTGTGAACAATCTTTGGTCCGCACAGGAGAGGACCTTACATATCAACCACCTGGAGCTTTTGGGTATTTTCAAAGCTTGCCGGTCTTTTCTTCAACACCTGACAGGCAATGTAGTGATGGTAGTGACAGACAATACTACTGCCATGCACTATGTGAACAAGCAATGTGGTACGCATTCCTCTCAGCTCTCACAACTCTCTATTGCCTTTTGGGAGTGGTGCATTCTTCACAACATTCATCCTGTGGCCGTTCACTTACCTGGCGAGCAAAACACAAAGGCGGACACTCTCAGCAGAATGATGCTGTCTTCTCATGAGTGGGAGTTGCATCCCCCCACATTTCAAAGTCTCTGCAACAGGTGGGGAACCCCCCAGATGGACCTTTTCGCCACTCCAGAGAACACAAAATGCGTAAAGTTTTGCTCCAGAGCGGGGAAAGGTCTTCAATCGCTAGGCGACACTCTGACTATCCCATGGGGCTGCCATCTCCTGTACCCCTTCCCTCCGGTTCCCCTACTACACAAGGTTGTGGTGAGAATTTATCAGGAGCATCCCAACCTGATTTTGATTGCTCTGTGGTGGCCTCGACAGTCGTGGTTCGCTCCCCTCTTCTGTGTGGCTCATTCATACCTGCGTCTCCCCACGATTTCAGACCTTCTTTCCAAGGACCACGGGAAAGTTCTTCACCCAGACCTCCAATGCCTCCAGTTGACAGCTTGGAGGATCAAGCCACCATAGATCGGATTCTAGCCTCATCTAAGAAACCTTTCACTCTGCGTTTATATAATTACAAGTGGAAGAGATTTTCGCAGTACTGTCTGCTTCATAATTTCTCCCCGATCAACCCTCCCTTACAACAGATCCTTCAGTATCTCCTTCACGTAAAGCGATCTGGCCTAGCGCTTTCATCTGTCAAGGTGCATCTTTCTGCCATTGTCACCAATCAGCCACAGGGCTCTTCGGCTTCTCTATACTTCAGACACCCACATCTGAAATCCTTTTTGAAAGGACTTCAGAACACCTTTCCAGACCGTAGACCGATCCCTCCTCAATGGTCGCTTACTCTGGTCCTCCAGCTTCTCATGCGCCCTCCCTTTGAACCTATGGCCACATGTGACCTTCGGCTCCTCTAATTTAAGATGGCCTTCCTCTTGGCCATCACTTCTGCACATCGTGCAGGTGAACTTTGCGCCCTACGCTGTGACCCATCTTTTCTGCAATTTTACAAGGACAAGGTTGTTGCCTACCCTGACGTTTCCTTTCTACCTAAGGTAGTTACACCTTTTCATTTGTCCCAGCCTATCTGTCTACCAACATTCTTCCCTAACCCGTCTACGTCCTTGGAAAAGGACTTGCATTTGTTGGATGTTCGGCGAGCTCTTGCCTTCTATATTTCTAGGACCGAGTCCTTTCGTTCTACGCAACGTTTATTTGTGTGTTACAACCCTAGTTCCAAAGGGTCACCAGTTTCCCCTCAACATTTTTCACATTGGATCACCTCCAGAATTGAACTTCCTTATCAGTTAGCAAAACTGCCTGTCCCAGTACCATTTCGAGCTCATTCCACCAGAGCTATGGCCTCTTCTGTGGCTTCCCTTAAAGGTGTTTCTTTGACTGATATATGTAACACAGCGACGTGGTCTACCCCATCCACCTTTGTGAAGCACTACAGGATGGATACTCGTGTGTGCTCCTCTACGGCCTTTGGGTGAGTTGCCTTGTCCTTTGCATTGGCGTGACTACCCTCCATCCTGTGAGTATGCTTGTAATCACCCATCTGTGTGGCTTCATGAAGGTCACGATGGAGAAGAACCAGTTACTTACCTGTAAAGGTGGTTCTTCGAGTGGACCTTTGTGAAGCCACACAGCACTCGCCCTCCTCCCCACAATCCGTCACGCTGTGGCACTATCTTGCTGTCACGCGGGCGGTAATGAGGGAACTGAGGCGTTTGGGTAGGAACCTGCTCGCACATGCGTGGTGCGGGTGGGAGAAGACTAACAATCTTCCCTGTTGCTAGGAAAGTCTGACCTCTAGCGCTAAGGCGCCTGGGAAACCCATCTGTGTGGCTTCACGAAGGTCCACTCGAAGAACCACCTTTACAGGTAAGTAACTGCTTCTTATATCTGATCACAGATCAAAGTAGATACACTTCTTTTCTCTAGCTATTTTTCAGATTTATGGCATATTGGGTGAGTGGGGGTGGGGGGCAGTTGTCTGAGGACCTCTGCAGGATGGAGGTTTGTCATAAATAATTTAAAACCAAGAAAAACTTTAAAGGCTGAAAAACCCTTCCTCCCCCCCCCCCAAAAAAAAAGAAGTTACTCTCCCAAAGACTGTAACAGGGCAAGAAGGGTGCACACTCGCGCACGCGCGCGTGCACACACACACACACACACACACACACACACCACTTGCTAGACTGCCCCTATTTCAGCCCCAAAGAGGAGGCTTGCTGTCTTCAGAGCAGATGGCTCAGGGAAGCGAGAGCAGCTGCAATCATGGTGGCTTGTGTTCATGTCTCTACTGCTTAGCACTCCTACTAAGCACGTGTGCATCAAATGGTGGGCCACCTTTTCCTGTATTCGATTTTGAGAGCCAAACTCCATGTTTGATAACATATGTCTTCCCTGTTGTTGCTCTGTTGTTATTGTTTTCTTCTCCAACATGACTTCTGAGGAGATAGGAGGCTGAGGTGTCAGACTTGCCAAGGAAGCCTGCACTGACATTCCACGTGCTAATGAAAACACAACGCCCTCTCTCATACAAGATCTGGTGCTGAATGTAAGCATGTGGAAAGACAAACAAGTGACATCCAGCACTTAATAAAATTTCATTTTAGCTATCTTATAGTTTTGCCCTTACTGATGGCACAGGTATTGGAACAACAATGAAAGTTATTCAACAGTGGAATCAACTGCTAGGGAGAAGGTAGACTGGACTCTCAACCAGTGAAGAGATTTTTACCCTGAGATTGGATGTCCATTGGGCACCTATCAGGGGCACTTTAGCTGTAGATTTCCTATACTATGCTATGACTTGATGACAAACCTCCACCATGCAGAGGTCCTCAGGCCCGATATGCCATAAATCTGAAAAACAGCTAGAGAAAAGAAGGATAAATTATTATCATGTTTAAATTATATTTTACTGTGGCATTTACTTTTATGTTCAGAAACCATTTCAGGACCTCAAATATTAAGTAAAAAAAGAAATAAGTAAGGATGTTTTCTTCACATCAAGTGCAAACAGTATAGGATGAGCCGATACACACTCCTTCAGCAGAATATACAATAATGCAAAACATATCAGATAACGTAGCTCAGAAGAATCATTGATGGTTGATTTCACAATCTTGTGGATCAAAAAGAACAGGAGAGAAAGGTACTGCAGCATAGAAAATTTTCCTCTGAATTGTTAAGACAGTTGAGCTCACACATCACAACAATATTTCTTTCAGTTTCTCTCTTGGGTAGAAATAAAATATTTTTTGAAAATGGATGGTTCCCATGGTTCCAAGGCAATAAGACTCCATTAAAAATAGATCTATGTGCTTGCAGCAGATGGTAGAGTGAAGCTGGGGACACAAAATGCATGGCACATGTTCCGCAGATAAATAAACATCAGCTTCCAAATTGCACATTGCAAAATGAAAATGAAACCGCCCACCCGCCACCCCCTGGTTCTCGGCTACCATCTGGTTTCATTCAATCAAATATGTCTTACTGTGTAAAAGATTTCATTGTTTCTCATCACAGAAGCTGAATCCCGGCCTTTGGGTTAGTAAAACAATGAATAATCAGCAGAGGCCAGCCGTGAGAAGCCTGCCACATCTACATATCCCTGTATATGTGGGACCAAATTCCATTCCACGTACATTTTCAGCACGGACACTTTTCTTACTAAAAGAAAACTATATGCTCATAAAATTCCAGAAAAGGAACACGGTGGATGGATTTATGTAAATTAATATAAGAATCTGTATTAGTATAATTCATATAATTAATTATAATTTTTAGTATGTGTGGAAACATGTTCGTCATGTCGGAGGAATATTGGTTTATTCTTACAGTGTAAAGACACACTTGGGACAAAAGCCCACTAAGTTTGCATTCTGCACCTTTGTGGAGTAAGTCCAGTTTCTTTCATTTTGTTGGGGAGGCAGAAATCCAGGTTAAACATGTGAGAATAGGTCAAATAATATTTCAAGTATGGTAGAGGCAATTTGAGCACATCTGAAGTTGAATGCAGCTGCCTATACAAGCAACAGGCAAGAGCAGAACCTGGGAAACGGGATGAGCATTTTGGCAGTGAGCCTAAGCCCCTCCCACTTCCTCAGTGTCCACCCACCACCTTGCTATATTCAGCAAAAAAGAGGGCCAGAGGAGTTCTGCTTTCATCTACTAGACTAAGACTAGAATGTACAAAGTGATCAGAGACACTGGTTTACCAGGGCCCCTAGTTACTTCTATTTTATTCATTGTTTTTTTCCAGAATACACAGAGTTTCAAAATTCCATTTGAAACCTGCTTTTACAAGGCAGTTTGAATATTTTGTTCTTTCAAAATAACTTTTTTTTACAAGGGCAATAATTCTGATTTTACAAGCATCTTAATACCTAGAACTTTATTCTCAAACTTCAGTTAATTTTTTAAAAAGTAACATATTAGCTGCTGCTTTAGAACCATTCAATAACATAGTAAAATGTTGTATTGTTCTATAGCAACAGTCTTCATTCCCTAGATCACTCTCCAGCTTAATCCTGGGACACGGAAATTAGTTAAGAAACCTGCATAAGTGGCATTTCTCCAGGTTTTACAGCTGAAGGCTTAACTTGCTGATTCACAAACTGTAAGAAGACAGGGGGATAGAATCAAAGAACAGCTTATACAGTACACAGTATGGTAGAAGTCCTATTTATTGGAAAAAAATTAATATATTTGCTATAAAATCTGTAATAGTAATGCAATTGGATACTTACTCTTGGATGCATAATCCTGAATATTACATACCAAATACAATACAGTAACACTGCCTTACCCTTTATTTACACATTTATGAAAATCAATATGCAATCCATGTTAAACGAACTCAGAATGGAGAATAGTTACATTAGAAAAATAATAATCTGGATAAAGCATTCTCAAGGAATTCAATCACATTTTTCAGGCCTCTCGCAATAAGGCAAAACTCCCTGGTACAGCAGATAACTTAATTTACAAAATACAATAACTGTCGAGACACATTTTCAAGTTTGCTTTTGGTATGCTTTCTTTCACTGCATAATCACTTTTTTCTTCTTATTATTAAACGGAAAGACTCTTAGGAATGGAACTTGAGGAAGATCTACCACATATTATATATAAATTTCTGGCGCTTAGTAACTGGAAATCCTTCATTCTCTTTGCTCAGTGAGCTACGTTTAGGAGCATGTTTCAAAGAATGACATCATTACGATTGTAATATCTTCTTTTGAGTTTTCATAGGAAACAGATTTGTCACATTTCAGAAGCCCGCCCACCCCACTTTTTTTTCTTTTTGGAACTGGCACACAACTACATTTTTTCACAAGAGGACATCACAAATGCAACTAAAACCAGGCTTGGAGCATTCTGAAAATGTCTATGCCAAACCCCATTCTCTTCTTTTAATACTTTGGCCAGCGCCCCTGTGCCCTGCTACCCCAGGAATCACACCACTCAGTTCCAGACCAGGGTCAGGTTGTTTTAATTCCTTCAAAGGCACAGAACTTCCACCTTTTCTCCAGTGTTGCTCCTACACCAGAAAACTCTTGCTTGAACATGCGCGGAAGCCTCATCAAGAGCATCTCTATTTCACTGGCCGAGATCTAGGAAAACAGGAAGGCAAACAGTCAAGCAAAAGGGCCACATTCAGATGGTCTCAAAATGATCCAGGTTCTTTTCCATCTTCAGGGACTTGGGCTATTTCCAACTCAATCCAAAGTGAGCTGGGGGGAAATCTTTCCTTTTATCTCATCTTTTCCCATGTGGTGAAAGAAGAAGCTGGTCCAGCTAGTGAAAACCAGCAACAACTGGCATGCTATTTTTGTTCTCATTATCTTTTCAGAGCGTACCATTTTTAACAAGACTTTCTTTCTTCTCAAAAGTTAGCCCTTTTCTTTTTTGATGCCTTTCCTTCTTAACAAAACTACAAGGTAACACGAAATGTTCTACAGTTGTCCCCTGCCCTTTTGCGGTTCATATACTGTGGTCCCAGTATATCGTGAGTGCGCAGTATATGAAAAAAGTCCCCCTGGGGTAAGGAAGAAAGGCCTTCCCAGGCCCGTTGGAGGCCCCAAAAGTGCTTCCCTGCAAACCAGAAGTGACTTCCGGTAAATCAGAAGTGACCTCCAGATCACTAGAAAGCAGTTTGGGGGCCTCTGGGGGACTGGAAAGTCCCTTGCAGCCCCATTTGGGGCAGTGCCGGGCCTGGAGTAACTACAAGAGCCCTCAGAGAGCCCACCCAGTGCCGACCTGACCCAGCATCTGCATATTGCGGATTTTCAATTATTGTGGGTCGGGTCGGGTCCCTAACCCCTGCAATACATGGGGGTTTACTATAACCTGTTAATGTTAGCTGTCTTGTAGTGGTAATCTGTAGCAAGTTCAATAGCATACCATACTGCTTTTAAAAATGGTTCAAACTCTTTAACTATGGTCAGTGTAAGTGAAACATGTCTCAGTATGGCAAAAAGGAGGCGGGAAGATCATGGGATCCTTTTCCTTCATTGACGAAGGATTTGGCTGCACAGCCTGACTGGAGCAAGCTGGTGCAAACACAATAAGATTGGATAAGGTCAAGTGGAGGTCCTATATCCCATGGGATGCATCTTTGCATTCAAATGTAGTGGCCCTATTTGGTCTGGTATTAGAGATGGGCACGACTAGGGAAAATGACGTTTTCGAGTTGTCGTGTGTCGGAGGCAGCCCGTTTCGGCTCGTTTCCGTTTTTCGCGAAAAATCGCAAAAATTAGTCGGTTCGTTTTTTCGTTTTTTCGTTGTCGTTAGTACTGGTTTTTTTGGGGGGGTAGCGGGCTCCTGGAGGCACCTCTGTGGGGTGGGTGCCTCCTCTGGCCCGCTATAAAGGGAAAGCGGGCTCCTGGAGGCACCCGTGGGTGCCTCCTATCCTCACCCACTAGGAAGGGGCAGCAGCAGGCTCCAAGAGACCCCTCAACATGGGGGTCTCCCCTCCTCACTTGCTGCTGCAAAATGGCATGCATAACCATATATGGCTATGCATACCAGTTGCAGACAGTGAGACCAGTCCACTGGTACGACCCTCCATCAAGACTGGGTCGCACCTGCTGTGTCTCACAAAGAAGGGAATCGTACTTGCGTGTAGTGCAATGCAAGTAGATCTGGCTTAGGTTTAAGGTGGATAAGGGTTAGTGCAAGGGCTAGGGTTAGGCTAGTGACGGGTAAGGTTACGGTGGGCTATTAGGTTGCACCTCTGGGTGCCTCTCTGACCCACTAAGAAGACAGTCTGTGACGTATGGGTAAGGAGTCAAGGATTAGGGTTAGGGGGTTAGGGGGCTAGGGCAGGTTTTAGGGGGCTTTTTGGCACATCCCAGAAGTCTCAGTGGCCAAGTGGCCATGCGATTGGTGGGATGGCTCCAAAAATTTGCATGGTCGTCCCCTCCCACATGGCTGGCCAGGCCACTGGGCCAGCCCATCATTGCGCATTGCGCAGGTGTAAATAAAATAAAATTAAATTAAATTAAAATCAATGGAGGACAGAGGAGGAGAGGAGAGACATTTTGTTGCAAGAAAAAACCCACTGCTACTGTGAAAAATCTGGCAGTTTATAAATTTCCGCGTGTTTCTGTTGTGCTTGTGTGTTTTTGGACCACGATTTCAAAAACAATATTGCGTTCGCCGCCCCATTTTGGATCCCCCGCCCGCACCGCATGGCATGGATTGGCGAGTCCAGCTGCCCAGGACGGGGGGGGGGGAGGCGGGACCCCCCCTCCAGACCAGAAACCACCCCTCTGGTAGGTGCCCTGCACCCTTAGTCAACTTCAAGCAGGCATTTTTCCGCCTGCTTTTTGGCCCGGGAATGGGTGGGGGGAGAGTTTAAAAGTTTTTTCCTGTGCGGCGAGTCCCACCAGAGCAGCCCAGGAAGGACGGGGGATGGGGGGGAGGCCGGGGACCTCCAGAAACAACCCCTCTGGTAGGTGCCCTGAGTCACGGCAGGCATTTTTCTGCCTGCTTTTTGGCCGGGAACCGGGTTTTTTTTTCTGTGCCGCATCGCACAATCGCGCGATGCAAGTAACAAGCACGACAAATCAGACCAAAATTGTTCGTTCGTTGGTTCGAGCTTGAAGTCTGGCGGAGTAATTCCCGTTACCGTTACCGTAGAGTAACGGAACCGAGTAACGGAAACGGAAACGGGAATACCGCTAAGTCGTGCCCATCTCTATCTGGTATACTTTTTTTGGGGGGGGGGATAAAGAAACTGAAGGCCTCCCTCCTGGAATTGGGAGGAGACAGGAGGAGGTAGGGTGGGGGATTTTCTTTTTCTTTTCTTTATAGGCTGAGAAACTAAGGCTGCAAAGAAAAGAACTTCTACCCCACCCACCCACTTGTGTCCTACTTCTAAGAGGAAGCCTTCAATTTTTTTTTAAAAAAAACTGAATTGTTTCCTCCTTGTGAAAAAGGAAATATTTAATTTTCCAATTATTCCATATATCATTAAATGGTTAAGCTGTCTGTTGAGTAACTAATGATATGAAAACTGGGCAGCAAATTGAAGAAGGAAGCTTCAATTTGTCAGCTTGCTTTGGCTCATTTTAAGCAATGAACCAAAAGGGAGCACTTCTACCTGGACTAAAAAGACCCCTCCAGAAATGGGCTGGTTTGGTCCTGCAAAATCATCACCTGATGGCTTGCTTTTATGAGTGAACCAGCTCATCCCCATAGCAGGCACAACAGCCGTCTAAAGGTCCTTGTAGTCACCTCTGAAGAGGGCATTTTGTTCGCCTATACCCAAGAAAAGCATCACTAACGTGTGTTCCATGTTTTTTTATTTTCTCAGCTGCCCCCAGGGAGGAATTGTGTGTGATTTTTTAAATGAGGTGGTGGTGGGAAGATCCTAGGACAATTCTTCACGATGTCCTGTATGGGCAGGTTTTTGGGACTTGTGTTGCTTTTGGGAAGGTGCAATAGTACAATGAATCACTCTAGAGTTGGCCCATTGAGTCTCTAAACGTCCCCATATGGTCTATTGATTCAAACGGGGTCACTCTAGTTCCAACTAATATTAACATAGTAACTTTGGATCAACACAACCTACAGAAGAGTTAACTAACTAAATCCCCATTGACTCAGTTGCCCTCCTCTGGTGTGATTTACTCCTGGTTTTGGCCATTGTGAAGCAGGATCATATTTACTGACATGAGGAAAACCTTTATTTAACTTCTCGAACTCTTCCCTTCAAAATTCCAACTAGAAGAACACTGTTCAAAATTATTGATGATGTTGTTGCCCATGTCATGTTTAATGGCTTGGCCTTCATTTTCATTTTGTTATGAAATACACATTTTCCCAAGACAGGAACACACATTTTCTTGAAGCATAATTTTCAACAAAATCTTCCAGCTGAGCAAAAACAAAATAGGGTGAGGGGAACGAATCCAGCATTTGTCTATGAATGAATGCACGACAAGAGGTAAATTAGGTCCCTTCTGTAATAACCATGGGAAAATCTGTTCCTACTTGGAATCAAGAAACTAAATTCAATTGGAGTCCGATGGGAGGAGAGCGACAGATATCCTGGTAGCATTTTTTATTTTTAGTTTTTCACGTGTCACTCTGGTTTGATTTAAAGAAGTTTCTTGGCATATATTTTGTGTTTATTTTTATACATACTCTTATTCTCTATTCTTTTAGTCTCCTTTGTATAAATTTGCTTTATTGTAAAAGTTGTAAATCATCTCTTGGTTTCCCGACACATGATTACGCCTTTGTAGGCTTGAAGCATAAAAACTTGGAGCAAAGTAACGAACACTATAACATGGCTTAAGCCTACAAAGGAGATCTGTAAACCTGACCTTAAGGCAAGGAACAGAACTATGGGGCCCAAGTCAGGCTTTTGTCTGTACAGACAGAAGGGTTTGTGGATGGGTACATTTAACACTTGAGTCTCATGTGGAGTCTGCAAAACTCCATTTGACCTGGCTGGTGGTCAGGTGTCCAAAGTCACAGGTGTCGCTTTTCACCAAATCTCTGGACAATTTAGCTTAAACCCTTAATTTATATCCTTTTTGTCTGATAAGAGTAGTGGAAAACAGGAATGCTCACCTTATTTATAATTATTTAGCAATCCAGTGAAACTATAGGCAGTACCCAACCCAGAACACTGTTTTTCAATGGGTTACTTTTTCTCTATTTTTTCCCACATGGGAAGAAAGTAGATTCTATTATTAATTTTTATCTATTTTTCCCTTTGGTTTTTTTTGGGGGGGGTTGGATTTTTTGGGGGTTTTTTCCTTCCTTTTTCATTTTTTCATTTTTTTATTTTTCCATTTTCTATTTTCCTTTTTTATATTTTCATTTTCCCTCTATTTCCCTTTGGAATTTTAGTCATTGTTCTCCCCCCTTCCTTTCCCCTCTCCCTAATCCCTTCCCCCCTCCCAACCTCCCTTGTTTCCCCCCTTTTTTTCCTTTCTTTTCCCCCCTCTTTTTTCTTTCTTCCTTTCTTTTGACAGTAGGGGAAATGGGTAGCGGGAGAGTGAAGTGAACATTGCAGAATCTAATAGAATTGATAAATGTTTAAGGGGGAAAACAAGAGGGTAAATTACTTTAGATTGTGTGGATGTTGGAGACCTGGCTGTGACTCAAGTTGCTGGGAATGGCGCCCCCTTCCCCTTAGAGTCGCGCTGGAGTACAATGCAGCGTGGATAAAGGAGGGGGAGGTGGTTGGGTATGGTTGGGGATAGGTTTGGGTTACTTTATATTATTTTTTTTATTGTGTTTTTATTGAGCTTTTTTGTTACATGTAACACAACAGGATCAAAACAAACATGTAATTTAAAGGGGGCATGGGGACTAACATAAAAGTAGCTACTTTAAATGTGAAAGGCCTAGGATCTGTTATAAAGAGAAGAAGAATAGAAGCTCTATTGAAGAAGAGTAAAGTGGACATTATTTTCCTACAAGAGACTCATCAATCAAGAGATGGGACCAACGAACTCAAGCTACAGAATATCAACATTTACGAGAAAGGGTATGGGACTTCAAAATCTAAAGGAGTTGCAATTTTAATTTCTAAATATTGTGAATTTGTAGTACAAGAAATAATAAAGGATGACAATGGTAGATATTTAATAATTCAGGGTTTATTGGGAGAAGAAGACTATACTCTAGTAAATGTTTATGCACCTAATGTACAGCAAGGAGTTTTTTTATGAATCTGTTCTAAAAGAACTGGAGAAGGTGAAAAAAGGGTATGTTATTATGGCAGGAGACTTTAATATGGTACTGGACAAGCTAAAGGATAAATCTGATATTAAAAAGGATGATATGACTGATAGAACTACTATTTTGAATAAAGTAATGAAAACCGCAGGTCTAAAAGATATTTGGAGAGAATTAAAGGGTGATGGGAGAAGATATACACATTATTCTTTGGTCTATAAAAGTTATTCTAGAATCGACTTTATATTTGTATCCCATAATTTGCTTTATAAAATAATTGAAACAGAAATTATTACTATAAAAGTAACGGACCATGCTCTAATGGAAATGGAAATGAAAGTTACAAAAAATTATAAAGAGGCAAGAAGATGGAGAATGAATTCTAGTATTTTTCAAAATGTAGATGTAATTGAAAGGGTAAAAAATGAATCGCTAGAAATATGGTCTATAAATGAAGCAGCTGGAAGTGAAATGGGATTATGGGACACTATGAAGTCAGTTATGAGGGGATTAATTATAAAGGAAATGTGTAAATTTAAAAGATTGAAAGAGGAGAATATTAAGAAATTAGAAGATGTAATTAAAAACCTGGAGCATAAGTATCTTGTAAATAGAGATAATAGAACGTTTTTAGAACTTCAAGCTAAAAGAAAACAATTAGATAGCATAGAATTAGACAAAATTCAGAGAGATTTAATGTATATGAAGAGAAATTATTTTGAATTTAGTAATAAAAACTTTAGATTTTTGGCACGGTTATGTCAAGCTAGAAGAGCAAAAAACGCAATAGGTGTGATTAGAGATAAATCAGGAAAGAAGTGTAGCATGATGAAAGAAAAATTGCAAATATTTCAAGAATTTTATGAAGAGTTATATAAGGGAGGTAATGTCTCAAAAGCAGACATAGAAGAGTATGTTAAAGAAATTGTTAAAGAAAAGATACTAGAGACAGACATGAGGGAACTAGAAAAACCAATTCAAGAGGAAGAGATTGGAGCAATTATTGATAAGCTAAAAATGGTAAAACCCTGGGTTGTGATGGACTAGATTCAGATTTTTATAAATTGTTTAAATCAGTTTTAGTTCCAAGATTAAAGATACTCTTCAATAGAATCTTACAAGGAGATAAAATACCATTATCTTGGAAACATTCATTAACAATTCTCATTCCAAAACCTAACAAGGATGTGATGGACCCTAGTTCATATAGACCTATCTCATTAATAAATCAAGATGCTAAGATTTTTTTACCGCAATATTAGCGAATAGAATGAATGGGTTTATTACAAAATATATCAAGGAAGATCAAAATGGGTTTCTAAAGGGAAGACAAGTGCCTAATTTAACTAGAAGAGTGCTGAATATTATATATGATACAGAAATGAATAAACAGAAGGCTGGTATTCTATCATTGGATATATTTAAGGCTTTTGATTGTGTGGAATGGCCAACACTAAAAATAGTGATTGAAAATTGGGGGTTTGGAATGAAATTTAGAGGGGAGATAGATCAATTATATTCTGAAAATACATCTGAGATAATAATTATGGGATTTCAGATCGGATATCTCTAGGCCGAGGTACTAGACAAGGTCGCCCCCTCTCCCCAGTTCTATTTTGTTTAATGATTGAAATGTTTGCGGATAAAATAAGGAATGATGAGTTAATTAGCGGATTAGGTACTGATAATAAAGTAAAGATTAATTTATTTGCAGATGATTCCTTATTGACAATTGAAAATCCACTAGAGAGTATGGATAGAGTTAAATATCATTTGGAGAAATTTGGGTCAATATCTGGATTGAGGGTTAACTGGCAGAAATCTCAGGTGATGTTCTTTAATCATAACAAGGAAGAACAAGATGTGTTTACCCATAACTATGGATGTAAGATAAGTAACTCAATTAAGTATTTAGGTATAGAATTAGTAAAGGACACACGGAAACTAAAGGAATTTAATTATAGTAAACTGAAGAAAGAAATTAAGAATAAAATGTTAGAATATTCAAGTCTAAAACTTTCTTGGTTTGGGAAGATTGCATTGATGAAAATGAAAATTTTACCAAAGTTAATTTTTTTCTTTATGATGCTTCCAATACAGCTAAGTAAAGATGACCTTAAATTTTGGCAAGATTTAATTAATAACTATTGTAACAGTGGTAAAAAAGCTAGAATAAACAAAAAATATTGGTATATGGCCCAAAATAAAGGTGGTATAGGTTTACTGAATGTTAAAAATTATTATTTAGCAAATCAAATAAGGTTTATTGGGGATATTGTGTTTAGTCCAGAAAGATTAATATGGTGGAAAATTGAATCATCGGAAATAAAGGAGGATATTGAAAAATACTTATTCGGCACTATTAAGAAAACAAAGTTAAATCAGATTAATAACCCCTTTCTTAGATCTATGTTAAATGCATGGTACTTATATAAGAAAAAATTATGTCCCTCAGACTCACCATTGAGATCTGTAACTGAAATGGAGAATTTCCCTATAAATTTGAAAGTTTTCAAAAAAGTATTTAGGGATAAACAAGTGATTAGATTGAAAGACTGGATAGGCAAGATGAGAGGGAAAGTACAAATGAAGGAAATTCTCCAAGGTATGGAAATATCTTGGTTTAATTTTATACAATTAAAGAAATGGACTGATACTTGGATAAAGAAAAATAATAAAATGCAGAGAGTACACAAAATATGAACAACTCTTATTGTTGTACGAGGATACTCAGAAGGAAATAGTAGTAAAAGGTATTGTTAGCAAACTATATAAAATTATTTCAGATTTAGATGAAAATAGGGGAGGATCTGGATCAAAATTATTGTGGGAACAAGATTTTAAAAAAGAAATAAGAGAAGAAGACTGGGCTAAAATGTGGAGAATGAGAATACTTAGATCTATGTCTGTTAGAATAAAGGAAAATTTCTTTAAAATAAGTTTAAGATGGTATTTGACGCCAGTGAAACTGAATAAAATGAATGCAAATTTTTCTAAGCTTTGCTGGAAATGGGATAATGAGATTGGTACCTTTTATCATTTGTGGTGGGAATGTAAAAAGATACAGAAATTTTGGAAATGTATTTTTAACGAACTAAGTGACATACTAGAAATGACTATAGAGCCCAAATCTGATATCGCTTTGTTATCAATATTTGTGGATCATAGTTATGATGTTAAAACTAAAGAGTTGATTACAAATTTGTTGACAGCAGCTAGATTAATAATTACTAGATATTGGAAATCTAAATATGAACTATGTTTAGAAGAATGGTATAATGAAGTATGGAATATTGCTTTAAACGATAAATTGACTTGTTCTCTCAAGTTTAAAAAAGGAGAGTTAAAAAGAGATATTTTCTATGATATATGGGGTAGGTTTATTGAATATGTGCTTGTACGGGATAAGGGTAAGGTTTCCGCGCAACAATCAATTTTGTTCTGGAGGGCAGGATGACGAATGTAAATATGAAGAGTGATCCTGTTGGTGAAGGGGTGCACTGTTGTTGATATTTGTCTTTTTTATGTAATTTGTATATGTTTTTTAAATAAAAATAAATTAAAAAATAAAATAAATAAATAAATAATAAAAAATAATTATTTTAGCAATCCAGTGAGGCTATAGGCAGTACCCAACCCAGAACACTGTTTTTCAATGGGTCACTTTTTCTACTTGTTTTCTTGACAAGCCCAACCTATCCTCCGTCATTTGATTGTTAAGCTGCTGGAAAATCCTGGAAAATCTTGCAACAATGAAAAGGATAGCAAAGACTTGGCCATTTCCATTGCACACACTATGTTCCTAGTAATCATGTCTCATCTGCCTGGCTTTTAAAGAAGTCTCTCATTTTCATGGCTCTTAAAAACTGACAACAGAATAGCAGGAAAAGGATGGATGCTTCTGTAGAGGATTTCCCCTTCCTCTCCAGGTTGTCATAGGCTTGATTCCTATCTGGAATCACAAAGACACGTTCAGCACCGTTTAAAGATCAGTTTACAACAGATGTTTGATTGGATTTGTTTAGAACAGTGGTTCCCAAACTTGGGTCCCTAGATATTTTTTGACTAAAACTCCCAGGAGTCTTCACAACTAGCTCTGCTGCCCAGGATTTTTGGGAGTTGTAGTCCAAGAACACATCGGGACACAAGGTTGGGAACCATTTTCTCCTTATACTGCTCCGGCTCATATGCCTAAGGAGACCACCTCGTAACCAATTTGCTTTTACAGAGAAAAATGGGTAATAATGGGACTGACAGATTCCATTGTGCTACTAATAAATAATACCAAATCACTTTTAAAAGGTGTGCCTAATGTAGGATGTCTGTGCCCAGCCTGTGCTTGGTCTAAAGAGCTCACCAAATCTTGTATAGCTCCATAATTGATCGTAATCTGTTTGGGTTACCTTGGAATCCAACTGCTGCATGTAAGACCAAAGATACTCTATATTTGCTCCAAAAGGGTGGACATGAAGAAACGTCGATATGATCCCTGTGTTTAAAACAAAAACAAAAACAATAAAAACTGGCATTTTCGTTGGCAAATAGAACATCCCAAAACAAAGCCATCTCTGGATATGGCTGCATTTACTTTTCATCCAAACAAAATTGGTTACTTCTTAAACAACTCTGTAAGAAAAGCACATTTAAGCAGAATCTCTTACCCACAAGAATGACAGCAGTTTGCATAAAAGTGACCAAGAGGAAGAAAGGAGAATATAAGACTAAGATTTGCTTGAAGCATTTGTTTCAGTTTCCAATTTTATGCTTGATTTGTCAATAAAAATTGTAGGCATTGGGAGGATAAAATTGTTGCTTTTTCTCCTTCAGTAGCTCTTGTCATGAAAATGGTGCATATCAACTGTATTCAGAATTGCACTGCCTTGAAATTTCTTAATAATTTCAGCATGAGTTGTGGGCTTGATCCAGATTAGTGAACAAACAAGATTTTTTTCTCTCTAGGCAACTAGTTTGTCTGTCCTAGCTTCACTTTCATGCAACAAACCAAAATGAGCTTATATAATCCTGGACTGTGCAGAAGAGGTTCTTCCATAAGTTACCTGTCACTCCAACATCAAATGATGCAAGTTCTGTAGTTGATGCATAAAGCTACAGTAATTTCACATGAAACATCTTTAATGTGTACTAGACTGCGCTCATGATGTTCTCCCAGACTAATGTAGTTACTCTCCTGAAATCCTAGGACATTTCTTCTTGTGCCTAAAGTGCATGGTATCTCTGGCATACAAAGGCTCAAATCCTGTTGTATAGTTACACAAATGGCATAACTTTTAGAAGCGAGTTGCCATAAGTTAAGAATTAATTAAGCTGTTAGAACATAAGAACATAAGAACATAAGAAGAGCCATGCTGGATCAGGCCAAAGGCCCATCTAGTCCAGCTTCCTGTATCTCACAGCGGCCCCACCAGGTGCGTTTGGGAGTGCATGAGACTAGATATCTGTCTCCCGACACCACTCCCCTGCATCTGGCCCCCGAAGCAACCCAGTTCAAAGCCTGTTGTTGTTGTTGATGATGGTGGTGGTGATGGTGTATGCCTGCAGAGATTTCTTAAACGTACAACAACTCACTTCCAAAAAATTCCAAGAAAAAGAAATAAAAACTGAAAGCAAACAGTTCCAATGAATGAACTCATGTGGGGAAAAGTGTGATGATATGTCCAGTATTTCCAGAGGTTGGAAATTACACATCAGATTTTAATTCATTACACTAAGTTTTAAAAACAAATTTCACTATTGCCGGGCAAATGGAACTAGAACGAAAAGTGAACCTAACTTATCCCATAAAATTTGATAGTAAGCACTGAGATTGAATAAGATAATCATGTTGCCATAAAAACATGGCTTACAGAGTAAATGATGGAGCAAATCATCATTTTTAATTTGTTTTGCTAGGCAATAGGGAAAAGAAGTAAAAAGTCAACTCTAATGATAACAATATATGATTCAGTTTTTCTCATGTAGGCATCTTATATAAATTTCCTGCCATGAGGACATTTTTAAACCACTAGAATCTCTACCTTCTCTGACTTTTCACTAATTAACCGAGCTCTTATGAGGATGAAGAGGGGATAAAACCTACATATGCAGCTTTGAGCTTACGGAAAGACAGATTATTAAACAGCTGTAAGAATTAATTAAGAATGAAACCTACCTGGAGGAGTACGATTCACCGAACACAGTTATACTTTTTGATAAATCTGCAATGGATTCCATTCCGCTACTAGAGTCCTGTCCAGCACATTTCTTGGGAATAAGCCACACTGAGGATGATGCTTTGGGGACTGTGCAGAATGCATAGCTAAAATGGGTTTGTGCAGACTCGTCAATTTTGCCTTGTTTTATCAGGCTTCCAAGATTAAGATATTTTATATGTGTAGATAGTAAGGTCAGGTTTCCATAGAGTTCACATAGGGAGCTACCTAAACTCCTAAGGTTCTGCCTAAGAAACTCGTCCTGTTGTTTTTGCAGACCACTCTTCTTGGCCAATGGCCACTTTTCAGTATGTACATTGGCAGAACTCAAGCTCTGGAAACTGCTACAAGAATGTGGTGAAGGCCCAGTTACACATGACCACATGCCTGGCTGTGCAGTGGGTTGCATGATCAAGCGCACAACCAGCACCACATCAGACTGTTGTGGCAGCTTCTGCAGTTGGAGATCCATGTTAATATTGGAAACGATCACAGCCTTCGATTCAAATCATGTCATGGGGCAAAGTGTACCACTAAATAATATGGAAGGTGAATGTTTCGCAGATACTAGCAGCCCTTGGAATATCTGTGATTAGGAACAAATAAAAGATGGCTGTAAATCTTGGCATCCCCCAAATGTTTTGTTCCATACCCACTAATACTTGAAAACGAGTTCTTGTGGATATATCCAAAATTCTGGGGGTGGGGGTGGGGGAATCATTGATTCGGTGGTGAAATCAAATAATGAAGATAGATTTACAACCCTTCCATTGATTAAGCAGGTTTCATTGATGTGGTTTTTAAACGCTGCACCAAAGTTTTCATTTTCTATGCTATCCATAGTAATCAAGTATATCTTGTTGCTACCGTTTTCCTTGGGTTAGATACTGAACTACAACAAGCTTCACGACTAGTTATTCTTACATAAGTACCATGTTTTTGCCACAAGCAATGTTTTGATTGGAAATGGAACAGAGAATAACTTTACCTATCAAGAGTGCTTCTTTCTCTGATTTTAGTGGTTGGCTTCGCTTCTCAGTTTTTTTCTCTCTGTCTTGGTTGACCAATGGCACTGTCAACACATTGATTTCCTATAAAGTTAAAAAGAACCAAAGCAAAATAAAACAGTTGCTTATGCGGAAATCATCCATTTCAATAAGTATTGCTGGCATCCTTCATCTCTATAAAAAAAGATCATTACTTTAACTTACAGCTACAGGCAAGACAATTATAAATTATTGATCCATTTCCAGATGCTCTTGTATCCCCAGCTGGGCAGAAGCAAAGCAGCAGCAAGCATTAGCTTTGCTTTGTCTTGACTAGAAATGACCGAGAGAGGTTCAAACTGAGCAATAAAGAGGAATCTCTTTTGACATTTGCCACTCTGTTAGCAAATTAAGTGAAGATTCAACACTTACAATTGGTAGTTTAAGAACCAAGACAAATACAGAAAATAGAATCTAGGATCCTATATCTATCTAAGCCCCTACAACATATGAGTTGTAAAACATAATATAGATGGGACTGCAAATAAACAATTCTGTATGTAAAATCGCCACTTTTTCAGCCATTGACTTTATTTCCAAGGACCACACTGATTGTCTTCCATGTTGATGATATTTTATTTCAGCCATTCTCCAACAGGATTTATTTTTCAAAGTGAAAAATGAGTTTGGATGCCAGAGGAATTCATTTGGTCAGCACCCTAACATGAATCAACTTAGACTGCAATTTATGGACTATCATGCATATTGGAAAACTGCTCTCCTTCTCTGAATTTAGTGATGTGGTTCTTCAGATAAAAACATACACAAAATGCACATTTAAAGGGACAATGCATACAAAAACTGATATTTCCAGAAATGGGGATATACAGATGTTGGAACAGAAATGGACTTATAAGTGAAGCCATGTGAAAGTGACATCATACAGAAATTGGTCTGCCTGTTCTTACTAGTGGTGATGGAAATGAGACTTCCTTTGAAAAAGGACAGCTTCCTAGAAAATGGCAACATACTTGGGAAGAGAGGGGAAGGGTCTGAACTAGACATCATGAGACAAATTGACTACAGTGGTCCCCTGCCCTTTTGCGGTTCATATATTGCGGTCCGGCTATATCGCGTCAGCACCGTATATGAAAAAAGGCCCCCTGGGTTAAGGGGGAAAAGGCCTGTTTCAGGCCTCCCATACTTACCCCCACCATGGCGCTATCCCGAATGGGCCTGCAAGGGCCTTCCCAGGCCTTCTGGAGGCCCCAAAAGGGCCTCCCTGCAAACCAGAAGTGACTTCTGGATCGCCAAAAATCATTTCTGAGGCCCCTGGTAAGAACAAGAGCCCCCAACTAGGTGCCCCAGGGCCAATCTGACCTGCATCCACATATCACGGATTTTCAATTATCGCGGGTCGGGTCAGGTCCCTAACCCCCGCAATAGGCAGGGGGGGGGGTCACTGTACCATGAAACTCAAGTTGTCTGCAGACTTATTTGGACACATCAGGTTGGCTACAGTACAGGATCTGATAGGATACTTAGTAGGTTTCAGTTTTGGACTCATGTTAGCAGAAAAATGAATGTAGGCCTTAAGATTCATTCATCACATGTGTGTGTAGGTGTCTAATGACTTTTATAAACAGGCACAGATAGTCTCCACCCCACCAAGACAAAGGCATTCAACTAGCATGTGGCCTACCACGTGTTCCTGTGCTCCCAGGAAGAGAAGTTGACTGAACCCCAATAAAGCCAGGTGACAATAAGATGTGTACTGTCCCTGAAGGAATTACTTCAATCTTCGCTCTTTTAATCTTTGGGTCCACATAAGAGTAGAAGCCAGGCTGAAAGAGTTCAGCTGACTAGCACAGAATGAGGTCGTACTGATGTGTTAGGAATGCCAGCCCGGGGAACACGCTTGGGGGTGGGGGAATCTGGGCCAGGTTCTTCAAAGTTTCATTATTGGGTCTGAAAACAAAAATGTTCCTGACTTTCTATAGCCAGTGAAAACACTGGAAAATCTTGGAGTTTGCTTGTCTGTAGAGCTCACAAATGCTGCCTAGGTGCCCTAAGCACATCCGATCTCACTTGATTTCGGAAGCTAAAGAGGGTCGGCCCTGGTTAGTACTTGGATGGGCGACCACCAGGGAATACCAAGTGCTGTAGGCGCCTGGAGTAGGAACTGGCAAGCTACTCCAGTACTCTTGCCAAGAAAACTCCATGGACATGGAGTCACATAGAGTCGGTCACGACTGTAATGACACAACACACAGAGCTCACAAATAGAGACAGTAGATTTTAAGTTGTCTCTTTAAAAACAACATTGACCCTGAAGAGAATGAGTAGAGTGCTACCATTTCAAAATCTTTCTTTTCTCATTTCAAAATCTTTCTTTTCTCAAATAGGAAACTGAGAGAGAGATCAGATGTTTCCCAAAGGCATGGTCAAGAACAGCAGCCTACAGCAAACTACAAGAGGAAATTTTCTACACATTTTATGCTACTGTGCTTATATTAGACACAGGATAAATCCATTTTTTCCTTGCCCGCAAACAAAGCAGACAAAGAAATAGGGAAAAGTAGGACTATTGAGGAGATACCTTACTGTCAGCAAAAAGGTGGGGGGCCACTCTCCACTTCAGAAAATAATTCCGGAGAAGTACAAATCTTTACAGAGCAACACAAGTCATAGACTGATAAGCCTTAAAGCAGGGCTCTTGTGCAAGTGACTTTTATAGGTATCAATTTTCGGACTAGACATAAAACCAGCAAAGGTTTCGGAAGTGCTGCAAACACAAGAAATTGAGATAGGTTTTGCCCCTGAATATTTTGTGCTCATGATGCACTCTCTTCCTGCATTGCAACACGACTGGATGTTAAAGCCCACTTCAGCAATAGCAATGAGAAAGTGACCACAGCCACTCACTGGGGGGAGGGGAATGGATAGAATATGAAGCAACCTTTGTCCTTTCAACTCTGTAAGCCTTGATGTGGTTTCAAATTATACTCACTGCACAACATTTTAAATCACAGTAGGTTTTCCTCTGTGGTCAATGGCCTTGTCCAGCGGTGTCTGGGAGCGCAGTGGCATCAGTAGCAGCACTCGTGCCTTTGATGGCCAGGGACACACATACCACTGCCACTGTTGCTGCCAACACACTCAGGTCACCAATTCCACCATCCAACCGTCAGCAGGGTGACAGCAGCTGTCCAACAGGTGGCAACCAGGAGCACAACAGCAGCATTACCATTATTGTTGCCACCTCCGATGTCCAGAGAGATGCTGCCACTACTGTCACTGCCCATGCACTCCTTGGCCATTGCCACCAACATCCAAAACCGCCTGAGTGAAATACATGATCAAAACCCATATGTGCCATCAAGACATTTTACTCCTGTTTGTAGCTAACCCTAAAAAAAAGGAGCTCACTGCAAGTAATATAGAACCATGTAGTTCCTGCTATTTTATTTTCACTGCATTCAGGGCACCAGACTCAGGGAGCACAGGGTAAGCCGCCTGGCACACAGATCTTTCTCCAGCACTCTACCTGGCTCCTGGCCTCCTCCTCTTCAAACAGATGCTCCAGTGTAGTAGCAGCATCACTAATGTCTATCTATCACATTAAGCTGAACAATACATGCATGATGCCCTCTGAAGTGTACCCTGTCTGGTCTTATGGCCTCTTTGTATATCATTTATCCAGAGAGGCAGTACACTCTGGTCCTTTCCCAACAGTTCGGATTAGAAAATGTTGTGGTACACACATGGACACTCCTTTATCTCATGCCAGGAGGGGGGGGAAAGCATTGCTCCTACAGCTGTGTTTTGTGGGGAAAGCAGGATGGAAATGTCCAGAGGACTCAGGACAAACAATCCTGGGTGGCTTCCCCTGCCTGAGACACTACAAACGGAGGCAACTGCCAGACTTTGCTTACAAATAGAGCCAGTCCAGATGAATATCCGAGTATGCTTGGTGTTGCCATTGTGGAACAAGCTGATTCAGGAGGTTGTGCAATGTTCTGTTTTCTGGGTGGGATTATGGATGTTCCATTAGTCTCTTGTAGCAAAATTAAGAGGAAGTCTTATATTTTTAGTTGCAAAAATATCAACTTAAAGGTTACAGAAAAAAAGAAACAAAAAGAACAACCAATATAGTACCTGCAAGCATTATAGTATTAACTACACTGAAAACAATCAGAAACATCAGTAAACAGGAATGGCACCCACCCTTTTTAAGCCAGAGAAAAGCAATTCTGTAGACAGACCCCTTGTAGCTCAGCACAGTTTGAAACACAATTACGATTATCTTTCTCTGTATACAACCATGCAGCTTGGAAACATCAGTCTGGTATTTCATGGTACTGTATTATAGTGTCATCTCCAAGCTGGGCAACAATGTTTATTTTGTCATAACATGTTATTAATGCCAATGCTTTGCCTTTGTGCAGCATTTGAATGGATGTGCCCTAACCATCTCAAGGTTACATATATTACTAAAGTATTTCTAGCTGGACAGAGAACCTTAATTGCAAATGCATGTCCTACCTTAATCAACTGGTGTGGCTGCATTTACAAACGTCATACACCAAGGAGAGAGCAGCTTGGGAAGAAATAGGTTGATCTAGAACAGTGGTTCTCAGCCTGTGTGTCCCCAGATGTTCCTGGACTGCAACTCCAGAAGCCTCCACCACTCTCTGTGCTGGAAGGAGTTTCTGGGAGAGGCAGTCCAGGAACATCTGGGGACCCACAGGTTGAGAACCACTGATCTAGAATGAAGTGTTGCTTGTTCCCCCATTCAAGACTTCTAGCCCTTTTAAGAGGCCTATATGCATTTGAAAAGGTCCAAATCCAAAGAAAGTGAATTGCCCTAAGTCCCAACAAAATCAATACAACGTACACCACTTGTGTAATTAATCTAAACTCCATTGATTTGTGCAGGGCTTAAAAGCAACTAAAGGAGTAACTACATGGACATTTGGCCTACTGCTTGGTCTCATGTGGGGATGGGTTGTTTTTTCCCATTTGGAGCCTGCCCTACTAGGGATGAGCTATTCGTTTCGGAAGCTACTGGTTCCAAAACAACACGCGGGCGCCCAGCTGGTGTTTGGAAGCCTCTGAAATGCAATTAGCCAAACCCTTACCTTGCTCTGTGTCCGTGCGGGGCTGAGCTCCAACAAGGAAGAAGCCTCCAACATCATTATTCCTTCTCCCTGCCACTGACCAGCAGGAGCTGTGCAGGGAAATGCATCATCCAACCTCCTTGTCTGATTGGCCAGAGCCAGGGAGAAGGAACAATGATGTTGGAGGCTGCTTCCTCGTTGGAGTTGAGCTCAGTGAGGATGCAGAGAGTAAGGTAAGGGATTGGCTGATTGCATTTCGGAGGCTTCCAAACACCAGCTGGGCTCCCACGTGTCGTTTCGGAACTGGTAGCTTCCGAAACAAATTGCCCATCCCTAGTTCCTACCCATGTATTTCTGGCTCCCTGTCAGGGGCTACTCTTTTTAGGTGCAAGTAGGATTGCTTGGATTTGGATCATTTCTGCATTATGAGATCACTGGATCAAAGCAAAGTGGAGCATCTTGTTTTTTTGACTTGTATACTGCCTCCTAATGTTTAGAGCACTCTTTGGGCAATTGGCAACATATTTATGCAAACACCCCCCACCCCCCAGTAAACTAGGTACTCATTTTACTGACCTCAGAAGGATGGAAGGCTGAGTCAACTTTGAGCCAGCTATCTGAATCCATCAGTATCAAACTCAGATCATAAGCAGAGGATTGATCACAGTACTGTAACTTAACCAGTGGTGGTTTGCTGCTTTAAATGTCCCATCCGGTTTCAATTTTCCAGTACTTTATCATTAATCTTGGCCACTTAATGATACAGTACTGCTGTGTCCAGTCTTTCTCACTGGACTTTCTACTCTTTCTGCTTGAGTTCTGCCACCTAATGAGGCCTGTGTATGTACCCAGAGGGAGACATATGGAGGAAGCAAAGTTATTTTTTTTTTAAAAAAATCTCTTAGGATAATATTGAGGCACTCTACTTTTTAGGAGGCTTTTTTGAAAAGTGAAAGCTTCCTCCCAGATAGAGGAGGAGACCGGAGGAGACAAGAAGGGAGATTCCCTCCCTTAGTTTCTTGAGGGAGGTGGGCCAATCAGGGTTGTTTGAGATGCTTGTGCCATCTGGATGCAGGGATCATACAAGAGGCATACTGGAACTCTAAGCAACCCTATTTAGCCCTATTCTGCTCCAATTGAGCTATCTAGCCAAATCCTAACTTTCTTTGGAGTAGGGGGACACTGGCACTCATGTGTAAAACATAACGGCTTGTTGGAGACTTCTGTTTTATTAAAAGCTTCACATTGCCTTCAGGTCAGCATTAAAAAAAGATTCTTTTTTTTTTTAATTAAAAGCAACATAACTCCCTGGAGAGATGTAAATTAATAGATCTAGTACCAAAAGTACTACTAAGCAATGAGGTGGGATGAATGGAACAAATAAATGTGGATGGTTCAGTATAAGCATTTGTCTACAGCTGATTATCAAGAATATCCTAATGAGGCCTGTGGATGTACCCAGCAGGAGAAAATATATCTTAATTAATGTTATTGATCTTCTGCCTCTAAAGCAATCGCTAGAACAATGGTAGCCATATGGGTGGTGAAGGCCTTAAGGCAAGCTTGTTGGTCCCTTCTACAGTATCACTCATGCCTGGCATCCTAGCATCATGATTCTTTGAGAAAATCAAGGGTGTCAGTGAATAATGGCTAAGATGGAAAAAAAACCAAGTTATTTCAAAAGGAAGCATCCACAGAGGCTGCTGACAGAACTCCAGCAGAAAGAGTAGAAAGACTGATGAAAAAGACTGGGCACAGCTTGGTGGAAAGGAAGGATCCAAAAGCAATCAATAAGAGTAATCCAAGTTCAGCAAAGCAGTTAGGAACGGAGATCTCATTTGTGCATTGCACAGGGAAGTACGTGGATGCAGAAGAAAGGAGTCACAGGGGTAAGTAGCTGAGAAGGCAGAGGCAGGGGCAAAGAGTCAAGATAATTGCAAAAATCTGGCCAAAGCACAGGAGCTCAAGCAAGTGGAGAGTATCTCTAGAGATACTTTAGATAGATCTGTATTGATGGGCCAACTTGTAAGTGTTATTATCTACTAGGTTTGCAGGGAGGAAAGCACTTCTGGAGTTGGGATTATCCTTCTATGGTGATTGAACACACTTTGTATTATTGGCACAGACTGACTAGCCAATCTAGCCTGATGGTCTTTTTAGGAAACAAGGACAAAAGCTGCCTCACAAGTAAGAATGTAGATTGATGCAAAAGGGTGACAACATACATGCCTGATGCCACTTCTACACTTTGTACAAATCACACTGGAAGTACCTGATGCACTTTGCTCACATGACAAAGGGGCCCACTCTCTCTGCAGCAGTCTTAGACTATTTTCACCTTTGCAAAACTTACATCACCATAAACCTCCACACCACCCATGGTGATGCAGAGTTATCTAGTCATTAGACTACCATATGTTAATTTCCATTTAGGAAATGCTATATTGAACAGATCATGGTTCTAGAACAGTGATGGTGAACCTTTTAGAGACCGAGTGCCCAAACTGATTCAAAACCCACTAATTTTTCATAAAGTGTGAATACAGCCATTTAACCTGAATACAGGTGGCTGTGAAGGGGCGATGTCGGGTGCCCACAGAAAGGGTTCTGAGTGCCACCTTTGGCACCCATGCCATAGGTTCGCCAACACTGTTCTAGAAGATGGCTGTTGTGATTCCATTAAAAGCTCCTACCTTTTCCTGGCATATTATTTTGAACATTTTATGAGGAAAGACTGAAAGAACTGGACATGTTTGGTCTTGAGAAAAGGAGTCGGAGGGGAGATGCAATAGCACTTTTCAAAGACTTGAAAGGCTGTCTTACAGAGGAGGGGCAGGATCTGTTCTCAATCATCTCAGAGTACAGGGTGTGATGCAACCATTAGGTTATAGGAAGTCATTTTGGTTGAATATTAGGAAAAGCTTCCTGGCAGAGCAGTACAGCAATGGAACCAATTATCTCGAGAGGTTTTGAGTGCTGGAGGCATTTGAGAGGAATTTGGACAACCACCTAGCAGATGTTCTGATTAGGGATGGGCAGGGAATGAAAAATGAAATGCTGTTTCATCATTTTGTTACGTAATGAAACAAAATGAAATGAAACAAAATGAGGAAGCAGCATTTCGTTAGAGATGAAACAAAATGGTTGTTTTCCCATTGAAATGAACCGTTTTGTTCCATGAGATATTACAGAAAACATTGTGTTGTATGATACCATTCAAGCCAGAAATATTTTTGTTAAATATTATGCAGGAAATCAAAGATTATAATAAGAAACATTTATTAATGTATATGTTAACTATAGCTAGGATTCTGTTGGCAAAATACTGGAAAGCAAAGGATTTACCGGAACAACATGAGCTTTTGGACAGATATTTGGAAACAGCAGAAATGGATATTTTGTCAGAAATACTCAAGGAGAAAGACCTACAGAAGACAAGAGAACGCTGGAGACCTCTATATGTTTTCTATGAGAAAAAAGTCGCTAATAGACTCTGACCCATAGTAGACTGAATTTATATTTAGATTTGAGATCAAGATTGGTAATGAGGTGTATTTTTATGTAAGGCTTCCTTTTTATTTATAATAATAATAAAATTTTCAAAAAAACCACGAAATGCTGTTTCATCATTTTGTTACGTAACGAAACAAAATGAAATGAAACAAAACGAGGAAGCAGCATTTCATTAGAGATGAAACAAAACAGTTGTTTTCCCATTGAAATGAACCGTTTTGTTCCATCATTTTTGGGCTACTGCCGAGGTGGCCCAGTCGGTACTGACTGGGACAAGTTTAAAGGGCTCCAGCCATTGACACCTCGGCAGGAGCCCAAAAACGATTTAAAGGTTTAAAGGGCTCCAGCCATTGACACCTCAGCAGGAGCCCTCAGAAAATGGTCGGGTAGGGAGTGCGATCCCACGGAGGCACCAAATCTGGTGCCTCTAGGACCCAGGGGAGCCATTTCATTTTGTTTCATTTTGTTTCATATGAATTTTTAAAAACAATTTTGTAAGAAATGAAATGAAACAAAATGGGGTGAGCACAAACAAAACAAAATGAAACATTCTTTTTCTGTTTCGTGCCCATCCCTAATTCTGATTTATTTGCATTCCTGCCTTGAGCAGGGGGTTGGACTCAATGGCCTTGTAGGCCCCTTCTGACTTCATGATACAATGGTTCTATGGGAGAGATACCGGTGCACAAGGATTTATTCTGGGAAACAAGTAATTTAAAGCCTGTACTGTAATTATGTGAAGAATATTAATAACAAATACTGAAAAGATGACTTCTAAGACAGTGAGGGGGAAAGAGTTCCCTGATGATCTCCCCTCCCCCCCTCTTTCTCACATATACACACACATTCACAAATTATGGAAGAGGGAAGATTATTTGAAGATGAGGACATACCAGGAAACAAATGTCAGGATGCTGCTCATAGTTATGAAACCAGAGGTCATCCAACCAAAGTTATAACTCATCTGGGGATTAATTAGAATCCATTTATCTTCTATTTCTAGTGTTCCTGACTGCTTTTGTGCAGACAGCTTGGCTTCAGTACACATGACATATAATTAGGTTTTCAGCAGGTACCCAATCTAGCAGCTGCCTTAGGAGATCAGTAGTGTAGATTCCCAAGAAGCTCTTCAGGCAAAACCCAAAGAAAAATTAAAAATTAAAAAAGACAAAAACCTTGTGGCACCTTAAAGACTAACTGTTATAATGGGAGCTTTCACGGCCACTTCTTATGACATATGGAGTAAAACAGAGTTCACAAGTAAAACATTCATGCTAGCTTTAAAAGTCCGTGGAGTATCTTTGCATTTCACATGTGCAGTAATTTATTACTGACTCGGTTGGCTCCCACAATTGATTCTTGGCTCTCTATACTCTGATCTACACATGCAGGAGAATAAGGTGTCAAAGAGGGAACAGTGCCAGTCCAGGCTGTAGTGTCTGTGTCTCTCTGCGTGTGATTTTCTGATGCTTTCCCAATATTTTTAGAAAAACCAGACTGATAAGAAATCAAACTGACAAAAAACACAGCATGCATGGAAAATGATTTAAGACCATCTGTTCTTTGCTGCCCATGTTTCCTACTTCTAGAAAGGTGTGTGTGTGTGTGGTTTAGAACTGAAAAGGGCATAAGGAACATGATGCCTCTCTTGATTTCTCTTTGTGTGTCTTTCCCCTGCACCCACAGGAACCTGCAATAGAGATGAATTTATACAACTGAGTCATTGTATGGTTTTTGTATCTTGGTCTTTTTGTATGGATGTGTCTCCTTTGGCACACAAAGCTGCTAATGTCAATTCAATGTGTCATAAACCTCATATGGAACAGGAAATGAAATGTGGGATAACTACTCTGTGACAGGTAAGTGTTTTCACATTCAAGTAGCACTCCCAGGTCTAAGATATTTCCTATCAATCTAGCACGTTTAATGTTCAAAAGCCATGCAGGCTTGCAGTTGGTGGGTCTCTGGCTTCCAAGTGAATCACACTGTAATTAAGCAAGGTTTTTCCACTATACATTATAATCCCAATACGGGAAAGCCCACAGAGAGTTGTCTGTGGTTCTTTTTTTTAATTTTTAGTTTTCAATTTTCTTGAGGACCAACAGAATACAATTAATTTCCAATAAAGCAATCCTTAGACAATTTCCAAATGTTGTTCGCCCTTCTTATTTTTAACTCCCCACCCCTCCCCCGAGCAAGCAACTAGCTGCAGTTTCCTCTCATATTATACATTGTCAAAGGTTGATGGAAAAGTCTAGCCCATTTCTCATTCTCAGGTATTCTTTCCAACCATTCTATAAACTTCTGCCACTCTTTCAAAATTCTATTTTTCCCTACAATTTTTCCTTCTTGCATTATTTGTATCCATTCATTTTGAAAAAATTGATATAGATAATCTTTCCACTTGTTGTATTTCCATTTTTCTTCATCCTTCCATCCAGTTATTAGCACCATTATAGCAGCTGCTATTCCATAATACATAATCTGTTTTATTTCTCACCAATTGCTTTCTCTCTCCACTAATCCTAAAATATATATGGTCTATTTTTAACTGAATCCTTTTTTTTTGTTATTTCTATTAACCAATTTTCTACTTTATTCCATTGTCTGTGGTTCTTGAGAAAATTTGGCTGAATGTGAGAAGCAGGCTGATAAACACCGTCATCAACACTCGGTTGAATCACTCCTATCCACCCCAACTCCCCAAATCCAGCACAACAGAAATGCCTCTAGTCTACAGCTCCCCCTCTCACACAATATAGATTTCTTTATGGATTCTATGGAGAACTGCTTTTTTATGTAAGAAACAGTTAAACATAGAATCCCACCTCTGCTTTGCAATAGTACAATGCCAGGAGGGCTGTACCATGTACTACGTCTGAAGATAAAAGTGTCTGATGTACTAGTAAATTTGAAGTTACACATCACTTTTTCTTCTATAGCTTGTAGCATTCTGTGGCCACACTGTAAATAATCTAACTGAGTTTTGAGTAAAGACCAAGATACATTGTCGAATGCTTTCTTGGCGTCGATAAATGCGAAGGCTACTTGCTTGTCAGGGTGACATTCATAGTACTCCAACGTGTCAAGGAAAGTTCTAATGTTGGATTGGAGGCGTCTTTTTGGAAGAAAACCATTTTGATCGGGGGATATCAGAGACGGTAGAATCATCCGCCATCTGTTTGCCAAGATGGTTGCAAATATTTTATAATCCACATTTAGGAAAGCAATTGGCCTATAGTTCTATATCAAGTCTCTGGGTTTCCCTTCTTTAGGAATCAATGTTGTATGAGATGATTTCCATGAGTCTGGTATATCTTCACCCTCTAAAATAGATGTAAAGAGATTTTTCATATTTCCAGAATTTTTTTTGTAAAATTGTGCTGGTATCGAATCAGGTCCGGGGGCTTTGTTCATTTTTTGGTGATTAATGGCCTCTGTTATTTCCATCATTGTAATAGGGGCATTCGTCAAAACTCTCTGTTCTTCAGTAAGTTTTGGAAAGTTGGCTTGTTCTAGGTATTGGAAGATGGCATCTTTATTTATTGTCTCCGGCTTGAACAGATTCTGGTAATATGCCTCTATGATTTTTTGAATTTGAGATTGGTCTGTCTGGTTTCCCCCAGTTTTATCTTTAAGTGTTAGAATAAGTTTTTGAGATTGTACCTTTTTTAACTTATAGGCTAACCATCTACCTGGTTTGTTTGCATTTTCGACGAAATTCAGTTTGGCCAGTTTAATCTTATGGGCTATGTCTGCTGTTAAAATCAGATTAAGTTCATGCCTACAGGAGGCTAGGTCTTTATTCAGTTGCTCATTGCGCGGATCATGAATTAAGTCCTTTTCTAGCTTTTTCATTGTATTGAGGATGGATTTGGATTTCTTCTTTCTCTCTTTGTTCTGTCTTGCCATATATTGGATGACAAACCCTCTAAAATAAGGCTTTGAGGCATCCCACACCGTTTTCAGTGGGCTGCCCTTGTTCAGATTTAATTCAAAGTATAAATTCAAGTCTTTGGCTGCCTCTAAAATAAATTCTTTGTCAGTCCACAAAGCTGAGTTAATTTTCCAGTGTCTGGGCTTACGTGAAGTTTTCAATGTCCACAGGATAGCATTATGATCGGATATTGTTCTCGGAAGAACTTCTATGTCCCTTGTATTTAGTAAAAGATCAGATGAGGCCCAGCACATATCAATATGGGAGAAGGAGGCATGTTGTCTTGAATAAAAAGTGAAACCACCTTTTAATGGATTTTTCCTTCTCCAAATGTCTTGGAGTTCTAAAATGTCGGACATGTCAAGAAAAGATTTTGGCAGTATGGAGGTCGAGGTCCTGAGTTTTTTCCCTTTTGGTATTTCCTATCCACGGATGGGATGTGTACAGCATTGAAGTCCCCCAGTATCATTAACTGATGATTTTCATATTGCAAGAGCTTCTGAGCCAATTCTTCAAAGAAAACTTGTCTTCCATGATTGTTGTTTGGGGCGTATATACCAACAATAATTGTTTTTTTGGATTAGATATTTGCCTGGACGAGGATCCATCTGCCTAACTGATCTTTTCCCAGAAGAGTTGGAGAGAGTTCTGGTTTGATATATAGTGCCACCCCATTTTGCTTCTTTTCTTTATTTGAGGTGGAAAACAGGTTCCCCAATCTATTTTGGATTAAGTATTGTTCATGCTTTCTAAGTACGTGGGTTTCCTGTTTTTGGAGGAGTTTAAATGTCTTACGACACTTTTGCGGGGAGTTCAATCCATTGATATTCCATGTTAGAATTTTCTGAGCCATCTTATTTTACTTCCAGCGGTGTTTCCTCCCTGGTTTAGGTCTAAGTTGTCTTTTCGACCTGGCACCTCCCACTGCACCAGTATCTTGATCTTGCTTGGGGGTCCCTTGTTTGGGAGCCTGGTTGGCTCAGCTATCATCTTTGGTAGTGGTTTGGTTGCCGGTTGAATCATCACCCTCAGAGAGGGATGATGAAGAGGAGGAGGGGGGAAATCCCAACTTTTCTGCATTTTTCTCAGCGAAGATTCTAGCTTTCTTGTAGGAATCAATTTTCTGTGTTTTCCCTTCCCATTGAAAGGTCAGACCCTGGGGGTAGATCCACTTATATCTTATATCATGCTTGAGCAGAAGTTTGGTAAGAAACGTATATTCTTTCCGCAATTGACGGACCTCCCATGGGACGTTTTTCAATATTGTCACTTTGGATTCATTGATTTTCACCTCTTTATCTCGAATAACTTTGAGGATGCAATCTCGGGTGTATCTTCTGACAAGTTTGACTATTACTTCTGGAGGGAGCTTGTTTTTTCTAGTATAGGCTGTAGGTTGACGATAGATCACATCTACTTCACGGAGAAATTCTTCTACGGATGCCTCAAGCAGAGCGGCCAGACCTTCCCCAACTGAAGTGTAGAGATTTTTGTCTTTGTCAAAAGTGAGACCTTGAATCCTTAAAATTTTGGATGAAGATTCAATTTCTTGCATAAGAACCGATCTATTAGTGGATTCCATTGTAGCTTCTATCTCTTCTAAATGGAAGTCAGTAACCCCCATGTTGTCCTCCAACGCCTGTAGTCGCCCACAAAAGGAATCCATCTTGGCATCTACCTTGGCAAAACCTTCTTTCATTTCAGATCTTAACCCAGAGAAGGCTGTGGTTTGGTCTGAGATAAGCTTTATCTGACTCATATTTAACTGATTGAGCATATCTAGAACTTGGCTGGTCTGGCTTGGTTGTTGAGTCATGACTGGAAGGGAGGGATGGACCAGAGAAGTGGAAACAGTCTTTTTTGTTACAGACGAAGTTTTGCTCATTTCAAAAAATTGCAATACAAAACTACTGCAGACAGAGGAAGTCCAACCAAGAGTGTGCTGTGGTTACAGTAGAGCCAGTTTACTCATTTCCAGAAATAATGCAGAAATCAGTTGTTAGTAGAGGAGAATCCAACAGATATCATGCTGTATTCACAGTAGATTTGGCTTGCTCCTTTTCAAGACAGCAATATAATGCAAAAGCAGCTGCATACATAGAGAAGTCCAGCAGATGGCGTGTTATATCCACATTTGAGCCAACAGGAGCCAGAATAACAAAAGTGAAAGTAGATTTTTGGAGTTTTATCTGCCTTTTAATGGAGAAATAAAAGCAGCCCTTTCTGAAAGCAAATAGCAAAGGGGCAGGCAAAGAGGTATTTAGAAGAAAGCGGATTTTCTTTAGGTGAGTTTTGCTTGATTTTATATCTTTAAAAGGGCTATCTGATGGAGAGAAAGCCACTCACTTGCAGAGGAGGGGGGCAGCTTCTTCACCGTCCGGTTCTCCCACGGTCTCAGAAGCACGAGTGATTTTTTCCCCAGGGGTATCTACCCTCACAGAGGAGGGGAACCACACCCGGGATGCCTCGGAGCGAATCTGGGATGTCTTCTGCTCCCAGTGGGTGATCGTAGGATGGAAATCACCCTCTTGAGACCTGGAATGCATCGACGATGGCCAGGGCTGCTTCAGCTAACGTCTGTGCTGATCGCCACCATCTTGCCCATCCTTAGTCCCTATAGGACTAAGGATTCTCACAGCTAAATCAGGACGGGAAGCCAGAATATCCAACACTGGTCTACTTCCTCTTCACCCTGCCAACGTTTGGGTGTCATCGTGGTTATTTTGATTTTGGATACAGCAGCTCCAAACCCTGATATCATTTTACATCCAAACTTCCCCCCACCCCAAGCTCGAATGTTTAGCGGCAGGGGGCGGGGCAGCAGCGGGGGGAGGAAGGGGGTGGCAGATGACGGGGGACGGTGATGGGCGTGGGGCGGACGGTGACGGCACGGGAGGCGGGCGGCGATGGGCACGGGGGGCAGCGGGCGGACGGCGACGGGCGGCGGGGGACGGACGGCGGCAGGGGGCAGCAGGCTGGCCAGCACCCCCTCTCCATTTTGGCACCCTAGGCAACTGCCTAGTTTCCTTAATGGATGCGCCAGCCCTGGCTGCCAGGGAGGGTGGTGGAATCTTCTTTGGAGGTTTTTAAGAAGAGCCTGCATGGCCATCAGTCGGAAATATTGTGATGAGGGTTCCTGCATGGCAGGGCGTTGAACTGGATGGCCCTTGAGGTCTCTTCCAACTCTATGATTCTATGCTTCCCTGCTTGCTTTTCCCTTTGATTTATTTCAATGATTGGTTGTCTGTAGCAAACTGTACTTCTCATTTCCCATTACGTGGACCAAGCGTTCCAAGAGGCAACATACTTCAGTCATCGAATGGAAAGCCATACAGGGACAGGGCTTTTAACAGCAGAAGCCTGCCCCACTCCCACTGCATGACTATACTGAGGGTGGGTGTGGAGTTGGGAGAAGAGAAAGAAGAGGGAGACACAATTTCATGCCAAATATTAAAAGCAAGAATACATAGTTCCTTGCAAGCCATGAGTTTTCTCAACGCCAGTGTTAGGTTTTTATTGAATATGGTTTTCTTCCTTTGAAGAAAGATCTTACTTCTGACTTCCATATAACAAAATTCCAAAGTATTCATATTTTTCAAAATGCTTCACGCTTTCATTTTGGATCTTTAACTGTGCTTCTCAGATTGCTTGCTTTCTACTGCCTATTGTGAACTTGGTTTTCTTAGTATTCATTTTGCGATTATTTTCACTATTTCACACACTTTATTGGTTACCTTTTGCAGACTACAGTTAATATTGTTAACTGCATTTTTCATATTGTTGACAAACTCTCAATTGAGAATGATGACATTATTTTAAGTGCCTATCTAAAACATTCTAGAAATATAAATTGAAAGGCAGTGCCTTTTACATCCTTACTATATTTTCTTTGTCTCTTTGGGCTCTATACCAGCTGATCGTTGATCTTCATTTTAGCCTTTTGTTGCCAGTAGACATTGCCGAACATATAGCTATTTCTTGCATCAAGACCTTTGTTCTCTAAAACCTCCATCAGGTTGCCAGCCAAACATTATCAAAAGCTTTCTCATAGTCAATAAACCAATCATGCAGATCCACATTATTGTCACAGCATCCCTCCCACAGTACACGTGTGCGATACGGTGCATCCCTGATTCCAAATTCTCCTCTGAATCTGAACTGCTTGTCTCTCCCCACATCTACCCAGTAGCTGTCATAAATCCTGGAACTGACTTTTCTAATTATGCAGTGTTAGATGGGGATGAAATCTACACACATTTCTTTATCCTCTGCCTATTTCGAACAAAGATGTGCATGGCAGCAATTGGGGGAAGATTAAGAATAATGAGTTATTTTAGTCAACTATGACTAATTCACCCATAAAATGGAATAGAAAAAGCACAAGAACAAGACCTGTTACCTGTGCTATGCAAGAGGAGATTTCTCACAGACCTGGCTTTTGCAGTAATCTAAATATTTTGTTACTGCCATTAAACAAGCATGTGGTGTTTAGCATTTCTTGCGACAGAATGCAATGCTAGCAAGGTGGGCCTAGCAGGGGATTGTAAAGTACTTCAACCCATGTGAAAAACACCTAGCTAAAAGAAATATTTCCATATGCACCTGGCCAGTCATTCGTGAAATAGTTTCATGACTGTCAAGCAGGGTCTTGCACTTAAGTTATTCTGCTCAGCTACAAATAATATACAGCAAAAGCAAACAAAATTCACCACTCCTTTTGCTCTGCTGCTTGAGAATTTTTAATACAGAAGATACAACACACATTTCAAGTCCAATCCACTGGGAAGTTCACCTGTTCAACATCATTAAGATAAATGAGAGCTGTACAAAAATACAATTGCCATTTATCTTTTGGTCACAGACCTTTTACCACAGATGTTGGAGAAATTATGTGGCCTAACCTCCAAGAAAAATAAAGCAGAATCATCTGGATTTGCTTCATGTGAATGATAAAAGCGTCAGAATGTCATTTAAACTCAGAAGACTACATTATCTCTATTTTTGATGTATTTCAAATAAGGAAGTACATTTGCAGAATTAAATGTCTCCACATCAGGAACAACCATAAATGATATAAAGCTCTTAGCTATTTCTAACCCAATGATATGATAAAATGCATTCATTCATTCATTTTATTTAAACTCCTGTTTTTTAATTTATTTAAAAACAATACAAAAGAAGACAATACAATTGTCACATGTGACAGAATGTAAAAAGTGACAATATAAAATCACAATTGTGATGGACTTAGACTTCATCACATTAGATCTAGTGTACCAAATGTTGAAAGGTAAGTCAACACATAGGAAAACCCAATCAGTTCAGTGATTCTACTCTAGTTGTGGCTAACAATTCAGTTTAGGCCTATATTTCTAAGTTCTAAGAAACATGTACAAGCTTTATTTATTTATTTATTTATTTATTTATTTATTTATTTATTTATTTATTTATTTATTTATTTGGTAGCAATCCAGTTATTCAAGTCATGGCCTTTATACCAGTTTATAAAATGTCTCAATATGAAATTACACACAGAAGAGACATTTTATATATATTTGACCAATTCAGCATGTGTTTACCTTGTTTACTGTTTTTAAATTATGTTCTCCTAGGAAGTGATGGAGGTGGTTTGATGATATGTAACTACAGCAGAAGGAACTAGAGCTCTAGAGAAGGATGAAAAATCTCAGACTCAGGATCCTGAGCACCATCACTAAATTACCATATTTTTCGCCCCATAAGACGCACCAGATCATAGGACGCAACTAGTTTTTAGAGGTATGTATGTGTAAAAAAATATATTCATGCATACATACTGCAGTCCTGATACAACTCCAGTTCCAGTTTACTTTCCAGCCATGCCGCTCTTGGGAGGCTTGGAACGACATGGCTGGAGAGTAAAATGGGAAGACAACCCCACCCCTCCAGGTCTCCATGCTGGGAAGCTTCTGACCCTTGCAGAGGCCTCCAAACCTGGTGCAAGTCCCCAGCCGCAGCTGCAGCCGCAATGGAAGCTTCCCCAACCAACTGTTTTTTTAAATAATACCTTTTGTGATTGATTTGTTCTGTAGAATAGGAGATGGAGATCATTCTGCCCAATTGAAGACCATAGCAATAAGAAACAGTGCCAGAATGTCAAAGACTGTGTGGATCAACAATTGATTGTGTTGGAATATTATATCAGTAATTGTAATTGTGCAGACATATTTACAAAAGCTTTACTTAAAGAAAAACATGTATGTTTAAGGGAAAAGCTAGGTGTTGCAATCTGTTAAATAGGAGGGGTGTCAAGGATTGTAGTTTTGACAAAATGTCTGTAATATATATTTCACAGATTACGAAATGGATTCTGTAAATTGTGCCATGTCATGAGCTAGACAAGATGTGTATTAGGTCTAGGACACAGGTGCAAAGAATAATAAGCCTGAAAGGTCAAGATGATTAGTGCCAGGTGAAATAGTTTGATCACCTCATTTCATCAAGGATCTGATTGGGCTACAGCAGGTAGCTGTATGTATAAAAGTAGCAGGCAAACCAATGTTAAAATTGGGACTGCCTAAGGTGAGAGGCAGCTTTCCCCGTGTTCTGTTTTATGTTCTCTATGTGCTGTGCTTTGTATATTGTTATTGTATATCACTCTTGTCATGTGTACATATGTAATATAAGTTTTGTACTAAGCTCTATTGCCTTGTTCATTTGTCTCTTAGCTCCATAATCACTAAGTGCATTTATTCTTCCACAACGCTACTAATCTCTGCTAGTTGTTTATATTTCCTTGAAGATAACAAATCCCTATCTGCATAACAGTTTAAGACTATAAGGCAAATGAATCCCTCATTTGGGCTGCAACCCATTACCTACTAACTTGAGTAATAGAAAGGCCCACAATAGCAGCAGTAAATTTCTGCTCAAACTCATTAACCTGTACTGGCATGAGGTTCTGGCTCATAAAGAGGGTTTAGGCCTAAATACAGCAGTTTCCTTCTCTTCAGCCTGCTTTCTTCACCAAGGGAAAACAGACAGACTGCACACGGCCAGTACCGTCCCATCATCATCTGAGAAGAATAAGAGCAATAATCTGAATACAGCCAATATATCCCACCCATAAGGAATCCATATATCTTTTTGCAAGCTCATAGTAGACAAACACAGTAACAATTCTAGTTTTCTGTGTTCCAGTTGATTAATTCCGTGGTGCCAAGGAGGGACTACAAATCCAGAATATTAAAGGTCATTCCTTTACCTCCACTATATTATTCCTGTGAGGTTTTTCTTTCTTTCAAAATCACCTCTCCACTTACAGGACCAATACCAGAGCAACAGCCTAATGTACAAGTACTGGTGTCAAAGTTGATCATGAAATAAAACAAACAGAATATGAAATAGTCCATCTAAGGCTAAGCAAAGTATTCTGGAAATAAATGAACAACTACTGCAGCTACCAAAATCAGTTAAGAGTTTGTATTTAGGACAGACAGTTCAGACAGTTCAGCAAGAAGTTTCTATGTAGCAGATAGTAAACAAAAGTATGAGACTCCCTGGACTCACACCTCTGAGTAATTTCCTCTACTGGTTCACAGCACCATCAGCCAAACATCAAGCAAGTAAAGATATGACTTATTGCCATTTCAACATTGTACTGACTGGGGAGATGGAGCCAGAGGCGTAGCAAGGGTTTGGAGCACCCAGGGACAAAATCAGTTTTTGTGCCCCCTCCTGCCTTCCCCCCAACCGCTGGAGGAGGCCAGCTGGTCTCCTTCCACCTGTCCCGACCTCGCAGGGATGTATGTAAGGAGGAGAGGGTGGGGAGTGGGAAAAGGTGCAGAGTCGCACCAAAGGGCTGTCAGGAAGCTGCAGATGGACATGTGGGTGTGCGCCTGCCTGCCTGCCTTGGTGAGCCCTTTCCATGGCAAGAGGAAGGCGGGCGGGAGGGAGGGAGGGAGGGAGGGCAGGGGCTCGGTGGGTGTTGGGGAGGGCGGTGTCTGGGGCTGGATGGGCCTTATCGTCCCTGCTCCCCTCCTCTCAGTCCACACACCCGCTTGCCTGCCGGGGGTCCTGGGGAAAGGAAGGGCCTGGGATGGGAGGGGGAGAGGCGTTGCTCAGCAGCCTAAGGGGAGGGAGGGCAAGGAGGCGACCAGAGGGAACCTCGCCTCAGCCTGCAAACCGGAAGCCACTCTTCCTGGCTTCAGACTCTGTCTCTGCAGCACCCGGCAGCCCAGCCCAGTCTCGACTGGGCTCTGCCTCCCTCATCAAGGCACAACCACCACAGCCCCTGTTCCCCTGCCTGGGTGCTGTTCTATTGGGGCAGGAGCGCCACCACATGAGGTGCTGCCAGGGAAGCCTCTGCTGGCGGGAGGGCACACAGCTTTCTCCTCCCGCTCCCCTTCCAGGCGCCCACAGATTGCTGTGTGCCCCGGGGCAAATGCACCCTTCCGCTCCCCAGTGGATGGAGCCAATACCTACATTAACTTATTGGCACAGGATGGTAAGCAAAGTACACATCATCCACCTAGAACCCAGTGTACTCCTAGAAAAACTGACTGGTTTCTAGAATAATTGTTTCTGAATACAGTATTATTCATAATTTGAAAACAAAGTCTGAACCTACACTATGGTGGATATATTGTAAGAAGTGGAGATTCCTTTGGCACTTAAATACATCTGTGGCAGGAAAAGTGACTTACTGGCAAGAAATACCTCGTTGTCTTTCAATGTCTAGTTTCACTCTAAGACTCTCTTAACTTCTGAAGGTTCAGGGAAATGCCCTCAACATATGTAAGGAGAAACCACTGCTGCACCAGGAAATATTTCAACACACAGTGAGGACCATGGGGTCACAACAACACAATGTTTTCTTTTCATTATATTATATTATAGTTCCTGTGGGAAAGTCAGGTAGCTTACAAAGGTAAATAAATAAATAAATAAATAAATAAATAAATAAATAAATAAATAAATAATAAATTTACATTTAATTTAATAGTACCTAGGTTTTTATTTTTTTAAGGACAAAACAAACAATAATGAACTGTCACAAAGGTACTTTACCAAGGTCTGTTCCAAAACAGGAAGTGTTTTATAGGCCCAATTAGAAACAATATTTCATACACAGGAATGGTAACAGGTTATTATTTCTTGCAATGCACTTTTGTTGTATGTGGCATGACTAAGAATGGCAAATTCCCTTTTGGGGAATCTGCTTCTTTATGACAGTTTAGCTGACATCCTCCTGAAGAAATTATAGGATACAGAACTGGCATCTCCACACTTCACTGCCAACGCTGCACTGATCTTGCACTGAATATGCGGGTATTTGCTAAATCCAACTTGTCAACTGTATCAAATAGGTACTAATCCCATTAAATGCATCACAGACCACTAATAACCAAGCAGGAGCCACCAAATCCTTCCCTCACAGGGCATTTTGATCGGCTCAGACTTAGAGACAACCCTCAGTGGGAAAAGAACTGTAAACTCTCCTCACTAATAAACATATTTTTGAATGCTTTCTCCAGAAAGTCAGCCTTGCATATTAATACTCTGTATTTTAAAAGAAGTATTAATCATGATATATGCCTTACATCATTCCGATCCATCAATAATCTTCATTATATCAGCAAATGAAGCCTTCAGCATTATTTATTATTAATATTAGCACTTGAATATATGTGCCCTATTTCTCAGTTATAGCTTTTGGGAACAGATTCCAAATCCATGACTAAATGCTTGTTCATACACAACAAATCAAGCTGCCTTCCACACACAAAGCACGCTCTGGAGCCAGGTTGGAGAGAGATATTGTCCACGTTCTACAGACCTCCCACTCGCTCCAGTTCTTTGCTCTCAGACAGACATCCCCTGTTTGCGAGAAGGCTGTAGATTTAACATGACCTGTTTTACCTCCCCTGCATGAAATTATATCCCACAACATAGCTGCCGTGCTGGTCTGTGACAAATCCTCTTCTCTCTGGCCTGATTCTGTTCTGGCATCTTGGGAGCAAGTAAAGGAAGACATAGTAAGACCCTCATTGACAGAAACAGTTAAGGGTGAGCAAGCAGCATAGCCCAGAGTTTTCAGCACATCATTTCAGCAACACTTCCTACTGTAGGTGTTGCAGCTGAGTAACAGAACCCATTGCCTTAGGCTGTGGCTAGCAAAACATGATGCTGCCCTTTTCAGTCGCCTTGACCCATATTCCGCCTCACTGGCCATCGCCAACCTGTGTCTCTCTATGGCTTCCAAAAGGGGTCTTTCCCCACCTCCAGCCCAGATGTGCCAAGGATCTAATTTGCATCCATTCACATGCCAAGTGAGTGGTCTGCTGTTGAGGTGCCAGCTGGAGCTCTGTGTGCCCTGGCAAGAGACAAGGACAAAATTCTGGTTCCTCCTCTTCATCCAAGCTTACACAGTGAACCACAACAATCAGACAGATGGGAAGGAAATATGAACTGCAGCAATAAAAGAACTCTGTCCTCAGAGACCTCAAAATTAATATACGAACTGAAACATCTGTGAATTGAGCACTAGCATTTCATGGTGTCCTTTACCATTATGATTCCTCTGTATTTTGATTCAAAATGAGCAAAGGACATATACGGAAAGAGCATCAGGGGAGTAGTTTCCATGGCAGTGGAAATCATGAATTCACAATATATAGGAGAGGAATGCTATTTGGATAGATTATACTTTTAAATTAGCGTACTTCAGGACAACTCTATTACACTGCCTGGCAGGGATATTGGTTTCGTCTGGAAGCAGGTCTATTTCTGAGCTGATACTTCCCATTCACTACAAGTCAAAAGAGCACCCCAGATGTCAGAGATTATGATTCCCATACCTACGTGTCAGCTGGACTCTCTGACATATGTACGTTTACTTAATCTGAGCTCCATGTGTGGAAGGGCTGAAAAAGCACACCAGAAGGTTAAATTTAGGTGCTTTGCGCTCCTGTTCCTTTCATCAATTAAGACTGCCATCCTAAATATATTCACTGTACTAGTAATTATACACAGCAGGATTCTTTCTGTGTAGGTGTGCTTAATGCATAACTCAACTGAAGAAAAACAGACATCCAGCCTTTTTTACTTTAAAATGTAAAATAGAAATTAAAAGGAAAACATTTCAGTCAGAGCCACGATTTTGTAATCTGTTAAAGCTAAACCGTTAAGGGACAAATGTGAAAGGCTTTATAAGAGTGACAACAAATGTTTGTACACTGAGTGTTTGAAAAGGAGTGCTGCTTAAGCACCATGGCAGTCAATCCCATCCAGCATTATATATTGGGAAGTCACACATGTAACTGTGATAACCATAAGTAGGACACCGAGCAATCTTCTGTATTATGTCCCTCTGCTCCAAGCAGCTGCTATTTAGGGTTAAACTGATAGGGCTGGTTCTATTCAGCCACAGGAACCCAAGGAAGCTGCCCTAAGTCAAGCCAGAAGTTCACCTGGCCCAGGACTGGCAAGTCAAGATTCTTTTTGGAAGGGTGAACCAGAAGAAAGGTATAAACAGATGGAATAGGACACCAATTAAAGTCAGTCATATGCCTATACATCTAACAATTAGATTTGGATGGATAAATCTTGAGGGTTGGGAACATTTGTATATATTTGGTCGGAATAGGCATCTGCAGAAGGAGACTAAGTTATGAATCAAATGAAGGGTGGTTTGTGCACTGGGATGCTTGATCCAAATATTTTGTGGGGCAATCCTTTCCACAAACAAGCCATTAGAAGACCAGACTATACAAATACCCCAAAGATTGGCTGTCCTGTCCATTTACTAAGCAGAAATTGAATACAGTAATACATTGGTTTAAGAGTACCTGGGTTTAAGAGTGTTTTCCAAGATAAGTAAATGTTTCTTCTAAAGTTTGCCTTGATCAACAAGCAATATCTTGCAATACAAGCACTGGAGCAGGTCACATTATCACAAGTGAGGCAATGGTGGCTTCCCCCTTCCCCGATTGTGGGTGATTGTCTGCAATGTTCCATCTCAGGCAAGCATCAAACCAGAGGGAGGAAAGAGGAAATGATGTCTCCCTTGCACCAGCCAGGTGAATGCAGTTTAGGGGTTTAGGACATAAGAACATAAGAAGAACCATGCTGGATCAGGCCAAAGGACCATCTAGTCCAGCTACTGTATCTCACAGTGGCCCCACCAGATGCGTCTGGGAATGCACGAGATTAGATATCTGTCTCCTGATACCACTCCCCTGCATCTGGTCCTTGAAGTACCCTGGTTTAAAGCCTGGAGATTATACATCTCCATCATGGTTTGTAACCTGTGATGGATTTTTCCTCCAAGAATCTGTCCAATTCCCTTTTGAAGGCATCCAGGCCAGATGCCATCACCACTTCCTGTGACAGGGAGTTCCACAGACTAACAATGCACTGGGTGAAAAAATATTTTCTTTTGTCTGTTCTTACTCTCCCAGCCCTCAATTTAAGTGGATGTCCCCTAGTTCTGGTATTTTGTGAGAGGGAGAAGAGCGTCCCTCTATCCACTTTACTCATGCCCTGCATTATTTTGTATGTCTCAATCATATTCCCCCTCAGGCACCTTTTTTCCAGACTAAAGAGCCCCAAATGTTTTAGCATTTCCTGACAAGGGAGGTGCCCCAGCCCAGTAATCATTTTAGTCACTCTCTTCTGCACCTTTTCCAGTTCCACTATGTCTTTTTTGAGATATAGTGACCAGAATTGTACACAATACACCAGGTGTGGCCTTACTATCGTTTTGTATAATGGCATTATAATGTTCGCTGTTTTATTTTCAATCCCCTTTTTGATAATCTCTAGCCTGGAATTGGCTTTCTTCACTGCTGCCAATTCATTGAGCTGTCCACAAGCTGATAGATAAAGTTTTGATTTTTTTTTGCCCCAATATGCATTACTTTACATTTTGCTACATTGAAACACATTTGCCATTTGTTTTATTTTGTTTATATAGTATAAATATTTTTTTAAAGTTGTTTTTATAGGCCTTACCCAGGATGAAACCTTGGTTATCTTCTCAGATAACGGTTCGACTCTACCCTCGCCAACTTTGAATCCTAAATAACTAACCTAATTACAGGATACCTTACACTTTTTGGGATTCACAGTCAGTCCCGCTTTCCTCAGCTCCTATAGTGCCCTTTGGATGTGATCCACATGTGATTCCCAGCTGTCACTGAACATAATAATGTCATCTATGTAAGCTGCAGCAAAAGACTGCGCCGGCTCAAGGATTACGTCCATTAACCTCTGAAAGGTGACCGCAGCCCCATGGAGATGAAAGGGCATGTACTTGAAATGAAACAATCCCTTGGGAGTGGAGAAAGTGGTCTTCTCTCGATCCCCTTCCCTCAAGGGAATCTGCCAGTATCCCTTAGTTAGCTCTAACAAAGTCAGCCACTGCGCTTCTCCCAATCTTTCAACTAATTCATCTATCCTGGGCATTAGGTATGCATCAAAATGGTATATTTGGTTTAATTTTCAGAAATCGATGCAGAAATGGGTGCTGCCATCTTGGTTTGGCACGACAACAGGGTCACTGCACCAGGGGTTCTATCTGGGCCACAGGTGAATGTGGGTTTTGTCATCCTACTCCCGGGTGGTGTACTGCTCTTGGGTTTAGCTTTGTTGCCTTCAGTTGCCCCCATTGGTGAGGACTTACTTGCTGGACTTCCCACAGAAACAGCCCTGTCTTTGGCTTTCCCACTGTCTGCAGAAGTCATTGCCTGGATGGGTGCATTTTCTTCAGCTGCATTGTATGCCTCCAACAGCTTCACCACACGTTGCAAAGATTTAGGCTGGTGCCACATCACCCAGTTCTTATGGGCTGCCCGCAAACTTGTCATCAATTGCTCTGTTACTACCAAATCCACAATTTGTTGAGGGGTTTTTCTCTGTTGCTTTCAACCATTGGGTTGTATTAGCTTTCTCTTTTTTTGCTACCACCCAAGGGTTAGTACCAGCCTTCACTCGGAGTTCTTGGAATTTGCTACAGTGTGACTCCTGTAAGAGTAAGGTTCAAGTTTTGAGTTTATCTTCAATTATTCATTCTGTCCTCTGCCTCATAGATATCCTATAACCATCATTTCTTTAAACTGTGTCCTGAAAGCATGATTTCTGTGTTTCTGCAAAGCACCCCCCACCTCTGCAGACATGGGCTTCTAAAGCGAATGGCAACAGGATGTGTCCAAACCACAGAAAGTGTATAGCAAATGTCAAACCGCATGCTAGGACATCTCAGATCTTAAAATATCTTGTTTGCACCTTTGTATCCAGCCTTTGAAACTTACTGTTAAGATAGAATGACCTTTAATCTTGCTAATACAGATGGGAAAGTATCACTGATCTTTAAGTTTGGTTGCATTACGGAAAATGAACATATATGTAATGAAGTCACATGCTTTCCACTGTGGCAAAATGTAACCAATCCTGAGTTTGTTCTTTATCTGTTTCGGTATGCTGAAGAGTATTTAAGACTGGACATTCCATACAGGAAGTTGTCCCTGCGTTCAGGCACCCCTTGTGCACAAGGTATTCGGAAAGGATCCTCTGGAAATAAAACTACATTTTATTGTAGTTTTGTCTGTTGTCCATTTTATAGTGATCCTCATTGAGGATCAGCCACATTCAAATGTGTGGTGACACTCCTGTGAAAAATCAAGAAGGTTTAGTATGGTGGCCTTGACCTCCTCATAATCCAGGGCCTCAACAGGATCCATAGCATCAACTACCTCTTGTATGTATCCTGATAGGCAAGGCATCAATATGAGGGCCGACTGCTCCTTGGGCCACTCTGCTACCATCGCAATCTGCTCAAATGTGTGGATGAATGCCTCTGGGTCATCCTCAGGTCCCACATTTTGCAATCTAATGGGTGGGGTGGTTGAATCCATGGCCTACTCTCTCCTGAGCCTGATTTGTCCAGTTCCTGCTTGCTCTCTACTGTCTGCCGCGTGTCTACGCTCTCTATCAGAATCCTCTGCTGTTTGGCCATTTGCCTCAGGAAAGCCTCCTGTCTCTCAGCCACCTATCTCATCCACTTCTCTGTTGCATCTGAAGGAGGGGGCAGGCCCCATGTTGGGCGCCATTATGAGGGTCGCCCTTATTCCCTCCCTCATCCTTGACCTCTGCCGATGCAAACAGAGAAGGCACTGCAGAAACAGTTGCCTGCAAACTTTTATTAACATTCTTAACAAGCTTTTGGTTGTCACCACCAGCAATAGTCTCCTTTTCAACAAGGAGAGGTTCTGCCTATGACCAAAATTCCTGTACTTCCCTGAGTGAAATATTGGGCTGAACTACTTAATGCACAATTGGAAAAGCCCCTTCTAAGTCTGGGCCCGGGTTCAAAGAAAGTCCAGTCATACCTTAGGGAACAGGCCCACTGCTACATCTTGCTTGGTGGAAGAAGTTTCAGAACATCCCGTTTTCAAACATCAGATTGCTTCTTTCTCTGACTCTCCCCACTGGTGGTAGAGTGTCATCTTTCCCACTCAGTCCTCAGTGTCTGCTGTTTCTCCCTCCTCTGGGCCTCCCTTTCAAAGAAGGCACGAGCTTGCTTGCTTTCCTCTCTCTCGTTTTACTGCCTTTTTCTCTCTCCACTTCCACTCTGCCACCTCGCGCGGGAGTTCGAAAGTAACCCATTCCTCCATCCAGGGGTTTTCTTTAACTATTTTTACTAATTCTTCTCGTTCCTTTTTTGTTTTTTGTTATCCACCTCCCATCTCACCAAAGCAGCCTTGTTCTTCTGTATTATTTCCCCTTTCCCCCATTGCTCCCTCTTTTACTTCTTTACTGCCACTCATTTTTTCTATCCCCTTATCTTCCTCACCCTTTCCTTCCACTACTTGGGTTCCTCCTTCTCCCGTGCTCAAAGCCTTCTCTTCATGGGACCGCCCTTTTGGAGAAGATGGCGAACCTACTTTTTCACAAACATCCTTTTTATTTTTCAAACTATTTCTAGTCATGGGGTAGCTAGTCAAGTGTGTATAGAGCTACAAATTGCATTTTATTATTGTCAAATTAAAAACACACAGTAAAATCCTGTTGTTAGTCCTAAGGAGAGTAGATTCTGCAAACCATTATATTGACATGGACATCTAGCCAGCTTCTTTTGTGGGTTTTAGCATTTTGTATGTATAGTATGTGGTCTGTGGAGCCCCAGAACAAATCATCCGGGATTCCATTATTTCTTATGGGGAAATTTGCTAGTGCTTTGGTTTACAAGCATGTTTCTGGAATGGATATTGCTTGTAAACCAAGGTACTACTGTATTTTCTATGCAGGTTTACTATTAGACTTTCTTCCTTTAGGTTTGAAAAGCTGTAAAATTAATCACAAAACACTGGAAATGAACAGCAAATGAAGACAACAGTATAGATGAAAAAATGGCAAATCAGCTGAAAAGAATTTGCCAGCCTCAAGTAGTTAGGATTTGCTATCCTAATCTGTAGTCAGTTTCTGACTACACCAGACTGGGTGTTTTCTAGGTCTAAGAGACATTGGAGGATTTTCCTCCAAGAATGCTGCACATGTAGCTCCCATAGCAGCTGTCTGATCTGGTCACCATTACTACAATTCTGGAAAGGAATTCCATATGTTAATGTTGTCTTTTAATGCTACAAGATGTCCCTCAATTCCTTGTTCTCAAACTTGAATATGCCTTAATTGTACTGGACTGTATATTGTCCCTCATTGCTGTAAGCCACCACGGGTCCTTTTCCAAGGAGAAAGGCAGGCTAAAAATACTTATAAACAAACAAACAAACAAACAAAAATAATAAATAAATAAATAAATAAATAAATAAATAAATAAATAAATAAATAAATAAATAAATAAAATGTGTTCCCTCCACATTGTGTGCAGTCATATGTAGAAATTGAGTCATGGCAACTGGACTTCTTTTCTTGAGAGATTGAAACACTTCACTACTCATCCAAGAAGCTAGTTAGTGGTGAGGCCTCCAATTTACAGTTCACCTTGGTTTCACATCATCGTGGTCTAAATAGGCTCATAATTTGGACAATGGGCTCATTGTCCACCTACAAGTCTATTCAGGCTATTGTCCACTTATGAGCCTATTCAGACCAGGGTGTGTTTGAAATCAAGGTGAACTATAAATGGGAGCCCTTGTCACTAACTTTCCTCAGACTGACAAAGCTGCTTGGATGAGTAGTGAAACATTTCAATCTCTCAAGAAAAGAAGTCCAGTTGCCATGACTCAACTTCCATATAACCTTACAAAGATATACATGCAGTCATATGCTTCATCTGTCTTTTTAAAATAGGCTGTTTCATTAGGCAACTCCTTAAATTTTATGTTAATGGAATGGAACTTTTTCCCTGCACATTCTGTGTTCCTACCATGCACAGGGAATATTGATTTGAGGATCAGAGTGCAGTCATGTACATCCACATGTCCCAGTCTTACTGTGTTGAGCAGCAGAGTCTGAGCAGGAGTTCTAATCACATTTGGAGAACTGTATGCATGTTCAAGCAAAGACAATTGGGCCCTTAATCTGGAGAGGAATGGGTAGGCCAGGGTCAAAGACGGATGTAATTGTTATTCTATCTTCTTCTTTAAACAAATAAATAATTTTAAGAAGAGCAGTCAAACTGGAGATCAAAGGCCTAGGAATTGGCTGATGAAGCAGCATTTTTTGTAGAAGAAATGCCTACCTAAGTGTAATCAATTTGTAAATGCAAACGTAAACACTCCTAGATGAGGAAAAAATGTGTTCACGTTGACAGACTTTTCTAGAAATCATGTGGTTACTTGACAAATCATATTTGGATTGCAGAGTATGAATACATGTGATCTATGGTTATAAACCTTTCCATAGACAAAGCAGATGTGAGAAGGGGACATTCCTTTGTGGGAAGAGGAGAAGATTTTTGAAACACATGTTCGTTTCCAAGTGTCTTGCCAAGCCCTGCGTGTCTGCTGCTGTTTGTCCTTTTGGTTTTTCCACATACTTGTTTCATATTATTACTTAACTGCACTGTCATAAATGGTCCTGCTTAGGCTCAATCAATCAATCAATCAATCAATCAATCAATCAAATGTAAGATGGAGTTGTCCTGAGGCTTTATACCCTTTATACTAGGGACTTGTTAATTCTCCAACATGACTTTTCAATTCATTTATTTTGAAATAAATATCCTGAGAAGTGAACCTAACAAAAATGGCTATTCCCTCAACCCTTAATCTGCGGCAAATATTTCCCTTCCTGAGTGCAAATAATAAACATGAAGTTTTGACAAAGAAATAAAACATTGTACCTACATTTGCCTGAGATTCATCATGGCCATTAGTCTCCGCTAACTCCATGGTATTTTTTTTTAACTGTAAATAAAAAAAATCGCAATTACCAGAGTGCTGCACATAGTTATTGTTGATTTATTTAAAGTACCACTTTTTATAAGATTCCCAATAAGCAAAACAGATGGACCATATAATTCTAATGAGTTTTTGTTGAAACCAGTCAGAATGCACATATTTAAGGCCTGATGGGGTGACGAAAAAGCTGCAACAAAAACGACAACAACAAAAAGAAGCAAATGCTAAGACTGGATCATTATTTTTAAATAATAAGATTAGAAAGCAGTCTCAAGGCATAAGAAGTGTGTAAAATTAGCTTTCAGGAGTAATAAATGATTTCATTTCCCATTTTTGTTGCTATTAATTTGAAACTTTGCAGTGGTTGCAAGATGCCGCCAGCTAAATAGCAGTCAGCTAATGATTGCTCTTGAACGATATGTTTTGAGTGCTTTAAGAGGCTGAAGAGCTATGATAGGTTTCCTTCTGAGGGAAATGTCTGGATGAAGATGGAGGAGCTCATTTACATCCCAAACAGATGAAATGGTAATGTGTCAATGTTTATTTTACTTTGAGGAATTATGGCTGGAGCAGGGAACCTTCTGAAGATTAATTCCATATTGTATGGTTGAAGTAGGTCACTACTCAAGGAAAATAAAATGGCAGCAGCTGGAATGCCAGTGCGCAACCTTGTTGGCTTAGAAAACCACCTGCCTGTCACCTAATTCTAACTCAGGTAAATGGTAAGAAACAATTCAGACAACTCACAGCAACTCATCTAATCAGCAATATATAAAGAGAATGAAAATGGGTATTTGACCTATCCAGGGATAGGACAGAAAGAGACGGCAACACTGGGGAAACACGGCAACACTGTGATCGATAAAAGAAGCTATTAGGATTCAGCACAGAGCTAGGAACTGGGCCCGTGTCCAGGCCCAGCACTGTGTTTTAGGCTCAAATTACATGTTAGGTGGAGATTATGCAGAAGACTACCATGACTCTTTTCTCTGCATGCAGTCTCCACTACCCAAAGCAGTACTGAAGGACAAACAAGGAAAGGAGGCTTAACTCTTTCCCATCCAGCCATCTTCCAGAGACTCTTCCAGCCGGTTTCATTTGTTCTGCTTTGTTTTGGACCACATGGCAAAAGGGACTGATCCCCTCTGTAATCTTCTGCTCAGACTTGCAGATTGCCCAGTTTGCTCTGGTGCAAGAAAAGAACCACATCCACTCTAAAACTGGTAGCATTGTGTCTCTTTCCACAAATGTCCAGAAGCTAACACAAGACCCACTGAATTCAGTGGAGCTTATTCACAGGAAATTACAACTGTGATTGCAGCTTAAACATCCTGTTTTTGGGAAGCAGATCTCAGCATAGCTACACAAGTGGCACATTACATAAAATGCCATTGCATCGCTTCCTTTTTATCCCTCTTGTACTAGCTTGTCCAGATAATAAATGTTGCCAAACACTTGTCAGTGGCAGCTATTGTAAAAATATAAACAATCCCATTCTTAAATTAAACATTCAATTAAATTTTATCAAAGTAAAAAGAGAAACTGTTACAGCCAAGAAAGCATCCTGTTTCAGAAGCCAGAGCAAGACAGGATGTTTGCAGGTAACTAAGTGCCAAGGACAGCAGATAAAGAAGGGCCACCAGCAACATTTGATTGGACTGGAGATAGTATTAATCAGTTAGTAATTTTGGCTAGGGGGGGAAGTCTTACACTGAGGAATGTATATCTGTTTTAAAAATGCATTAAAACATGTAACTGAACTGAGCCAGTCAAATTCATTCTACAAAAACAATATTTATTAATTTATTTCATCTGGCATAACGCCTGAGACATTGCAAAGACAATATAAAATATGTATAAAATGTAAAACATTCAAATAATAAGTTTGGTGAGATTTTTAAAATGTGTAATACAAATAAAGAATTTGGTGAAACAAATTACAGTGGTACCTTGATTTGTGAGCATAATCCATTCCAGAAGCAGGCTCATAAACCAAAATATTTGTAGATCAAAGCAAATGTACCCATAGGAAATAATAGAATCTTATCTGATTCACTCTGGAGACCCAGTTTCTATTATTTTCCTATTGCTTGGGGCATGCTGTGGAGGTGGCAGATAGGCAACGCCAGGCTTGGGGTGTACTCTGAAGGCAGCAGATGGGCAGCACTGGGCCTGGGTTTGCTCCAGAGGCCATGGATGGGCAGCACTGGGCACGGAGCGACCTCTGGAGGTCACTTCTGGTCAGCAGCAGGACCAATGAGGGCCCACCAGATGTCCCAGAGGCCCGTTCCAGGCATCGCCAGGCCTGTGCCAAGCCGCAGAGGCCATGTCCAGTCAGGTGAGCCAGGCTGTGATTGACATTTCTTGCAAAGCAAAGCAAATTTTTATTTAAAATTTTGTTTATTTTGCAGAACACTTGCAAACCAAGGTACTCATAAACTGAGATACCACTGTATGTATGAGCAGTTCCTAGAGCGACTAAGCCTAAGGCTGGATATCTAAACCATTTAACCATTGAACAAAAGTGTGCTCAAGATGATGCAGTTCTTGCAAGGAGCCAAGGACCTTCTAAGGGCAGATTCCATTGCATTGTTGTGATGTAAAGTTTGTTAGACATGCCAACGGTCACAATTATAATTTTGGGCCAGCCCCCTTTTATGTTGCTTCTATTGGCACCGCCTGTAGTTAGTTTGAATCTGGTTAACCTCTGTCTAGCTTTTCCTTGGGATATCAAAGCCAGAGGGACATTGTACTGGAGTGGAGACTAAATTGAACAGATCTGGATTAGAAGTTGTCCACTCTCAATGCCCTGCTGTCTCTGACTCGCTGCTGTCCATGTTTCCACAGCATGTTCCAAGATCTGAGTCTAAACATTTGATTGTGACATTCCTTATGTATATGTAATAGTATGTCTCACATTTGCCTCACATTTCTGCCACTCCCTTTTTAAAGCTGATTGGCTTCTAAGGTGTGGGTGTGATATGTTAGCATCCGTAGCCATTCAGAAGTACTAATTTAATAGTTCCTGACATTAGCCCCATAGTGTGGTCAAGCTGGGTGTCCACCACTTTTGTATACAGACTCTTTTAGTCATACAGGGCTGCAATAGTGAATACACCAAGGCAAGAGCTGATGTCCTAAGAACTGTTGCACTTGCTCCCCAGCTGGTACCAGACATTGTCTAGGTCGCACATTGTTTCTGGTTTTCGTTTTATCCGTGGTTTTCCTTAAATGTGCCTTATACGTTTAGTACTGGTCAGGGGTCACTTCTAAATACTTTAGGATACAGTTGGACTAAGATTTAAAACTCTAATTGCTACATCATTGGGCCAATGTTGCTGTTATTCCGGGATGGTTTCATGGAACTGTCTCCCAGTTTTGTAAGGAAGGGCCAAGCCTTTTTACTGGCATGTTGGAAACTCATTTGTTCCATGAGAGAGTGCCATTTCTCTCTCTTGGCAGAGTCTTAACACTGGAGGTGTTAACCAAACAATACATTCATGGACTTTATGAATGACCATGCTTTCTGGTATTCTCAGTCATGAGTAGAGCTACACTATGACAAAACGAGGTAGGTACCCAGCCCCAGGAGCACGTTTTGAGGGCCTGGAAGACGCCCCATTGAACTTAGTTAGGCTTACTGACATAAGTCACACATGAGAGTGTACAAGTTACCAAACACAGCTTTCCATTTAATATGGGCAGCCAAGTAATCTCTTGGTAATCAAGAATGAATTGACTTCAGTTAGACTTCAAAATTACAAAGCTTTATCAGCGTCAGTTTAAATAACTCCAGCTAGAATGATAAAGGCTTAATTCCCAACCAATGTTTGTGCAGTCATTTTCTCAGCTGGCCAATTATTACTTCCCTGAGACCTCAGCCTTATCGGGAAGCAATTGGGTTTTGTCTGCTTGTTTGTTTGTTTTTACAGAAGGGAGCATTGAGGGCCTAGAGCTGTGGCCTTAAAGAATTTGTCACCTTTTCCTGAATGTTTGGGGACAAAATCCTGGGAAGCTTTTGTTAGATATCTCATGAAGAGGTGCTTGGAATGACATGGCAACTGACCAGGAATCCTTGTAAGAGGAGAGATTTGTATCGATTCACTTGAAGCTTCAATTCCCCCCCCCCCGTATTGAGTGACTTTCATTGTTGTCATATTAAAGGGGGGGCTTGTTCAGATTATGTTCTTTGCTTTTGAGGCTTCCATCTTTCACTAAGATTAACTACATTAAAAAATATTTACGTGTCATGTAAACAGTGCCCATGGAGATAGATACTATGACTATGACCTTGGTGAGAAAAGATGACTTTAAGGAAAATTGTTCAAACAGGGTAAGCTGTGAATCTTTGTTTTCCTTCTATATTAATTTTACTACATCTTTACTGATGTTCATGTCTATCTTTGATTGGTTTTATTGATACAAGTCATTTTGGGAACCTTCATGTAAAACAGAAACTGGCGAATACATTATTACTCAGGCAGGAAACTAGCAAATACTGGATTCTTACTGTATTTAGAACCACAAACTTAGTAGGACTTACCTCCTAGAAAACATGCATATGACTTTAAGTGTGCAGTCAAATTGTCTCCATGTTAGAGATGGGCTATCGTGGGAGCCCAGCTGATGTTCGGAACCAGAGGAATGGAATCAATCAATCCCTTACCTTGTGCTGGGCTCGCACAGGGCGCAACACCAACGAGGAAGAAGCCGCCGATGCATCATTGTTCTTTCTCCCTGGTGCTGGCCAATCAGGAGCTGTGCAGGGAAATGCATTATCCTGCCTCCCTGTTCGACTGGCCAGCACCAGGGAGATGGAACAATGATGCATCAGAGGCTTCTTCCTCATTGGAGTTGCGTGCCGCAGGAGCCCAGCACAAGGTATGGGATTGGTTGATTTCGTTCCTCCGGTTCCAAACACCAGCTGGACTCACACATTTCATTTCAGAAGCTGACCACTTCTGAATCGAAAATCCCATCTCTAATCCAAATTATTTAACAAGTGTCATGTTACCATTCAGCAACTGATGCAATGAATCTACTTTCTAGTTCAATGTTTAGCCGCCATACAGTAATTAAAACTGTAAACTGCCCAGAGACTACTTGAAGTGGTATGGGGTGGTATATAAACAGAACACTTTGCTTTGCTTTTGACTAGTAATTATTGTTGTGCTGTTAGCTGCCACCAAGCCACCTCAGATTTATGGTGATCTTATAAATGAGGGGCCTCCAAAACGCCCTGTCTTAATAGCTGTGCTCAATTCTTGCAACTCCAGCTTATGACTTCCTGATAGAGTCAATTCATCTCCTATATGGTCTTCCTCTTGGCCTGCAGTCTTCAACATCTCCCAACATTACTGCCCTTTTCACCAACTCTTGCCTTCTCATGATGCAACCAAAGTGTGACAGCCTCAGAATATGACTACAATGCAGGTAAAAATGTTTCTGTTGGCTCGGTTTCAGTCATCCAGCTAAACAGGGTGTGGGTACATGCATCATACATAGCTCTACACAACAATTTATTTCAGAATTAATGTGATAGTACTACCTTACCACCATTTTATCTACACATGTTGCAAAACAATGCCCCTCAGCATTCCATGAGATCAAATTAAATCAAATCGAACAGGTCTATCAAGTGTATAAAAGGCTCCCTTCCTTCCACTGTTGGGTAAGTACATAGAAGCACTGGGGACCTTTTACTGCCACCATCGTTCACTCTTTTGCATGTTGTCTCCAACATGTTTCTCTGCTGGTTGTCTTCAAAGATTGGGCTGCTTTATATGAAATATATTTGCCTCTCAGGTATGCTTAACTTTCCCCAAATCCATTTGTTTTCAGTTAGAAACACATAGAGCTGGTACCTGCGTAGTGGAAAATGTGCAGCAAGAGATGCTATTACAGATCAAGAGCTGCCAAAGAGGCAAAATTCCATTATGTCTTGACATAATCTTTTTAAACAATGCTTTAAAATGTTTGTGCTCATTTAAATTCAGTTACATATGCAAATAAACAGAATAACGTCTGGAAGACTGGGACAGATAAGAGAATTGATGAAATCAGGGCTGTGTTGATCTAATAAAAGCATAAATGGTGCTTCCTAAGGTGCGCCTCACCTGTTCCTGAAGAATCTTCAGCATGGCCTGTGTGCGCATGTGCTCTTCCTTGGCTTGTTCAAGTTCCAATTTTTTGCTGTTTAGTTCTTCCTGGATTTTTAACAGTTGCTGCATGAGAGAAAGGATGTTTTCTGATTACTAAGGTCTTGCGTCCCAATGAATAAAATACCCAGGATTGCAAATTCTCAGGCAAGCAATATTTTTTTAAGTGTGGTCTACTTTCTGGGTTTTTTTAATTGGTCTGTTATGTCTAAGCTGAAAAAGACATAAATTATATCTGTCTGCATTTTTTGCTACTCAGCAAAGAAATACATTTCTCTTAATGTAACAAATAGCTTAACCACGCATTAAAAAACACAAAAAACCTCAGCTAGATATACCCTCTGCCGAGATGCTATCACCATCCATCTAGACCGGTCTTATTTGTAGAAGGAGGCACTCGGGTTTTAATAACCCTGGCGTAAACATTTCAACCATAAATCATTCACGAACACAGCTCTTTTATATAATTAGTCACTGGCCCACAGCCATCTCATTTTCTACCAAGCCATAATCTGAAATGTTTTTTGCATTAAGTTGCCAAGAAGGCAAAAGACAGCTTTTCTTTCCGAGTCTACTGTTGTAGAGTTTCGTGATTAGACCAGAGAGGCCAAAGCTTTGGAAATCAATGCATCAGCAGAGAAAAAGTGCTGATGAGAATGATTAAAATATGGGGGAGCTGGCTAGCTGGTTGTTTTCTGCAGGAGGTCCCATGTCTTAAAATACAAGTGTGTGTGTGTGTGTGTGAGAGAGAGAGAGGGGGGGGGGAGAGCTTCTCTATTATGGTAAATAACCATGCAGTACAAGTGATAATCGGTTGACACACACTGTCTTTTCTGCCTTGCCGTAAAGTGTATCCATATTAAAAGCTACTCCTTCTCCAAGTTCCCATTTCAAAATGTCTTTGCCTCCCTTCACCCATTTATTCCATCTTCCAAGAACTGGCCTCTGGGCTTAATTGATCCGGCATCTATTTGTCTATTTTTGAACACAGATGACATGTAGCAGCAGGTAGTCATTCATAATTCAATCTGTTTGTTTAAAATCATAAGCTTGTCACAAAGCAGTCAAAAACCTTTTAAGGTCTCTGCTCAGCAGAACAAACCTCAGAATGCAGGGGAAATGCAATTGGGGGATTCAGAAAAAGGGTCTGATGTCCTTCCTGATGTTAATCTTTAGTTTGTTTCCTACAGCAGCCAAATAGTTTTTAAAAAAATCTTGGACCCAATGAAATATGCAGGTATTCCTCAGTTGCCCCAAATGCCAGATTTTGAATGTGGATGTCAGGGTCTGGTCCAGGATCTTATTATATCCACCAATAACTCAGGGGCTATTGGTGGGTAAAATAAACAGATGTGGGCCAGGGCTTCAGAAGAACATTTTGAAGTCCAGTGAACATTCTAAAATGGGGGGGGGAGTGGGGAAAAGTTGGCTAAAACATTATCTGGGCATACAGTGGTCACACAAAAATTAATGGGTTTGAGAAATAGGTAAGATATGATTAATTATGGGTGGCAAGGACAGGAGTAGATGTCCGTACTTTTGGTAAATGGGGGGTGGTGGTCATTATTAACCTAAATTGCAACAAAGTTTATTCAATAGAACGTGGTACCTTACATTAGGGTTATTAAGCTAATGGGATATGCTCTGCTCCCTTGCTTCCAGCCACTGACCCTATGGTGCAATATCTTTCTTTGCGGATGTTGGGGGGCAGGCTTCAAGCCAAATGCTGAGACCCAGCAACTCTCGCTGCTGACACAATTCCAATAGTTGGGATCTAAGTTTGCTATTGAGGACCGCTGTCCTTGCTTGCACAGTCAGTTCTGGAGATATTCTCATACTCTTTATTCTATTCCAGCTGTCGGTTTCTTGCTGCCCTCCATAGGTTGTCCATGCTTCCCAGGACCTGATGAAGTTTTAAGTCCAACTTATCTGCAGAGCGCCAGGTAACAGATGGTTACATTCTAGTTACTGCTGCCCAAGCTCTATGAACAGCATTGGGGTGCTAAGCGTCTCAGATGGTAAAGCATGGGATCTGATGCACGACTCTGTAAGATCTGATTTGAAACTGGTGAAAATGTATATCTTTTGCTTTTTAATTCATCTGGACATCCAGTCTTATGGGAGTGCTATGTGTAACAGTACAGACAACAGAAAGACTGCATTATTCATGTATCACAAAAATAATCACCAATCTGCCTGGGAAAATAAGTTGCCAGCAATCATTTGTAATTTTTTTTGTTTGACTTTTAGTGACTGTGAATCAAAAAACTTCATGGCTAGCTTTTGCATCAATGTCTGGTTTAGAAGTGAATTATTAAAAACAAAGCGATTGATCACAATTGCACACATGAAATTATGAAAATAAGCTCATTATGGATCAAGAGCTTTTATTCCTTCATGATCTAAAGCACTGAGTTATTCCATCACTGCTGGGGTGTCAGGATTATTTTAAAGGAGAAAATTTCTGAAAACATCATAGCTTGACAAGTTATCTTTATGCTTGGGGGGTGGGGAAATGCAGCATTGCAGAGCCTTTGGTATGCTAACTCAATCCATCTCTCCTTTCTTCTTAGCAATCTGCATTTTGCTCTGAATGCTTTTGCCCAAAGAATTATTCAAATTATAAAAGCTCTCTGTGTATTCACCAACAAATTGGTCCAACAACATACTGGTATATCAGTTTGACATGCTATGCCATCTTTGCTCCCAGCTATACAGCAAAGCAGGTACTGGAGACTAAGATGTTAATTACTATATCATACATGTGACATTTGTACGGCTTTTTAATATTTTTAAAAGGCATGCATTACTTAACCACATAGACTGGGAAATCAGCTCTCCAAAACAAAGTGAGGTCCAGAACTAGGTAAGGAAGCTATTTTCTCTTTGGCACACAAGCTTCTGGTATTAATTCCTCTGTTCACCCTTATTGGCGCTATAGATAACAAAATACGGGTGGGTTGCAGTATCCTTGTTAATTTGGATCCCGCCTTGGGTGTGAAGGTAGCCTCTCTCTTTATGACAGGATTAGTCTCCTTTTTAGGGGAACTTTCCATGTTACTAAGTTGAGGCGATAACAGCTGGGGTCCTTCCTGAATGACGGCCGGTATCTGCATCAGGGCTCCGGTCAGTTCTTTCAAAGCACATTCTATGTTATCTATCTTATTTCGTGTCACTTGCAGAGCTTTAAAAATTGCAGTGAATTCAGAGCGTGCAATCCTAAGTTCTCTGGCATTGCTTTTAAACATACATACTTATAAAATTGATCTAAGGGATGTTGAATGGCCCCCCAGACATAGGAACCAAATGAGACTGCTCTTAACTTTTGATCAAATTGTAATTCCTCTAATGCTATTTAAGATGAAAAGTATTTTAGCCAAATATTCGATTATACCATCAAGGGTATTAATTCTCTCATCATTATGTGCTGAGAAATCATGTCTGATTTATGATGACCCTACAAATAGCTAACCTCCTATTATTACCAGCCCTACTCAGGTCGTATAAGTGCCTTCCTATATCTATATTGTTCAGTTTACATTTCCCTTTTACTGTAAATAACTTAATTTTGCTGGTGTAGCAACATGTGTGTGTGTGTGTGTGTGTGTGTGTGTGTGTGTGTGTGTGTGTTCCATGTTGTCAAGTTGGAACTGCCCTGTAGCAACCCAAATAGGGCTTTCAAGATAAATGAGATATTTAAGGAAGGATAGTATCAGCTCCATTCCTCCAGCCAGTTTCCATGGTGGTGTAAATTATGATTCTCTAAATGCAATCAGAAAAGTTATAATAGAAATCTCTATTGCTTTTGCTACGGTAACAAACATGTAAGAAAGCAAATCTTATCGTATTTTACTTAGCGAGTTAAAACACCAGACGTGTAAAGTGCTGGTGAGCAAATTAAGTCAGGTACTAATTTGCTCCATCTACATTTTAGAACTTGAGAAGTTCCAGTGTCTAGGATTTCTCACTATTACCACCATTGTTTTTATTTTCCTTATCAGTTGTTGACAGAGGCATGGTTCCCTTTAATGAGTTAATCCATCTCATGTTAGATATTTTTCTTTTCCTCCTGTCTTCCACTTTTTACAGCATTGTTTTTTTAAGTTAGGGTTTTCTTTTACCCTAAGTATGATAGTCCCAGTTTTCTCATTTTAGCTTTCAGTTAGAGTTCAGGATGTCTTTTATCTAGTATTCATTTGTTTGTCCTTCTTGCAGCCCATGATTTATGTAAAGTTGTTCATATTTCAAATTACCCGATCTTTCCTCACCTTAGTTTTCACATCCATGTACTGCTATCAGAAACATCAATGTATGGCTGATGTTTAATTTGTTCTCCTCTTTACGCATCCTTACACTGAAGGATATTTTCTACTTTGCAATTGTTTTTCAAAGTCTCAGTCTTCTTCTGATTTCTTGGCTGCACTCTCCACTTTGATTGATAATTAAACAAAGGTGCAGTGACCCCCCCCGCCATTTCACGGTTCAGGTACCGCGGTACCTCTACATCGCGGGATCACAGTACTTGCACCACTGGGGGGCGGGGGGGTGATCGGGTTGCTCCCCTCCACCCCCCCATCTGAGGTGGTGGGGAGCCATCGCGTTGCTCCCCGCCATCCCCCGCATGCCTCCCAGGCTTCCCGGAGGGGCATGGCTCCCTGCCACCTCCTGCCCCCCCCTCCGGGAAGCCGCAGAGCCACCCGGGCGCTCCATGGAGAGAAGTCTCCCTCTGGTGTGCTCAGGCGGCGGCGGCTTGGATCCGATCCCCGCCACCCCCCCGACCCCTCCAAGGCTTCTAGGAGCCACCCGGGAGTACTTGCCCCCCCTGCCGCCCGCCCCCAGGCCCCCCTGCTTCCGTATGTCATGGATTTTCATGGATCACGGGTGGGGTGAGTCCCTAACCCCCGCGATCGGTGGGGGGTTACTGTATAGAAAAACCTTAACAAACTGACATTTGATTTTTTCTCTTAACATCAAAGTTATATAATTATCATAAAACCAAAGAATTGGGAGGGGCCTATGAAGGCACCAAGGCCATGCTTGAATCCAAAGAGTATATCTGAAAGACAGTTCTTTGTCATACTGCTGTAATAGGAAGTTTTTCTTAATGATGTTCAAGCAAAATCTGGCTTCCTGTAACTGGAACCTGTTGTTGCATATCCTGAACTCCTGACTTGATCCTAAATATCCTGAGTTGATCGATAACAGATCCTGTCTCTCTTCTTTCACACCACCACTAAGATCCGCTGCAAAGTGCTCGTAGATGTGGAGCATAAATTAGTTTTCCCACGAGCAGTGGACTTTTTTAAAAAAGTGTGACCATTCCCACTTAAGCATGACCCAGCACATTTTACAAGTACCTGGTCTCGAGGAGGTAAAATCCTTGTCACTGTTCTGATGCAGATTTTAAACTGTTACTCGAGTCCTTGGGAACATGAAAAATCTGCACCAAAACCTTTTTGCTCCCGTTATGGTGTCTTTGCTGCGATTGCCAGTCGTAGGTTCAGAACGGTTGCGGATTTTCAAAACGCGACCATGGGAACATCCAATCTGCGACATCAACCACATGATTGCTCCGGGGAGGGATCAGGATCAAAGTTTGCTGCGGATTTTAGTGGTTGTGTGAAAGCAGTCTATGATAATCTTTACAGTATTTGAAGAGAGCTATCCTATCACCCCTGTCTCCTTTCCTCAAGGCTAAACATTTAAATTGTTTCCCTCTGTCCTTGTTAACCAGCCACTTCCCCCTGCTGTTGCTGTGATAAAAGGAGAGGGTGGGGAGGAAACCCAGCCTCCAAGTTAAGTTTGGGAGCCCCTTGCCCAGAACTTCTTCCAGCCCTGGGGTGGAGTGGGGGAGGGATGTATAAGGCAAGATCAAACCAAGGAAGTGTCTCTTCATTGAGCCACTGCACAAATCCTGGAACCGGCAGCTGAAAGGCAGGCAGGCATAATGCTGTCACCACAGCTAGCCACCCAGTTTCAGACCATGTCTTCTCTGCCCTGGCTCTCTCTATCTGTGTTTTGTTTGCGTATTTGCAGCACGTGTCTGCTGCCCATTGCCACTGGGCTCTCTTGCATGCACCAGTGCTCACAGAGTACCACGTGCAATGGCTTTTCTTGCTCTGCTGTTTCCTACTGCACTTCCCTTCTTTAGGCATGCACTCATACACGCTGCCCTGCCACCCCCACCCCTAAATTCCAGCATTGGGCTGTAGAGAGATCACATGCGTCTGGCAAGGGTGTCTTCTCAAAAACACTGGAGTAACACTACTGTAAATCACCCAGAGTAGCCTCGTAGCTAGATGGCACGGCGTACACATCCAATCAATACATAATAAATAATAAATTCAATGTTTGTTTCAAGGGTATGTGAACTACAATTTAAATATCCTGTAATCCCATGTGATCCAGAGTTGATTTAAATTGAAGCCAGCACATATGCTGAACTATTGTTTTAATACAAAATAACTCTAGCATTATCCCCATAAATCAGCTCCATGTTTATCTAGAGATCAGACATGATCTCTATGCATGAGTACCACTGAAGTCAGGTAATCCTGGTAACTCTCTATGAAGTTGTGAAATATTTATGCCTAGCCTTACATGCTCTAGGGATTGGTGGGTGCAGCTAGAGTCCCCTGGGTCTTTAAAGCTGCCAAGGTATTTACTAAATTGAATGAGCACTGTAGGGAAAAGGGGAAAGAGCCAAAGCCTTCACAATTAGGTCTTAAGATAAATGCAACCCTACTGTTATTTATACATCAATATTCATAAAAGCTAAACTAGACTTTTATAATAAAATTATCTCTGCAGACCACCAATCTAGTTGATTTCTAAAAGCCTTTTCTTCAGTGGCTGCACTCAATCTCCTCTTTTAACCATCACCCAAGCTGCTCAGATGTTATACCTAGGCATACAAAATTACCATCTTAAAATCAATCTTCACTCCTTCTGAAACAGTAACTATAGAAAGCATTAGAGCAGCCAATTGAATTACTCAAGCCTGTGCAATGAATATTCTTAGCACGGCCAAGAACGTTAACACCAGGGCAGCATGACATACTTCCATGGATGGGAAGAAATTCCAAAGGCTAGTGCAACGGCAGCAGCACACACACTATATAGCAATTTGCTATTGCCACAGTGTGTTTTCCTGTCCAAACATCCCCCACCTCGTCCCAATCTGTAGACATTGATAATTGCTCTGTGTAATAGCCAAACAGCAGGATTTGGCTGGCCAGAAGAAGTAATCCAGGGCTTTAGGCTATCTCACATTGAGCTCTTTCTTCAGCATGCTATCTGCACTAGAGCAATAAATCTTTGCTTATCATGTTCTAGCAGGCAAAGACTAGGAATTCCACCACTACCACCCAACAGTGCAAGATACCAACCTATTTTTGGTACCAGCAACTTGATAATTGTATGGAAATCCTTGAACTTGCACAAATTTTATGGTGCAAGATGTATAAATATGTAACAGAAGCTCCCTTGTTTCACAGACTTTTAAAAATGCGAAGTAACAAGTGGATTCTTAGCGTAGGTGTTTGGATATTTGGATGCAGACTCAGAAGTTGTGAGTTCAATCCCCCACTGTGTCTTTTGTGAGTAGAGCCAGCCTGTGTGGCTTTGGGCAAGCTGAACAGTCCCAGGGCAGTTCTTAGAAGACTTCTGAGTATTCTCTACCTGGAAAACTCAGATAAGCTTATTAGACACTCAACAGGTTATTGTCTTGACGTTTTGTCACATCAAGACTGAAACAATGCAGTGGATATTGTTTCCATCCTTATTCCATACAGTAGCCAGCCTTGACATACATAGGAATGCATTGATGGTGGGGAGGGAAAGAATCCAGAGAGGGTTTGGTACTGGGGATTGAAATCACCCGACAAGTGGCTCTTCAGTGCCTCTTTCAGCACCACATCAAATGACAGATGTCAGTTGTTAATAAACATTCCTCTTGTCTATCAGCTCTATGTGATCTATCATTTTCAGCTGCAAGTGTCCCTCACTCTGTAGTTCATCAAGATCTAATTGTTGGATCAGTGGAAGAGACTCTGTGTTTAATATACAAAGCTCTTCAATATCAGAACTAAATGGATTCAGGATGAAAGTTACTTGGGAGGGACTAGGGATATCTGCCCTAGCTGTACAGACAGTCAGCAAACTGCCCTGGTCATTAGTCCCCTTTCTTCTTTCAGACAACTAAATCCCCTATATATACCGTATTTTTCACTCTATAAGATGCACTTCCCCCCAACAAGCAGGATAAATGTCTGTGCGTCTTATAGGGTGAATACCCCCACCCCACACGCGTGCTTGCACCAGGAACCTCCAAGAGGCTTTGCATGATTGATTATTTCCATATAATAGAAGAGCGAGAGTAAACCGAAGACTATAGAAGACTATAGGGAGAGCCCTACCGAAGACTATAGAGATGAGAAATGGGCTAAAAAGTAAGTACCCACCATGATCACCATACAGCCACTCTTCAAGACAGGCAGAAGGTGAATCCAGGGGAGGGAGCTTTCCCATTCAGGTTGTCTTGAAGAGTAGCTCTATGGTCATCATGGTGGGTGCTTACTCTCTAGCCCATTTCTCATCTCTATGGTCTCCGGTAGGGCTGTTTACCTCTTCTATTCTATGGAACAAGGGATATTTTTTAAAAAACAGCCTGGTTGGAAAGCCTCTACTGGGGTTACTTTAGCATAGTAACTAAGAGATATCTTTGGCTAGAAATAAGTCCCCTAACTGTTCTTTGGCATTTTTTTCTCTCTTAGCCCACCAGGTGCAATATGAGGATTGCATTATTGGCCTACAAGGCTGAACGCTTTACGAGGAGATAATGTACACGAGTGAGTTTGGTACAGAGTTCCAGAGCCAGAGGCTGTGAGTGCTTCCTGGGAGAAGAGCCAACCTGCACAGTCCAAAGGCACTCCTAGAAAAAGGGAATGGTGAACCACTTCTCAGCCCTCGGTGCCTTGAAAACACTGGAAAAGAAAGGCCTGCCGTAAATCAGAACTGATGTGATAGGACACAACAGCAACAGCAACAACAAACAACAAACAACAACAACAACAACAACAACACCACATTTTGAGACCCTAAAGGAATATACACATATGAGCACCAGCATGGTCCTTTTCATTAATTCGGGGTGGGTTTTTTTTGTCCCATGAAGTACACGGGACAGCAGTGTTTCCTGAAGTTGGCAGTGCTTGCTAAGGTAGTCGTTCCTTCCTGTGATGGGGGGGCACGCGCGCGGGGGGAGTTACTTCATTGAACAACAGCACTAGACTCCCCACCTGCTGGGTATTCTGGGAGGTCAGTCCTTTTCCTATCTCTGTTTTTACTCCATTTTGCCTGCCCTCAAAGCTTCTTTGCAGGAGCAGGAACTAGGGCTGTTACAAGCACAAAGTGAGTGCTTAGCTACTGAGCTGTTGACAAGGGTATAAAACATTTGTTTGCAGAGTCCCTTGCAGGAGCTTTTATTTTAAAATATTTATATATGGTACAGTTTTTAAATACTACATGTTCCTCAGTACTTTATGGTACAAGTAGGTTTGGGAAATCTTATGTCCCAGAAGGCTACGGAATAAAGCAGAGGGGAACTGGTATACCCACTGGTGGCAAAAGTACCAATGGGAGGCAGAGTCTCGAGATGTATGAAAATATTGTCAAAGCAGACTTTATTCTCATATAAAACGCCCAGGCTCTATGTGTTGCGGCAGTGGCTTTCTTCAAGAGCAAGCCTTTAGAAGTTTAGCTTCTCGTTTGTTTCAGACCAAATCCAACATTAATCCAGAGAGGAAATCATTTTTAAATTATTGCTACTTACAGACTCTTGTCTTATTTGCATTCCTTTTAAAGCTTGATGCAGATTTTAATTCGTTGTTGGCCTTTATAATTACCATTGGTTATATGATGTTTCAATGCTTGGTTTGTATTTTTGTGGCTCACATTATATGTTGGTTTTTTAAAAAAAATTAATTTTGTGATGTAAATCCTGACTTAGTTTGTTCTTACACACTAAAGAAGAAAATGCAAAGAGACAGAAAGAAAGAAAGAAAGGAAGGAAGGAAGAGAACTTTTTAAAAAGTCATTTTAGGTTTTTTGGGTGTCTCAAAATAATACACATTACAGTAATTCCTTGGTTTAAGAGTAAAATGGTTTAAGAGAGTTTTGCAAGACAAGTACACATTTCTTCTAAATTTTTCTTTGATCAACAAGCAATGTTTTGATATACAAGAACTGGAGCAGGTCACATGATCACAAGTGGATTGTGGGTGATTGTCTGGAATGCTCTGCCTCAGGCAGCCTCCAAAGCAGAGGGAGGAGAGAGAAACAGAGGTCTCCCTTGCACCAGCAAGGAACTTGCAGGTTAGGGTTTTATTTTTATTTATATTTAAATATTAAATTAAATATACAGAGTAAAATCCAGTTGTTAGCCCCAAGCAGAGCAAACTCACCACCCAGGTACATGGTGTGGACATGGACTTCTAGCCAACTTATTTTGTGAGTTTTTTTTCATTTTGTGTGCACAGTATGTGGTCTGTGGGCCCCCAGAATGAATCATCTGAGTTTCCATTATTTCTTATGGGGCAATTTGCTTTGATGTAAGAGTGTTTTGGTTTACAAGTATGTTTCCGGAACAAATTATGCTAGTAAACCAAAATATTACTCTATTGGAAAACACACCACTAACATCTTGAATGAACTAGCATATGTTACAACATTTTGGGATTTATCAGTCTCTCCTTTTGTGCTTGCTGTGCATGTTCTTAGCTTCACATAGGAAAAAGGCACCTGTTCTATTCTGGGATGTTTTGCACAGAATGTGGAAAATGTGACGAAAAATGTGTTTGGGGGGGCTTAGTGTCTTTCATACTTTCTCATGTAAATTGGAGCAGCAATGTTTCAATCACAAGTAAAAGAATGCTGAAATCTGTTCATATCCCTAATTTTATATTATTCATTAATTTTATGTTAGAGTGGTACCTTGTATAAAGGAATTAATTCATTCCAAATGAAATTATGTTAAGCAAATTTTCCTTTATACAAATTTCCCATAGGAATGCATTGAAAACAGAGTGATCCCATTTTATGTTGTACAGATTCGCCCCATAGGCAAGTTTCACCTATATCCAGAATTTTTTATGTTGTACAAATTTTATGTTATACAAACCGTTTGTTATACAAGGGTCCACTGTATTTTGATTCTTGAATTCAAAAACTGGGATTAAAATAGGAAACTTTAAGTATATGAATGCTTGCACACAAGTATTTATTTTTATATAAGATATATAGATTCCCCCCACCCCAAGAAGGCCTTGTCAGCTTTTGTATCTTATGTCTTTGACTCAACATCTGAACATATCTGAAGACAGTTTATTTTTTTATTTTGAATATTTTTACTCCACCTTTCTCCTTGGAAAAGGATAAAGTTGAATGGCTCTTCTAAGTGGTAGGTAGAGGTAAGCCTCTACCACCAAGGAAAGCTAAGGCAGGCACAGATGGTAAGTGTTTAAATGAAACTTGAAATGGTAATGACAACAGTGGACTCTGTCTAAGATGATTTCCTATGAGGTTTCATTGGGGAGGTGGGTTTTCAGGGAGAAGTTCTGCTGTGTGGAATAAAGAGCAACCCCTCCCCTTGTTTCATGCCAAGAGTGAGAGACTGGGCGATTCACATCTCACACACAAGCCGCCAGCCCTTGTAGCATGTAGTTCAGGTTTGTTTTTCAAAAGCTTGCTGCACCAAATGTCTATTTTGTCTTGAACACTATTTCCCACAGTGCCCAGATATCTCTGGGAAGCCCAGAAACAGGTCATGAAGGCAACAGGGTCTCCCAGCAACCCTTATTCAGAAGAACAGGGCTCCAATTAAGCTGCCACAGTTAATAACCACTGACAGAGTGATCCTGTACAAATCTGCCTGGCTGCTCTCACTGCCACAGTAGTCTGTCCCTCTTAAGGCAGAAAGATTTGTATATATGATGAACAACCAGCATAGTCTGAATTTATAAAACTGGCAAGCTATTGAAACGGTCGTTAATAACCAAACATTCATGAAAACAACTGAATCACCAAGGAAACAAGATGGTGTGAAAGACAAGTGAAAGAAGCCAGCTCTCAGTCTTTGAGAGATTTCTTACAGTGAGGTTGGGTAAACCGCACCATGCAGAGATAGGAGCACACAGCAAGTCCTAGTAGAATACAGGGGATGGTGTTAAAAATGAGGAGAGATTCCTTTCAAAAGCAATGTAGTTATTTCAGTAACTCACATAATGAGTCCCAAAGGAGCCCTACGAAGAGCCCTGCTCAATCGGTCCAAGGGCTTACCTGGTCCCCAGCATCCTGGTTCTCAGGGTGACCAACCAGATGATTGAGAGCAGTCAGCAAACAGGCACAAAGGTGGCTCCACATGCTTGTTCATGTGCCACAGAATCGAGAGGCAGATGATATTGGAGACAGCATATAGCAAGTGGTGGTGAACCTTTGGCACTCCAGATGTTTTGGACCACAGCTCCCAGAATTCCGAGCTTAGGTTGCCAACGGCAAAGGACTGTGGGAATGGTGGTCCAAAACATCTGGAGTGCCGAAGGTTCGCCACCACTTATATAGGCAATCATGACAAGAAGCCACTGGTAGCTTTATCCTCCATGGTTTTGTTTAATAGCTTTTCCTTGCCACAGAAATCTTTAGTAAAAGGTGAACTATTTATACGATCTGAAGAGAAACCAGAGAATATCTGGCTAGAGTGCTATACGCCACTAATGAGACCTACAGGACTAAAGCTGGAGAATAAGCAGTTCCCTTGCAACTGCTTTTATTTATCCTTTGTTTTGCTATCCCACAATTTTGTCCTCAATTTATTTTATGCCATTAAAGGTTTCTGGAACTTGAAAACTTGAATATCTTTTCCAAGGAAGCAAAGATGGTGTCCATCTCAATATTTTTGTGACAGCAAGTTCTATATTTTAATTATAAATAGTGTGAGGAAGCCCTTCCTTCATTCCCCATAATTAGGTTTAACTAAATAACGTATATTCCAGAGAGGAAGAAAAGCTTTCCACACCCATTTTCTCCATACTATGCATGATTGTGTGAATGGCAATTGTCATGTCCCTCTGTTCCATAGATAAAGTGGTTAGAATATATGGCCGTGGAACCACTCCGCTGGCTCATGGGACTGTTAATGGAATTAAGGTTATGACCTGACTAATGCAGCAATTGTTAGCACAGGACAAACATAGCGTCTGTTTGACACTGAGGTTCCCCCACACATCCAGGTGCATTTGTCAAAGCACCTTTTGGCCTGAATAGTGGCAAAGTGCAGTCGGACCATCTGCTCCTGGAAGGACACAGATAAACAATCTGATGTAAACTGACAGTGCAAAGCCAACACACGAGAGATTTCGTTTTTAAAATATCAGCTGTCTCTAGTGCCAGTATGACTTTGTAGCCCTGCAGAGTGCCATGCATATCAAGATGAAGCCGTAAAGCTGACTGTGCCCCTGTTCTCTTCTAAACCCATGTAAAACTGCTTCAGTCTTCTTTCAGTGTATTTTTCATACAACACTTGTGAATTTTAAGGAACAGATTCATGTGCATCTCCATCTCACTGATTTGATCAGAGAGCTGTACAGATAAAAATCTATTAAATGGTAAAACAATGTTAAGCCACATGGAACAGTTCAGAGGGAGCTCCACTGGGGGGGCGGGCACACTAAGAGGTCACAGCAGACCTGAAGCAGACACAAAGTTCAAGTAGCTGTGTTTGGACCTTCCCACCCTGTGCTTCTTCCCTGCTGCCCAAGGGGGAACCCAAGCATTTCTTGTGTCAATTTAAGTTCAGCGGGAATAAGAACTGATAATGTAAAATAAATTTAAGCTATTTACAGTGGGCCAAAACTCTGGCTTTGCCTGTGATCTTTCATGACCTGCACTCAGAATGATCTAAAGTTATATTGCATTTGTTTTATTTCAAGGCTGGAACCTACAGAACAAAGCTGAATGGGGAGTTTACTACTCATATTGTGATCTTAGGTGGGATAACAATCATAATGTCAGTGAAAATACAGCTGCTACAAAATGCCAAGAAACCTCCTGCTATTTGTTGTTTTTTAAAACCCCATTTATACAGGCTTAACGTTTTCCTAAAGGAAAACCTTCCCAATATATAGTCAAAGCAGGGTCCTGTTTCTTAAAACGGAGAGATTCTTCCATTTCCCCATGCAGAACCAGTGGTCCGACTGGACAGATCAGCGGCTGCAGGGCCACTATTGTAAGAGATGAGAAAGGCAATATTGGGGAGATTTGCAAAATCATCTGGTAGTCATGAGAAACATGCTGATGCACATGTATATGGATTTCGCCAGCTCTGGCAAAAGGCCATGTGGATCTGGAAACATTAGAGAAGGCAGACTGAAAGTGCAGGCTCAGCTATTTTAGCAGCAGATACCCAAAAGCCTGATATAGGGATCTGGTTTTCCTTTAGTGGCAATGTGAAAACACAGGTGCACACATGTGACTGAGTAAACAAGTCACCAAAATGGACGCTTCACAAGACAACCGTTAATTTTTTGAAGAATACTGAACAGAACTGATGCCTCCTCCCCACACGCACATGCGTGTGCACACACACACACACACACACACATACACACCAAAGGTCTCTGGGCAGCTTACAATTAAAACGAACACTTAAAACAACTAAAACATTAAAATATCAATAAACAATTAAAAACAATAAAAACATTTAAATACAAAACACTTAAATTGCCATCAGGGCCCAGAATCCATGTTATGTCACTTTAAAAACTTCTGGAACAGGAAGGATTTTACCTGACACTGTAACATCATCAATAGAGATGGGCACAAAATGAATTTTTAATTCGTTTTGTTATTCATTATTCATTTCGTTAGCTAACAAAACGAATAATGATCCAACCCATCAAAGGAAAATGAAACAAAACGGAAATTTCCATTCCGTTTCATTTTGTTTTTCGTTCCCCTATCTCCTAACTTGTCACCACCAGCCTCCTTGCTTGGAACTCAGGGCAGTAGGCCAGGAGGAAAAAAAAGTCCTGCATTGGAGACTTTTAAAAATTAAAAAAAAATTAAGAAAATTAAAACGTCCCTCTGGCCCATGGGTGAGCCAGTTTGGCCCACAAGCCAGCAGGCCAGGAGAAAAAATTAAAAAAATTAAAACCAGGGCATGTGGCAGCTAGCCCCTCTCAGCCCGGGGGAGGGGGAACCCCAGCGTCAGGGACTTTTAAAAATAAAAAATTAAACATTAAAAAATTAAAAACCACCGACCTGACCTCTGGGGCCGCGTGGTCGGTGCTGTAAAAATAAAAATAAAATAAAAAATGCTGGGCCTTTGGAGGCGGCGGTGGGGGCTCCACCGCCAACTGGCATGGCTGCGGCCAAGGCTCCAGAGGTGGCGGCGAGGCCTCCCACCATCTGGTACAGCCGTTGCCAGAGCCTTCTGGGCCGCCATTGCCGCTGCCACCACCACCACCACCACTGGGACCATTGCAGCCGCCACCACTGGGATCACCACCACCACCACCATTCAGGTAAGCCGAACCAGTTTGGCTCGGTTCAGTTCATATGAATTTTTGTTTTAAACATTCATACAAACTGAACCGAACCAAGGGTGGGCCCAAAACAGAACGGACCAAACCATCGATTTTCTGTTTCATGCCCATCTCTAGTCATCAATGTTGGTGCCAAGCAGATCTCACTTGGGAGGGCGCTCCATAGCCTGGGGGCAGCTGCCGAAAAGGCCCTATACCTACAAGCCATCCCTTTCACCTCCTTGAGGGATGGCTCTTTCAGGAGGGCCCCCTGGATAGATCTTAACTGCTGAGTAAGTTCATATGGAACCTACCTGGCACCAGTCATTTCCTTTATGACTGGTGCCACTACTATCCCAACAACATGGCAGTAAACTTTTTTTTTTGACAACTCATTTTGAAACATGTGTAGATCTACAGTATTCACCCAGTGTGTGTGTGTTGCAATTGGCTGTTGCAGTTTCTGCCTGTGAATATGAAAGAGAAGCATGTACATGAGTGTCAATGTGGGCTTTATGTTTTGGGCATGTGATTGTATATAATGACCCTTTTAATCTCTCTGTGACTGGATATGCTTCTGTATACAAAATGTATTCAAGCAAAAGTCAAACATATCATTGAAGAAGCTAACAAGGCATGAGTTGTCTCAACACAGCATTGCTGCAGACAATCCATTGAGAAAATAGTCCACCTCGCCTTCTGGACAGCACAGAAGACAGAAGGCTGAGAAATTCATAAAACCCCTTCTGACGTGGGCTACACACGTGGAAGGCTTTTCAGCACGTGCATTTTTTCCCCATACAAACCACCCCATCTATCTTCTCCATAAGAAGAGAAACAGAGGAAGGAATTGTTTTTTTTGGGTGGTGGTGGTGGTGGTGGTGGTGGTGGTGGTGGTGGTGGTGGTGGTGGTATATATTTCTTTCTCAATAAAATTCTGCATAAGAAAAAAGGCCCCAGTCAGTACATCCAAAATAGGAGGTTTTCTTGCCCCATCTCTGTTGACATATAGCTGCTTGCATATAATATCTATGTTTTTCAATAAGGCCAACGTGTGAATTATTTTGTACAGGAGAGCAGCACAGTTTTCAAGGCTTGATAAGAGCTTTGTCCAAATGACTTTAGTTGTGGATTGCCTTAATTTAAATGCAAGTAGAATAGGATGCCTGTCTCCATTTAAAGCCAAAGGAATATAAGTCTGGAATGTTTCTTTCAGTGCTAAAATGTTATAGTTTTCTAATTCAATTTCATCTTAAGATCAGGTAAAACATATCTCATTTGTTACCATGGATACAGGACATTATTTCCACTTGTTTGTTACAGACCTCACACTGAGTATGAAATTAAACTGTAACATAGCTTTATGGAAAGAATTATCTCAAAAAATGGATAAGTGGAGTGCCTGAAGTGCCACAAAGTTGAACGGATTTTTATTTTGAGATAATATAAATTGCAGAAATAATTCTGCAATTTATATTATCTCAAAATACAAAATACAAATGGAAAATCATTTTAAAAATTCCAAATCCAGAAAATTTGGGAAAGTGTCATAAACAAAAGGAAAATGAAAACAGAAAAAGAGAAGGATAGAGAAATGGTTGCAATAACATGTCACTAAATTAATTTCATAATATTACTTTTTTCAACACAGAAAATACCTTCATTTTTCTTTAATACAGAATGCTTGAGATATACAGTTGTAATCAAAATTATTCAGCCTCTATTACAAATCATGTCTGTTGTCAAAACGTACAGACTTGGAGCTGTTTGCAGTGGACATATAAAACAAACCCAATTGACATAGCTCAACGCAACAAATGGTTTCCCCAAATTAAACTGAAAGTGCAACTTTTATTGAATTCTTCAGCCTCAAAATTATTCAACCCCTTCATGGCAAGCATCTTCAGTACTTACTAGAGTACCCTTCTTCTTTTATGACCAACTGCAAATGAGATGCATAGCTGGACACCAGCTTCTGGCAGTGTTCCTGAGGAGCCCTTTCCCCATGAGCAGTGGCCTCCAGTTCAGTAATATTCTTGCGTTTTGTGTGCAGCAACTGCTTTCTTCAAATCCCACTAGAGATTTTCTCTGAGGTTCAAGTCAGGTGACTGTGATGCCTGCTGTAGAATCTTCCAAGGACATTTTCTGCAACCAGGCCTTGATGGAATATGAGGTATGCTTGGGATCCTTGTCCTACTGGAAGGTCCAATGACACTCAAGGTCCAGCTCCCTCAAAGATGGCACAGCGTTTTCTCCTAGGATTTCCTGATAGTTCAATGAATCCATCTTGTCTTCAACACACTGCAGGTTTCCACTGCCAGAGCAGCCCCACTGGATCACCTAGCCACCGCCACTATGCTTAACTCTAGGCAGAGTGTTCTTTTCTTGGCATATACTGGGGTCCTACTGTATTCCACAACTTTTGAGATCCTGCTATAGGTATCAATAATTTGCAACATTTACAATAGAACTCAGCCAAAACAGAAAAAAGAGAGATGCAAAGTCCACTAAAGAACAGGGAAGTGACATGTTTGCAACTATGACCTTCAAGTACCGAGTACAATACCTTTTCATAAAGAAAGTGACTTTTATTTTCAGAAGTGTACTGGATAACAAGTTGTCTGAAAATGCTCAGAAAGTTTCTCAGCTTTGATAAAAAGTTACTTTCTGTGTTAGAGTAGTACACACCTATACAAGTTTCATTGGCCAGAATCCTGGGGATTTATGCTAATAGAAAGACAATGTTTATTACTGTCATTGACCAGCAAGGACAAATTACAAAATTACATATTAAATTGATTTAAATAAGACATATCTATCTATCTATCTATCTATCTATCTATCTATCTATCTATCTATCTATCTATCTATCTATCTATCTATCTATCTATCTATCTATCTATCTATCTATCTATAAACATGAACCATATAAAGTGAGTACATCTTATCAAAGATCCTCTGCCTCTGCACCATACCCTTGTCTATGAACTATTATGGCAGACAGTATCTAGCTCAAGTGTTGACATACAAGACCAGCAGTGATGTTTACTGAAGAAGCTGTAGATCTATGGAATCACTGGGGCTCCTACATATGCAAAAGTTTACAGATACTATAGCTAAACTTTGGATGGGACCGTCCCTCTTCAGATTTTAATTGCAGCAGCACTATGCTGATACAAGTGTAATTGTTAACATTTCAGCACCAAATTGCCATAAATCACCAAATTGCTGCTCACAGTTTTGCACGACTTGTCAGATGACAGGAATGCAAACAACAACTCATTAACTAACAGCAATATGCCAGCAAATTTACCCAATTCACTGGTGCCAAGAGAAATCCACAATAGGATTTTGGCCACTGTGTTCAATGGAGTCCGTTCATGATGGATGAATTGCAGACCAAAAAAATCAAAGAGGACTTTTGCCTTAATCATATTTTACCCTCATTGACCCGTTTTCTTAAATTTGCCTGTTTCTACTCCCAGTGCATGTAAAATACAGTGCAGAGTCTTTTCCTATGCTGTCTGCAGGATTCTGGGAGTTGACATCAAAAAAGGTTGATGCATCTTATCAGTCTCCCTTAACACACACTGCTATGATTTATGCTTGATATTTGGGCTATCTCTTTCACTCATTGGCAGCAACGCCATTTAATGTGACTGCACGTAGTGTCTGTATATGCAGAAGCATCACTACATATTTTGCTTCCTAACTTAAATTCCTTTGGCCTTGTATAGAGCTTCCACAGGGGTAGATGTCATTGCTGCACACAATTGCAGTGATGGTGTGGTGTGGCAGAGCAAATCTACATTCAGATTCTAAAGATGAGAGCAGCCCAAACAAAAAAGTTATAACTTTGAAACTGGCTGTGAATCAGCACCAAAATGGGTGCAGTTATAGCAGACACTCTACTCTTATTCTGTGTCAATTTAGGGGATATTTGGACAATATTTCACTGACAGAAGGTGACAAGGAACATACTATGGCTGCCTGAGCCACTAAGCCATGATCAGGATGTAGTCTGCATTTATTCACTGGATTTTGGTCACAACACCGGAGATGAGGGGGAAGAGGCAATCATTCTCAAACAAATAAGAGAAAGTACTTTTTTCACCGAGTGGATCACTGGTCTCTGGAACTTCCTGCCAGAAGAAGTGGTGACAGCTTTCAGCCTTGACAGCTTTGAGAAAGGATTGGAAAAGTTCATGGAGAAAAAGGGTATCAATGGCTGTCATTATGGATGCCTAAGAGCAATGTATAGGTTGGTGAGATAGGCAGGATATCTCTCATACCATTTGCAGGGAATCATAAGCAGGTGAAGACATCTGCTTGGGAATACACGGAAGCAAATGATGAGCCACTGTGTGAGACAGAATGATGTGCTGGATGGGCTGTGGCCTGTTCCAGCAAGGCTGTTCTTATGTTCTTATATAGGAGTGGCTTGCACCATGAGAAAAGAATGCATCAGCCAGGAAACTGTTTAGTTGGTGTTCCTTGAGCAATATCCTTTGCAATGGGCTAGTCAGTGGCTATAGAAAAGAGATCCACTTGTGCATTTCTCCACTAGGTGAAGGTGTTGCACACTATGAGTGGAAAATACACCATTCATGTATGTCCTTTGACTTCCTGCTCTGGTCTGCTTGGGCATTCTCTGTTCCAAATACATAGAGAATTCTGATGACAAAGAGTATTCATCCTGCACTATTCTGGTCACCCCCTTGGTCGGGATCTCCTGACCTCCAGGCTGAGACTCTTTTTGGCCAGAGTTTCCTAGTCAGCACACAAGACATATCCATGCCAATACAGTCAAGTTTCATGCACCTTGTCAGCAATTGGTGCAATGCTGTATTTAGATCAGATGTCGCTGTGGTGCATGCAATCATTTCACATGATGTCGGAGGTCCATTGTAGCATCTTTGTCTCCATGAAACCAAGGCAGCGTTTGACATCTTTAGTCACTGGCCAACATTCTGTGCCATAGAGTGCAACAGGTTTTACGGTGGTACAATAGATCTTTGACTTGAAATGGTCACTGATCTTTTTGTTGCACATGATGCTTGTTGGTCGTATGCCATTTCAGCCAGGCACAGTTGATCCTTGATGTGATATTGCGATTCAGACTCCTGTGATCACGGAACCGAGGTATTTTAACTCCTCACTTTTCGGTAGGTCAATACCATCAATTTGGATCATACCCCATTCATTTGGGTCAGTTGTCAGATACTCTATCTTCCTCACATTGCCAGAGAATCATTCCATGCTTGGACGTAGCACTCAAAATCTGCCTTACTCTCTGATGCTGTTATGGTGTCATCATCAGTGTAAAGGAGCATCCAGGGCACCAGATTCTGCAGATAGTGAATTACTGTATCCATAACCAGAATGAAAAGAAGTGGGGAGAGTACCAATCCTTGTTGGACCCCAACTGTAATACAAAAATCGTTCAATTATCCAGCAGAAACTTGTATATGGCTCTTCGGCAACTCATGGAGCAGTTTGACCCGGACACTGCAGTTCATACCAGATGCCATCATGTGGGACTAAGTCAAACACTTTCTCGAGGTCAAGGAACAGCTGCATGCACTGGTTTCCTTTTCTCCCTAGGTTTTTTAGTAGCAGCTGAGCAGCATGGATTGTGCCGAATCATGGATTTTTTTCCTGGGACTAGGACTGGTGATGAAGGTGAAGAAGGGCTGATACACAGCTCTCTAGATGGAGGTGGTCTGTGTGCTGGAGGTAATGAACCTGCTGGAGACCCCTCTGGTACCTGTGGAGAATCTTCAGCTCTCTCATGCCTCTTCTTCTATTTAAGCTTGCCATCTGAATTGGAGGTAGTTGTTTTCTATTTTGATGGTAAAGCGAGAGACAAGGAAGATAGTGTTGCGAGCATCACTGCCCAAGAGACCCAACCTTCAGGTGCTGATCCTGATACTAAAGTTGAATGGAGATTACAATGGCCTCCTTAGGAGTGATTGGTATGGATGGGAGAAGATGGCTGATTAAAGAATCAGAGCATGGACCACCTTATGCCACAATATTTTGCACAGCTTTTACTTGCAAGCATGGTTGTTATGCGTCTCTTCTAGACAAAGTAGGCATTCAAAATGCCCATTGCACTGAGGGATTTTAACAGGACAGGAGACAGGGGTGTGCTGCTGTTAAGGAGAGGGCAGCACCAGCCTCAAGGCAGGTGCTGGTTGAAGGAATTTGGTGATAATAAAAGTTCAGGGGTTGTTGAAACAAAAGGGCTAACCACCTTCAAATATTTACAACTTAGTGATGATTGTCTTCACAGGATCTCAGAGAGATAAAGAGAAGAGAGGAAAGACATTCCAAGATGTCTGCAGATGAAAAGAAACTGAGATGAACAAGATGGAGAGGGTGGACCACACTCTAACAAGGAGGTACAGCCACTGCCAAAATGTTCCTCCTCAGCTCTGGAAGGTTCTGAGTTCTCCTGCACATGTGCAGAATAGTCCATTATTGTGTGTTCACAATGACCACAAAGAACAGGGTTACAATTCACAAAACTTATATGAAATAAAACAACGTTCGTTTTAAAGGTTTCCAAACCTGTTTGTTTTTGTTTTTTTTAGTTCTGCTGAAAGGTATATGTTGAAAACACTGTAAAAGTGTTGTTGAGTAGGTATTTTAAACATGAAATATGGTACATAACAGCTGCAACAAGAGTGAGACAGATTAGGCACAAAAGTTCAGGTTTGCAGAAAAAATGTATACAGGAAAAAGGTACATTTCTGTAATCCTATAATGTCACCTGCTGCCCTGATAAATTCGTGAAAATTAGGGGGCTGTTGCTTTCTGTTTGAAAAATGGCAAGTCTGTAAGGGAGGTGAAAAAATAAGGAATCCCAATTATATATTCTTACTGTGATTGATATAGCATTAGACTGAGCCCACAGTTGGCAAGTTACAACTAGAGATGGGCACGAAACGACCATTTTTTTCATTACAATTTTCCGTTATTCATTCCATTACGTAACGGTATGAATAACGACCATTGCGATGGGGCAGGCTTGAACCGAACAGAACCAAGAAAATTTTCTTCGGTTCTGTTCATTTCCGTTACTGGCGTCGCACCGCTCGCACAATGAAAAATGGAGCAGCGGAGGGCGGCGAGAGGGGGCTGTGCATGGCGGAGCCTCTTTGCCCCCTCCCCACCAGAGCCAACACGAGACTTTGCCAGTCTCATGAGAAGAGGCGGGATCCGAGCCCTTATGAGGGCTGGGCTCCGGGATCTCAGCCTCTTCGTCGGCACTCGGCAGGCTTTGGAGGGGAGGATGTTGGAGCTCGGCTGCGCCGGGTGCCATCTTGGCCACATGGCAAAGCGGCGACGGTGCAGCTGGCTCGGAAGCAGGAGCGGAAGGCGTCATTGGAGCACGGGGGGAGTGCAGCCACACACCCCAGGTTTCCCGGGTCTAGGCCTGGGGGGTGCAGGGTGGGGGTCTGCTGGGGCGTCGGCTTCCGGGGTGGAGTGATTCCCGGGGAGAAGGGGCCCAGTTAGGGCGGCACTGCATGGGGCTCTCGCATAGTGACCCGATGGAGCAGCAGATCGGTCCTTGGGGAGGGGGCCCAAGGGAGGGTGGCGCTCAGCAGTGCTCCGGGGGTGGTGGCCTGTTGGGGTTGATGACCGGAGCAGCACCCGGCTCCGGGAGGGCTCCCCGTGGCTACAGGATCGCTGTCCCGGCAGACTTGCCACCGGCTCTGGCGGTGCCTGTGTGACAACACCCTGGATTCAGGAGAAATACATATGTAAATTATCAGCCAATCCCAGCAGGAGGGCAGGGGATTGTATGATATAAAAGGGTGGAGCCTGGTCTGTGAGAGTTGAGTTAAGAGTTAAGAGTTGAGAGTGAGTGCTGAGAGAGCACAGCTCTGTTAGAGTTCAGTCAGGCAGTGAGGACTTTACTGTTTACTGGTTATTAAAGACAGGGAGGCTTCAAGAGTTGAATTATTCTATTCTATGTTTAAGGCAATGCATACCAACTTCAGACATTATTGTATTTATTTATTTTCTCAATAAACTTCATTATTATTTTTATGGTATACATCTGAGTCTGTCCCAGTTCATAAGGCGACGATTTAAAAGGTGGCAGCATTACCAAGTGGATCCTGTGAAGATTAATAAGTTGGTTCCCTACACTTCCCATTGTCATCACAATCACACGTTTAAAAGGGAGGTGTCATCACAGCTTGGCCCTGGGAGGGCTCCCTGTGGCTGTGGGATGGCTCTCCCAGGAGGCTTGCCCCAGCCCCGGGAGGGCTCCCCGTGGCCGCGGGAATGCTCTCCCGGCCCGCATGCCTCCGGCTCCGGTGGCGCCCGGCCCTGAGGGCTCCCTGGGCCGCAGCTTGCTGCACCCGAAAAACGAAGAAATGGAAACGAAGTGGGCCCTGGGGGCCCGAAAAACAGAAACGGAATGAAGCGGGCCCCAGGGCCCGAATAACGAACACAAAACGCCATTTTAGCATTTCGGGTCCATCTCTAGTTACAACCCTAGTACAAAAAAAGCAAGTTCTTATTCCCTTAGAATGGCCCAGGATCTTCATGAAAGTCTGCATTCTGCTGCTAGATCATCACTCTTTCCCTTATGCATGGAACTGAACTCAATAAAAATAAGCAAAGGTTTCCCCCCTCTTTATATCCCTGAGCAGACCCTGATACCGAAGTCACATTAAAGTCTGGCCGCTGGACTTCCCATCAGCCACTGACTAGCTTCTGTATGAACCCCATGCCGGATAAGCTAGGTTTGACCCTGCATGGCTCTTAACTGTGTTCTTACACCATACAGTACACCTGTACCTGCAGTACACTCTCTTATACAAACATAGACTGGTAGCAACTTTATTTTTTAGCTCCTAGAATACAGAGAGTGGCATTACCAAGTGAACAGGAGTACCTGCTGCATGCCTTGTAACGTCTGTTGCAAGAACTGTAGTTGCTGGTCTTTTGTCAAGCTTTCCTCCGTTCGAAAGAGCTGCCCTTTCTCTTGCTTTAAAAGTTCCACCTCATTTCGATACGCGTCCAGTTGCCATCGGAGGCTGTCATTCTCTTCCTTCAGTGCATAAGCCTGAGCAGCCAGTGCTGAGAGAAGGAAAACGGCCAGGGTGATTAATATTAATAGCACCACACACAATGGGCAGCATGCTGAGTTTAACCAGAACAAATAAGACACCCCTGTGCTGCAACTGTTCTCATTAGAGAAATTAAACTGCTAGCTCCCTTGGCTACAATGTCTCATTGCAGCTTCTTTTCTACAATTAAAATATCCTGTAGAGGCACCACCAAGCCATAACTCAGCCCAGTTTTCTATACAGGTGCAGAAACATCTTTGCTTGGTATGCCAACTTGTTAACATTGGGTAACCTAGTTTCAACCCAGCTAGAGTAGAAAAGGCCCGGAATGCCTCATGAGTGAAGCTCAATATCACCAAATGAAGCATTTGTGGCAGCCATAGTTTAGGAGCTAAATCCTGGCCTGAATACCCAAATATACACAGTGGTCTCTAGAGCTACCTAACTGCCTTCAGTTCCTCTAGAATTTATTTTCAGATGTCAAAGATGCCAAACAATACAATAAGGAATACGCTTTTTGCTACAAAAGGGACTACACAGCATAAGAAAAATGTGACATCTGAAACCCCTCCCAACTTCCTGCTCTCCCTTTCCTCCCACCAGTTCTGCTACCTCTGATTACCGCAGAACCTTGATATTACAGAGGGGGAGAACATCTACTCCTGAAAGATAAGATATTTTTTTTCCTAATCCCAAAGCAATAGTTTATACAGTACAGTGAATTTACAAGTGAGCCAAAGTTGGTTCCCCATCTCCCTGCTGGATTCTGGATGATTGTCTGGAATGTTCCATCTCAGGCAGCCTCCAAAACAGAGGGAGGAGAGAGGAAGGGAGGTCTCCCTTGCACTAGCTAGGAACATTTTCAAAGGAGAGTGCAGGTTAGGGTTTTCATTTTTCTTTATATTTATATTTTTATTTAATTTGTTTTCAACATTTTATTTCTCAAACAATTTCTAGTAATGGGGCCGCTAGTCAAGGGTGTACGTATATGGCTACAAATTGCACTTTATTATTGTCACATTAAAAACACAGAGGGGCCCCAGAATGAATAATCTGAGTTTCCATTATTTCTTATGGGGAAATTTGCTTTGATAGACAAGCATTTTGGTTTACACGCATGTCTCAGAACAAATTATGCTTGCAAACTAATCTTTTCCTTAAAAATTGCAACATGGCTATTAAATATAATTGCCTTCCCTCACTCACATTACAGAGCCAAATTATATCGACAGAACAAATATATAATGTCTGCTCAGAAAAATGGGAAAGACTCAGGTTCTTCTCTGGCATGGATAGCCTCTGTGGGAACACACACCCCTCCACACAAGCACATGGTATTGCTAAATGTAGCTTGCAATGAGGCAATTATTAAGGCACCATCCTGCAGAATTAGAGTTCTCACACATAGGCACACTCAAAGGACAACCTTCACATGAACCAGCAGCAACGCCATCACGGAAGCAACATGACAACCCTATTACCCTCTTTCTACATATATAAAAGCAAATACATGCAGATATGTTTGGTTGGGGTTTTGTTTTGTTTTGTTTTGTTTTGTTTTGTTTTTTGCCCCATTTTGTATTGTTAGATTTTTGTAACTGGAGAAAAGAACAAAATTCTAGAACATTTGTAACACAGTAGAGCACACCCAGGTAGAAATATATTCTGAAATATACTCTGAAATGCTACTGAATTGGCTTTGTGGATGAGGAAGGGATTCTGGGTAAAAGATACACATTCAAACCATTCAGATGTAGTCATACTACCATATAAATAACAGTTAAGTCTATTGATAATAATAATTTATTGTCATTGTGTATATATATATATATATACACAATATACACATACAACGAAATTCAGACACCCAGAGACCAGATTCAACACACACACACACACAAATCCCCAAACACTCTCACACACATTTAAAAAATTCCCCTCAACACACACACACATAAAAAAAATCCCCAAACACTCCCCCACCCCCACCCCCCAAAACACAAGCATCTACACAACAGGCTAGGTAATACTGTCCAAGTGCTCACTGCTGGTGGTCCTTGAGTTGGAGCATGTATTAATTTTGTTTCACAGGACCCACATATCTAGGTCAATAGGACTTGGGTTCCTCATATTACCAGTTCCCTGCCATGGTCTAGAATGTCATCTATCAACAATCTAGAAACACCAAAGTCCAGGTCTCGGATTTTGCCCTATGTCCTCCTCACATGCACATATACAGCCTTCCAATTATGCTTAGAGAAATGAAGAAACAGAACAAAATGATATAAAACATGCAAATGTTTGGAAAAAATGTTGGCACTACAGAAGCATTACTGCATTAGTAGCATTGAAAGATACTTAAGTCGTTTCCTTAGGAAGCTCCATTTGGCCCCGTTTCAATTTCGAAAGGCAGTTTTATTATCATAACTGATAGCAGGTGTTTGTGGAAAAATCGATTAGTATGCAGAGATGGAAATTACATTTAGCAAATGAATGGCACCGTCTGCAGTGTAGGCTGAAATTTGTGTGGCAAAATGCAGGAAGCCATAAAGCAACATTGCTTGAATAAATTATTTGAGTACTGTATACATCTAGATGGGGCGGAAAATGCTTTACCTAGCATTTTATTCCTACATCTGGCCACAGCCAGAACTGTTTGGTTTCAGCAAATACCTGTTAGAATTTATTCTGGGATAGGCATCATGTGATAGGCATCATGTCATTAAGAAGCAGCTTTAATTAACTTTGTAACTCCAAAGAATTGTATGACCATTTATAGCTAAGGGCACATTATTGACTCACACTACTGGCTATATAATTTTCAAGTTCAATATTATGGAATATTTAATTGCTGTTTGACAGGAGCAATATAGCTAAATTATACACAGCATGAGCACCAAAAAGGCACTTGAACATACTTCAGAAAAAAGAGTCCATTTGATTGTGTATGATAGGAAGATGGAAAGCTTTTCTACCAACTGCCAAACAAGAAAACTCCTTCAACCCTCAGAGAAAGTGAAACTGCATAAGCGAAAATCCCAAAAGTTGACACTTGTTCTGTTAATCAGTTCACCACTTCTTATCCAAATGCAAAGAAATGGTCAGGGCTGTTTTGCAAGAATTCTGAATGGTAGTGAGCAGCAGGAATCCTATAGACCAGTGGTTATTTATTTATTTATTTATTTATTTATTTATTTATTTATTTGATTTTATTTATATACCGCAACCATCTAGCAAAAAAGCTACTCTGGGCAGTTTACATACCAAGGCAAAATACAAAAAACAGATTAAACGACTTAAAATAGTAAATTAAAAACTAACCAATCAGATCAAGATGAGGTAAATAATCAAATTATAATAATAAAAAGAACAAATAAGCAAATACACACAAGTACGATAAATGAAAACCATTAACAATTCAAAATAAGAACAGATGGAAAAAATAAAGAACTAATAGAAAATTATCATAAGGCAGGGAGAAATAATAGTGTCCTATTTATATAAGTAGGTTGAAACACAATGATCAGGGAAGGCTAACCTATAAAGCCAGGTTTTCAGTACTTTCTTGAAGGCTTGTAGTGAGGGTGCCAGGCGAATCTCCTGTGGAACCTGGTTCCACAGTCGTTCTCAACCTGTGGGTCCCCAGATGTTCCTGGACTGCAACTCCCAGAAGTCTTCATCACTAGCTGAGCTGGCCAGGATTTCTGGGAGTTGCAGCCGAGGAATATCTGGGGACCCACAGGTTGAGAACCAGTGCTGCCAGAGGTGCTGTCAACATTCAGCCTGGCCACACTTTACTATGTAAATCTTGTCATCCTTTTTCTTAGAGACAGTGTGGGCATGATTGGGCTTAGCTTTTTGAATTGTGTGTACAACACAATATCCCATATTAAAAATGGGAGTTTTTTTAAAAAAGGAATTGAATTTCCTGGCTTTTTCTAATGGAAATTTAAATATACAGACCTGCACTTTGGTTTCTGGAAAAAGATAGATGTAGGAACAGCTTGGATGTAGCTGTAATCTTTCTGTGCCAAAATAAATTGAAGTGTAGCTTTGGACTTAGTGAAATGATGAAGCAAAGGTATGAGTAGGTGCAACACATATGGAGAAACAGACATGTCCTTTAACTATTCTGCCAAACGCAGACTGGAAAAGCTATGTTCGAATTTCCAAACCCTTTCTTTGAGTTAGCCAAGCTAAAGAAGAAAAGCAAAAGGGACCAAGCATTCTACACACATGTGCATATTTTCCAAAAGATCCCTTTGCCTTCTGAAATTAAATATATATATACCATGCACATAGTGTAATGGAAATACAGAAGCTACTGTAGAAATAGTATAGAGATATATGAGTCACTTTCAAATTATTAAAAAAATTAAATCATAACATAATAGATGGGTATAAAATTGTACACAGTGATAGAAATACGGAGGAGTAATGCTAGGAAGATCACATGATTAATTACACAGGTTAGTTTTGAAAAAGTAAAACGGTTTTAAACCTTTTTCTTCATGGCTCCCATTCTTTAATAGCATGCAATTTCTGGTGGCAGGGGAGGGAGAGGACAGGAGACAGACTAACTGACTCACACACAGAAGAGGGTATGAATTAGAGGGCAGTGTAGGATGACCAATGCATGAGGGTGTTTTAACGTGGCATTTTCTATTGTACTCCCTGGGGATAGCTTACACGTCACTGCATTGCACATCAAATTGCTGCACTGATCTTTCACATGCCGATGAGTGGGTACTATGAGCAGGTATGAAGCCAAATGTACACCTTCACTGATTGATCAACAGATTGGGATCCTGCTGTGGCATTTACCTGTTGTAATGACTACTTCATGAAAAGTGTCTGTACTGATTGGTGGGCTTGTAGACCAATGAGAGTGTATAGGGAGTGGCCTGAGGGGATTTAAGGCTCTGCTCAGCACAGATTTAATCAGATAGGGAATCTTTTAGAGACTGAATGCCAAAACTGTGATTCAAAACCCACTAATTTTTTTTGCAAAGTGCCAATACAGCCATTTAACCTGAATATAGGTGGCTTTGAAGGGGCGATGTCGGGTGCCCACAGAAAGGGCTCCGAGTGCCACCTTTGGCACCCGTACCATAGGTTCGCCAACACTGTGATAGAGTCTGAGCGAGTCAGATAGGGATAGATAGGGACCTACCTTACTGGATACAAGATAGAGAGAGAAGATATAGGACTTTTAGAGTGTCTGTGAGGAAAATGAAGTGTCTAGAGTTTGTAAACTTAGGAACTGGGTGTGCATATATTCAGCTTTATTAGTAACTAAACTTAAGTGGGTTTGAACTATATTCTTTTTGTTTGGACGTAAACATATTACCCTTAATTATTTTGATTCTATTTTGTAACAAATAAACTTCTTTTATTTTTATTCAATTTAAAAGTCTGAAGGCTTTAATTTACTAGTGAAGCTAGTTGGTAGCAGTGGAACAGAAAAATTAGAAGCAGTGTTTGTCAATAGCCTGTAAAAGGGCTAGGGGCAAGTACGTTAACGCTACACTTGACAGTGAAATATTCATGACATGTCAGGGGGACTGTCCTGATGAATTCTTGCTTTAATGGTTTCCACCAAGAAATGTCCCTATATGCTCATCAGATCACCATCACCTAAATACCAGTAAAACTGTATGCGTAAATACTCTATCGGTCCTCAGCCAACAAGACAATTTAGCTGAAGCAGGTGTTAGCCACACGGAGCATTAGAAAACAGCCAAGAAGAAGTGTTCTAAAGTTGACATGCATACATATTTATAGTGACTACAAAGATGACATTGCAATATACATTCTCAACAAAGGACACAATGTCATAATGTCACACAACATAGTGTCAGGAGAGGCGATCAATCTACGGTGCCAAGATGAGTACTGCATAATATACAACAATGGGTCAGAGATGCCCTATTCAGGTACAAATGATATAAAGAAGACAAAGAACTATGAAAAGAAGGAAGGAGAAAAAAATTCAGAAGGCCATTTCAAAATTGCCAGGCAGTCTTAGTAATATGGATAGCTTTTATTTTGAAATAAACATTTGCCAGGATCTTGTGGTTGTTTACACACACATAAGCAAAAATGGAGCCAATTGAGTGTAATTAGTTATAGCTGCTAGTTGCTTGCTGGTTGAATTTCCAGGCATCTGAGAATCACCTAGTTGATCTGCCTGAACTAGCTGCAGAAACATCTGCATTTTTGTATAGGGGAAAAATACTACAGGATTCTGACCAGAATGTTTTTGGATATTTTTATAACGAACACTAGGAATGGGACTTCTGCATTTTAATTATTTGATTTAAAATATTTACCCCACTTTTCTCCTTTAGAAGGACCCAAGGTGACTTATATCATTAAGACACAATATTTAATACTAAAAACAGTAAGTATACACATACTAAAAAGGATCAAAGAAATGCCACACTAAAATGGTAAACAAAAGAACATCAAAAACACATTTAAAGAAGCAAGACACAAAAATCCATTTTAAAAACTGCTCACACAACCTGTAACTAAGGGAAAGAATGCCAGAAGAGATTGCCTAAACATGTCGAAGGACAGCAAAGATGGGGGCCAGGCTGGTCTCCTGTGGGAGGGAGTTCCAATGTCTGGGAGCAGCAATAAAGAAGGCCCTCTGCAGTGTCCCTATCAAGGTGGTATGACTGAGAGAAAGGCCTCTCCTCTGTGATCTTAACAGCTAGGGAGGCTCATTAAGGGAGACACACTATTTGAGATAGCTTTTAAGGACTTCCACTCTCATAATTAGTGAAAACGCCTCAGTCAGCACTTGCTTTCCCTTCCACTCTAGCAAGTCACAGGAGATCCTTGCAACTCCTTTAGTGCAGTGGTCTACTTCCTCCTTAATGGAAACGTAGTATGGGAGGAGTAAGAAGATAAGGGGCTGCTCCACCTTCTGCCACTTTGAGGGTTTTCATTTCCATGTCAGTTTAGAAGGGTTCTCACTGAACTATAAGAAAAGAAAGCCTTAAAACATGAACGTTCCATCTGTTGGAATAGTTACTTCTGCTTTGCACAGACAACTGTTACAGCTGTTAATTACAGCTTTATATATTTCGTTGGTTACTTAAACGAATGAAATTCACAGCTACTTCTATAATCTTCTAAATCTTCACAGCTCCTTTGCCAGTTTATTTTCTTCTACTGAGTCACAGAATAATGGAGTTGGAAAAGTCAATGAGTCAATGAGCTCCCATACCCAGGGGGTTGCAAGGGCAGACAATGGGCCCGGAATAGAAGCCAGGTGGGGGCAGGCACATGCACAGGGACAGCAATCTGATTTCCCTTCTGCTGGCTTAGCAGCTGGGTGGCAAGTGTGAGGTGGCCGGTGGGTGCGTGTATGGAGGCAGCAGTTGTCTCCAGGAAAGAAGGTTGGGCCTGCTGCCTTTGAGGATGGTGATGGCAGCAGGAGCAGGTAGGGAGGCCCATTCCCTAAAAGGTGCTCAACAACTGACTTGGGAAAATGCGTCTCAGTCACAAGTTGAGTCTGATTCTTTAAAATCAAATCAAATCAAATCAAATCAAATCAAATATTTAAAAATCCCAAGTGGAGTCTGAGTCAGATCACCAGTGCAACATAAGTCAGACTTGACAACAAGTCACAACTTCCAAGTCCCCATCCCTGGCATCTCAAATGTCTTGTTAGAGTTTCCAGAAGTCAGGTATTACTTGGCAGCATACAGCACACACATGTATTTTACAATATAGTACAATATGGAACCAACCTATTTTGTCTTTTAATGTAATTCAATATACATATCCATGTTGATTTCAAGAACCCCTGTGCTGGGAGATCACTATAATTGCTGCTCGCCTCAACCCTGACTCCTTCACATTCAAGGCATTATTTGCTTTGATGGTGTTTACTGTTCAAGATCTATTTGTTGTCATCCTCTGACATCCACTTTGCAGATATATTATTTTTCCCTCTTACATGGAGAAGGCCTGAATTCTCTGAGTCCTTACCTTCACTCCAACAATAAAACTGACTCCTTCACATTCAAGGCATTATTTGCTAAGGACCAGGCTGTAACCTCATGCTCCAGTAGTCCCGCAGATTATGAGTACCTTGGTTTATGAGTACAGTATTTGGCAAAACAAGCAAAAAATTCAGTAAAATTTTGCTTCAGTTTGCAATCTGGTGCTTGTTTTCCAATCATGGCCTGGCTCCTTTCTTCTTCCTCCTCCTCCTCCTCCTCCTCCTCGTCACTGCCATCTTGAAATGGCACCCAGATGTTGCCTGGCAGGCTTTGAAAATGGAGGCAGTGGAGAGGAGGAGGAAGAGGTGAGCCAGGCGTGAGGAAGAAAAGAAGGAGAGGGGCGCCTGTCAAGTCCCTGGGCAGATGCCCCTGGCTGGCCAGAAGGGGCCTCTGGGCAGTGCGGTGGTCTCATGCCAGGCTTCTGGCCCTTGTAGTGAGCCCAGGGATGGCCGCCGCCGGCATCTGGCCCTTGCTGCAGGCACAGCGTTGCCAGGTGGCAGCCTCCAGCCCTTGCAGAAGGTCCTGGCCGCTGGCTGTCACCTCCTGTGTATTAAAACAAATTTCCCCAAAGGAAATGATGGAAACTGGGTCCTCAGAACAAATAATCTGAGTTTCCATTATTTCCTCTGTGGAAATTTGCTTTGATATACAAGTATTTTGGTTTACAAGCATGCTTCTGGAGTGGATTATGCTTGTAAACCAAGGTACTACTGTATATGGGATACAGCTGCATGTTTCACAAGATGTTTCATGCTCACCAAAATGCTGTTTGGTTTCTTTGCTTCCTGCCCTGCTAGTGTTATGCACGTTACATTTGGAGAGTACTAGATATTTTGGGATAATAAAATTACTTGGCAAGATCTTTGTAAAGTATGGAAACACTACTCTTTTATAATTGATATAATTTTCAACAGTTTGTTAAAAATGAGAGAGATAGAGGGGGAAATGATTTTCAACAACTTTTTTTCATGATATTAAGCCATTTCTTTAAAAGGTTAATTCATCAGATTCTGGTGTTTTATTCTTACCCAGAAATTACATGAACATTTTCCTCAAGTCCTCAAGTGCTATTAATCAAATGTAAAGTGCTTTGCCTCTCTTCAGCTGAGAAACGGAGCTATTTGGGACCATCTCACTAGGTGATTAATAATGGAGGAAGCAAAAAAAATGCCTATATTGTATTTAGTTTTAATTATTATGTTTCTGTTGTCTTAAACACATAAATCTCCAGCTGTGAAATAAGTCTTTTAAAGGAGCTATAAACTGTTGCAATGGGGAGATGTCAGGGCTGTTTAAATGAGACTCCAGAATAACCAGGTTTTTCTAGATTTACACCACAGGGTGTCTTAGGGCCTGTTCAGACTGCTGTTTTGGGAATGAGGTAGATTGGACTACAAAGAGTCTGCAAGGTCATGGAAAGGAGTGGTGTGCTCTCTGGCATCTCCTCCCTGCCAAACAGCAAATAGCCCCTTGTAGTCTGGTGGTTCCCCTGGTGGTTGGAAGCTGAGGCTGCTGGAGGCTGGCATCGAAACACACTAAATACAGTAGCAAGCATGCAAAAAGACTGCATGAGCTACTTCTGGGCCAGAAAGGTGAGTGAAAGTTCTTAAAGTGGTGGGACGGAACATTCTAAGTAGAAACATTTGCAGATGCCCCCATCAGTGATCCATATAACACAACTATATGCCAATGTGGACACCCTCTTAGATCACCTTAATCTCTGAGCTCACCCCAAACTAGCACTACAATAGCTATTTTGCTTTTGTTACATGTCCTAAGATCCATTTCCTTACCAGTTGGCTTTCAAAACCCCTCTGCCCCCAAAGATGGGAAAGGGCTTTTGCCGTCTTTGGGTGTGGTGGGTTTTGGAAAGTGCTTAGGCATCCAACAGGATGCATTTTTGTAAGTTGAAATTTTCAAAAGTTGAAATGCACTTCCCCATAGAAACGCATTGAAAATCAATTAATCCGTTCCAGAGGTTGAAAAAAGCAAGAAAAGGAACAAATGAATTGGTTTCAAACGCATTCCTATGGGAAGCTTGCCCAAACCCAGCAAAGCAGAAGAAAAGCTTTCCCCCTTTGCTGGGTTGGGGAGAAAGCCCCCACAATCAACCAACAGGGAAGGCTACTCCTCACAGCCCAACACCCAGACAGCTCAGAGCTGTCAAGATCAGCTGGGTGTCGAGCTGTGATGGTTGATTGAGGGAGCTTCCCACCAACCCAGTAAAGGGGGGAAGCTCTTTCCCTGCTTAGCTCTGCTGGGGCAGGCTTCCCATAGGAATGTATTGAAAACCGATTAATCCATTCCTTTTTTTGGCCTTTTTTCTGACCCCTGGAATGGATTAATTGGTTTTCATTGCATTCTTATAGGAAATCACATTTTAAATTACAAAAATTCCATTGAAACATATTAATTTCATCATTCAAGGCATCACTGTATGTTGTTTCACATGTTCAAGATATTTTGGTCTAATGAAAGTCCTTGTTCACCTCCAAGAGCATGGTATTGACTCAGCAAGAAACAGATCTAGGCAACAGCTTTAGTCTTGTTCATCTCTTTTTTCCACACTGATTCCAGATAGATTTTCTTCCAGCAGAGAAAAAGGGGATAGAGTACCACACATGATTGGGAATGTGTACCATCCTATAACAAACATCATATTTAAAGTCTAAGTCCAATGAAAAAAGAACAGGGTCAAACAAAAGGGTGGTAAAGGCAATATTAATACTGTAGTACAGTACTAGAAATGTTGAGCGTTTCATCCACTGATCTCCGACCCTAATTTGTTTTGGTCTTCATAGCACCATCTAAAATATTTTCTACATTGTGTGACCGCTGTAAGTGTATCTGGATGCATCAGTTACCTGAAGTGAGGCACATATAGATGCTTATTATTTCTTAAATAGTAACTTTTGCAGGGAGAAGGATGAATAAAATATATTGTGATATTAAAACCCCTCTCTTTGTTAGAATGTCTTGCCATAACATTGGTAGAAAATGGCAACCATGGTCTGCTTCTGCCAAGGAAAAGCACTTCAGGATGACTGCCCAAGTGCAAAGCATGAAGCATGGATTGGCTCCAAAAGGGAAAAGAGGTTCTCAAAGATCCTTAAGATTTTACCAAGCCATTTTAATTTACTTTTAGACCAGCTTAGCTTCCGGCTGAAGCAGGATTCAGGCTGCACAAGAGGGACCATCCCAACACACCCTGTTTCCCAGCAGAATTGCTGAATTTGTGGTAGTGGCGGCGGCAGCAGCCTCAGCAGTGATGGATAGGGAATGACATGATCCTCCAAGGTTTTCTGAATAGAAACATCTCCCTCCTGCAGCCCTAAAAAACTTCCCACCTCTGCTTTATGCCACTACTGTAGGCAGATAAGGTAGGACCAGTCTTTAATAGCAGGGGTTCTATTATATCATGTTCCTGTATAAAAAAATTAAGGATGCATCCGTCCCCCCCATTCCCCCCGCACAGGTAAATAATGATAATGCTTGGGAAGAAAGAAGACAAGCATTTGTTTTCTAATATTAAACTACTGAAACATGTCCCCCAAATATTTTTATGAACTGGTTGAATTCTCGCATTGCAGTGTTAATTTTTTTTCCCAAGCACAAGCCCCCAAACATATTTTAGCATCTTGTCAGAACGAGAGACTAAGAGTGTCGATAAAAATGACACTAAAATAAATGTAAATTTAGATTGCTGTCACAAGTGGCTGCTTGCTTTTGTGAAGATGTTAGGTTGCTATAGAGTTTTCCATAGCAACCTTGCATCTTATTATATAAATAATCCCCTTGGTGTCCTTAAAGCCTGCTAAGAAAACAGGATTAAATCTATTCTCATATGTAATGATCCTGCATTAAACCTTATCAGGATGAAAAACCAGAAAACATAATAAAATGTAATCTAGATAATAGCTTTTCTGGCAGTTCAAAGGCATCAAAGCACCACAGGCATTTCACTATAGTTTGTAGTTAGCCAATCATTCCCCCCCAAGTCCTTATCAAATATGTCACCATGAAAGTTATATTTCTTCTTGTGTTCCTTTTAGAGGAAGGTTGTCCTCTGATATACTGGATTAGCCAAGTGAACTTTCAAGACAATACAGGAGCTTTACTGAAAACATGTTTTATGCTTTATGCAAATATCAGGTGGGTTTGGTGATGGCCTGCTTGGTGTCATAATTCTTAACACTGTGTCTCTTTAAATCAGGGAAGGAAATGACTATAGAATGGGCTACTTACATTAACATATCACTATAGAAGGATAATTTACCTTCCAGTTTAAAGAAGAGCATTATAAGGCTAATTCAAAAATAAATACATAAAAAAATCCAATTCAGCATGTGATGATCTTAACAACTGTAGGCACATTTCCAGTTCCTCTGGAAAGCCAGGTGGTCTAAATAAATAAATAAATAAATAAATAAATAAATAAATAAATAAATAAATAAATAAACAAACTGTCAACAACCCATTCCTGAGCAATCTGATTGAGAGGGTGAAAAGAGCAGACTACAGATGGGGATGAACTGCCAGAATGGTGGTTCATCCCAATTTATGGTTTGTCAACAGTGACAAACCACAAATTTTCCACCATCATCAACTGATGAACCAAGAATAGGTTTGTTGGTCTGCCGGGGCTTTTAAAAACAGACATAATTAAGTGCAGAGTTCCCCAGCTAGGCCCAGACTAGCTAAGAAGAAAAATACATGGATGGATGAACAGATGGATGGAGCAGCGGAAAAGGCAGGGACAAGGCAGAGGGAACGGGGCAAGGGTGGCTGCAGCTCTCTCTGTGTGAGTGTGTGCTGTTGTTTTTAGATATTCCAAAAACAAGTGAGGAAGGGATAAATAAAACTATCATATCACAATAAAATACAATGCTCGAGGAGCTGTCGTCACTGCGAACTGGACGGGATGCTCTGGAAGGTGGACAGCTCGGACCTGGGCATCAGCAGGTTGCCCGCCAACCTCAGCGTCCTCATCTCCCACCTGCAAGTATAGGGATGGCGGCATGCGGTCACCTATCTACAGCCTGGTGTCAACATTCAAGGGGAAAGGGTAATACCTCATTAGACCATGGGCTGCTGGTTCAATGTGATGTCCAAGTCATTAAAAAAAAAAAACCACCTTTTGACCTATTGCCTACAGAACACGTTTGTCAACGATGATGACCCACTATAGGATTACATTTCAGAGCCATAATGGATCCAGGCACTTTCCCAAGATTTTAAAGGTACGGTGAGCAGTATGTCAGATATATACATATTGAACAATTTCCCCTGTTAATGATGTCTTCGCCCATATTGGAAGGTTAAATGAATCTTTCTATCTAAACTCTGCATAGCCCTACAGACCCTCAAGGGAGGGTGGACTTGCTTTGGCAAATTGTGGAAAGTCCCAGGTCACTCTGTACCTAAGCAAAACCACAGCGGCTCGCTATAAAGCCAGTTGCCTCGACCACATCCTACAGAAATTTCTTAGAATTGCAGGGTGGAACAGCAACCCCATCATCTTAGCTAATCAGGACTATGTAATGCTATGTATCCTTCTGCCAGCCAATGGCAACCGTATACGAGGTTGTCCTCTAGTATGCTTCCATTTAGGAGGACTCATGTGTGTACAAGTGTTTTTCCTTTTTGTCATTCCTTTTTGTCTTTTTGATACCTCTTTGAAATAAAACCAAGTTTTGTTTTCATCAGTTAGAATCTTGAGTCAATTATGATTCTGCGTGGTGACAGTACAATTGGGTGGTATAACTACTGTGATATGTTAGACATAAAAATATTTTAAAATCATTAGAATTCAGCATGATCTTCATCAATATTGCAAAATGGAATCCCTCAACTATGTTCTTTACTATATTTAATGAAATTTGTGGAATATGATTTTTGATTCCTGGAATACTGTAGGTCTCCAACATGTTTTATTTATATTCCTTGTTTGCTTTGCTTCATTTTTAGTGAGGGCACACTTACTCTGATATTATGAGGCTCATTTTGGTTTCATACTATTAGCTTTAGTTTAAATTATATCTGTATTCTGCTCTTTTGTGTAGCAACCATAGTCAAAATGACAAATCTTTTGACTGTTGATTATTCATTGTGAAATTAAACTGATTATATTAGCTACCTGTCAGAGCAAAAGCTGCTCGTAATACCTGATCCTCCCAGGCTAGCCATTTGAGGCAATTAACACTGTTAGAGGCCAGAAAGGAAAGGAAAGAGAAATAGGGCATTTTCTGCCATTGCCCCTTGCCTGTTTCCACCAGACATCTGCCTGGCCCCCTCCTTGGTTGTTTTCAAAACAACTCTTGAAAACCTGGTTTTTCAAACAAGCATTACCTCAAATATAATGTAAATCTAGTGTTCACCCACTAAAAGCAAAGCAAAGTGTTCTGCTTATATACCAACCCATACCACTTCAAGTAGTCTCAGGGCAGTTTACAATTTTAATTACAGTGTGCAGGATATTTTATATCATTGTACTTTTAATTTTATTTACTGCATTTTTCTGTTTTTATTTTATTGTATGAATCATGTGATTATTCTGTATTGTATTGTTTTTATTAATTGTTATTAACTGCGCAGTTGCCTCGCTGCCAGATGGATGGTATAAAAATCCAACAAACAAACAAACAAACAAACAAATAACATACAGAAACTAAAACATGTCATTTACAATAAAACAGATAAATTAAAAGCAGAGAGGAGAAGAATCAAAGTAAAACCACAAAGCTACAATAATATTAAAAGGCACAACATAGTTTGAAAAGGATACTTTGAAAACAAGATTAGTTCTGATTACTTTGGTAGCAATAATGCCAGTTGGGCCACTCCATTCTAACAATGAAGAACCATGGCGGGAAAGACACTTTTATTTATAATATACTCAAAGAAGAACCTCAGATGATGATCTCGTGGTCTGCTTGAACAGATGTGAAGACAGTCTTCATATACTGAAGTACCACACCACAAAGAAATTTAAATGGTAAAATCAAGACATTGAATCAGGTCTGAAAAGTATCATAAATACAGTGAACATGTCAGAGTAGAGGCAGAGTGTGTTTAGAATCACTAACCCATCATGCAATAATGGCCTACTGGCCTATGCCACCTGACATTTCAGGACACTTTTCAATGATGTTTTCCAAGTACAACAGATTCTAGTAATCCAAACAGGACATTATGGGTACATGGATCTCTTATATCAGGCAATCCCTCTCCAAGTAGGTTGGAAACTGGCCTGCCATGCTTGCAGAAAACACTTAATCACAGAGGCTGCTACAGTCTATTGTCACAGAGATGATGAAATAAATGTCCCAGATGATGAATCTAGCCCTTAAGGCAGAGTGCAAACTATTCCAGAAGAGACTGAGCACCACCAACTTGAGCTGACATTCCTCTCTATATGCTATAGCCCTATTCTGTCAGGATTTAGACTTAATTTATTGTTCTGATCCAGGCCATTAGAATGGGAAAGACACTAATTACCACCCCACTGCTTTATCTGCATTAACGGAGCATAAGAGAAACAGAGTTGGGTAACAACAGATTAAAAGAGAATGGCAAGAGATCCAATTGGTGGGCCAGCTGACCATGCAAAGCAGAAGACTGCCTGGCGTTCTCTGAAATATGACAGAATCAGAATTGCTCTAATAAAGGTGCTTCATTTCAAAGTAGGGTTGAGAGAACATGTTGGTCCTCAGGGATGGACTCCTCCTCCCTGCTCTCCAGCAGAGCCAATCTGAAAATCTGCCTGATGTCCTCCCGGAATGGGACACTTGGTCTAGCATCAACATGCCCTTCTCCTTGATGACATGTCCTTTTTGCTGTCCCACAGATTGGCTGTAATTGTTGTGGGGACACAAGAGAAGACCTCAGCTGCTGTACACAGACTTTGGAACTCCCTCCCAAAGGAGGCCCGGCTGGCCCCATTTTTGTTGTCTTTCCACAAGTCATTCAAGAGCTTTCTCCTGAATGACCACCTGCCTGAGTGGGGTTCTTAAGTGGTTGGCTTTGCCTTACTGTTTTGAATGTGCTTCATTTTTGTTTCTTTTTACTGTCTTTTGTGTGGTATTTGTTTTAACCTTTTTAGTATTTGTATAATTGTTGATTTTAGCTTTAAATATTGTTGATTAATAAGTTGCCTTGGGTCCTTAAGGGAAAAGGCAAGTTTAATTTTTTTAAAAATAAAATAAAAAATGAAGGCATATGCCTGCAAGAGACATTCCTCCGTATCCTGAACCTGTTCTTCTTTCTGACTGGGATGTCATAGGGCACAATGGAAGTTTCCACGGTAGCCTCCTATCTGATAGAAACAGGGGTGGAACCAAGTCTAGGGTGGGGCATGTGAGGGAAGCTTCTACAGGCCAGATTCAATCAACAGCTCCCCATCACTGTATTAAAAGATCCTTTAAAAAACCTGGCCTAGGACTGATTCAAAATGTTCACTTAGCTCCTTGGAGCTTTCACACCTCTGCCCAAGCGACCTGCATAACAGAAAAAGGAACTTTTCCATCCTGGAGACACTGGATATAGCTAAAGTTAATATTTACTAATTTCTGATTGATTATATTCATTTCCTTTCACTCCAATGTTTGAAGAAAGTAACTTAAAAATGAAAATTATTTGCTCTTCTCACTTTATTAAAAAATACAAAAACCAAACACACCACTCCATATTATTTTAGCATTTATACTGTATTTGTGCTTCTTTGTTATCAGGATGTTTCAGTGCATATAGGTTGCTCCTTTGGACAAAAAAAGGTTCTGTAGGATGGAAAGGGGTGACATCAAGCATTTGCTTGTATTCAGCTAAACCACAATAATTTCCTTAAGGAAAGCTGATTCTGATGAGGACAATCCAGTTTTGTCTGGCCAGGTTCCACTGCCTCAATGGCAAATGATGAGTAACAGGCTTAGTCAGTACATTTTGAACTGCTCATGTTTAGAATTGCCTTTCGAAAAGAGCAAAACTGTATTACATTTTTAAAAAGTCATTCATGTTGATTTTGAAGAGATAAAACTATTTCCCCTTTCAGCAGCCCATCCTCCCTTTGATCTGGAGCTGTTTGCAGCTACTCTTTTTCTAAGTTACAACTCTGGCACTATCTTAAAACTTTGTGGTGTTTTTTGGAGGACCATTCACAAGCCCAGATCATACATGTTATCACTACAGATGGGCACAAAATGGAAATATAGTATTTTGTTTCGTTTCTTTTCATTTGTAATGAATTTTTAAAGTAGTTTTGTTACAAAACGAAACAAAATGCTATGCTACCCTGGGTCCTAGAGGCACCAAGACTGCTGGGGAGCTTCCTCAAGCTCTTCTCTGTAAGCCCCCCAAATTTGGAGATGTTTGGGATACAGGGGGTGAGGTATTAAGCTCCAAAGGGCCTGCCCCTGGGAAAAAAACTATTCTAATTGAATCGGGGAGCTGCAATAGCCTCAATCCCCCGCGGGCGAGCAATTAGTGACTGCACTTCCGAAACCCAATTCAATTAGAAATATATTTTTCCTAGGGGCACCCCTTTTGGAGCTTAATAACTAAAGGATGTCATATTGAAGAGAAGGCAGGCTTGGTTTCTTTGGCTGCAGAGACTAAAGAAAAAGGGATTCAATTTGAATATTAGGAAGAAATTTCTGATGGTTAGAGTTGTCCGGAAGTGGTGGAGGGTGGTGGAGTCTCCTTCTTTGGAGGTTTTTAAGCTGAGGCTGGATGGCCATCTGTCTGGGGTATTTTGATGGGGATTCCTGCATGGCAGGGGGTTGGACTGGATGGCCCTTGAAGTCTCTTCCAACTCTATGATTCTATGATTCTATAAGGCAACATCACTATGAGCAAAGAAGGATTATCATGTCTTCTCTCCAAATGGATCCTGAGAGAGGGAAGGAGCAAAGGCAGTGTGTCACGGAAGCCTGGCTAATACCATCAGATACTGATCCTACTGCAAAAGTTGTATTGTTGCATGGCAGACTGGCTTTGCTGGCCACCCTCATAGTTGTTGGTGGTGCTACAGCAGCACAAAATAGAGAGTTACAGCGTAGCAAAGCACCTATGTTACCCTGTCACATTCAGAGTGAAGGTAGGTGGGCAGACATATTCAGCTCTTGCCTACAGCTCTCCAAAAGAGATCACTGTATGCAAACATTTTTGAAAAGTACAACTCTTCCCTTTAGTTCAGCACTACTAACTACTGTAGCTAACTTTGTGTTGAAAGGGGGTAGCTTACTTTTATTATAATTATTTTATTGTTACATGATTATCATCACATCTATTATCAGTTTTGGAAAGTACATGTATTATAGAAAAGTAAAACACTATATGGAAAAAGGAGAAAAGAGGGAGAGAAAACTTTAGGATATAATATTTGCAGTTTACAGAATCCCTGGATTTGAGTCAGTACTACAGAGTAATGGCCCATGGAAGTCATGCTTGACTATCACTGAACATTTTGTTAGTGAGGATGTTAATAAAGTGTGTTGCTTCTGAATTGCGCAGAACCATCAGATACTGATCCCACTGCAAAACCTGCTGTACATGAAGCCACTTTCTAACATCATCCCATATATCATTATATCTTTTAAAAAAAAACCACCAGTTTTCTATCACCTTCTAAGAATCTTAGAAGCATGAACAAAACTTAGACATATGAAAACTCCACTGCCACAATGCATAGTCCACTAATCAAATTCTGAAAATGTAATATATTTTTGTCATTTTATCTTAGTTGATTTGTTTTACTGAAGAACTCACAAGTAGGCTGTTGGAGCCTTTTCTGGTACTGCTAGTCATGTCACCCAAGTCCCCAATTACCTCATTCACCCTACAAGCTTATCCACCTTGCAGGGATCTGCCGTACTACAAATTGAGCACGAATCCCATTAGATGTTCTTTTCCCACTCAGAATGCTAAAACACATGTGACTTCAGCAAGCCAGTCACCCAAAACTGCTTTGCAGGCTCTTAGGCAGAGGTTGTTTAATATTAAAATGTCCTTTAATTAATCTCCCTTTGTGCTATGAAACCACATTAAACCATTAAAAGGGTGAATTGGGAAATAATGCCATGGTCCCTCAATACATAAGCAAATTAATATCCAAGCCAGGGTGATTTAGCATCTACATTTCTTGCAACTTTAAACATATGTATGATACCAAACCAAAGTATCATTCCTGCTGTGATCCTGTGCACCCATTTGGGAAAGGATTCTCAGTGCTCACAGCTGGAGGGCTGTCTTTGTGCTTTGTTAAAAAAATAAACTGGATGAAGGGGAAATCAACCCGTTGCTAGATCCTGCTACTGGAAACATGCCACGAAAACCTGCGTGAGACATCCAACCCAGCGTTTCCTTTTGTAATCACAAACTGACTACAACTGTCGACATGTAAGTACAAAGTGTTGAACAGCAAATGCGGGCAAGAGATACACATATGGCTCCCATCTGTTCCTCCAGTGCCGCCACCCTCCTCCTCCTCCTCCTCCTCCTCCTCCTCTCTCCGAGGGCGGGCCACAGCACACCCATTCCAACTCAGCAGTTCTAGGCAACAATGCTGTGTTGCATTCAAATCAGACTTGGAAGTTTTTCAGCCACACTGGGAATGCATCACTACCACCACTAAATCTGCCTTTTTTAAAAAAGTAAAGTAAAAATGCAGCTCCGTGAAATGCAGCAACAGGGGCTGGCTGCAAAACACAAGTGGTTTGGAGGGGGCAATGCAGTGAGGGTGTGCAATTTCCAAAATCCCAAAACTTCCTTCCTAGCACCCCCTTGCTCGATGATTTTCCCTTTGTTTAGAAGATAACGGATGTCAACATGAAGCCTGTCTGCAGTTCTCACATTCCACTAGGGGGACTATCAACCTTTCCTTGCCCAAGCCTCTTCCATTCCTTTAGGCAAAGTTTTACTGTCTCTCTTCACAATGACCTGGTCTCTGTTCACATTATTCACAGCTGTATTTATCCACAGGTCCTGCAGCCTGATGGATCATACCCCCCCACAAAGAGGTTTGCTTTTAAAGGCTGAATAACTATATCTAACATAAATTCTAATTTATGTCAGAATATAATGTCCTCACCTCATGGTACTAGTAAAAGCCCTGTTTATATTCATGCATCAGTTATTAATTGTTGTCATGCTACGAGTGTCAAATTGCCAGTGCAATTCAAATGCAGCCAGTTCAATGGTACCTAGTGATGCAGATTCCCACATGTAATTAAAGCCCTCCTTTAGAACCGGGCATCTGATAAACAATGATGCTTGATTGTTTTCCAACAAAATGCTGTTCTTTAAAAGAAAAGTAATTAAAGTTTTTGTTTCTGATTTGGATTATAGACGTGGTTTATGGTGGGCTAGATTTAAAAGGAAAAAATGTAGAAAACTGAGTATAGTGTACCTTGTATAAAGGAATTAATTCATTCCAAATGAAATTATGTTAAGCAAATTTTCCCTTATACAAATTTCTCATAGGAATGCATTGAAAACGGAGTAATCACTAATCACGACCATTTTTATGTTGTACAGATTTGCCCCATAGGTGATTCTGTTAAGCAGATTTCCCCTATCTCCAAAATTTTTAATGTTGTTTAGATTTCATGTTATACAAACCGTTTGTTATACAAGGGTCCACTGTATTAGTAGACAGCAATGATTCAAAATCAAAGGGAAGGGAGGAATAAGGGTACTTAAAAAAACAAAGCCAGTTGGAATGTTCACATCTTAGAAGAGATTCTCTCTGTGCATTGGAGCATCAGGCCCTCTCAGGCAGTTAGCATGAGCGTAGTGGGTTCACCAGATCCATGGTGTCATTCACTCCAGTAGGACCCTCATATCCACTGAGGCAGCATCAGAAGCCAAACAAAGAAGCAGACAAGCGTTTAAACAGAGCGAGAGTATATTACAGGGCAACCGTATTAAATTATTTAGGAGAGTGGCGCTTAAAACAGAATGCACAACAAGCAGTTTAATCTGAATGCAAAGAGAGCAGCAGGGGAGCGTGCGCGACCACACACACACACAAGAGTAGAGAAATTGCAGGAGCTGAATTATGCAAGATCCCATCCCTTCCCAGCCCAGACCCAGCACCATTGTGCTGGCAAGGCAGAGGGTAGTGAACGTCAACTTCCCAAGTCCAGGAGGGGTTTGGATTTAACACAGCCATGGTCAAGTCAACCAGCCCTCAGGCCTTTGATTATGTAGCTGGGACGGTGCCCTTTACTACTTGTTTAAGTCAATGAGACTGAGTTCTTAACTTTGTGAAGTGTTTACTGCATAACATCCTCTCTTTGTTTTGTAAACTTAGAAGCGTGTTCAATAAACATGCAGTAAAGGTTTCTGAATATAGGATCACAATAAACTTTTTCAGAGAATCAGAAAATTCACAGTACTGAAAAAAATCACACTATACAACAGCTGCAGCTTTCAGATTAAAGTAACATAAACATTAAAATAACACAAAATTATTAAAATTGACTTTCTTTATTTTCAAATGTAAGAAAATCCAAATTAATTTAATATTTGTGAGTAATCTAAAGCGAGTCTCCGTAGTTGATCAATCCGACTTGGAACTAAAAAGGGTAATTGACAGCTGGCTGTCTTCCATGCAAAAATATTCCCTCTCCCTTTAAGGAATAAGCAAGATCCAATGTTGCTTTATGAATAATCATTTCTCCAGAACGAATGCTTATTCCTGTACTGTAGGTGCACAAACATGTTTATTTCTGGATGACTAAAGAACACATCTCAAACTGAAACAGAACCACAAAGGAAACTCCAAGGTAAGGAAATTTGACACAAGTGCATAAGAAATTCTGGCTAATTATTCAAAGCTGCAATTTTTTAGCATTACTTAAATTAATAGGATGATTCATATCATCAAAAATCTACCCTCACTCAAGACAACAGGGTAGACATTTATCAGCCCTTCTAAGTGAGTTCTTGTTGTTGTGGGCAATAACATAACCCTGCCTTAGTCACTGGATTTTTCAGTACCGTATTCTTAAATTACTCCTGTCCTTTAAATGAGGCTTTCACTGTTTGCCAGTTCGCAAATTAAATAGAACACTTTAGAATCCTGTTGTGCACTTATAGTAGTGGAAGACCAATGACATAACTCTTAGTGACCAGCAGCGGTCAGTTCATGAACATCCCTTAGATTCAGGAATCCTGACTGGCACTAAGTGACAGATCCAAGAAGGGACTTATTAAGCTGCAGCAACTTGCCACTGTATTATTACGATGGTTTTTCTGCATAATGTCCAGAAAGCCCAGGAAGAGGCCATCAGGGCTGTACAGGGGGGAGTTGTGCACTCATTTGCTCCATCCACATACAGCATGTGGTGCAATGGGCTAAGCAATAAATTCTGTGCTTATAAGGGTGTTATAAGCACTTTGCAGCAGGGACACAGGTTACTGCAAATCCTCATTTCAGAAACTTTAAGCTTAGTAAAAACAAAAATCAAACAAAGGGAGGACAAACTGACAGTCTCCGTCTAATCACTTTCCACAGGAGTGGGCAACTCTACCAGAGCTGCAGGGTAGTTTTCAGATTGGCTGGCTGCATAAGGATGCACTGTCCACAGTGACACAGGACAATTGCAAAAGTGGGCAGAACTTTAAAAATGGCAATAGCTAAAAACAGAGTAAAACAGGGCCCCTTGAGAGAAGAGCCAACCTGTCTGGCCTTGGGCAAGTTGCACAATCCCGGGGCACCCTCAGAAGAAGGGGATGATAAACCACTTCTGCATACTCTCTACCTAGAAAACCCAGAAATGGTCACCATCAATCAGAACTGACTAAATGGCACCCAATTATTAATTATAATTCTTTCTGAAATCTGTTTCATTCAGGTAGAAAATCATTTTTTTTAATTCAATCTTTGTCACTTAAAACAACTGCCATTTCTGGAGTGGGAATGGGAGATGAGGATGAATTTACCTAACCTGGAGCCTGTGGCTCCTTATTCAGAATGGGACTTCTTGCTCCATTTCCCTGGACCTGGTTCAAAATGGTGAAAGGAAGAGGAGTGGCATGATAAGGAACTGAGATTTCCAGATAAGGTGTGTTGCAATAAACTCCTTCATTGAACATCCCTTTCCTTTTTTTTCAATTGTTTATAAACAGGAACTCGTCCTTGGAATCCTGAATGGATGAAGGGCCAACAGGCATTGTGTAGTATGTTTAAAATCCAAGCAAAACCTGCCTCCCACTAATCTGGCACCCTAACTACTGTTTTCTGTGCAGCAAAACTACTGTCCCAGTTTTTGGAAATATCTGCATAACCCATTCCTTTGTCAGTGCTTAGAAAGTTCCGTTTGAAAAGTAATCAGTTGTCATTACAGTTTCAAGGGTGAGAAAATTAGAACATGGCCATTATGATTGCACTCTTTTAAAGTTACGTCTATGTTTCAGTTTCTCAAATATAAGCTACTTTTCGTTTAGCAAAAGCACGTATCCCAATGCTACAAGCCACTGGCCCATGGTACACAATGTATCTAAGTAGTCCAAAATAATTTTTGGCTGTTTACACATCATGCACATGAACATATACAGGTGAAACTTGAAAAATTAGAATATCGTGCAAATGTTCATTTATTTCAGTAAGTCAATTCAAAAGATGAAACTAATATATGAGATATACTCATTACATGCTAAGAGAGATATGTCAAGCCTTACTTTGGTATAGTTGTGATGATTATGGCGTATAGCTTATGAAAACCCCAAATTCACAATCTCAGAAAATTAGAATTTTACATGACATCAATAACACAAGGATTGGAAATAGAACAATATTGGATCACTGAAAAGTCTAAGCATGCATATGTACTCAGCATTCCCATATAGCTTGTCTGTTGAAGGAAGCATGAAGTGCTCCAAAAATCAGTGCACAAAACAAATATACTAACAAAATATTCCCCAAACAACCTTTTTTTGCTTCCCTTTTCTAGCTGAAAGAGCCATAGAAAAGCAGCACAGTACAAAGAAAACACCAGGTTATGCTTATCTATTCAGAAATGAAAGGGACTAGATTTATTGATTCAAAAGTAAGAATGGCTCTATTATTCAAGAATAAGCCGGCAAATCAGATTCGAAAGGCATTTGAAATCTTCTCTTTTGCACTCTTTTGCGGTAGTGATGATGGTGATCACAGAATCACAAAAGCACTCACTGCAGGCCAACAAGGTATTTTTCTAGGTCATATTTGCAGAAAGAAAGTGAACCAAATGGCTTAGATCCTGAGTGCAAGAAGGCTGGAGCAGAGGTGCCAAGGGGGAAAAAGGCATTTGTTTAGAAACATATCCTCCTGTTCCAATAACAATCCAGTCAGCACCAGAAAGGAATAAAATAAGATTATCTCTGTACCCATAATAAATAAAAATAACTATAATAACAACTAAAAGCAATCACACTGGAAAGTGTGTGACATTATCGGTCATTAAAATAAGTTATAATAAATCATTTTGGAAAAATGAGTTAAGTACATGCAATCTGTTATGTGCAACAAGTTACTCCAAAGCTGACTTCTTGCCTTGTATTATTTATTTTTTATTACATTAATCTACTGCCCATCATGCAAACACTACTCTGTGGAGGATGTATAGTAAAGGAGATAAAGAAACATAAAATGAAATAGCTATTAAACAATCAATTATCACAAACAAGATAAAACAAACATCCAAATGACACCTTGGCCTTAAGAAAAAAGCCACTTCCAATTAGCAAATTGATCACTTCCTTAGCTCTGTAGAGAGGCCAAAGAAGTGATTTTCCCTCCAAGTATGTAAAAGTGATGCAGCGAATATGTGCTGCATCACTTTAAATGGCTAAAAAAACCTAATGGGAAGCAAATGTTTATGAGGGCAGTGCAGCACTGCTGCTGTCACACATTTGCTGCTCTTTTACATATTTATTTTCCCCACCCCACAATTCCTTGGACCCACCACAGAATGAAGGAAATAATTAATTTGCCAGGGCATTCCTTCAAAATCACGTTTGTTGCTTCGAATCGGTTCATGTTCATCCAAAATGGAGAACCCAAGCTTACCTGAAGCTTGGAATTTTGAGGTGATTTAAGAACTTCCTGGTTCATTGTGCCCACACACAATCCCCCCACCCACTTCCCACTCCTCCTGCCCCTGTTGCCTTCCTACCTTGTCCTGCCTCCTCCTCCTCCTCCTGTGGGACTGCTGATCATAGTGATGCAGGAAGAGGGAAGGCTTGGCTGATGGAATGGAAGACAAGCGGTGGCAGTGGAAGATGGAGGAGGCAGCAGAACAAGGTAGGGAGGCAACAGGGAGAGTGGGAAGGGGGGCAGGTGGCAGGGCTAGGTTGTGGGAGAGGGAGATCAACTTGTTTTTGTTTGTTTGTAGACAGCCACAAGCTGTCTTTAAAAAAAGAGAGTAAGAACTGATGAACTGGTTTTTGTGGCTTATGCCTATCCCTAGCCAGATATGGTGGCTTCACTACACCCTTGCCTACCATCCCATCTGTATTCAGAGCATGAAAGTCAGAGGCTTGCTTACATGTGCCTACTTTTCACTCAATGATTGTGGCACATGCCCAGGCTGTAAGTGTAATTATATGAATAAATAAATATCATAGGGGCAACACTGATTAGAAATATCTATTGGGGGGAGGAAGTCAAGAAACTTATGGCTGACAGTGGTCCTTATAAGACCCTTCGTTCTCTGGCCTATTGTTAGGAAAGGTTTTTTATATGCTTCCCGCTGAAGCTTTTCATTTACTGGGGCTGTAATGGAGAACCTCTATGCACCACTGCAGCATTAGGAGTGTAACAATACCACACTTCCATTACATGGGAAATTACAAATATATCCTAGGGGTAAAAATCTTTCCAGCTTGCTGTGTGCACGCAGCTGCACTTCAATAATTCTTAAAATTACTTCTGAGTCTTTTCCTTCAAGGTCTTTGCTTGCAGGGCCAGCGGGGAGGAGAGCGAGAACTCACAAGATGGCTTTTGATCTAAAGGTTTTATGGACTTGCGGGCTGATTTCCCCTGAATAAATGCTTTAGTACCTAGGTCTTCATTTGAACATTTTTTTAAAAAAATCTTAATCCATGGCCCATTTTTAAAAAGGAAATATTTCACGCTCTACCATAGCAATCAGACAGTCTGTGTTCTTCATGCTACATATGCCACCAGCAGCAATGCAAATAAGGCAACATTTGAGCTGAGCTGTAATGACTGCAACTGGTGCCGTATGCCCAAACCTATTGCCAACGGTTTGCTGAAAAGTCCCCCCCCCCCCCAGGAACCACTTCTCACTTGCACCTCTTAACCTGCAAGTGAAAAACCTTGGGCTGTTTTAAACTACATTGTCAAGCTAGCAAGAATATCTCACAAAACTCCCAGGCACTGCTGCTAAATCTGGATTAGCTTTCTCTCTCCTCTACAAACCAGATTGTTCTTGGCATCAAGAATGGAAACAGGTCAAGGAAAAGGGGCTACAATTAGCTCTTCTTCTGCACTGATGCATCGGAAGTACCCCTTTATTATAGCACAATATTTTCCTCTTTTGAAGCAAACCCAAACTATGGCCTCCCTTGTGCATTCTATGTTTATACTGAGAGCCATTGTACAGACAAGATTATTTCTGTCATTTCCACAATGCATTCTACTCCCTTCTTTTATATGGGATTTGATAGAAAAATGTGTACAGGCAAGCCATAGGCCCAGCCCCCGTGTCTGTGCAATGCCCCCAGAGATTTAGGGTTACTAAAGGACAATATTACTATTCCCTTTTAAAAAAAATTCAAGTACAGATATCCATGTTATTCTGACAATGCGTGTCAGCCAAGTCTATTTGGTAATACAAGCACAGCTGAAGCACAATGCAGAATAGAAACCCTGTGTCTTCCTGCCTGTATGATGTGAAGCAGTTGCAAAACACACATAGATAGCTGATGTTCCAAGAAAGAACAGAAACACAGAACAGGCATCTAAATCTCTAAATAAATTAGTCAAAGGGTAATAAGTTTCAACTGAAAGGCACAACTGTGGATATCCCTTTTATAATCTGCTGAATAAATTATCCAGTTACATACTTGAGGAGAAAATTGAAAGCTTTGTCACAAAATGGGCTGTGAACCCACAAGCAAACAGATACCAAGATCTTGAGTGAAATGAAATGACTTACAAATCAATTACTTGCATGACACTTTAGCCATGCTCATGTCACTTCATCACTGCAGTCTAGAATGCTTCTGGGTACAGTAGTTTAAGCAGCAGATTTGATTTAGGACTAAACCAATCCCACATGGGCCTCATAGTTACCGGTAAGCTTTAATGCAGATACCCCAAGCACATCCGATTTCACCTGATTTCAGAAGCTAAGCAGGGTCGACCCTGGTTAGTAGTTGGATGGGAGACCCACCAGGAAATACCAGGTGCTGTAGGCACCTGGAGTAGGAACTGGCAAACCACTCCAGTGTTCCTGCCAGGAAAACTCCATAGACATGGAGTCATGAAGAGACAGTAATGACACAAGACACACACACACACACAGCTTAGATGAACCCAGTTCTAATATTCACCTGTAATGGAACAAGCTGTACATGGTGCTAACTGTCAAGCTTTGTTGACAACTTCCCATTTATTTCACCCATTTTCTTCAAGCTAATGCAACAGAGTAGTTTGTTTATTTACTAACTACTCTGACCTGGAAGTATTAAACTGTATGGTACTATTTTAAAATAGGGGCAATTGAGAGGGAATATAAAGGAAAGCACAGAAGAAAGTAAGTAGGTTTCTAAATTCATCCATGCAGTATCTTGAATGATGTGCTTTTGTAGCACCAAAACAGGTTGGAGGAGTTGCAGGGGCAAAGAAAATGTGATCAATTTATAGATTTGGAATAACAACATAATAAAAGTGATGCTATGTCTGCCATGATGCCAGAAGAAGATTGTGTTTAGCATCCTTATTACACTCTGTCCTGAGTTATCAGTGCAACTATCTGCAATAACAACCCCCACACACACATATTATAAAGAAGGTCAAAACAGCCCATCCCAAACATGAAGACGCAAAAGGGGCATCCTTCATTATTTACCAGCACTGATACTTATAATATTTAATTTACTCCAAATATTGATGCTATTTTCTTGTCTCTCATACCTGCAGAAAGAACAATGCGCACATGATAATAACAATAGTAGGATCTATTATAGCAGGTAGGTATAAAGAATCAAAGTAATGAATTACTATAGAAACAAAATCAGTTGTAATGTCTCCAGGAAAAAACTGTAAATAAAAAGTGCACTTTCAGAACCAAACTGAAGTAGCCGAGTGTAGTCAGTGACCTGTCTTCTTTATGAAGTCGTGTGTTAGCCTTCAGCTAGTAATTTCATTCCAGAAGGAAGCAGGAATGAAAGGTACACATATTTGGGGGGAGGGGGGAGAGCACTGAGCAAGAAATTCCACTACCAGTAATAAACTAATGTTAATCCTACAGGGAGGTAAATGTACTTTTGCAAATTTGAGTAAATCACAGTCCATAAACATAGTCCATGACTCTCCTATACTTTATACCCTATTATTAAAGAAGGGCAAAGCCTAATACTCAACACAACTTATTTGTCTTTCAGTTAAACGATCTGAAACACAAATAAAACCTAAAATATCTACCTAGTGTCATTAATATATGGTGGCATTATTTGATGTATACCCACAGAACTAAATGTTTGTTTTCTCTGTAGTTCTACAATTATTATGATGATGTTAAGAACTGTTACTGTTAATTTTAAAGAATGGTTGTCATGTCTGTACTATGGGACATTTGTTACAGTTCAAAAGTAAAGTTCAATCCCTCATATCATCCTATTATGAATTATTCTTATATATTGACCATCAAATTGTGATAGTCTTCACCTAAATGCAGTAAAGATGACCTTTAAAAAATACTGTAATATTTAGTATGTAGTATTCAACAGAAATATATATTGTAATTACTTAGGTATGAAATTTTAGTCATAAGTGAAATATAGCAAACTGTTCCTGTGTTCATTCTCTCTCTCTCTCTCTCTCTCTCTCTCTCTCTCTCTCTCTCTCTCT
>JAHTLZ010003518.1:45271421-45319488 GCA_023846285.1 Phrynocephalus versicolor | reverse complement strand
TCTCTCTCTCTCTCTCTCTCTCTCTCTCTCTCTCTCTCTCTCTCTCTTTTTCTGCCTGGTGGCCTCCCTGGTTTGTCATGTCCCTCCCCTTTCAATACGCATTTGAGAGTGTAAATTACTACCAAAGGTGCCATTAATGCTGACCTTTGGTAGTATATATAAACAACTCTTCCCAACCTCAAGTCCCCAACCAACATGATCAATGACAAGGGACTCTAGAGGTTCAGCAGCATTGAGGGCCCTCACATCAGAAATCATTTTTCTTAAGTGTGGAAGAAGTAGATATGTATCTACTTATCAGCTGTGAAGTCTTCTGGGCAACCTGTTTGCCTAACTTCCTTCTAGAGCTTTCCAAAACCCTTCATACTAAATATTAACTCTAGATACTACAGAGAGGAAGCATTGCAGCTGAATAGGATATGGATACTACCGTAGTGGGCAAATGTGAAGGCCTGGGGGCTGCACATGTCCATCCCATCCTTGATCCTTGGAGGATCACACATTTTCTTTCAAAAATGTTTCTCATTAAGAAATGGGACTCTTTTGTTAAACTGAAAACTTCTGCTTGAGCCTTCCAGGGGCCAACTCTCCCATTTTCAAAAAAGTGAGCTATGGGGAGTCAAAGATGCTGGAGGGCCCTGAAAATATGTCAAAACTGCCCCCACAGCACTTGAAAGATGAATATTGTATACTTTTTTATCTCTTAAGTATAATAATGTTGGAGAGTATATAAAGGTACTAGGGTTGCTCTGCTGGAGACACTGGGGGCTGCATGTGGCTCATATGTTTGCTCATGTGTTTGTTTTGTATCATTTGTATGTTCTTTCTCCAATGAGGGGACCAAGGTAGCTCAGAATGTTAAAACAAGTAAAACTAAAAGCACAACAAAATATGCATTATAAGGTAATTAAACTACAGTATAACAATAATTAGAAATACATTAAGTGACTATAAACATCTAACACTCTGAAAACAAACTTACTAGCTTAAAAACTGCTTTCAGGAATTCAATTATTATGACTATTAAAGTTTGCCTTAAAAGATGTGTCACCAACTTTCAGTGAAAGGCTAAGTGTGAGAGGGTGAACCTAAGCTTCTGAGGGAGCAGCCATTTTGACTATCTCTATTCACAGCATAATGCTAAATTCAGTACCTTGAAATCATGTGATTGAAAGACAATAAATCTTCAACAAAAATAAATATAAATGAAGATTTACCCTTTACTAGTCCTGTTTATTTTTACTTACTGTCTTTAAAAAAAAGTATTCGATAAACTGGGGTCCTTTTTACCTTGGAATATAATTCTCTTCTGACTAGAAGGACTGAAAGGAGTTTTAGTAGATGAAGGGTCATCACTTAGCATTAGTGAAAGTTCAATACTGATGAGTTTTCTCCCAAGTCATTATGGTGATTTAAGTGGAAATGTATAGGTATTTGAGAAAGAAGTACTCCCTCCCCCATGTTTGCTCAAAAATCAATAGACTGGTCTAGGGTCCATTTTCTATCTTGTTCACTTCCGAACGTGCACAGGAAACAAACAAATAAAAATCATGAGAGTTTGTTCCTATTTGTTTCACCACATTTTCATCAGTGGTATAAACAGAGTGCTAGAAAATGCTGCCATTCTGGAAAATGCAGTAGGTTTGCAGGATAATTTTGGGGCCCAGCAATTTCTGTAATTAGTGTAGAAATAATATGGCAGAAAACAAAAGAAGATGTACAACCCTTATTTTGAACTGATGCTTTGACACTGAAAGAAAAATGTATGTGCAGTTTTACCTGATTCATCTACTCTAAGTTTCTTGTTACTGGGGTTGTCAGTACTGTCGTCATCGGACATTTCCATTTCTTCCTCCCGCCGAATTCCCATGAGCTGTTCACTGTGAGCATTCCTGAGTTCCTAAATAAGACAAGAACAGAAACATTACTTTTTAAATCAAGACTGTATATATGGATTTCTTGAAGACAGTTAATTATAGACCAAAAAGAGAAGCACTAGATACAAAGATTTTGTTTAGTTTTGCAGGGTTTGTTTTTAATTATTTTGGTGATGTTATTTTTAAAAAACGTTCCATTTTCCATTTTAATTTTCTGCTTGCTGATGTATGTTTCCTAGTTTCACTTTCTTATATAATTTTGATCTTCTGAAAGGAAGGTATGGAAATGTTAAGAGTAAAACATTCTAAAATAATAACATGGAAACATAGCTGGAAAAACACAATCACACAAATATAACTGAAGCACGAGAAGAAGCAGTTTGAAAATGTTCTTGTCCCAGGTGTCTAAACATCCACCCCATTGTGAGTGACAGGTGGTCAGCATAATCCATGGGTGCCTGAAGAGGAGAGGAAGGGGAAATGGATGAGTGCCAACTCTCTTGTGCTGGATCTACTCCAGTATGTGCATCCTGAATTCATTCCTATCAATCACACGGCCGAGAAACTTCTGTATGAGAAATCTTACACACTTCAGCCTATTAAGTACAGTTCTGCTCTGAGATCTAAAGCAAGCAGATGAGGTGTGGGCATCTGTGTGGAAGCATTTCCACCACCTTATTACTGTAAGACATTACACTCCTAAGGGTTGGACATTTCTTTTTTTCAAACTGAAGTTTCAATTCCCGAGATACTCTGGCAGCTTCCAGAGCTATTGGTTTAATCACGTACAATGTGAAATGGTGCACCATCTTTTGACAGAAAATGTTCCAAAGATGCTGCCTTACCTGCTCTGTATGCCTTCAGTATTCTGCAAGAAGGAGCCAATTCTCAACATAATAAAACACTAAAGGTAAATCCATATCAGACAGATTTTTAGTGTGCCTAAAGCGCACAAGTGAAGGCCATAAGCCTCTGTGGGAAGCTGTGCTTTTATGAAATAAATGGGAAGGTGAAAAGCCAGTCCTCAGAGAAATCACTGGAAGGAAAAGCTGCCAGAAAATGCAATCAGCCAATGTACGTATGGGCTTCATAATAGCTCAGATAACTTTTGTTCTCACAGAAAAGCATGGAGTGTGTGTAATGGCTGCTTTCCTTAACAGTGGCAAAAAGGAAGATTGAGGGAATTGTGTTTCATCCTAATAATACTGTCAGGTGAAACACAAGGATGCAGCCCAGTGATGAGTGTAGTGCCTTTGAATCTGCAGACAGCTAATTTTTCTATCGACAAAGAGCCCAATTCCCACCAAAGTGGTTTGAAATCTTTGAAATGAAGAAAAGGCACTTCCTTTCAAGGAACAAATGTAACTGAGAGAGCACACTATTTGTTTCTTGCAGTGATTGAGAAACTGAAATAATTCTTCCGAGAAATGCACCCAGAGTTCATTAATGAATCTTATCCATTAAAATAAAAGGTCTGTGCAGTCTATAATCACTGGAAAGGATTGAAGTTGATTAATATATGTTTTAATGAAGATTACCTGGAAACTAAAGAATGTTCCTAACTTAAAAATAAATAAATAGGGGTGCCCTAATGAACCCTGTCCCTAAGACGTGAAAAGGTATGGTGCAGATTACAATATATCTATGAGCCTTTTCACACGACCCCTAAGATCTGCTGGCCACTTAAATTCAGACCAGAGATCTAGGGGCTTGTCGCTCTTCCTGTGTCCCCACCCCTCCGCACTTCCTTGCTCCTGTCTGCGTGAGGGGAGGAAGAAAAAAAAGGAAGAAAAGAACGTGGCTCACCTCCGTTCTGCCTCTCGCTCTTGCCGCAGCAACATTCCAGTCTCTTAAGTAGCTCTTAAAGGGGCGGGAGCCAAAAAAACAACAAACAGAAGCGAGGAGAGCCCCGCACTCACTATCGTTACACCGCATCAAGGAATTTCCACCTCCAGAGAGCAGGTACTTGAAAGGTGCGCTGGGACACGCTAAAGTGGGCGTGGTCGCACTTAATTTCCTGTAAACTCCGGAGCTGGTGGGGAAACATTTTTAAGCTCCGGAGCTGGGAGCCATTTTCCCCGGAGTTTAGGGGTCGTGTATAAACACCCTATGTCAAAAAGAGTACAGAAGCACCTCCAGTTCAATGCACACATGCATGCATCATGTTGCACTGTATACTATTCAGGTAAAAACAGACACAATGTGCAGGTGACTCATGACCTGAACAGGAGTGTACCACATTCAAAGTTTTGGAGTGGATCCCTTCAACTCAGATCACAAACCACCCATGGGGTTAACACAGAATCCAATTCCAGATTCAAAGGATTCTGCAGCTATTCTAAAACTGAACCACTGAGCACGTGAACTGGCTCAGACAATTGATATGTCAAGACTAGTGATTCCTAAATGTTGAGCTTTAGATGCCACTGGACCTCAGCTATCCAAATTTCTTATCACTGGCCTTATTACAGTAGCGGAGACTTCTGGGAGCTGAAGTCCAGTAGTATCTGCAGAAGAGCTTTGGAACCAGTAATGGAGACCAGTGGTAGTCACTCCCATTGATCTCAGGCTGAGCAATATGGCTAGTTATTAGACTTCAGGTGGTGAGGCTACAGAGTAAACATGGATCTCCTGTGAGGAAAAGAGTGCCCTACCAGTATGAGTTATGGGCCCTTCCCTTCTATAGTCGTCATTCCTGAGGATTCAAAATAGGAAAAGGGTTTCTATTGAGTGGGACAACTGGCTTATTTAACTCTGATAAACATTAGCTTTCCCTGGTCTCAAAGAAGAATGTTTTATATTCCATCTGATTTTTCAACATTTTCACCAGGAGGGGCTTTCCAAAAGTGGTCAAAGTGACCTTTGACAGTAAATAAAACTAAAGCTTCCACTTGCCATGTTTAAATTAAATTGTTAGATATATTGCAACCAACATATGGTGCTTTTGAGAGATTTTGGCTGGGAAGGGCATTTATAGACTGCGGCGGGGATGCCATTCAACTCAGTGTTAGCCATTTGTTCCTTCTCTACTGCAGATTCTTTCCCCCACCTCACACAAACAATCCCCCCTCAGCCATGGTTCTGTCAGCATTAGTGATAGAATCTCTCAGAAGTGGACAGCTAGAGCGAAGTATTATGTCAAGTATATAACCAGTTAGCCAGTAATGAAGATAGCTAACAGTTCAGTGATGTAACAAGTTGATATTTTTACACAATACTGCAAAAAAATTGTGACAGCTTCTAGTGAGATAAAAGTCAGGCACCTTAGATGCCTAAATAGCATTTCCGTATGGGAAGATTACAGAGGAACTGTATATAGCGCTATAATAAGAAACTAAGTAAGAGGCTGAAGATGTCACTGCAAAAAAACAAAAACAAAAACAAAACACCCTTCAAGCGAGGTAATGCAGATTCATATGTGTTTACCAGAGGCAGAAAGGTACATATAAAATGCATTCTTTTCTATGCAGACTACTTATTTATAACTACTCTGAGAGAACAGGAGTACAGAGAGATAGCAAACCATATTAAGAAAGAAGTAGAAGTTAAAGAGCTCGGAGATGCTGCATATTATTTAAGCATTAAGATTGACAGGGAGGCAGATGTGTTGTTTTTACTTAATCAGAAACAGAAGATAGTTGAGCATCTATGTCTCCAAGATGCTGATAGTGTAACAACCTACGCCGACAGAGTTTCATAGGAGCAAGGAAGAAAATGAACCCCAGCCAAATAACAAGCCTAGAACAACTGTAGGTAAACTATTATAACTTGCAACCACCACCAGACCAGACACATCTACTGCTGTAGCCGTACTAGGGAGAAGAGTCAGCTGTTACAGAGTTACACACAATCCCTGGATTTGATTTTTTTCTTTTTTGGCAACTCTGCTGGATGACCAATTAGTCAATTCATCTCATCTGCATAAGGAGAAAGACTAAGTGGAGATACGATAGCAAGTTTCAAATACAGTAGACCCTCGTATAACAAGCTGTTTAACAGAAAATCTGCTTAAAGGGAAAAAATTTCCGGAGATAGGGGGAAATCGCTTAACAGAATTGCCTATGGGGCAAATCCGTACAACAGGGAAAATGGTCAAGATTAGGAATTAATCTGTTTTCAATGCATCTCTATGGGAAATTTGTACAAAGGAAAATTTGCTTAACATAATTTCATATCCTTTATACAAGGTACCACTGTACTTGAAAGGCTGTCATACAGAGGAAGGGCAGGATCAACCAGGTGTGCAGGCCAGGCAACAGTCGGCTGAAGTTACAGGAAGCCAGGTTTTGTTTAACTATCAAGAAAAACTTCCTGTTAGAGCAGCACAGCAATGGAACCAATTACCTCAAGAGATAGTGAGTGCTCCAACAGTGGAGGCATTCAAGGGGGATTTAGGCAAGCATCTGGCAGATTTTTATTCCTGCATGGAGCAGGGGGTTGGACTCAATGGCCTTGTAGGACCTTTCCAACTTTTATGAGTCTATGGGACAAATTAATATCCTACACAATATGACGTTTGATTTTTATCTATAAGGAACTGTACGTAAACAGAAACATTTTATGGTCCCTCATTTCCAGAGCCTCTGAGTGAATGTATTGAAACAGTAAGTGCCAATTTCTAACAAATAAGGGGTGGTATACTTCATGAGACCTGTAGCTGAATCTGTTCTGTAAGATCTTGGAGGAATTATTTTTATCCACTGCATAATCAGAAGGTATGGATTCTGTCTGGAGTTGCTGGGTCTCCCATTGGCTGTCTCCTTTGGTGGCAGATAGGAGAATGCTCACCAGATACGGTGAGTACTGGGGAAATAAAATACCCAGGGTGGACCAAAATCAACACTGCTGCCTTGCCAAGGTAGGATGGCACCTCAAAGGCTAAGGGACACAACCCAAAAGAAAAAATCCTGGTCCTCCAGGATGGGGGGTTAGCAACCCCCCCAAATAATCTGCTACAGAAGCAACAAGTGTAAACCAATGGGGATCAATGGCAGAGAGGGAAAGCTGGCTCTTCACTGATGACGCAGAGGGAAAGTCAGCTGGGACTCCAGCACCTGATGTGAGCCAGTATTTTCAGCCCAACATTTACCACCAAGATTGGAACATGGACCGTGTGGACATTGCATCAATGTGGAAGGTTGGCAGAACTCCTGCAGGAATTTGACACCAATCAGTAGTGAAATGCACTGGAACGAAAGTGGTAATGCGATGGGGAAATGATCTTGTATTCTGGACATGAACAGCATCACATGTATGGAGTTGGTCTGACACTAAGTAAAAGCATGGCACAGACACTGCTAGGATGAAAATCAGTGAGTGAATGTATCAGCACAACACGACACGATTCCAGTCTAGACATGTGAAGGTTATCATCATTGAAGTGTATGCCCCTATACAGGAAGCTGATGATAGCATATAAAGATCCTTCTTAGGACCTTTTGCAAGATATCATAGATGACATTCCTGCCCGTGATATTAAGCTGCTCATAGGAGATATGGATGCACATATTGGCAATGAGAAAAAGGGATTGGAACATGTTTTTGGCCCACGTGGATCAGCAGTAGCAACAAATAACAAGAGTGAGAGGCTACTACTGTTTTGCAGCTTGAACAATCTATGTATTGGAATTATCTACTTGGCACATAGAGCCATCCACAAAGAGACATGGTGATCTCCTGACAGAAGTGTAATGAAATAAATTACATCTGTATCAGCAAACAGTGGTGATCAGCACTGCAGGATGTACGTGTACACCGAGAAGCAGATGTTGGATCAGACCATTACCTTTTAAAATCTTCCTTCAAGCCTTGACAGAAAAGTGTACAAAAATGCCAGAGATCACATCCTTATGCAGTTGAAAAGACCCTACCATGATACAAAATTTCCAACTCGAGCTGAAAAATCAATCCAAAGTGTTAGAGAGCAAAGTCCACATTGAAGATCATTGGCCATCTTTTAAACATGCATTTATCAAAAGTGCATTAAAAATCCCTTGGGAGGAGAAGAGGTCCATGGAGGGAAGGAAAATTCAGGATGCAACATGGAATCTGATAGATGAATCAAAATTTGCCAAGTTGCAACGTGACCAGGTAAAAACAGAGGAAGAGAAATGGGAAACTGTAGCCAAGAACCAAATGTTGAACCGACCTGTCAAGGGAAGAAGGTGTGATAAGAAGTTGTGACTAGAACACAAAGGAAATGATGCTCAGGAGATGGCAAACAGAAATGACAGCAAGGCTGTCTACAGCATTGTCCGAGAGCTGACAGAAACACAGAGAAATAATAACATTCACATTAAGAATAAGAGTGGGAAGAACAAGATGCACTTTGGGTTGAGCATTTCCAAGAAACATTAAACCAACCTCCTCCAGCTGCAACACATGACTTTAGTGCAATCACTCCCATGGATACATTGGTTGTTAACTAGGGATGGGCACCATACGAAAAACAGCGCACTGTTTTGTTGTTTCATTGCCTAATGAAACAAAACAAAACAAAATGAAACGGGGAAGCAGTGTTTTGTTACAAATGAAAAAAACAATACAATAAAACAATTCATTCTAGACAAAATGGCGGGGAGCTTCCTCAGGCTCTTCCCTGAAAGCCCCTGGAATTTGGAAAGATTTGTGGGTCAGGGAGCTGAGCTCCAAAGAGGGGGATGACCCTAGGAAAAAACCTTCTAACTGGAATCAGAAGCTGATCGGGCCAGCAATAGTGCTGCCACAGCTTCCCGTATGATTCCAATTAGACTTTTTTTCCCTAAGGGCACTCCATTTAGAGCTTCATAATGTTTCCAAATTTCAGGGGGTTCCCTAAAATTGCTTTCTGAAGGTACCCCTGCTACTTTGGTGCCCCAAGGAAAGTATATTTGAGTGCATATTTTAAAATTATTTTAAAAATATGCAATCAAAATTTACTTACCTTGAGGCTCCAAAGTAGCAGGGGTACTTTCATGAATCAATTTTAAGGAATCCCCTGAAGTCTGGAAAAATTTGGGGGTAAGTGGACTTAGTTATGAAGCTCTAAAGGGCCTGGGGTATTTAATTGGCAAAGGGGTCCAGCTGATGACAGATTGGCAGGACCTCTCTGAAAATGGTCGGGACACCAGCGGGAGAGCTCCAAACTGACGTCCCGATCATTTTCAGAAGGATCCTGCTGAGTTGTCATCGGCTGGACTCCTTTAAAAGTGGCCAAGTCGGCACTGGGGAGAACCCCTGGTGGTGACTGGGCCATTTTAAAGGGGTCCAGCCAATGACAGGTGGGCAGGATCCCTCTGAAATGGCCCTGTTGCCAGCGCGGAGCTCCTGCATTGGCAATGGGGTCATTTTCAGAGGGATCATGCCAATCTGTCATTGGCTGAACCACTATATAAATGGCCCATTCACCACTTTGGAGAACCCCTGCTGGAGGCTGGGCCTGGTGGAGACCCCTTTAAAAATGGCCCAGTCGGCACATGGGAGAACCCCTGGTGGCGACTGGGCCATTTTAAAACGGCTCCAGCTGATGACAGGTCAGCAGGAGATGTGTGAAAATGGTCGGGAGTCCAGTTTGGAGATCTCCTGCTGGTGTCCCGATATTTTTCAGTCATCTCCTGCCAACCTGTCATTGGCTAGCGGAACGAAATATTTCGTTATTGCTTCGATTGGTACGAATGTTTAAATTAAATTTGTAAGAAACGGAATGAAATGAAATGCAGGTGAGATGAAACAAAATGAAATGAAACACCATTTTTCCATTTCGTGCCCATATCTAGTCTTCACTGTTGATCTCTCTTACAGTAAAGATCCATCGGTATGCCAGCATTGTTATTCTGCCTGTGATGTATGCTAGTGAAACATGGAAAATGACAAAAAGAGATGTTTGCACAGGATACTGGGCATCTCCTAGGGACAATCTTACAAATGAGGATGTGTTGCAGTGGAGTGGCATCTGAAAATTAGATGAAATAGTGACTGAATACCAGATGCACCTTGCCGGGCACATTCTACAATTCCCTGTATGCTGGATCCCTAACACTGGAAAGCATGGGACATCTCCCAAAGGAAAAAGAAAACAAGGAAGACTGCAGAAGACCAGGTGAGCAACTTTCCAAAAAGATCCAAATGTGGTGAATGTCACATGGGAACATGCAGAAATAGGAGCTGCAGACTGGACCCACTGGAAAGCACTGGTTGCCCAATGAGCCCAGCAGCGTGGGAGGAGCTAAGTCAAAGTACGTAAGTATAATTAGGAAGAGGAAGTTTATTTATTGTTAAGCTATGGTGTGCTAGGTGTTCTCATACACTCTGACTCCCAAGAATTATCTACCTGAAGTTTAGTCAGAAACATGTCTAGAAACAAATTGAACATAGGACATAAAATGTATGATAAAAATTGCATATATCAGAAAATGTGAAATGAATTCACATAGCCACAGTAGCAAATAAAAAAGTTACCAATAACTTGTAAATAAGAACTAATGAATGTATCCCAGGTATATGTTTGCCCTTTTGACTAGTTGTCAGCTCTCAGCTTTCCGCACTGCAAACTACATCTAGTTATGACTTCACACTTATTCCGACGGCCATAGCATCAGGCTGTGGGATATGTTCAGGTAAACCAAATGACCAGGATCCTCTCAGATACATCAGAATGGCAAGAATAATTGCCTGAACAAAGCCAATGATCTAACTGGAGACACCCACTTTAGTGAAAAGAGCCACTGGGAAGCACTTAAGCTTGTCTAGAAGGTTCTCCCTCACTTTCCTCACCCACAATGCCTTCTGAAACCTGTCAAGGTGGGAAACTGTTCAGAGAAGCTTTTAAGGTAGGGAGGGACTAGAAAGGGGCATTTCCAAAACATGCATGTCAAACACACATTATAATCTCTTTTTTCTTTCTCCAAAGGATAAACCAATGGCTTGAATAAAATCTGGTAATGACTCTGGGTTTATTGCTTTGATAAAGCACAACAAAGGGCAGGAGAATAATAACTGTTAACTAAGCAAAGATTTTTTGTAGATTTGCATTAATGGAAAGGCTTTTTCAGTACATTTTCCCACATTAAAAATTCAAATGCCAACAAATTAGTTCCCTCTTGAATATTTTCAGTGTAGATAACATGAAAAACACAGAAACATCAAAGTTTATGCATCTGTAGCACATTAGGAAAACAATAACTAGATTAACAAAATCTTTTGCCTCTTTTGTTACTCAGATGGACTCTGCAAATAAGCAATAAGATACTGCACTTACTACACTAACATTATATACAAAAGGTCCAATCATTCTGATATTATTTTATATGCAGCATAATAGTAGTGATAATGAAGGATTCATTTGCATTCATGTACACAATACAGCCACTTTCCTTTTTCTTCAATTTAGAATGTATTACAGTATTTTCCAGTGTATAAGACTATATTTTTGTATACAATTGCTAGACTAAAAATCGAGGGTTGTCTTATACATGGAAGTAAGCCGAGGAGAGAAACATATGGTTGTGAAACTATAATTTTGGGGTGGAAAAAGTGGGGTTGTCTTATACATTGGAATATCTTACAATTAAAAAATACAGTAATTGCCAATTAAAATGTTATATAAAATAATTTAGATCTTTTTCAAACTATGGGTATGTAATCCTCCTTTACAGGTATACTATAAAATAATTAAATAAATACATCTTACCTTCTAAAAGTGTTCTGGTTGTCAGGTAAGGAAACATTAAGAGTGAAGTTAAAAACTGACATGCTGAACTAGGAGAATACTAAATGAATGGATGTATATGTCCAAATTTTTAAAGGGAAGAAAAAAATACACATGCCACTATTTTACTTACTTTATGGGTTAAAATAATATCTTATTATTTCAAGCATGAGCAGAGTGTGGTGATCATGTGTGCTCCCAGACGGAAGACTTTCAGCACTAGTTGAGGAAAGTCAGTGTTTAACAGGGCTTCCACCTCCCCTTAAAGGACTTGCTTGTAAGAAGAAAGATGGAAGGAATAATCCTAAAACATAGGATGGCTTCAAACTAAAGAGGACAAGGCCTGGACCTCCATGAATGAGCCAGGGCAACTGCACAACTAAAGCTTCGTCTGAAGCACCCAAAGCTCACAACAATTTCAGTTTCTTACTGAACAAGGCAGACATTCATAGGGAGAAGAAGTGTAGAAGTAGTGCCATCATTCAAGAAACAACCCACATTTTAAAAAGAGACGTGACTCCCATCCAACAGAATCATCTTCATTATGCTCACAGTTCTCAAGTATTTTGCTATGTTATTTGCTTGCTGCTGTTGAAGGAAAGCCAAATATGGGACCTGTCTCAACATTGCCAGTTTCAGTGTCTCTTGCTTTCAAAAGGAAAAGGACATTTTAGAGTGACAGCTATATGGTGTATGGTTTTAGTTTGTCACTTCTGGTTTCTTTCTCCCAGCAGACATGCTCTGTGCCGAGCTATGCATAAACACATCTTTTAGGAGCAAAACATTCGGATTGAGGCACAAAATGTCCAGTGCCCAGGAGACACTTCCGCCCTAAACGAAGCTGGCTGGGTGTTTCTGTTGCAAACCCTTGCAGCTCTACCCTTTGGGGAGGGCCCAGTGGAGATGCTGTGCGCTCGGGATTCAACTCTACAGCTAGGATAGCCCTGCATGCATCCAGGGCTGAATATAACAAACATGCTTCCTCCATCTATATTATGCGGGTGTTGCATAAGCTTACTATTTCCTTTTCCCCAAACAACACCCTTCAGCCATGATGTCAAGCTCTCACAAAGCACGACACAATCCATACTACAGCTTTGCCACCACCAAAAAGCAAGAACTATCCTACAGGCAAAGTAGACAACAAAGACATTGAGTCAAGACCCGAATACATGGCATGGCCAACAAGTTAAGCATGTAGGAATCCATTTCTCATTCTACCTTCTCCAAGAGATAAACACGGATGTTTTCTCTTGCTCCCGGTTCTCATCCTGCACATACACTGTGCAAGATCCATGTGACCTGAATAGCAACAGACTTTTTCCTTTGTTTCCCTTCTGTTTCCAACTTCCTAAACCTGGCTGATGGGTTACCTTACCACTCCTCTTTTGTTCCAACAGCAATTGTTCACCTCTTCTTCTGGCCTGATCAGTTCTAGGCCAGTGGGCAGGTAGGTACATGTGCCATGGCTACAGATGGTAGTGGGATGGTTTGTCTCAGGCAGGGCAGGGTATAGGCAGCAGTGGTGAGCAAACAGAATAAAAGTACCAGGCAAATTCAAGTAGGCCAAAGAAAGTGGCTTTATCTGATGTGGGATACTCAGTGTTGTGGTGTGGTGCATAGAGGAACAGTCTGGACTTGAACTTGAGCTCAGCCATAGAAACTCACTGGGGGAGTGGAAGTGGTAAACCACTCCTTAAATATCACACTTACCTTGAAAGCCCTGTTAAGGCCATTATAAGTCAGTTCCGACTTGAAGGCACATAACAACAACATAGGAGTGGGGGATACTCTCCCGAACCAGTGAGACCATTAAAAACAAAATTATAAAAGGTGCACCTGCATTGCCTCAGAGGTCAGGAAATAGGTTCCTCATGTCATCTCGGTGCTAGCAAATCTTCTTGGTCCCAAATACATACTGTATATCTATCCATTTATCCACTTGCTTAATGATTTCCCATTTCTATTGGGCTATTGCTTAAAGGAAAAGATTTAGAATGTCTAGGCAATGCATTAAACAGTATGTTCATCTAAAACATCTTTTTTGGATTGTGGCCATTAGCACAATTTTTTATTTTGTCAAAAGTTCAGTGTTTGAAAGAGGCTTTGCAACATTTCACCAATTATTAAGAAAAGAAATGTAGGTTTCTTTTCAACTGTAAAACCATTCATTGTGAGGGATTAATAGCAGAATAAGCCAATCTGTTTTCTCTTACTACTTTTCAATTGTCATGAAACAAATTAATTTCAGCATAAAGGGCAATGTAAAATATTATTGATTTTAAATTACCTTTCCCGATCCTTTGAAGTCAGTATTTAAGTATGAACAATATTCAACTGTTTTTGTTTTGTTTTGTGTGTGTGTTTGTTTGCTTTTTGGTAGGAGCAGGGCACAACTTTCTCTTTATTGTAGCTTTTTCTCAATTTATCTTATTAATATTTTCAGAAAAAAATCTATAAACAATTATTAATTATTTCTTAGTTCTAATACTGCAGCAATTAAATAATGCTAAAAGACCACAACCAAAGACATACACTTGCTTCCCCACCCTCTGCCTGTGAGATGATGGATAAAAGATAATAAATTCACCAACCTCGGAGTGCTTTCGCCAAATGTCTATGTTCTTGCGCTGAGCTTTCGAGAAATGGTCCCAGGCTTTTTGTCTGGTGGAGGCGTTGAAAACGGCCACAATCTGCTCAACTTTAGTGAACAAGGAAGTCAAACAAGACAAGCAATTTATGTTGTGATCGCTAGAGAAGAAGCAAAACAAAGACACTAGGAGTCTATGGATGATGTTATGCTGAAACAACATCATCAATATACTGCCAATCATGTCTTTTTGTACTTACATTTTAGAATTGTTGGAGATGTCTCCCTTCAAGTCTGTCTCCATAACTTTAGTATATACAAATTATACATCAACTACTGACAGGTCTGCATGCAGTTTTTCAGGGTACACCACATTATTTTATGCTTGTACTGTAGTTACAGATTTGTGTACCTGATATTTTAGAGAGGACTCATTGAGCAACAACCTACCTAGGGACTATACTCTGAGGCTGCAATACCACACACATTTAACTGCAAACAAGCCTCAATTAGCATGATGCAATTTACTTTTGAGCAGATGACAGATCAACCAAGATTCTTCCTGATACTTAGATAATTGTCCATTTAAAGCAGGAAGGGAGGACACGTGGATCTCCAGCTGTCCCTTGATTCAACCACCATCAAGTCTAACTAGCAAAACCAATGATGACACATAATGTGTCATAGATCAGTACTACTCAGGGGCCATAGGTTCCCTATATCTCACTCAATGGGTTACTTCCAATGTCATGTGCCACATCAGCCAGCGTCTTGTCTGAAACAGGTATCAAATTAATTCTGTATGCAAACATTGGAAAATTACAGATGCATTCACTGTATTTAAAATTCTGCTAGCATACTGAAAGTTAAAGGTAGATGTTGCTAATTCTTGGAAGAAACATGGGAATACCGGAAAAAGACGGGCGCTGGGGACATGGGAATAGTAAAACACAACAGGCTACCATGAACCACCACCTCTCAGATCAAATTAATCTTCACATGTCTCTGATTTTAATTGATTTTACTTTTGAACTGAAGGATTATATTTTTGCATGCTACAGATAAAGAAAAATAAACATCCCTAATGCCTTATTATTCAGCAGTATCCCATACAAATCACATCCTGAAGTGTTGTCATTTATAGACACACTCGAGTAACCAACTGTTTATATTCACTACGGGGGAAAATGTATGCACTTTTATTTGAAGCTAGGAATTATGTTGTATCTGGAAAATAAACAGTTTGAACTTTGTTATCCCTCCAAATTCATTTTTCCTTCATTACAATATCATGCATTATTTTTAGTCAACAACAATAAAAGTATATTACGCACCATTAAACAAAATGGAAGGATATAATCTAAACAAAATGGAAGGACATAATCTATATTTCTAACTATCAACCAAGTAAGTTTTTAAACTGCACAACTTGAAGACTGACACCTTCAAAAGCACCACCTCCAACACAAAGGCACACAAGACTGAACATATGAAATGTTCAGAAGCCATGGCTGGAATGAGTGTCATCCAACCTGAATCATACCTTTTAAAGTATCCTTCTCCTGTTGTAAGACATCTACAACAACAACATTTGTTGTTGTTGTTGTTGTTGTTGTTGTTGTTGTTGTTGTAAGACATCTACACTCCAGCCCCTTCATCTTGTGTCATGCCCAACCAGGATTCCACATACCAATATCTTTTGAATGTCTGCTCATGAGACATCGTGCCAGGCCTGCCAATACCAAACAGTATAGACCTTGTGGACACAGAGATGCTCAGCTGTGCTTCTGGCTTCCCCATTTCTTTTCCCCAACATTCCCAACTAACTATACCTCAGAGCTTGGCTGAGCACTCTGGTCTTGGTGCTTCGCTGACCTTAAAGTACTGAAGCAGAGGACTGTGGTTTTGGACTTAAGAACATTACTATGCTCCCCAGACAACCAAATTATGGATGAGTTCTGTGTATACTTATATAGAAACATTTAAATTGGCGGAGCTTATTTCTGAATGAACACAACAAGGGCTGAGGTGGAGATATACCAACTGCAAGAACAAAATCATCTCACTGCTAAAACCCTGAATTTTTCTGGGGTTGCAGAAAGGAGATTATGGCACCCTATTTTTTGCTACCATTTGGCTTGGCATTGTGGGGTCAAAAAAGAGGGTGATTTTGGTTTCTATCAATGTCTAGAGGTGGCCAGTGGATTATCTGGGTTCTGTTTTAACATCTTGACATCACAGCAACCAGTTGAAAGAGGGGTTTTAAAACAAGTAACAACATTTTCCAGTGTTTGGTATTGTGAATGTAGTGGCTAAAGGTTGAAACAATTTGCATATATTAAAGGGACAGGTTTGTGATTCATATTATCATTATTGAAAAAACATAGGAAGATATGGAAGGGGTATCATTAAGGTAGGTATCTATTTTATTAATAGTGACACTTAGATTCTAATCTTATTCTGTTGAACATTTCACAAGTAAAAAGAGCACTGAATCTAATAGACAATCTGTGTATAATTAATTAGTGACAGCCGGTTTAAATAGAAATATTCCTGAAGATGCAAGGAAATGGATACTTTATCATTTTAGATAAAGCATCTAAAAGTATCTTAAGTGGGAATATTAGGGTTTTTTTGTCGAAAATCTTGAACTCTGAAGTGTTTGAATACGAAAATGGTTGAGAGTTCTTTCTACAGGTGTTAGCATTAATTATAAATCCTTATCTAATATCTCAAAAAGATTTTCATACATGAAAGTAGAAAAATCACAAAATACTATTGCATTTTAATTTTGAGATACAGACAGTTATTACCATGCTTCCCCTCAAGAAATGGAAAGGATGGGTTTGATTGGTAACTTGGTGCCATTCAGTCTGCAGTACTGCATGCGCTCTCTCTCTCTCTCTCTCTCTCTCTCATATATATATATATATATATATATATATATATATATATATATATGAGTTCTCTCTGTGTTCTGGAGTCCTAGTTCCCTGAGCTGGTGAAACGTCAGGAAGAAAAAACTTCCAGAACACGGCCAAACAGCCCGAAAAACTCACAACAGTTATCAGATCCCGGCCATGAAAGCCTTCGTGAATATATATTTTTATTTAAAATCACCTATTGTATTTTTAAAAGGATAGTATTAGATCTATATGAAGTTTAGCTGCTTTAATGCACTACTACGTTATTTCTAATATACAGTGGTCCCAGTGTGGCTTCTGAACTGTGTGAGATGGTCAAGGAGTGATTAACTATTAGTACAGCCCAGAATCCTAAATCCAAGACTGCCACTCTATCTGGTATACCACACTGGCTCTCTAACTGTGGATCAATAACTCGATTTTGCCATTCTGGACCAGTACAGCTGTCTTACACTGACCGATTGCTTTTTTACTTGCATGAATTCTTATGCATGACCTCTATCCAGATGTTAGGAAGAGCCTATACACTCGCTAGGTTTAATGAAACAATAAATAAATTGCAAGGCCTAATCTCCTCTTCCCAGAGAAACATAAAATCATGAACAGCAGGAAGCAGAGATCAATACAACACCAATTACAAAGGTATACAGTATTACTTTCATTATACCCACATGGGAAATGGCCAGCTGATGATACCCTATTACACAAGGTCAGAGTGGTAAAAATGAACAATTTCTACATTTCAAACCATCTACAAGTCCTCAGTCCTAGCAACCTCTGACTCCCTCATTAATCCTTGGCATTCTTCGGAGCTGTAAAAGGAGATACATCTTCTCTTACTTGTGCTGAACTCTGGGTAAGAAACAAAAATCACTATTATGTTTAGTATTTCACTTCCTGCCTGTTCCTCCAGTGCTCTGTGGGATCTTACCTAATTGGCAGTGAGATGTGGAGATCAAAAGGTATTCAAACACTGCTTCCTTCTCTTCTCCAAACTGCATTACAAATGAGAGTATGCCCTTCATCTCCCTCAAGACAACAAGGACAAGAAGATTTGCGAGAGAGAGGTGTGTGCTCAGGATGGACACAAGGAAGAACAAGAGTGGAGTCTTCCTATTTTCTTTACGCTGTAGCACAAGTGACAGTTTTTCAGAGGCCATTGGGCAGACTTCTTACCAGAGGTGGGGTCACATTTGAGGGGCTCTTTGATTCCACTGTCATTCTGCCTCTCCTGAGTGTAAGTTTGGGGGCAAGGCAGGAAAAATAGTATAGTGAGGAGTGCTGTAAGAAGCAGCAGTGGGAATGGAGAACAATAGACTGAGGTCCAGAGGCTGCCTGGAGAATAATGTAAATGGCAGTTGCAGTTATATTGCCCTTTATTTCTCCTTGGGCCATCAAGCCATGGGAAGGATACATCCAGTCAGATATCATGTGTTGAACTTGACAATCTCACAACTCCATACAGTTGGCCAGCCTGGACTACATTTTTCTATTACTTAGAGGTCATGGAAACCATCAAATGTGAGGGAAATGCTTCCCATACAAACTGTATCATGATCTTAACTAATCTGGATCAAAAAGTCAACACATTCATTTTCCATTCACAACAGTCCCCCAAAGCTGCCAAATGAAAGATGCCTCTTCCTTCACTAGCAAACAGTTCCATAATAAGACTGAAGAAGCTGCTTGGATGAATAGCGAAATTGTTTCAATCCCATAAGAAAAGAAATCCAATTGCCATGACTCGACTCCTGTATAACCTCACCTGGATAACTAAGAATCTCCACTAGAGATGGGCATGAAATGAATTTTTTTGTTTTGTTTTTCATTTTGTTACAGAATGAAATGAAAAATGGCAGGGCTGGTCGGCTGTAAAAAAAACATTTAAAAACCAAAACAAAATGAAGAACGAAATGAAATTCTTTTTTAAAAAAAAATTCATTCCAAAAAATGAATTTTTAAAAAAACAAAAAATGAAACAAAATGCCATTTTGACGTTTCGTGCCCATCTCTAATCTTCTGTAAATCAGTGTTCTTTCCAATTTGGGCCTGCTCTGTTTTGGCTATAGAGTGCATGACTCCACAGAACACTTTGCAGAGTACTGATGCCCACTGTGATGATAGGTAAAGGAATTTAAGTGCATCCATGATTGTTATTGCCTTTTTGTTTCTGATGGCTACTTTGGTTTCTGACAGCAATTATATTGCCACACACCCAAGAATAATAAGAACACATGGTTTCTTTTATAAACTTTATTTCATTATTTATTATTTTATTGTATCTATCTTTATGATATATTTTAATTAATTTGTGCAGAACCCAAGAACTTTTATTTTTGTGTGGTTAGTGAAGTGTAATAAACCCATGAATAAACAAGAAGAGACACAAAGTGACAGTTTCTAAAACTGAGAGGGCTGACTAAATGTCCAGGTATGTCTCATTGTTGACTGAGATAATACAGTGCACCTTCGACAGCTATAGAATGTACTCAAGGGATTTGGGTCAAGATCTTCTGATGTCGGTTTCTTCCCAGCATTGTATGCAGAAATACTTTATTATACACCATCTGTGAGCTACATTACTGCTCCCATGTAGCATAAAGATTCATATGGCTCACAAATGAACAACTGGAAACCCCAGTTTTTTTAGTTATCTCCTGCAGTGGATCAAGACTTCCAGATTTATGGATGGTTTGGTATGGATGAGGTGAACAGTTGGGGATCCCAGAGGCTTCTTGGTAGCGACAATAGGTGTCTCTCTCTTTCTCTTTGTGTGTGTGTGTGTGTGTGTGTGTGTGTGTGTATACACATATATATATAAAGATTGAACAATTCTCCCAAAGCTATGGATGAGCAACAGTATGCAGCTGAAGTGCTATGCAATAAGCCTGATTAAATACGCATTAACAAACATCTGTTGATTAATCTAACATCATATAATATTTTCCTTTGCCAGATGCAACATTTCGTTTCCCTGTCAATAGCTGATGCATTCAAAAGCAATTTCTATGCTATGCAAGGGGCATTCTGAGCTGATAACAGATATGAAAACACTGTTTTCAAGAAAAGCTCTGTATTTTTAAAAAATAAATTATCTACACAGATGGAAATGGATCACCTTTTAAATAGTACAATGAAATGTGTTAGCTTCGAGGCCAAACAAAATATGAAGGTAACAGTCATGTTTTCCTTTCATGTTCTCCCCTCACCACATACAGAATGGGGGAGGGTGGAAAAATGGATTAAGGAAGCTGAGCACTTTCTCACTTTCCACCTTGTGCTCCATCATTCTAGGTATCTTTGTTTTCTCGGCTCAGCCCAGTTTTTTTTAGAAAATGATGGGCACATGTTAAGGCAAAGTGTGAAAGGGAGGACAATTCATCATTTATCTTATTTAATAAACATAAAGCCATCACTCCAGCTAGAGCAACTGTCAGAATAACATGAAGACAATGTGGCGTAACTGCATTAGAGCAGCACAGAAAGTGCTATGCAACCAGTCAGTATTACATTCTTACAAGCCATGATTGGTAGGAGGGGCAGTCCCAGCAAAAAGCTGTACAGGTGGAATCCACCCTCGAACTGGAACCATGCTTGGCAGAGTTCTTTTCCTCAGGCTAAATATGCCCACCTCTTTCAGTCTCTTCTCATAGGGCTTGTTTTCCTTGTCACTCTTCTCTAAACTTTTGAAGTCAGGCAAATACAACGTGCTCTCCTCTTGAAATGACATACTCAGAACAATTGGAGTGGCTCTAATTCTAATGCAAGATGTATCACAGACACTTGGGGGCCATAATGCAAGGTCTGACCAAATAATATCCATTAGACTTCTAGGAAAGCCTAGTCAAAGCGGGGGTCCAAGAGAAAAAGCAGCTCTTTTCTAGCTGGAAAGACAGCTGACAATTGGCAGCAGTACAGTCATCCACCACCATTTCATGTTTCATATACTGCGGTCCTGGCATATCACAGGACCACAGTATATGAAGGCAAGGGGCCCTGAGGCAAGCTGCGTGGTCCTGTTTGGAGCCTCCTGCACTTACCCCAGGCCTGGTGCTGCCCTGAACAGGCATTCGGCGAGCTTCTTGGGCCTGTCGGAGTCCCCACAAGTGGTTTCCAGTGAACCAGAAGTCTATGACAAGAAGTTGTCCCAGGTTCACCTGGACCATGCCTGTGACCATACAAAGTGGAGGACAAAACCAGAAAAAAGAAGACATCTAGGAAACCCTATCACCACAACCATCATCCAAGTTTATACTCCAATTACAGATTGTGAAGAAGATGAAACTGAAAACTTTTATGTGAATAAAATTGATCACATACCAAAATAGCACATGCTTATAATTATAGGTGATTTGAACACAAAAGTAGAAAACAAAGCAAAACCTAATGTTGGAAAATTTGGTTTGGGGTCAGAAATGAAGCAGAAGAACAACTCATAGAGCTCTGTGAAGACAACAATTTGTTTTTGTAAATATATACTTCAAGCAAATGAATAGACAACTGTACAGATGGGCATCAGAAGAGAGAGAGAAAAACAAATCTCTTCCAGAAGATCCAAGAAATCAAAGGGAAATTTAAGCCTAGATTATGAATCTACAGCGGTGAGACACATTATTGGACCAGAAGAAAATAAAGAGAATGTGGAAGTAGTATACTGAAGACCTAAACAGAAGAGATAAAAAAGCATGCCAGATTCCTTTGAAAAGGACTGCTATGATGAAGTCCTAATAAAATTGTGGAAGCAAATATGGAAAACAAAACAATGGCCCACAGACTGGAAATGTCTGATGTACATCCCAATCCATAAGAAAGGAGATGGCAAGGAGGGCAGTAACTAGAGAACCACTGCTCTAATTTTCCATGCAAGCAATGAGAACTTAAGAACTTAAGCCAATGGTCCACAGTGAGCACAGCTGCTCTGTTTAGAATTGTCTTAGATAGAAACCAATTCAGTCTACTGAACGCCAACGTTCTATGAGGACATGGCACTTGAAGAAGCAGCAGTAACAAGATGCTCAAGGTGCTTCAATGAGGACTTTTACCTTATGTAGAAAAAGAAATGCCAAATGTTCAAACTGGTTCTGAAAAAGAGCAACCATTTGACAGAATTCTGCAAATATCCACTTGTTACAGATTCCAGAAGACCAGGCTATGTGGTATAGACTACAGCTACAGGTTGTTCTGAAAGAAATGGGCTAGCTCAGCACTTGCTTGTCCTGATGTGTAACCTGTATTATGGACAAGAAGCCATTGTAGAACAGAATAAGTAGAAACAGAATGGTTCACTATAGGCAAAGGTGTCAGGCAAGGATGCTTTCTATGTCTGTCTATTCAAAGGGTATGCAGAACATATCATACATAAAGCCATCTTACTGGCAGAAAACCTTCATGACTAGAAATGACTTAAGACAGGCCTGCCCAAAGTCCGGCCCAGGGGCCAAATCCGGCCCGTCAGACCATTCTGAGTGGCCTGCAGCTGGCTGGCCCATCCCTCCCTCCCCCTCCTTTGCCTCATTTTTTTTAAAAAAAAAATCTTCTGCCAACACTGACACCGCCGGGAACCTTGTGAAGCTTGGCGCACGCGTGCAGGGCGGCTCACGGGCAGGCCGTCACCACCAGCATAGCTGGGAAGCTTGAGCGGCAGCGCCGGGGAATGTATGAGGTTGGGTGCACGCGCGGGGCAGTGTTCGGGCGGGCCGTGCCACCGGCACCGCTGGGAAGCCTGGGCGGACGGGCTGTCTGCCACCACCGGCACTGCAGGGGAATGTGTGAGGGTGGATAGGCCAGCGGGCCTTGGCTACTACCAAGGAGCTTTGGGGTTGGCTAGTGGGCGAGCTGTCGCCACTGCTGGGGAGCTTGGGGGTGTGTGCAAGGTCGCACAGATCGCCTCTTCCAAGGGGCGACCTGTGGCCACGGCTCCCTGTGCTTCCTTTGGTCCCCACCTTCCTTCCTCTCTTGGTTTCCACCTTCCTTCCTTCCTCCCTCCCTCCCTTCCTTGTTCCCCACCTCCCTTCCTTCCTCTCTTGGTTTCCACCTCCCTCCCTCCCTCCCTTGGTCCCTGCCTTCCTTCCTGTGGGTGGGGTTGCAAGGGGTCAGTGGGTGGGGCTTGCAGTGGGGTGGTAGGGTCGGGGACCAACCGGCCCCTGACACATTCTCAGCCACCAAATCTGGCCCTCCTTAAAAAACGTTTGGGCACCCCTGACTTAAGATGAAAGTAAAAGAACCAAGTACTGAAGCAGGACTGCAGCTAAGCATTAACAAAACAAAAATCAGTGTAACCTCTTCTCTTGTAGACACACAAAGTTTGTGCCCTGAATGACTTTAAATCATAAACATTGAGTTTAAAAAGGGACCATTCCCCTTTTAATCACCCAGGTATGAGCACAATAATTCTTAGACATTTATACAAAACACATCCTATTCCTCAGGAAAAAAGGCAACATTTCCAGACAAAATCTTGATGCTTCCATAGGCTATTATATCAAGCCTGAAGATCATGAAGATTAATGATAGAAGGGGAGTTGCATATGGAAATGGTAGAAAAAAGGAAGAATCACCCTGGAGGTCAGATACAGAACCTGAGGATATCAAATCCCAGTGTAGGCTTCATGCATAAACATAGACTTCAGCTTTGGTTCGTGACAAAATATGAGTTACTTGTCTCACAGAAACATTTTGCAAGTACACCAAAGCAAGGCCTAGGTCTTGAGCACAGATTGCCAGAAAGTAGTGGCATGGGAGTGGAGACTGCAGTGGAGAGAACAGTGCAGTCATCTGTGCTGCTCCTCAAGTCCCTCTACAGAACATAGCATAAATGGAACATCACTTCCAACTTGCCTCTATATAGTTAATGTGCAATTTAAATTCAAATAAACTTTATACTGAGCCATCTTTGTTACTCAAGAAACTAAAACAAAAACAAATCTAACTCAGTGGAATAACTCTATTTGTCACAAGTGTTGCTGATCTCTATACATATCTACTGCATTTAAACAGCAATTCATCTTAGGCGGTTACATCACATCCTTCCTCATTCCGAGATTATGTTCGTTTTGTGATAACGTTGTTCGCGGTCATGTGGTCTTGTCCCAGTTCTGTCCCTGTTTCCATTTACCCATGGGTTTGATTGATGGTATTGTGACAACTGTTACTTCACGTCCTTGTTTTGTGACAATTTCTGTACTTCCCTGCCTTCGTTTTCCCTCTTTTTTTTGGTCCGACCTTTCATTTTTTGATATTTTGATTCTCTGTAACTTTGCCTTTCATGCGTTAAGCTGCAAAACTCCCTGTTTCATACCTTCTTCCCTCTCTGTGATGCTGTCAAGCCCCACACACAGAGCACACACACAAACAGGGTTCAGTTCTTTGCCAAGATCTTTAGTGGAAAGCCAGGCAAGTTCAAGTCCGTTGCTAACAATCAAGTGCCAGATAAATAACAGAATCCAACTCCCAGCAATTAACAGTCCAAGTCAAAACCAGAATATCTCACGGAAACCAGATGCCAAACCCAAGGGAACAGATCAAGCTGTGGTCCAGGAAGCCAGTCCGAAATCAGGAAACAGAGCCAAGGTCACAGACAGGAACGTGGTTGCAAGTTCAAATGATGTGTTGCTCCCACAGAGAGCTCAAGGTGAGCTTACCAGTTTTATCTCAAAACAGGGAACAGCCCCTTACTTCTGGAAAGGCTCCTGCTAGTACTCAGGGCTTCCCGGCCTGATTCCCCATTTAGCATCCAAGACTCTTTCCCTAGCTCCCCTGGTAGCACGTCTTTGCATAATCCTGCTCATAGCCCTTCTAGGGGGAGAAGATGTGTTTTCAGCTGAGTCATCAGACCCAGCTGCCTGCTGACTTGAGCTGCAAGGCTCCTCCAGCAGCTCTTCACCATTTAACCCCTCAGAGTCAGGTTCTGTGACAGGCAGGGTCCTGGCACTATCCCCCTCCCCATGGTCCCCCTCTTCCGATGGGCCAGGCCTATCAGGGTAACTGTCATGGAATTGTTGAACCAACTCAGGAGCATGCAAGTTGGACGCAGGTTCCCATGACCGATCTTCAGGTCCATAACCTTCCCAGTCTACCAAATACTGCAATCCTCCACGGTGTATTCGAGAATCCAAGATCTGATGGACTTCATATTCTTCTTCTCCTTCTACTAAAATTGGTGGAGGAGGTTCAGGAGTCGGTGGTCGGTTGGGGTCAGGGTCTGCAGCTGGAACCAAGAGGGATCGGTGGAATACTGGATGAATATGAAGGGAATCAGGTAGTTGCAGACGAAAAGCAACTGGATTGATTTGTTCTAAGATGGGATAAGGACCGATGAACCAAGGATCTAGTTTTCGGGATTGCCCAGGATGTCTCAGGTATCAAGTAGATAGCCAAACTTTCATGCCTGGATTTAGCTGTGGCCGTTCCTGTCTTTTCTTGTCCGCTGCTTTCTTATATACTTCCTTAGCATGATCAAGTTGCTCTCCTCCAGCAGCTCTTCACCATTTAACCCCTCAGAGTCAGGTTCTGTGACAGGTAGGGTCCTGGCAGATGCATTGTTTATGCCATTGGGATTGTACTGGAGAATGCAACTTTGCACTCCTGCCACTAGATGGAGAATGCGTACGTTGCATGACAAGCCTTACTTCATGGCCACTTGTTCCTAGTTCAGGGGGCGTGGTCGGGATGAGATTCCACTGTCACGCAACGGACGTGGAGTAACCTTTTTTTGTATCAGTCCCAAGCGGGACAGTGAACCACGATGAGAGGGACGTGAAGTAACCATCTTAGACTATTAGTACCATGTGTAAAATATTTTTCCTAATGTTCCAATAAGCCAACTAAAGACAGAATGGCCCTAAAATTCGCTTCAGTATTTGTCAAGGTATAATTTACAAGCTGAAACAAAACAGGGCTTGCGGTAATCAACATCCACGTTGAACATGTGTGTGAAATGCTGAGTAACTGTGGTTAACAAAAAAAGGAAGGCTAACACATGTGCATTAAGGTTAAAGTAAATGATGTAATGCTTTGTGATTGGCTGAGGCTTGTATACAGTGAAAACCCATGTGTAATGTTTTTGGGGGAATTCTCTTCTTTATTTTGTTATGCTGTCAGATTGACCTACTGGAAATATACCTATGGTGATGGTGAGCTCTGCTTTAATGTCTTTATTTTCCTGCTGAGCCAACTATGCTCAAAAGCCTGCTCCAACAGTATTGAATATAAGAATCTCTGAATTTGAGTGCCAATTGTAATGCTGGAATTAGATTAAGAGAGTGGGGTCTCCTCCACACACAGAGTTAGACACAAGATACAGAACTGGAACCGGTCTTCCCACTGAGATAACGGGCAAATATTGCAGCCAAACTGCCTTGCCATACACATCCAGTGGTGGCAAATGAAATTCCACTGCTCATGTGCATCCAATCTACTTAGGTGTTGGCTAATAAAGGAGAAAAAGCAAAGCATGCTGCTTATATACTGCCCCTCACTGCTTAAAGCACTTTCTGGGTGGTTTACAACTTAATTATTCAGGGCACACATTGCCCCCCACCCCCACCAGAAGGTAGGGTATTCAGTTTACTGACCTCAGAAGGATGGAAGGCGTAGTGAACCTTGAGCTCGTTGCTTGGGATTGAACTCCGGGTAGGGAGCACAGTTTTAACTGTAGTACAGCAGTCGAACCATTCTACCACAAGGCTCATCCGCATGGGCCATGGACACAGTTCTCATTTGACTCACATTAACTCTGTTGTCATTCAACAATGCTGCCAGAGAAGGGCTACCTCATGAATACAGGAATCGACCTAGGTCCATTTTATCTGTGGTGATGCAGATTATTAATAGGTTGTAATGAAGAATTCAAAAGTAAACTGATTAGACATGTGCAATGATACTGAATTAAAATTTGAATGCATCGGTACAACTGGGACCTATATCTTAATAGCAATTAAACTGGCTGGAATTGCCAAGAAAAGCATTAATTTCATCAGGTGTGTGGAGAGGCACCATATACAGCCGGCACTGGGCCTGCACGGGTGTATGTGCATGCTCAATCCCCCCTTGGGAAGCGCTGCATCAGGATACTAGGTGAGACCAGGCTCATTCTTGTGGAACTGCCATCCATTCAGAGTCTTGCTTCACAGCAGGCTTAATTTGTATGTATCTTTGGCTCTTTATGAAATCGCACAGCAGCTTCCTCTTTGGCAGGCCCCTGTGGTGTGACCAGTTACATGTCTAAATGTGCAATCATTGCAAGATCAGGTGTGCGAAGGTGGGCCTGCCAGGACAGAACGGAACCCCTTGCCCTTGTGTGATTGCATAAATACAATCAAATCAATGAACAGCTTTCTGGCTTTGCTTTCTCTGAGTGCTTCAGCACTGGACATTCTGAGCCCCTTGATGGGATGGTATTCCATCACGTTACTCCCGAGACAGTGTTAAGTGTCGGAGGGCTGCTTGTCTTTCTGCTCCGTTGATCATGTTCTGTATTGAACCAGTTAATGATTGAGGCAGGAACAAGAGAAAACTGAAACATGATTTGGGTGCCCAGGAGAAATTATATTGTGAAGTATATCTGTGAAGATTCTTAGTGATCCAGGTGAGGTTATCCGGAAACTGCATCATGGCAACTGAACTTCTTTTCTTATGGGATCAAAATGTTTTGCTCCTTATATCCAAGTTGCTTCTTCAGCCTGAGGAATGTTGGTGGGAAACCTCCAGTTTGTCCTCCACCTTGGTTTCACTTCATTTTAGTCTGGATCGGCTCATTAGATGAACAATGGTTTTGTGTGTGTGTAAACACATCTTGGACAGAGAAGACTGGTGGTTCAAGAGAGGAGTCAGGGAGGCCAAATATGTGCATATAAAATCCCTCTCTCAGAAGGTGTGGGAGACATTGGTGCGACTGTATCTGCCTCCTATTTATCATGCTGCCCTTTTATCTACAACCAGAAAAATCAGGAGCCCTTCACACCTCCAGGTTAGCCAGTGCTAATGACCCATGCTTAATGGATGTTGGGAGGGGCTGCAGAGGTGTGACTTTAACACACACAGTCATTAGCCATTTAATGAGCCAATTCAAACCAGGGTAAAGTGAAACCAACATGAAGGATAAATTAGAGGGGGTCTCTTACCAACCTTCCTCAGGCTGAACAAGCTACTTGGATGGGTAGCAAAAGATTTGGACCTAACAAGAAGTCCAGTTGCCATCACTCAACTTCCAGATATGTTGTGAGGTAATGGCCAGTTTCTCTCCTTTGCAAAAGAACACCAGTGTTTCCACTGTTGAGATAAGGTTTCTGGGTTGACATAATCAGAATCATTTTGGTTCCGGTCATCTCGGAAGCAACAGCATCTGAGAGTATAAGAGCTGCAATAGCAGGTAATTGTGCCGGCCCAGTAGCCCCCACCTTCTCTCCTCTCTCATCACCTTCTCTCCTGTCTCATTATTAAGTTACCCAAAAAGGTCTCATTATTAAGTTACCCAAAAAGGTGATCTCATTGTCTGCTATCATTTCTCAGCTAAGTCTGCCAATTAGAGAAGTAGTTTGCCAATTAGAGCATTATCTCTTATCACAAAACTAAGGCCTACCAATTAAAGTTATACCTATACATGTAGAAAAACATATTAATGTAGCCTTTTTATGCACTGCCTTTTTTAGCCATATTTAGTTAATTTCTCACTGCACCATAAAATGATGTAATGAGCTATGCTAAATAGTTATGTTAGAGTAATTAATAAAACAGAGCCTCTTTGGATGAAGGCAAGGCTCTGCTGGTCCAGATTGTGTGTGTGTGTGTGTGTGTCCTTCGAAGCACTTTCCCATTACTCCAGTATCAGGGCTGTTCCAGTCTCCAGCTGCTCTGATTTTTTGCAGCGTTTTATTCCTGATTGCTGCAACATTCCATATTACTTTCCATCCCTCATAATGGATTTTTCTTTTCTTTTTGTGTGCTCTTTGCTGATCTACTCTTACCTTTTAATGTTCTAAGATGCCTCTTTTAATTCCCTGTTCTTAACTTGAATATGTCTTAAATGTTCCAGGCTGTATATTGCCCTGCATTATTGTAAGCCACCTTGCGTCCTTTTCCAAGGAGAAAGGTGGGATCAAAATATTCAAAATGAATAATAATAAATATAAAACTGCACTCAGGGAGTTCATAGTGCAAGGTGCCCCCAGGTATCTGCAGGTTTCTATGAAGCGTGCACATTTTCTGCATGACACTGGCTCTACATTTCTTCCAAAATAAATGTTTGCTAGTACTTTCCTCATGTGGTGGCTTTGAAGGTAACTTAGAAGCTTGAGTTGGTTCAAAATAAAGCTACCAGAGTTTGGACTGGTATGGACATATTTATTTATATCATTACAACTTCAAGAGAACTGCATTTGCTCTATTTGTTTCCAGGCCAGGCTTAAGGTGTTGTCACATACGTACCTTTAGCCCAAAACAGCTTGGCACACAATTATTTGACAAAACGCTTAGTTTCTAACCTATACTCAGACTCTGCTGGTACCTCCTTTATTATGTACTCTTCTTAAAAGCAAAAAACGGTGCCTTTTAGGCAGTAGTATCCCTCTTGTGCAATTCCCTCTGAAAGGGAAGCTGCCTACATTACAATCAGCCTGGTGCTCAGTAAAATGTCACCTCCCTAGCTTCCTGTTTTAAAGTGCTGCAAAATTCAAATGTAAGGGGTTTACCTGTGATTTATTGCCATTGACTCTATTGGGACAATTGATTGTACACTGCCCTGAAATTCCAGTAAGATGACGTCTGAAAGGTAAATGAGTTAAGTACACATCAAAACAAACCATTATATAGAGCAGCGGTTCCCAAAGTGGTCTATATAGATCCCCAGGGGTCTATTTTGACTTGCAGGGGGCCTATGACAGTGAGAAAAAAAATTGGGGGTCCACAAAATGTAAATGTGGCAGCGATGCGAGGTTTGGCTCCCTGCCAGAAAGCCAGGGACTCTTAAGCAGAGGCAAGCCCCTGATGCAGCTGCCCCTGACGGCCAAGGGCGGGGAGCTCTACAGGAACCCGCCATGGTAGGAGTTGAAGATGGCAACTGGGGAGGGGGTTTGGAGGGGTTTTGAACTTCCCACTCAGGTGACAGACTGAGCAGGAAGTTCAAAACTTCCAGGGCAGTGGGCCCAACCTGCCAATCTGTCCAGCTGCAGGGCGTGGTGGCTTGCCAGGAGCAAAAGGGCTGGGCTGTGAGGTGCAGCTTTCACCCCAGCACCCCATGCTCCCACCCCGCTGATCATGAACCACGGATAGTTGAATCCGTGGTTGGTGAATCAGCGGATAAGGGGGTGCTACTGTATTGTACTTGATTGATAAAGTATTTGGTTTGGCACTGTCAGCCTCTGAGGCAGCTACGATGTTTGAGCTACAAGAGGCCCTGTGGGACTTTTCAAGTAAAATTGTAGTCTTTCATTTAAAGCTAGTGTAATGTGTGGCTTTAAAAGAGGGTGGGTGGGAGGCAATGAGTAGGAAAATACACCTAACTTACTATCTATCACAATGAACTTGCTAGAGGTGGGCCATCAGTTTTTAGATTCCAGCTACCTGTAACACATTGAAAAGGAATGGAGTAAGAGTCACAAAGACAAAATATGAGAGGCCCTTTAGGCACTCATGAAAACTGTTGTAATGAACAACACTGTTACAATTTCCACCCCTCTCTAATGCCTTTACAAACTGACTCCTATACCATTTAATCTGTAATGGATTCCTTTATGCTTCATGGATGAATCATGCCAGCAGCTTTTAGCACGCTCTATTTTGACAGAACATTTCCCACAAATGGCTACATGCCATAAACCAATGTCATCTCATGGGCAAAGTGATGGATCTAGACTTGCAGGACTAAAGTTCAACTCCAGTCTCTACCTCGCTGCTAGGTTGCTTATGCTATTCTCAGGCACAGTTTTTAGTTTGTAAAAATGATAATAAAGTGGCCTTACGCAACAGTGGTGTTTTGAGAGCTAAATCAAAGAGCTAAAGAGCTTTGCAAATGATGAGGGTATAAAAGCAATCCGCAGTCATAATTAGGCATTCCATATTCAGGAAATGCTGTTTATATAGTTTATTATAGAGATATATGATTTCTCTATAGCCGTAGTTGAATTATTTTTCAAAATAACGGTCATAGTCTCAAGAGTCTGATCAATGTCCCTTATAGCCTTTTTCATCACCTGACGTGACCAGATATTTACATAGTTTTCTTTCTATCGACACTTTTTATTCTCTTTTCTGTTGAACGGAATGATACAATGTCAAAAACCTCAGTGATACCTTGGGAATACTTTAAATTCCATCTGCCTCAGACTCTGTAACAAAAATCCTCTGTTCTGAGGATCTATATTAATAATTCAGAAGCATCATCTACAGAAGATGTGGGAACTGTTCTTGTAACACATTGGAACAACAAGCTATCCACAAAGCAACGAGGGATCAGTAAGGCATTGCTTGAAAAGTATATCTCCACAAAACCTTTGGAAAATACTTTAGATGGAGAATGGGGGCAGTTTTATAGTAAAAACAGCTAGCAAGTAGAAATAACTTTGACATACTATCATATGATTTATCTTTAGGAGTAAGCAAAACCATTACAACTATTTATGATACAATTTTATAATGGACCCCAAACCGTAATACACAGACAGTGCAACAAACTGAGTAAGGAGAATACAGACACATGGTGTTCTCTAATGTATAACCCCAGCATTCCAATTCCTGAGACTGTCAAGGCTTACTTTTTGGTTTAGTTCATACTTATATATTGCCTTTTAAAAAAACTGAACGTAGTGTCAAACAGAACAAAATAATAACACTTTAAATTCAACAAACCCATTAAAATGATTTTTAAAAGTTAGTCGGGCAACACTGAAACATACAATATGGCCATATTTTAAAAAAAAACCAACAGAAGTGGAGAGTGATCATAATTTTTGGAAGATTATCTTCCACAATTGATAGCAATGGAAGAGAAAGCCCCGCGTGCTTTCATTCACGTATTCTCAGCAGGTTTCTCTTGTAGATCCTAATAGCTGTGCAAGTTCATAACAAGACAAGGCCATCCCTTCGACTTTCAAACCCTAAGCCACTCATGTTGTTTAAAGAAACTTCTGCTTTACTGTATCCCCCATGTACTTTACTCATTCAGTAAAAGTAAGGAGGATCCGCCAAAATTTGATTGTCTTCCTCTGTACTCTACTTAGGAGGAGCTCTCTTTTTACTAAGGTATAGTGAAAATCATACATCTGTAAAACATATTTTTAAAAGCATACCTGCACCCAATAAAATGGGGAGATTGTGGCCCTGGGGTGCAGATTTTTAAGCCAAAAATCTTATTTTATCTAAACTGAGAATTTCATATGAAGAAGCAGGAGCAATCTAGGAAGGAAAAATTTTACATTTGTGGCCATTTTTAAAGCATTTGTTACTCAGTCAGACCTTGTAGGGCAAGGTGGAATAAAAATTATAGCCTGTATACTCTGTACTGCTCATCAGAGCTTAGAATCTTGATAATAATAAAAAACCCAGATAAAACCAACTTTCATTATAAAATCATTAAACTCAGGAAAGCCAACATCACAGGGAAAAAATCATTAAAATCAGCTAAATAAACAAAGAAAAACAACCCATCAGTACAAATTAATCATTATATCCCAGGTAGTTTTAAACAATACTGCTATACTGCTGAGCAGCTCAGCTCTATCTCAGAGAAGCCAGAAAGAGAACTAATAGTAACTCTGATGCAGTGATTTCTACAATCTAAAAGCCACATTGGACAAAAACCTGTTCTGATTGTCTGTTAAGCAGGAAGCTGCTGTTATTTGTAAGGCCTCTTCTAAAGATCTTACATTCCAGACTCACTCATAACAAGGCAGGCAGTCCCTTAGATAACCACATCCACAGCCATTTAAGGCGGTTAAATGCTATTTATTTATTTATATCCTGCCTTTCTCCCTTCAAAAGGACCCAAGGTGAATGGCAACATCTTTTCATTAGCAGCAATGCATTTGTGATTTTCACATTTACATTTAGGCCAGAATTCTGGCTTAATGAATCAATGGAACCTGCATAATTGATTCAAAGGTTAAAAACCAGTAGTACGTTACAACTAGAATTGCCCTATTGACTCACTGGAGATTTGGTGACTAACTCTGCTGTAAGTTCTACTGATTCAATGGATCCACTCTGCTTGCCATTTATTACTGGATTTTAGCCAATAGGTCTAGTCTTGTTCCCATTAATTCAATGGATCTGCTTTCTCTGAGACTATCTACTAAACCAGGGCTGTTCAGCTTTGAACAGGCCAAGGTCTACTTTTTCCATCCCAAAGTGCCTGAGGGCTACAACACTAAAACTTCTATTTGCAAATTTTATCCGTTCCGAGCACGTGCTCATAACTAAAAACTTTTGTAAGTAGAGGAGTGTTTTCCCATAGGAATGCATTGAAAACCAATTAATCTGCTCTGGAGGGAACAGATTTCAATGTGCCATGGCCCTTGAACTGCCCCGCTCGGCTGAGAAAGGGGGCTGGCAGACCCAGAACTTTGCTGGGGCAGTGGTGGTAATTGGGATGGGGGAGGGAGGGGTGGAGAACTTATCCCCTCACTTTTTATTGATGGTCAGCGGGCTACTTTTGAACCCTTCACAGGCTACCAGTAGTCCACAGGCTACCTGTTTGGCAGGCCTGTACTAAACCAAGGCCTCACTATTTTGTTATGGTACCATGGAATGTAGGCCATGGTGTCCAGGGAATAAGTCAGTTAGGCCAGTATCCTGTTGATAGGAGTGGAATGGAATGCTCTGCCTGCAGAGCCTCTCCTGATCTTTGGCTTGAAACAAACAACTTCTGTTTGCAAAAGAAAGTGCTGGATTGTAATTTGTGCAAGCTCAGAAGGAGTCTAATGGCTTATGCACTGGGTTATTATTGCTTCAAGGGAAGAGGGCAGGGAAGGAAATTTTGTCCTTAGTGCTTAAAATCTTACAAAAATATTTGTGGGTATTTTTGTGGGGATTGCTTCTTTGTTTTTGGGAGTTTGTAAGCTTCACCAGAACCTGGAGAGCTAGTTCCACCTAATAATCTGTTCAACTAATTAGTTGCCACTTAAAAAGTAATTAGATACAGCCCTAGTACTTAGAAATAGCTAGAATAATAAATCACCTTCAGATTACTTTAAAATAACTGAATTTCACCGGTGGCAGTGAAAACACCCTGCCTGTATGATTTTGGTGACATATCACTGAATCTATATCCCAGCATTCACCACTGTATGTATAATATATTGTAAATACTGTTTTATATATAATAATCATTGTTTGAAAAGAAAAGAACAACTTTTTAGGGTACAGTCTGTCAGATTTTTTTTCAACAAATATCCAAAAGCTCTATCCCTTTTCTCATTCTCTCTCTGCAGCTTAAGTACATATAGTTCTTTATATAACTGTAAAGATTTGTGCTTTTACACAAGTTCCAATAAGGACATTCACAGCTTTTTCATACAAGCAGGCGACGTTAGCTCACTCTCCCTGCACAGCTCTTAGCAACCTACCTCATAGCTTTCTCTCTCAGACTTTGACTTAACGACTGCTTCTCAAAATACAAACCTTACATAACAGTCCTCTCTCATATAAGCCCTCCTTATATATCAAAGGACATATCTAAAGACAGACAGCACACTGGCCAATCAGCACACAGTGTGTACATATACTATACTGCCTCCCAGTAGTCTTAATGGATTCTTTGGGCATACATCCAGAATACCACTAGAGAGGGGAACGAATCAAAGAAAATGGCGATGTGTCATGATTTGTGATTCACTGGGGCTGAACAATCGATGGTGAATTTCCAGTGACAAATCAAATATTTGATTCATCTCCCCTTCAAAATACTACAATAAGGCGCTCGTGGCATACAGAGGCATACAGAGGCTCCAATGCCTGCTTCCTACAAGCCCTGGATATTTCGTGAGGCTTGAGAGTCATATATCTGAACACCTCCCCCCCCCAGGCACCTAGAAACACAAACCTGCAGAGGGGCTCATCTCAGCTCACCTCTACAGTCCCGACAGGTTTGGTAAAGATTGGATTTCAGACTTCTAAGTTATACACCCACAAATTGGGTCCCCCTAGGAAAGTGCCATTGAGCAACTAGGTTGGGGAAATTTAGACTTCAAACTTGGAGGGATTGTAGAGGAATGTCAGAGGAAGCTTTCCTCCAAATTGGGCAACTCTATGTGCCTTAGGGGCCATTTTATGGCCCAATGAATTAATGAATAAAATTTGCTAAATATTCATTAATTCATATTCATCAGAGGACTCCATTTATGATGAATACAAACTGATGAATTTTGATCAAATTTATCAGAAAATATGATTCATCTTTCAATCCATCCCCACCTCTAACCACTACTAATCAAAGCCCAGTTACTCCCAAAGTATAGTAATGTAAATCTGTATAAACCTATGCTCAAGGAGCACTGAAATAAGTAGTTCTTATCCTGCTGTATTACATCTCCCTGCCTCTTAATCTGCAAGAGACCCAGCGTAACTGTGTAAACACAGTTTCTACATGAGGCATGAATAAATGGTAAGAAAGTTATTTCTGATTGGCCCCAGCAAACCTCATATGATCTCAACAACAGTCTCATAAAAATATGACATTATATTTCTTAAATATTCAGAAATATGAGCTATAGTTTATTTAATTTTTTTTCAAAGTAATTAGACTGTTTCTCAGGCCATGGGATTTCCAGTCCTCAGCTCAGTGGATCTCTTCCTGAACCCAAGTGTTGTTGAGTTCTCCCAAGCAACTACCTCCCTTTAATTTTGCTGACTATAAAGTCATTGGCTTCATGTTGACCTAACCAGAAAAGACTCACCAAAGAAAGTCTCCAAAGGAGAATAATGAATGCATACAAGTGGCACAGTTAAATGCCTGTTCTGCAGGTAAAATTGTGCTCACGACCTGGTGTTCAATCCCAGGTAGCAGGCTCATGGATGACACAGCCTTCCATCCTCTCGAGGTCGGTAAATTGAGTACCCAGCTTGCTGGGGTTGAGGACAATGTGTAGCCTCCATAATTAAACTGTAAACCGCCTAGAGACTACTTGAAGTGGTATGGGGTGGTATATAGCAGAACACTTTGCTTTTTTGCTTTGCATATATTTTGACAGGACCCAGTAAGGGAAAGATATCTTGATTCATACTATTGGCAGTACACAACTTGGCAGTTTTATTATGCTTCCCCGAGTGAAATGGAGGAAGAGCGATACATATTTTAAATAGTCTGCTTTGATAGCCCTGGCTGTGGATTACTGTATCACAGTGGCCTTGTTTCTGAAACCAAATGCTCTGTAGTTAAACAGCTCCCTCAAGTCTTATATTAGCACCTTCCAGTACCACTAACAAAAGGACAGCAGTATGGGAGGGTGTCAGCATTTCAAAACCTGGATAGCTCAGTGGGTTAGGCATCTGGGTGGAAAGCCAGGGGTCGGGAGTTCAATTCTCCCACTGGGCCTCCTTGGAAGGGGGTGGACTTGGTGATCCAGTGGGTCCCTTCCAGGTTTGCAGTTCTATGATTAAACCTAAAGTGGGTGGCTCTACTTTCCACTTTCCTAAAGAGCCATGGGGGTAAAATTGTTTAATTGGAGCCCCAATATTTAGTCCATATGGAGCCTTGGGTATCAATCACATGTTTCCATGAAGCAGGAGGAACTTTTGCGTTATGAGGATGCAACCAAACTCACTTGGGCTGAATTTTGACAGATTCACATGTTTGAATTGAAGCAGGAATCCATACAGTGCGTTTCCACCAACTGACATGTTTCTCCCCAGTTTTTCCCTATAAGGAAAACATGAGGGCAGGGAGTGAGGGAAAGTGAAGGGTGAAGATTTTGTGACCGTCAGCTCCGGTCAGTGATTTTGCCAGGTCTCTTTGATGACAGTGCTTTGGGGGAGGGCGGGGATGTTAAATGTATCTGCTGGAGAACCTATTTAACATTTAGTGCTTTTTGATAGTTCGCTCTAGAGATGGGCACGACTTAGCGGTATTCCCGTTTCCGTTTCCGTTACTCGGTTCCGTTACTCTACGGAAACGGTAACGGGAATTACTCCGCCAGACTTCGAGCTCGAACTGATGAACGAACAATTTTGGTCTGATTTGTCATGCTCGTTACTTGCATCGCGTGATCGCGCGATGCCGCGCGGCACAGAAAAAAAGTTTTTAAAAGTTAAAAAACCCGGTTCCCGGCCAAAAAGCAGGCGGAAAAATGTCTGCCGTGCCTCAGGGCACCTACCAGAGGGGTGGTTTCTGGAGGTCCCCGGCCTCCCCCCCATCCCCCATCCTGGGCTGCTCTGGTGGGACTCGCCGCAGGCTCGCAGCCAGCAAAAAGCCCAGTCTCGCCGCCGGCCGCCGCAATTAAAGCGCAAGCAAGCGGCACGGATGGCACAGGAAAAAACTTTTAAACTCTCCCCCCACCCATTCCCGGGCCAAAAAGCAGGCGGAAAAATGCCTGCTTGACTAAGGGCACAGGGCACCTACCGGAGGGGGGGGTTTCTGGTCTGGAGGGGGGGTCCCGGCCTCCCCCCCCTCCGTCCTGGGCTGCTCTGGTGGGACTCGCCGCAGGCTCGCAGCCAGCAAAAAGCCCAGTCTCGCCGCCGCCCACCGCAATTAAAGCACAAGCAAGCGGCACGGACGGCACAGGAAAAAACTTTTAAACTCTCCCCCCACCCATTCCTGGGCCAAAAAGCAGGCGGAAAAATGCCTGCTTGACTAAGGGTGCAGGGCACCTACCAGAGGGGGGTTTCTGGTCTGGAGGGGGGGTCCCCGCAATATTCTTTTTGAAATCGTGGTCCAAAAACACACAAGCACAACAGAAACACGCGGAAATTTATAAACTGCCAGATTTTTCACAGTAGCAGTGGGTTTTTTCTTGCAACAAAATGTCTCTCCTCTCCTCCTCTGTCCTCCATTGATTTTATTTTATTTTATTTTATTTACACCTGCACAGTGCACAATGATGGGCTGGCCCAGTGGCCTGGCCAGCCATGTGGGAGTGGACGACCATGCAAATTTTTGGAGCCATCCCACCAATCGCATGGCCAATTGGCCATGGAGACTTCTGGGATGTGCCAAAAAGCCCCCTAAAACCTGCCCTAGCCCCCTAACCCCCTAACCCTAACCCTTGACTCCTTACCCATACGTCACAGACTGTCTTCTTAGTGGGTCAGAGGTGCAACCCAATAGCCCATGGTAACCTTACCCGTCAGTAGCCTAACCCTAGCCCTTGCACTAACCCTAACCCTAACCCATAGCCAGATGTACTTACATTGCACTACACGCAAGTACGATTCCCTTCTTTGTGGGACATGGCAGGTGCGACCCTCTCCTCGGAGGGTCGTACCAATGGACCAGGTGGTCTCACTGTCTGCAAATGGTATGCATAGCCATATGGTTATGCATGCCATTTTGCAGCAGCAGCAGGTGAGGAGGGGAGACCCCCATGTTGAGGGGTCTCTTGGAGCCTGCTGCTGCCCCTTCCTAGTGGGTGAGGATAGGAGGCACCCACGGGTGCCTCCAGGAGCCCACTTTCCCTTTATAGCGGGCCAGAGGAGGCACCCACCCCACAGAGGTGCCTCCAGGAGCCCGCTACCCCCCCAAAAAAACCCAGTATAACGACAACGAAAAAACAAAAAAACGAACCGACTAATTTTTGCGAAGTTTCGCGAAAAACGGAAACGAGCCGACACGGGCTGCCTCCGACACACGACAACTCGAAAACGTCATTTTCCCGAGTCGTGCCCATCTCTAGTTCGCTCTTCCAAGAGCAGAAAGGTTGAAAACTTTTCAGTGTAGTCTGTGGAAACCGGGAGATTATAGCATTGTGTGTTCACCTGGTAAACAGATACAATCCATCTGCTTCTGCCATTGTATGTTCCATATATGTAATTCTCCCTGTTTTATTCACATCCTGTGGCTATGCTGTCAAATAAATCCAGTGCAGTCTTTTAAACCTCCTTGCATATCTGAAGTAATAATTTTTAAATGGTCCTAAAATGCAAATCATCCCCACAGAGGTCTTGGGGAAGGACAGTTGGCATTTTATATCTAATTCTCTCTTCAGACATTCATATACAGTTGTGATCAAAATTATTCAGCCCCCCATTTCAAATCATGTTTACTGTCAAAACCTACAGACTGACAACTGGTTGCCATGAACAAATCAAACAAAAGCAATGACAACAGCTCAACACAAGCAATGCTTCAAGTGGTTCCCCCCCAATTCAACTCAAAATTATTTGTTCGTTGCAAACAGCTGAAGGTCTACAAATTTGACAATAAGCCTGATTTGCAATGGGGGTTGAATACTTTTGATTATAACTGTAGGAGTGAAAATGGCATTTTTGAAAACCACCATTGAGATGGCGGTTTCTTTTTAAAGGAGGGGAAAGCTATATCAGGAGTGGATAGAGCAGATGTGCCACTGCATGGCTAGAAGAGGCGAGCAGTCCTCCAAAGTCTTTTAAAAAGTCATTCCTTAGGAAGAACCATTTTACTTCATATCTTTTTAAAGTGAAAAGAAATTTTGTGCTTTTTGAAAGCTTCCAAAATGTAAATGCTACATGTACATAAAGGTAGCTGTAGGTACTGATCTGAGACTTGAGAAGTCAGGCCAACTCATAGAGGAACTAGTAGAATTTCATCCATTTTACTGGGAAATTCACAATTATTTTTAGAAATTCAAAATTAAAAGCCTGTCTTCAGGTTTGGTATGTCTAATTCCCTCATGAAGGGTTTTTGTGTTTGAAAGCTGTATACAGTACTGGCCAGCAGAAAGAGTTGTAGCTGTTTGTTATTTTACAGTGCTAGCAATTGAAAAGCACAAAGATCTGGATTTCTGAATCCAGATTAGAATTTGGACCTGAGTCGAACCGAGCAAGTTTGGGTTTGGTCAAAGCTGAAATGGGCTGTTGAGTTAATTGTAAAACTGGGTTTTGAATAGAATCCAGTGTTGGGTGCATATACTCCCAATTACACTAACTAGAGATGGGCATGAAACAAATTTTATTTGTTTTGTTATTCAATATTCATTATTTGTTTTGTTAGGGAATGAAACAAATAATGAAAGGACCCATCAAAAAAATGAAATGAAATGGAAATTTCTGTTTCGTTTGCTTTGTTTTTCATTTTCCCATAGGAATGCATTGAAGGAATGCATTCCTGGGGGAAAAGCCAGCGGATCCCCCAACCACCCATTTGGCACCAGGAAAGGACAGGCTTTTTTCCTGCCAAAGCCACCGCCGATCAGCTGGAGCACAGACTTTGGCAGGGGGAGGAATATTAAAAGCCTGCTTTCCCAGCGCCCACCTGTCATCCACTGGACCCCTTTAAAAACGGACCAGTCAGCACCAGGGGATCCCCCTGGTGCTGACTGGGTCATTTTAAAAGGGGTCCACCCAATGACAGGTCAGCAGGAGACTCTGAAAATGGCCCCATTGCCAGCACTGAGCTCCTGCATTGGCAACGGGGCTATTTTCAGATGTCTCCTGCTGACCTGCCATTGGCTGGACCCCTTTGAAAATGGCCCAGTTGGCACCAGGGGGTCCCCCTGGTGCTGACTGGGTCATTTTTAAAGGGGTCCAGCTGAGGACAGATCAGCAGGAGATGTCTGAAAATGGTTGGGACACTAGCAGGAGAGCTCCAAACTGGCCTCCCGGTTATTTTCAGAGAGGTCCTGCCACCCTATCATTGGTTGGACCCCTTTAAAAATGGCCCAGTTGGCACACCGTCGACCACGGTAACCTGCTGGTCCAGCTTGCTGAGGCTGGAATTGGGGGCCTTGCTTTCAGCTGGCTCCGTTCCTTTCTTGGTGGCCGGTCTCAGCGGGTTCAGCTGGGTGATGACTTGTCGGCCCCTTGGACTCTCCCTTGTGGGGTGCCCCAGGGGTCGGCAGTCTCACCAATGCTGTTCAATGTTTATATGAGGCTGCTGGCGGAGGTCATCAGGAGATCTGGAGTTTGCTGCCATCAGTACGCTGATGACACGCAACTCTATCTCTCCTTTTCTTCTTCTGCAGAGGAGGCAGTTCACTCCCTCGACCTGTGCCTGGAGGCGGTTCTGGAATGGACCAGGATTAACCAGCTCAAACTGAATCTTGAGAAGACGGAGGTTCTGTTCTTCGGAGCACCCTCGTCTGGGTACAATGGCCCCCTCCCTAGACTGGGGGGGGGTCCCTCCAGCCTACAGACAGGGCCAAGAATCTGGGTGTGGTCTTGAACTCAGCCCTCTCCCTGGAAGCCCAGGTGATGGTGGTCTCCAGGGCCGCTTTTATCCACCTCTGCATGATCGCCCAGATCCAACTGTACCTCGATGAGTCCTCCCTGAGGACAGTTGTGCAGGCCCTCATGATCTCGAGGATCGACTATTGCAATGCCCTCTACGTGCGGTTGCCCTTGACCCTTGTCCAGAGGCTCCAGCAGGTGCAGAATGCAGTAGCCAAATTGGTGGTGGGTGCTCATAGATTTGAGCACATCACCCCAGTTCTGGCTCGCTTGCATTGGCTACCCGTTGTCCTCCGGATTAGGTTCAAGGTCTTGGTTTTGATTTTCAAAGCCCTCCACGGCTTGGGACCAGAGTACCTGTTGGAGCGTATCTCTCAGAGATCAACTGGGACCAGGCCCACAAGAATGGCGCAGGCGCGCTCACTTAGGGTGGCCACACCCAGGGAGGCACGGAAATCACTCACGTGTAACCGCGCCTTCTCTGTGGTGGGCCCCACGTTGTGGAACCATCTCCCCAGTGAGCTGCGCCTAGCACAGTCCCTGCCCGCCTTTAAAAAGGCTTTGAAAACCTACCTTTTTAAGGAGGCATTTGGTGACCTTTTTACTTAAGTTTTTTTTCTCTCTCTCTCTTTGTCGCCTGCCTCATCTTTTGTGGAGGGTATTGACCCTCTCCTTTTTATTGGAACCTTTTGATTTCCTGGTTTTTTTATTGTATTTGTTTTATTGTTATCCGCCCAGAGTTCCATTTCAGAAGATGGGCAGGATATAAGGATAACAAATAAATAAATAATAAACAGGGGGACCCCTTGGTGCTGACTGGGCCATTTTTAAAGGGGTCCAGCTTATGACAGGTCGGCAGGAGAGGCCTGAAAACGGTTGGGACGCCAGTTTGTAGATCTCCCACTCCCTTCCCGACCATTTTTAGTTTCCTGCCGGCCTGTCATCGGCTGGTGAGAAAGGAAACATTTCGTTATTGTTTCATTTTGTACAAATTTTTATGTAAAAATTCTTATGAAACTGAACAAAATGAAATGCGGGGTGGGGACAAAATGGAACAAAACGAACCACTGTTTTTCTGTTTTGTGCCCATCTCTAATACTAACTGCACAAATGGGCATGGCTAAAACAGAGAAGAAATCTAATAATGGTACTCATGAAGTGGCTGTTCTTCATCTGGGTCTTGGTTTATGTAATTGTGTACATTCTGTACCTGGGTTCTAGTAAATATTTAATATTTAATCATGCCATGTGGAAATTTTGCACATTAAGTTCTGAAATGCATATTTCATCATGAATAAAACACCACCCTAATGATAGATCCAATAAATCATGATTGTTCATAATTTTCCTGGATCCAAACTATTTTCCATATGGCCTGAGAAAAATGCAGTTGGCTGTCATTCTTCTTCAGCTTGACTATGCAGTGTGTGTTTTCATCATTAAAATGACAAAAATGCTTTTTAGTACAAAAAGGAATTCACCAGGCAATTATTCTAATTATTGTTTTATGAGGACAGCCCATTAAGGTAACAAAATGGATTATATTTTGTCCTAAGAAAAACTGCCAGCACAAAATACTGAAACAAGCTCATCTGCTCATCTGCCAAGTGAGCATTTGCAGAAAATCAGTAGAACACTGTTCCTGCCAAATATCTGCAGCAAATTCCTCTTTTTGTGCTGGAGATTTCCTCAGAGAACTAATAAATCTCTCTACAAGGTACATTTTATATATCCCTGACTATATTTTACCACTTATTCTTCTCACCCTTTCGATTCAAAAGGAGCCCTAAGACAACTTGTATAAAATAGTGCACTTCAATAATACTGGGATTGCTTCTACCTATCCTGCCTTCCATCGTGTACTGCATAGCCATCTATTATCCAAAGGCAAAGACAGAAGGACCTAGATGGCTCTAATATGAGGTGTGGAGCAACGGCATGGCACTAAAATTTTCTCGTGCCACATCCTTGCTCTACTTCCAGGCCCTGCAATCTGTACCCCTTGCCTGGAAACAATGAATATATACGACTGTTTCCTTGTCTGTCTATTCATAATCCACCCCTTTACACACAGAGATGGGACCTGCTTGGTTTTCTGGACTACGGTTACCAGAAGCCCACAGCCAGCATAGTGGCACGGGCTATACAGCATTCTCAGACTTGTTGGTCAAAATACCAAGACATCTCTCTTTATTCTAATTTCATACAGCTTCACTCTATTTACAAAACAGAAAGCAGAAAACAAAGCTACTTAACTTTGCTCACCTTGAGAAGCAATAGCTTAGGAATGCTCCTTGATCTTCCAATGTGCCATAGGATAGCAACAGAAAATGACTATGTAATAACTACTTACCCTCAGGGTTAAAAAAAATTATAACACCAACAAATAATTTATGACAACACTAAGACGACACCATAGGACTGACAGGTTACTTACATTGAGTGAGGATCCCTGTTAAGGCATTTTTAAAATTTTCCTTTGCTTGCTCCATTTCTTGTTCATGAGTTGCTTTTTCGTTCATAAGCCGTCGGACGTGACTGTTAGCTGATTGCACCATTGAATAGAACTGGTTGGCTGTGCGACGGTTTACCTCACCGCGCTCGATCCAGGTAAGCAAGACAGTAATGGCTTCTGAAAATTTGCTGTCATCTAGAAAAATCAGTTCAAAAATGTAAATTATGTCTCCATGTTTTCTACTTTGAATACCCTTCTGCACTTACAAATTAATACTCTCATAAATAATCTTTATGATGTATCTTACAGCAGAAGTCACTTAACATCTGAACATAAAACTTCATAAATTGCCCTCCAAAGCCCTAATTATCATGAGTCTTACAGAATGCTGTGGCTTGAATCTTCATTCATACCACTTTGTCCTAGCAATATGAAGCAATTTTGCTCTGGGAATAATTAATTGCTAAGGTCCCCTCTCAAAACAGCAGCTAGAGTAAGATGTGTCCTGTTCAAGGGTGTTTCCGGCCTGCTGTTTTCTGGCACTCCTCAACTACTGTTCTTCCACATGTTTAACAGTCATTGATCTTCTACACATGGGAAATGAAGGTAATACCACTTTGTGGGTGTGGACCTCCCATCTCAAATTCCATGAAGAAAGATAAGGTAAAAGTACCATACATTTTAAGAATAGTTTTTGTTATCAGCACTTGGCTTGATCTAGCCATATCCAAATTTGAGCATTCCAACATTTAATCAGCTTTTTAAGATTTACACATAATTCTTCCATCCTGCACCAAGTATGTATGATTTTGGGTTCTACCTTAGAAATTGTGCTACTTTAATAGGCTTTCTTAAATGGAAGTTCAGAATTTACTATTGTACTTACTGTAAAAGATGGGCAAGAGGAAAATAATATGGTATAAATATTTTGCCAATTAGAAAGGCAACATTTTATCAGTCTTCTAACATTTTCACTAAAGCACATTTTCATTTGTGCAATGATTCTACTATATATGAAGTACAAGACGAAGCACTTTAATAGAAATTATTTTTGATTAATGATAAATGTTAACAAAAGAGATAAAAGTGGGTTTGCTGAATGGATGTATACAGTAGTAACAGATTTATAGTTCTGTGCACACACACGAAAACTAAGTCTGTTAAAACAGAAGATAATGCTAAAGTCATCTCTATCTGTTCTGTTCTTTCTCTTATAACTAACAAAAATAATAATTTAGTGTGGCTTCTCCATGACCCATCCTCCACTACTCTGGTAATATCTGTATTGAGGGACCGTATGAATTGGCCAAATGACCTGTTCAGTTTCCAAGACAAACTGCTATCTTCTTGAAGGACATAGGACAACATTAGCTACCCCAAATCAGCTATATACAGTATTTCTGTCTATGGTAGTAGAGGCATGGGAACACACAATAGGACTTTGATCCCCGTATTATTCTTGTATCATACAGATCAGGCAGGAGCTTTAGACCCTTGTAGTAGCCTCATGGTGTGATGGTTAAACTGCTGTATGGCAGCTAAAACTGTTCTCATGACCTGGGTTCAATCCCTAATAGCTAGCTTGTCATTGACTCAGCATTCAATCCTTCCAAAGTGCTAAAGTTAGTACTCAGGTTGCTTGGGGGGGGGGGCAGTTTATAGCCTTGATAAATAAACTGTAAACTGCCCAGAGAATGATTTAAGTACTATGGGCTGGCATATAAGCAGATCATTTTGCTTTGCTAGAAAACACTACTAACTTTATTGACAGTCATCTACACTGCAACTGATTTGAATGATCTGTCATATTTATCAGTGTAATTTATTGTTTATGCAAATAACTTGTATTTTCCTGCTGGGGAGTGTCCTGGTTTATTAGAACTAGGAATTGATATTTATTTATTTATTTATTTATTTATTTATTAATAATATATTTTATATTTCTATACTGCGCTGATTTTCCTGGTGGGAACTCTGGGCTGTTTACATAGAGAACAACACATATGCAATTAAAAACAACACAATCAATAAAAATCAAACCAATAATGCAATAAAAAAAACAAATAAAAAAATTATGTGGAGGTAGCCAGATACAAAGATATGACATTCAAAGATTTACTGCATGATCACTTCCTATTAGGTGAAATCACCTTTTCCTTCCTGTTAATTATTTCCAGAAAAGTTTACTTAGACGGCAGCTCAGGCTCCATAATGATTAGTAGTATTCATAAAATCAAGGCTTTATGCCTAACAGACACCACAAAATAGTTCAGATACGTTAAATCTTAGAAACAATCCATAAAACCCAATAAACCTGCATGGACTGACTTCCATGCTGTGCCAGGCAGCGGATGCCTGGATTTAAAGGTACCTTCCTCCACAGGAAGTGGGGCTAAGCACCTTATTTTCTTTGCCACAGTGACAATTTAGTGGCAGATGGAACTGCTAGCCTGATCTGACCTCAGCAGGTGTCGAAATGCAACTATCAAGCCATAACAGGATCAAATGAACTCAGATGCTAATAAAGTCCATTTTACTTACAAGGTCATTGCTGTCCCTACTTCCTGTATCAGTGCTTCTACAAAGCAAAGTGCTCCGCTTATATACTGCCCCATACTCTGGGCGGTTTACAGCTTTTATTACAGTATGCAGTCTACACATTGTCCCCCAGTAAGCTGGGTACTCATTTTACCGACCTCAGAAGGATGGAAGGGCTGAGTCAACCATGAGCCTGCTACCTGGGATTGAACCCCAGTTCGCGAGCACAGTTTTACCTGCAGTACAGGCATTTAACCACTGCGCCATGGGGCTGCACCACAAACTGCTACATGACCTGCCTGAGCCCATTATGTGATTCAGGCACCATTCCACTTCCCCCCTCAAGTTCTCTGTGACATTCTGGTCAAGTTTTCCTATGTATTGAGGTCTTCAGGCCAGAAATGGGCATGGATCAGAAGAATTGTGATTTGTACATATTGTAATTTGCCAAGGCCAAGAAATCGTGAATTTATGATATTTCCTAAGAAACTGACAAGGGGATTTACTGATTTGTTGGTTCTCCATAAAACACTATAAAATGGTCCCCTGGCACCTAGATACACCAATATCACAGAGAAGCTTCTCTTGACTCTTCTCTATGTGCTCTGCATGATTGGGTTTTGGAAGTCCATATTATTCACCAACAAAGTAGCCCCCCCCCCAAAAAAAAGTATCAGAGGTTGCAGAGATGTAGGTTTGTTCTCCCCAGTGAAAGAGGTGGGTGGCAGTTATTGTTCTTCGCTAGACAACAAAGGTCATGGAGAGGCAAGTTTCTTCAAGTCATTGACAGAGGTGGCTGGCTGAGTGGTTCACTTTCCCCCCTGGGTAACAGAAGTTGCAGAGAGGTAGACTTTTTCCCCCAGGTGAAAGGGTGCAGAGAGAAAGATTTCTTGCCCTGGGTAACAGAGGTTGCAGAGAGGTAGATTTCTTCTCCTGTTTGACAGAAGTGGCTGGCAGGCACTATTTTCTGCAATCATCGCAAATCTTTTTGTTGTTTGTTTGTTTATGAGTTCATGCCCATGTCTACTTGTGGCTAGTGCGGGTTTTTTTTTTTTTTTTGGAAGTACAAGGAAAATGTGAACATTACTACAAGTGATATGAAAAAATACTAATTTTTTACATCAAAATTTAGTATTTAGTTTTTCTAAAGGTTGAATGAAAGTTGTACAAATGTTGAATTAACCAATGAGGGAAACAGTACTTTTGAATGTCAGACTTCCTCCTAAGATAACTGATATAGCTGTAGCCATTATAGGTTATTTTTATTTTTATTTTTATAGGTTGTTATTTTTATTTTTGAGGGACATCTTACAGCAGGTATGTCCAAACTTTGGCCTTCCTGATGTTTTCGACCATAACTCCCAGAATTCCAAGCATCTTTTGCCAATGACAAAGGACTGTGGGAGTTGTGGTCCAAAACATCTGGAGGGCCAAAGATTAGACATGCCTATCTTACAGCATTAAAAGACAAATTTACATCAAAGCTACAAGAGAATGTGAGCAGTTAAAGAGAGAGCAAAAATTCCATGTAAAGTTATGAGTGATGGAAACTAACATTGAAAATATAGTGTCAATGTAATCACACAAGGTTATAAGTGGTTATAAACACAAAAGACAGACTCTGAAGCTTGAACAACTGTGAGGTATTATCCAACTTTAATAATAATAATAATAATAATAATAATAATAATAATAATAATAATAATAATAATA
>JAHTLZ010003518.1:45255206-45265669 GCA_023846285.1 Phrynocephalus versicolor | reverse complement strand
CATCATCATCATCATCATCATCATCATAGTCAATCCTGACTTATGGTGACTCTTTTCAGGATACTCAGAAATGGTTAACCATTTTCTCCTCTTGAAGGCATCCCTGGGGTGGGGTTTTCTGCGATGCCTGGTGGACAATCAAACTCCTATCCTCTGGCTCTGACCAGTGGGCTTTTCCTCCCTCCTCAGTCACCTTATCCCAGGCTCAAACTACAAGGCCAGAAGAGCAACAAATACTGTGATCCTTCAGTTTTCTAAACTCTTGGCACTATTTTTTATTTTTAATTAATTAATACTATCAACCATAGCACTGAAATATTAAACAAATGTATAAAATAAAGACAAATGGCAGTACAAACTTGGACAAACAATAATATATAGAATCTCATGTTTATTCTTTGGAGATTTTGCAAGTACAGTACATTTTTGCTGAAAGAAATTTATGAATTTATCTTATTATTTATCATAAAATCATCCCAAATATTTCTAGGCATACTTGGAGAAGTTATAGTGTTTTCATTACTATGTTAAATAAATTGTATAAATTATTTATTTGGTTCCTAGATGATACATATCCCTTATATGAACTTTTCGAGAACTGCTATATCACACAATTGTTTAAACCACCCCAGTCATACTTAAATGCTTCCCATCCTTCCAAAGTTTTGTGGTGTGGCTTTTAACAACCAAAAGCAATTAAGTGAGAACTTTGGGTGTCATGTTTCTGTTTTTCCTTCATATATACAGTATATTAAGGAGTTGTAGTAAAGGAATAAAATGGACATTTTGTTTTATGACACCAGAATTATTTTTAGTACCTTATGCCAAAATTCTTTTACTGCAGGGCAAAGAAAACTCAAATGAAGGTATAACCCTACTTCACTACACCCTTGCCAGCAATTACGTCTAAGTCCTGCAGTAGAATAATTATTCAAATATATTATAGTTTGATAAGTAGTAGTAGTTGTACCCCCTTCCTTGTTTCATTATAATTTTAATTAATTGTTCAGTTGGAGATAGGATATTAGAACGTGTTGTTAAACTTCTTCAGTGGTTAGGAAATTTATGAGCTGGCATATATATAACCAAAACATTAATTATTTGGGACCCTAGCAAATGCATTTATTATCAGAGTGATGATTACTTTCCAAGACTAGAGAAAAGAAAGAGATCAATTTTAACACACTAATGTACGGCATAATTAACACTCAATTTGGAAGTCTTAAATGTTTTTTTTTCAGGTTGTTCTGTGGTATCTCTCATAGCAGATACAGGTTTAAATTAAATTACATGGACAATCCATTATTATATCCCCCCCCCAAAAAAAAAACACCTCAGATCTTATTTGCCCTTCTTATTCAGTTGTCCATTAGCTCATTGGTTTAAGGTTACTATGGAGCCAGAGACTGGGAGTTTAATCCCCCCTCTGTGCCTCCTTGACAGGAGATGGGCTTGATAATCCATAGGATCCTTTCCAACTCTGCAGTTCTCAGATTATTCTGCATATATAATTTACAAAAACACCTAGAAAATGTAACAGAAGATTGACCCATGTATGGCCATAAGTAGCCATAATGGAGATCTGCTTTTCCAAGAACAGTAGGCTTTTGGTGTTGAAGAGAAACAAAAAAAGGCTGCTGACTTTATCCTTCCCTAAATGCCTGAAAAGTTCCAGAGCAAATTGTTGGAGTGGAAAAACCTGATGGGTGAACTATAGCTATAGCTACTGTCAACAAAAAGGAAATATGAGGAGAGCCGTTTTGTTGTGCTTTAGCCTGAAACATCAATAGCCCATCTGTGAGAAAGCTATCACTTTATCAAGAGCCAGAAAATAATCCTTTACCTTTCAGTTTTTCAGCTAGCAAAGTTGCTTCGTGTTCCGAATAATGCATTATCGCTGGAGGAGAGGGAGGCCGCATTCGATCTTCTTCTATTTTGCGCCTGTGACGCTCCTCTCTAGCCAACATCCTTTGCTTACATTCCCATTCATAAAAGTCATCTCTTGCCTGAGCAAAATCAACATGAAGGCGACCTGAATCCTTTTTGTCTGTGCTAGATCCTAATCTCATGCGATAACCTGAAAGTAACAAGCAAAAACATGGTTGCTCTTCCTCTTTCCTTCATGGCAACGCCTTCACAAAATTGCTTCCATCAGTCCCCCCCCCCTTCATTCGGTTTATCTTCATGTCAATGAACTGATATTCATACCTGCTCCTTTATCTATAAACACATTTCTCTGGTAAAGAAACAGCTCCTTGTGCATATGCACCCCTTCCTTTAAAAAAATATGCACCCTTTCAGCTGAGCCAAAAGACAAACATCACACGTTCCAGACAGAGCACAGTGCTTAAACAAGATGAAGAATTTAAGACTTCGTGTTATCCCAAGAATTTCTGACAAGGACATTTCTCTGTATTAGCATAAAGAGCATGCAAAATGTATCTCCTTTCTCTGCCAGGTTTTCATTCTTTCATTTTGTGTTATACTCCATCCTATTCTGTGTGACAAAAGAGCTGTGTGCACACGTGTGTGTGCTTATGAAACATCAAATCACCAGAATACCCTACTTTTCTCTATACAACCATCTGTCAGTCAAACCTGTGTGGCCAAAGCTGGAACCAAGCACATGGGCCTTAAAAGCATCCCAGAAGCATTTCTCTGTCATTTTGAAAGGAAGATGGGACTAGCCTCTGAATCTGATCCTGTTATGTTTAGGCACCTCCTGACTGAACCATAACTTGGAAAACTATCTTAAGAGTAATTATTTATGCAACACTGCAGAGTTTCCTCAAAGCAACACATCTCCATTGCCATTACAAAGTGCGTGGAATAAAAAGATCCATCATTTCAAAATATCCTGTTAAAATGCTCATAAAATAGTTCCCTCTCTTAAAATAACAAGCAACGAGTAAATGGTATCTGATATATGAAAATAATAATTATGCAACTAGTTGCTACATTGTTTTGGAAAAGGGATGCCATTATGTCTTCATTACTCCCAAAACAACACATTATGGATAATGTGATAACTTGTTATTTACAACAATTATACAACCAAAGGAAGCTTTAAACCAGATGTTGTAGCATTTATCAGGTTGTCAACTGCATCAGCAAGGTCATCTGGGGTGCTTCCCAGCGGGTGACAAACAAATAGCACTTTCACCACAGTAATATGGCCACCCAGGAAAAAGGGCTTACACTGGAAGGTTTGACTGAAAGAGGTCACTTGTTTGGAACTCTTCCTGAACACACAGGTGAAAATCGGTAAGAAGATGGAATGCACTGGGGGCGGAACACAATCCTTGTAGCACTGTTAGCACTAGGAATGTCAGTGAAGCTTACAGAACCTGTGCAAACAAAGTATGTCTAAGACTGGGGTGTGATTTATCTTTCTTCTGTAAATGACAATGGGTTTTATTCTCGTGTAACATGAATACCATATTTGCCATAAATTATGCATTCCCTTTTTATATCTCCTGTCTATTACAGGCTTGGAAAATTATATTCCTCCTTTGCAATTCCGTTGTGTTTTATGTTTGAAAACATAATAAAGATCATCTAGGAAAAACAATAATTCAGCACAATTAAACAAAATGACTACCTAAATCACTGCAGCTCCTTTACAAAGCTACAATTCAGAAAAAAATAGAACTCCAACAAACGTCCAACATGGCAGGTCCCCCCCCCCCATTCTGATGGTGTTCAAAGCACTATGGAAATGCTATGTTAGTGTAATATATGGAATGCTTCCTCCTGATGGCCCCAGAGTAAGGTCCACTTTGCACGTACAACCAAATGAAACAGAACAAGCTTGGCTGGACTCTACCATTTGTGATTCCTGGGAGGCATCTACATTCAAATGCTCTCCATAAATAAGCCACAAGTGTTGATATAAGGCAGTCTTCTGAGATAGCACAGATATCACCCTTCACCTTCAATCTGAACTGGAACAGTCCTTTTGCTATGATGAGTTGACCCTTTCTGAAGACTCAGAAGACAGAGCAGATTTGGTTCCTGAAATACTGTTGAAACAGCTCCTTTATTAGAGACTTCCACAGAAGAAGAGATAACCAAAGAGACAGTGAAACCTCTATCCTTTGTGTAGAAAGTAACTCCTCCTCCTGAGAAGTAATATGCAGTCTATAAAAATAGCAATGACAATAGCAACAATAACAACACTTGACACCCATGGTTTAAAAGGATATACTTCTTAAAATTTCTTCATCAGCTGCTTGGATGAGTAACAGAACATTTCAAACTCTCAAGAAAAGAAATCCAGTTGCCATGACTCAACTTCCAAATTATAAGAACTGCTTTTCAATACCCATGAATGTTAGTGAGCAGAAGAGAGTATCCTGTACATCATGGTGTTGGTATTGTCAAAATAACTTCCAGTTAACCTCACCTGAATGACTGAGAATATTCACGGACAGGCCTGATAATTGCTTTGTGTTTGGGTGAGAAATGGTTAGCCAGTGAAAAAAAGAGCCAGCTTCTGGGATTTTAATTGCATTAAACGGGCATATTTCAACCTTTTTGGACTTTATGGTGAAGTTGGAGAGGGGACCATAGACTGGGGCCTGAGAGCCTGAGAGAACAGCCTCCTAGAAGATCTTAAAAAGCAGATCAAGTTGCAAATCATCAGCACTAGATATGGGCACAAAATGCCAAAATGGCGTTTCGTTTCGTTATTTGTTGCTCCGACCCCCGTTTCATTTCATTTAATACAAAATGTTTTTTTTTTAAAAAAAATGTTTTGTATTTTGTTTGTTTCATTTTTCTTTTTAAACTTTTTGTTTCATTTTTTTCTGCCCAGGTGGGGCCTAGGTAAACGTTTATTTTTTGAGGAGGTTATTATTTTTAATAGTCCCCGTTGCGGGGCTTTTTTTCTTTTTCTTTTTTTTACAGCTGAGAGGCGCTGGCTTGGGGCCAACGCTTCCCAGCTGAGAGGCGCTAGTGCCTCTTTTTTCCCCTTTTTTTTCATTATTTCCCCAGCCAGGGAAATTGGCTGGCCCGTTGAGGAGGGCCAGAAAGGAAGAGAGCAGGCGAGGGAAAGAGAAAGGGGAAGGGAAGGGAGCTGGACCACCCAGCCAGTGAAACACCGAGCGGAGAGGAAGTCGGCCCACTGCCATGCTCTCTTTACCTGGGGCGCTCATCCTCCTCCTTGCCCTTGCCACCGAAGAGACAGAGATCCCCCCTCTCTCACACACACACCTCTGGGCAGGGTGGGGCATGGCTGGGGGCAAGTGTGGATGGTTCCTCGGAGCCTGGATCTCTTGCTGTCGCTCCTCCCTCACCAGGACGGTGGTGGCGGCGGTGGCGGCGGGAGCAACAGCAGCAGCAGCAGGAGGCTCCAGATGCCTGCAAGGGAGCTCATGTTGTGGGAAAGGTGAGAGAGGTGGGAATGTGCCACCACTGCACACAGAGCGAGCAAGAGCGAGAGGGGGGCATGGAGGGAGCCGGGGGAGGCCGAGAGGCATCAGGGCAGTGAGCGACGGAGATTGGGAGAAGTTTTCAGCTGCCCCGAGCAAGCGCCTCATCCACTTCCTCCTCTGCCTCCGTGCCTGCCCACACTGACAGGATGCCAAGGGTGGACCAAGGAACCCCCCCGCAGAGGAAGTTTGGGGGGGGCTGGAGCCGCCACCCGCCTGCCTGGTCCTGGCTAAGGTGAGGGTCTCCGGGGGGATGTGGGTTTTAATTTTGAATGTTTTTATTTTTTTATTATTATTTTAAATAGTCCCCATTGTGGGGCTTTCCCCCTCTTTTTTATTTTTGCAGCTGAAAAGTGTTGGCTTGGGGCCAGCGCTTCCCAGCTGAGAGGCGCTAGTGCCTCTGTTGTTTTTTTATTTCCCCCCTGGCCTGGCCCAGGAGGAAAAGGTACCCCAGAATGAAAAATGAAGCAAACAAAATGGAAATTTCCATTTCGTTTCATTTCGTTTTTCTTTGATGGGTCCCTTCGTTATATGTTTCATTCCCTAAAGAAATGAATAACGAATAATGAAACAAATAAAAAATTCTAATCAGCACACTTGTGGTACCAGACCACAAAGTTCTGGACAACATTTCCAGGTTTTTCATGTGTATGTGGCACCCTGAGCCACTCCACAGGCTAGTGGTCAAGGGGTTGAACAGGAGTCTCCCAGCACCACTACTATTCACAAATGAGGAGGTGGGGCAGAGGTTCCTCGAGTGTTGTCTTGGAGTGGCAGCTGCTGGAGGAGGCAGAGAAGGGAAGTCCATTCTCCTGCTGTGACTGGATGACTGTGTGAAGAGTAGGGAGAAAAGCAATATTTGCCAGATTTTGTGGGGGGTGAGCCAGCGGTTTGGATGGGAAGCAAATGTGTGGCATCTCTGATGCCATGCCAATGAAACAGCATAAATTTTCAAACTGAGGTTCATGCCCATCTCTAATACACACCCTTTAACCTCTTGGTGAAACCAATGTTGCCATACTTACTCTGTTCAATACAGAGTGGAATGGTAGGCCTCAACTTCATATATCCCTTGCGTTAACTTGGATAAAGTGAAAAAGAAAAGCTGTATTGGACCCACACTTATCCCCAGCACATAGTTTGGTATTTGTATGGTCTGGACTCTCTCTCTCTCTCTCTCTCTCTCTCTCTCTCTCCCCCAGTGCATTCCATCTTCTTACCAATTTTCACCTATGTATATAATATGAAATCATGTGGATCCATAAGCATATGAGCAAACTAGGTAAAACTACTCACAGGTAAATTAGGTAAAACATACTTTAGATTATTCAAAGTCACAAAGGGGAAAATAGTATTTCACAGTTTAAATGAGGTACTTTATATGATCATCTATTTTTCAAAAATAGTTTTAAAAATCTTTGCACACCCAGAAGCTAATAATGTAGGGGCAGGAAGGAGTTAAATTTTTCTTTTCATGCTGAAGGTCATGGCAGGGTTAAAAGTCACAGATTTGCATCTGCCCGGTGGGGTGACAGTAGACACATTCTGATTGACCAGAATGTTATGCTATGCAAATAGCTCCTTTCGAATTCTCAAAAGTTATACAAAAAGGCAATGATTTCGGGGTAGTAGTAAAAAAGGGTCTAAAATGGAGCCATGATTCACCCATTTGCTGTCAACAAAGAAAAAGAAGTTAAAATAGGTTATTTTTCCCAGGTATGCTAATTTAGTCCTATCTAAGTTTTTTATCTTTTTTTCTAGATGAAATAGTTTCTATTTTCTGCACAGAGGTAAAAATGTTCTTTTTTTTTAAAAAAAATCACCTCAAAATCCCTTTGCCCAAAATCCGCAAATTTGTCACAGAACAAGAGTAAACTTTCGGTTACATCTGTGCCAAATTTGGAGCTGATCAGAGGGATTCTCATAGTTATAATTTCTTATTTGGGCCTCCCATCTTTTGATTTTGCTTGTAGAATCCTGTTTACTGCTTTTAGGCAAAGTATACTGTACCACTACCATGGTGCCATAATGTATCTCAGGCTTGTACATTAATTCTTTTGCCTCATAAGAGAGCTGAAACACCTTCAGAAGCATATTTGCTTAGATCCTTAGAGGGCTGTGGATGGATGCTGGAGCAATACTTCCAACGTATTTTGAGTGGGTATTTGGCTCGCTATTTCCTCCATTTCTGCAGCTATTCACAGTGCTGCCCATTTGTTCCCACTATTTCTTTGCCAAATGTGGTGTGGAATGGGCATGCTGTGTTGCAGGTCCAAAACGCAAATCCTTTTTTCTCTCTCAAACTACATATCCAGTAAGAATATGTCTGTGACATATTCACGTGGCCCTTTCATCAACCCCCAGACTATTCAAAAGCACTTCACACTTCCACTAGCAAGGCCACAGTTAATGGCCCATACTTAATGGGTGTTAGGAAAGGTTCCATAGGTGACTTTCACACACCTTAGGCCATTGTCCACTTAATGAGCCTATTCAGACCACCGTCCAACTTATGAGCCTATTCGGGCCAGTGGGATGTGAAATCAAGGTGAACTATAAAAATGGAGGACTTGCCACTAACTTTCCTCAGACTGCTTGGATAAGTAGTGAAACATTTTGATCTCGCAAGAAAAGAAATCCAGTTGCCATGACTCAACTTCCAGATAGCCCATAAGAACTTCTTTGGAGTGGTTTTGAAGTGCTCCTGTAAGGTAACCCTCATGCTCTAGGATGAGCAAACCTGCATAAGAAGCGAGAGCAATTTCAAATTGCAGTGAACATTGCTATGCACTGTAGCCCTGTTCAGACATTAGGCCTGAAAGAATGTATGGCTGTTTGGCAGGAGCTTGCACTGTACACATGTGTACAGACAGACCTTCCCCTCGTCCATGATGAAAGCCTGTTGGGATGTGCTTGTAAGCATGTTTAGGTGAGCGGAGAACCTCAGTCTCATCAGATCTTCTGGGTAAACACAAGAGGTAGGCTTTACATGCATCCTCCAGCTGACATTTAGGTCCGCTCCTTTTCAAGCTAAAAGCCTGAAGAAGAGTTATAGGGATATAAAGATTTTCTGTGTCCAAAGAAGCATTTGTGTGTGCACAGGCTACTCTCCTCCACCTTAAAAAAAAAAAAAAAAAACAGAGCCAGGAAATACAGGTTGAAATAAAACTGAAGTAAAGTCAGATAAAATAAAACATATATATATATATAATCGATAAACTCATATGTTTGCTTGTTTTTTAAAAATCTGGCAGCATGTTGAGAATCACTACCGAAACATCAAAATGTGGCAGAAAATTACATCATGATATGTATGCTTGTGGGAGACAAGGAAACAATTATGTGTGTCCTCTTGCAATTTTGTATCCCAGGCTCTAGAGGCAGAATTTAAAGAAAAGAAGAACACATCATGGTCACAAAAGACAAATGAGAAGCACTAAAAAAAATCTATCAAAGAATATGGTAAGTACCAGAAAGGTAAATTGCTTTATCAACCATGAACTCTTCTGCAAAACGAATGTGACAAAAATTCTTCTTGCTTTTACGAATTGCTGTGATTTCACCACACTGGTCGAAGACTTCCTGTATAATTTCCTCAGTAGCATTTTCTGGTAACCCTCCAACAAACACAGTTTTACAACCAGGAGGTCTCTCTCTTGTTGACGGTGGTGGAAGATCTAAGAGGGAAATAAAATGGGTTTTAAAGGGTTTTAAAAAATAAAAAAGCCCCATTCATTCATTTGAGACAAAAAAATAAAATACTAAGCAATATAAATGAATATAATTAAACAAAATTAAAATATAAAATTGAATAAGAAACACACGTAGTCAGAGCAAGTCTTTAAAGAAGTTTAAATCAATGGACGTGCTAGTTATGACTAACTGCTGCTCCATTTATTCTACTAGGTCTAATCACAGTGCAATTAAGTATGGATCTAAGCCAGTGAATTAAAGTGACAGCTTAATTTTTAAAACATTAGTCAGTCAATACTACTATTTTCCCCTCACTTGGGCTATTTAAACATGGTTGCTGCTGCCAATGATACTTGCAGCAAACGTTTCAATAAGCACATTTAGGGTTACAAGAGTATAAAAACTTATTTCTATCCTCACTAAAACGAGAGCACAGGCAATTCTTCCTCCACCATTATATGAGGTCACTGTTCTGCTACTGCAAGTAGCTAGAGTTGTCTGAAGATGGGTGTTTCTCAAGTTTTGCTTAAACTGTGCAAATAAAGCTACGCTAATGTTGATATAATTATCCTTTACTTCTGGGTTCAAGAGAAATGCACAGTATTCCAAGGTACTTTGTCCCTGAGGTTTTTCAAGCATTCATCTTGCAGTAAAAAGTTCCTTTTGAAACTGTGAGAGGGCTTAATAGCAAATACTGACGTAGGGACCCAATGCTCAACGTTTAAAAGTGAAGTAAAACGAAGCTGGAGAGGCTACCACCAAAACACCAAGCAGCTGTTCTGGGACCACTGTTTGTCAGAGACAAGACATTACCTCAGTTATACTATCTTGGAATATTAACTCACCAGATAGGCCAGAGTCATTGCCTAAACATGGAGTTCAGCAAAGGACCTGAGCATCATGAACATCCAGGACAAGGATAAGAAAGTTGTGGCCGGCTAAAGCACATGCTCCTCACCCGAAAGCAAACCAAGTAAACCCTACCTACCCGAAGACAAAACTGGAGCATTGTACCTTTAGTGGGCCCAGCTCTGCCCAGTTATTTTACGAAATGTAAAAATTCAGGATTTTGTTTTTCTATTTGGAGGCTATGGTACAGTCCTGGAGAGCCACATATTCCCATATGTTGTTGATATTACAGTAAATTTATAAGTCCCAACTATAATAGACTCATTGACTCCCTGGGGTTTACCTATGGATTGATGTACTATCAATTTAGTTTTTAAAATAAATTTTATTAATTTTCATTGATATAATAACAAATAAATAAAATATCACTAATATAACAACTAGAAGAAGAAGAAGAAGAAGAAGAAGAAGAAGAAGAAGAAGAAGAAG
>JAHTLZ010003518.1:45242156-45254706 GCA_023846285.1 Phrynocephalus versicolor | reverse complement strand
TATATATATATATAAGAAACATGCATAAAGAAAATTATTATATACTGTGAATTTGACAGAGTTCACTCAGGTCTAAAATCGTGTACTTTAAATGTTGGTTTCCTGGTTTACAGTTATGTGGTTCACAATGCCACGCTCTGCTTTATACCTGTTTTCTGACACAGAAGTTGAAAAGCATTAGTCAATTTAAAAAATAATAATACCACACCAATAGTAATGATCCATCTTAAAAACCCCACGTCCTAGTAAAATATATGAAAACTGTGCAAGAATGTGCCAGGATTCTTGTGGGGATCGTTCTCCACCCCTGCCCCTCTTTAAGTGGCTTCTGTGTATGTGAATTTCTTACTGGATTCTACCCTCTAATCTCAGGCTGTTTTAGGAAAACATCAGGGAACACCCATGTCAGATTACTATACCTTCAGCATGCTGTGTATTATCCCTTCTCTAGTTTTTGCGTCTTCTCTCTACTATTGCCATATTTATTTTTGTGTCCCTGAATGTGGCAGAATTACTTTAAAAAGTGAACTTGAAGACTGCACACCTTATTTTAAAGCAGAATCATTCTTCCTCAAGCTTCCCAGATGTATGATGGGTCATGCTCACCATATACTATGTGTTCAATAGACATCACACCTTTTTGATGGCAGTGTCAAAGCATTGCTTACATGGATAGATAATGAATGGAAAATAAATTTGTCAGTCACTCATAAAAACCATGATTCACATAAAAGGAGCACTGATTAGTACAATTGTTGATCTATCTAGTCAACTACCCTGAGTTCAAGAGTAGACAATCAGTTGCTTATTATATCCAGGTAATGGTTGTGTTCTAAGGAATCACAGTAGGAATTTGTAAAAGGCCCAGACCCCTTGACTTAGACTGACTGGACACAATCATACTATACCTATTTAGTGTCTCAGTTGCTGTCATTTGGAACCTTCTGCTTACATACAATTTTGGCTGCTACTTTCTTGTTTGTAGCACATTTGAGTCTGGATTGTTTGGGACTCACCAATGTCTACCAGCTAATGATTCTGGGCTGACAGATTCTAGTTCCATCCACACTGCATTATGCCCAGAAATGCCAATTTTCATTCATTATATGCTGACCAGAAATGACTTGCCCCAAACTCCTTCATCATCTTGTTGTTGATGTTACAGTCGTGACCGACTCTTCGTGACCCCATGTCATGGAGTTTTCTTGGCAGGAATAATGGAGTGGCTTGCCAGTTCCTATTCCAGGCACCTACAGCACCTGGTATTCCCTGGTGGTCTCCCATCCAAGTACTAACCAGGGCCGACCCTGCTTAGCTTCTGAGATCGGGGGGATTGGATGGGCTCAGGGCATCTAACTCCTACCAAATTGCAGCTTTTCACCATTAATACCATTGGCATCATATTTCACTATTTTTCTTACCATTCCTTCATTTCCTCTCATACATGCATGCACATATGCACACACACATTATTCAGAGAACAGATATCTGCTTTATAGCACCAGAAGACACAAATCTATGAACTATAAACATGTTTATATGCTCTAAATCTAAAAAAAATATATAAAGAGAACTTCATAAACTTTTTCTTTTGAGCGAAGCTCAGTAAAATGAGACTTTTCTTGTTTCTTCAGATACAACAAACAATCTATTTGAAACTATTTACTATTCAGTGGAAATACTGAGTTCTATGAACATTTCCAGCTCAAAAATATTTAATGATAATATGTAAAATCAGGGGTTTGGCGGCTTGAGAGTTGAAATGGAACTCAGGAAGAAAGAAAAGGAAGTCTACAGAAAATTTATTTCTCTATTTCTTCAATTTATATCCCACTCCCATTAGTTCCTAAAACTACTAAAATTATGCCTAATCATAAAGCGTGGTTCTAGAAAACTACAAGCAGGTTCAATGTGAGCAGCTGGAGAGACTCAGTGCCTCTGGTGCCCATACTTAACCAACAGATATTGGGTCCTGGGTGCATGTGACACTGAGACAATCCAGAGATTCAGTAATATGGAACACTTCATACACATACAGAAGAGATTTGTAGTTATAGTGCATTGACTGAATGAAGTGGATAGAATGAAACTCCCTCCTCCCCAATGATATTAGAACCTTAAGTCATTCATCAAAATTGATTTACAATATATTCCGGACAGACAAAATAAATAAACACAACACACAATTAAGATAGAGATTTTAATGCCATAAAATGTAGTGATGGCCAGTAACTCAGATGGGTCTGCTACAATTACGAAAATCTCATCACTCAGTCTATCTGATGGCCATTGGTAACTCAACTGAACCTTCAGGTTCAAAGGCAGCGGTACATTTCCCAACACTGCCTATTGAATGACAAGAAATATTAGAATACTTTTGCCTTCATGCTCTGCTCATAGGATTCCAGAGGGCCTTAATGCCTCCACCAGTGTTCTTATTATGTTGCTCTCCTGTAACAGCCATCAGCTTGTGAGGGATGAGAGGCAAACCTAAAGATTCTTAGCATTGGGGAGAGCATGCAAACCATATTGAGCCTTGCGGCACAAGGGTTAAACTGCAGCACTGCAGTGAAGACTCTGTTCACAACCTAAGTTCATTCCTGTCAGGTTAAGGCAGTCGGCTCAAGACTGACTTGGCCTTCTATTCTTCCAAGGTTGGTAAATTGAGTACTGTACTCAGCTCACTGGGGGGGGGGAGGGGAATTGGCAGCCTGCAAAATTAAGATGCCCAGAAAATACTTTAAGTGCTATGGGGCAGTACATAAGCAGCACTCATTACTTTTTGCTTCATTGAAAGGTAGGTGCAAAATAAACATATCAGTAAAATAAATCAAAGAATCCTATTTCAGGATCTGAGAGGTCCTTCTAATAAGTTACTGTCAGAGGATGAAAAAACCAACGGACCCTACAAAAGTCCTCAGTATGAACACAAGTTGGCTGTCAGGCAATACTTGAACTATGGTTGGCTGACAGTGTTACTGTACTTTCTTCTGTCAGAAACAGCCACACAATAGCCTATTGCTCAGTTGTAAATAATCATTACTCATAAAGTATCCAGATAGAGCTGGGTTGGAAAGAAGCCAGTTAGACTTAAGAATAATAAAGGAGCTGGAATTTTAAGCCAAAATTACTTTTTGGTTACTATTATCTTGTTATGTCTGTGAAGATATTCCAGGTGAGGTTATCTGGAAGTTGAGTCATAGCAACTGGACATCGTTTTTCTTTGTGAGATTGAAACGTTTTGCTACTCATCCAAGCAACTTTGCTAACGAGCAGCTGCCATGGCCACCATGACCCTCACTCCCTTGTCACCGCAGCTCTGACCACTGCTGGCCCCTCACCACATCCATGTCTGTGTCCAGCACCACCTCACTGCCACTGCCATCACCCCAGTGGCTACAGCAACAGACTGACAGCCATGGCCGTGGTAGTGAGGGGATAACAGTGATGGCAGTGGCCAAAGTGGCAACAGGCCCCAGAACGAATTATCTGAGTTTCCATGATTTGTTATGTTAAAATTGTTAATTGGTTTATGAGTATTTTGGCTTATGAGCATGTTTCTGAAATGAATTATGCTTGTAAATCAAGGTACTACTGTAACAGCAGTTAGCTGCAGTTTCTGTAAGCAAATAAATCACATCTGGAAGTTGAGTCATGGCTACTGGACTTCTTTTTTGAGAGGTAGAAAAGTTTCGCTGCTCATCCAAACAGCTTCATCAGTCTGAATACAGCTAGTGCGAGTCCTCCATCTCATAGTCAGTCATAATAATATCTATAAGCTGAATGACTATAAGATGGAGGACTCGCACTAGCTGTATTCAGACTGATGAAGCTGTTTGGATGAGCAGCGAAACTTTTCTATCTCTCAAAAAAGAAGTCCAGTAGCCATGACTCAACTTCCAGATAAACTCACCTGGATGACTGAGAATCTTCACAGACAAATCACACTTTTTTCCTTGCAACATCCAGAGGCAGAAGAGTTCCTGAAATAAACCTGGATTGTCTATGTGTGGGTGTAGATGTGGGTGTGAGAGTGGGATCATGGAAAACTGTTTCCCCTGGGAGTCTATGTATTCCTTTCAAAAGGATTCTGTGACCCTTCCTCACATCCTTAATTCACTTCGCCAAGAGTAAAATAGATCTGTATTCCTGCATTTAAAAACTTACGGTATATAATATTTTCAGTGTAAAACTGTTCACGGGAAACAGTAGCATTCTCTCGATTGTTCTATGATCGACTATTTTTTTCAAAGCACCATGTTTGGGAGAAAACCAAATTAAACAACAGAAATACATCATGATGTCATATCTCATTTCAGCTCATTTCATTTATGTGGTTCTGAAACTGTACCACCTGAAATTAATAACATTAAGCATATGTATGTTCATATGCGGACCCAGAATAAAGAGCAGTATATCCTGCATCTGCCAGAGTGTGTGTTAATCAGTAACGTGCACAACTGCGCAGAAAAATCACATTCACATTGTTTTTCTGAAATAGTTTATAAGAGGATTAGTCTCTCTTTATGGTTAGAGCCAGTTGTTGCTGGCCAATCTGCCTCCATCTCTGATTTTCCATGTTTGTATAAACTTTTATAAACCCTCAACATTAAGATCTAAAAATAAAATGTAATACTTTTTTCATTAGACATTTGTCTAAACAAAAGTTAGAATGACTCTATTTACAAGGACATAATGAGCATCTCTCTTATTTCAATTAAAACAGATAGTTACTTGTAAGTGAACTCTTTTTCTCTTTATTACAGATATAACGCAAACTGGCAAAAGTCTTTTAAAAATTGTGTGTGTGTGTGCATAACCCTTTTATTGAAATAACTGGGATTTACAGTGAAGTCCCAATTGTGCCACTTTAGCAAGTGAAACTAAAGCTGCTCTGAAAGCACTTAGACGAAATAGATCAACAGTGGTAGATGTGATACAGATAGAAATATTTAAAGCTGCAGAGACCGAATCTATTAAAATTTCTCTGGAAACAAATCTAACAAAACTAAGGGCATTGTGGATATGAAATGACACTCTGGAAAAAATATTAGGAAAAGTTGAGATGGAAAAGAGGAAGATCAAATGTGAGATGGAGAGACTCATTCACCCATAGGGTCACCATGGGTTGGAGGCAATTTGATCATAAATAGCAAAAATATCCCCAGCACACATTTTGGCATTTGTGTGGTCTGGACTTAAATTCTCTCTCTCTCTCTCTCTCTCTCTCTCTCTCTCTCTCTCTCTCTCTCTCTCTCTCTCTCTCTCTCTCTCTCTCTGTGTGTGTGTGTGTGTGTGTGTGTGTGTATCTTTGTCTGCCTTTGTGTGTCTCTGTGTGTGGCACACACACACAAATGTAAGCAAGTTATCTCAATATTAATCAATTTAATTTATGCTAGTTCACAAATGCAGTATAAAGTTGTGCTGTGGTTTATTATGGAGCATTCTGCTACCTAATTTCCTGCTAACCTGTAGATATCAGCTGATCATCAGAACAGGATTTTTAAAAATTAAGTATAGTGACCCCCACCTATTGTGGGGGTTAGGAACCCGACCCGACCCGCGATAATTAAAAATCCGTGATATGTGGATGCAGGTCGGGTCAGGTGTGAGGGGCTTAACTGGGGGTTCTTGTACTTACCCCCAGCCTGGTGCTGCCCCACATGGGCCTGTGAGGGCCTTCCTGGGCCTTCTGCAGGCCCCAAAAGGGCCTCCCTGCGAACCAACTTCTGGGTCACCAAAAATAATTTCTGAGGCCTCCAACAGGCCAGTTCTGTCCAGGGTCTTTGTCCACTTCCTGCTGTGACCCTATCTGTTTCCCCAGTGATACTGGCAGTCCCACTGTTCATGGTCCAATCAGTATGCCCATTACAGTAATACCTTAGATAACAAAAGTCTATGTTAATGAAAAATTCAGATAACGTAATGAAATTTCCAGGGATAGGGAAGTGTAGGTTAACCAAATTTCCCTATGGGTTGCCTCCAATAACGAAATTCCATTATGTGAAAAATGTACCCAGGATGCATTGCAACCCCCCCCCCCGGTAGCTTGTGGAGGGGTAAGAGGAGTTGGAGCAGTTTTTTCATTGTGTTTGGGAGCCATTCTGGGCATTTTTTTTTTTTTTTTTGCTGAGAGATTTGGGCCTTTTGAACTTGAAATGCTAGAGAGCTGAGGTTTTCTTGCTTCATTTTGTGTTTTTTGCATTTGGTTTGGATTCTTTTCTTTTCTTTTGTCCATGATTGAATTGCACTGCATGTGGGGTTGGTCCGGGGTGGTGGTATTCTGGCTCTGTGTGCCTTTAAAGTGCATTTTATAAAGAGGTCTGGGGGGAAAGCACAGCTTTTTTGCCTTTTTTTCAGACCTTTGGAACGGATTAATAGGTTTCCCATTCATTTCAATGGGAAACCACATTTTGGATAACAAAAATTTTGGTTAGCGAAATGACACTCAGAATGAATTAATTTCGTTATTTGAGGTACCACTGTACAGGCATCTCCTAATACCTAGGCTCTGCTGGCTGTTGGTGTGCATTCTTTTTGTTTGGCACAATCAGAGAGGACACAGGGAAATCCTTTAAAAATGGGTTTCCTAATAGGAAAATAGTGACTATAATATTAATAATGGCTTAATGGAGATCAGAATACCAAATTCCAACTCTGAAGGGCTGAAATTCCAAATTTCAATTCTGAATCTGAATTCCGGTGCTATAAGAAGGATATAACTGAAACCATGAAAATAACTCATAAGTAAAATACATTTTAAAAGGAACATTTTGAAAATCTGCATACAATTCATTGCTCACAGAAAATTGCACTTTTCATAGACCTAACTTTTGCAATACTGATAAATATCTATAAGCGACAGAAAGGACTCCTTGAAAGTACAATTAAGAATATTCAGCAAGACTTAAAAGCAAACCACATAGCTGAAAGAGCCTGTTTAAAATGCAGCAGTTTTGACATTTTAACAAAGAATGATTTCATTATTCATTCTTCACAGACTGAAAATCTTTTGCTTTTATAACCAAGCAGCATATTTTAAAGAAAAGAGTTGAGATGGGTTTAAAATAAGTTTAGCACTTTGTCAATTAGAATTAAATCCAGACTTTCTTGCTTACCATATATGCTAGCTATATTTTAATTTAACATAGACAATGTGATTATTAAGTTTTCCTACAATCTATGATTTTTGAACCTCTTGCTGCTAGAATATATTTCTAATATTTCTAATGCCATCATGTCTGTCTTGCTTCTTATCAATGCAGTATTACAATACGTAAAAAGCTACGCAAGTTATTGTTAGAGGTTTTTTATGTGATTCTAAATCAATTCTATAAAAATTATTTGGACTTTTCAATGATGTTCTGACTTTTAAAATGTATTTGTGCCTGAAATACAAGAGCTAATGACGTCAAGGGGATCAGGGTTGCCTGCAGCTCCTCCAGAACTCACCAAGAACCATGCTCTTTAGCTGCTGCTAAACCTGTTCCCACTGTTCCCACTCATACCATACCAGAGTATCTACTAACAAATATGGCCTTTCTCCCTGTCCTGTGTTACCCAGCAGAACTTCCGAAACGGCCACAGGCAAGGATAGGGACATGGGTGCAAAATAGGCAAATGGCTAAATGTGGCCCATAGGCCACAGTCTACCCTGCTTTACAAAGAATTTTTAACAATCAAATTAACTATGACAAACTCCATTGCACCTACATTTCCTCACATCTAAGGCAAAGCAAAGCAAAGTGTTCTACTTATATACCACCCCATAGTGCTTAAAACACTCTCTGGGCAGTTTACAAGTAATTATGCAGGCTAGACATTGTCCCCACAGTGAGATGGGTGCTCATATTACTGACCTCAGAAAGAGAGAAGACTGAGGCCATCATCCCACGGTTGCATTTGGGTGCTTTTTTCCACAGTTATAGGCGCTCCTTTTTTGATGTCCCTAATGGCTAGTTGCCTTTTCATTCAGAAAGAGGCAAACACCCTCCCTTTCACTCGTCTGAGCGCTTTTTCTTGGAACCACCACTGGGGGGTTGTACTTTTCTCCAAGGCTTACAGAGATGCCTTTAAACAGACACTGTTCTTTGCTGTGGACATAAAAGGGTGCTGTTTATCACTAACGATGAGAGGACAGGTAAAGCGCCTTTTTGGACACGCTACCACGTGACTGAAAAAGATGTCTTTTCAAAATAAACACCTCAAATTGGCCATCTAGGGGGATTTTGTTCAATTTCAGGTTACTGAATGATAAGCCTTAATAGCTGGTGTAAATGGGGATCTGCAGGGCTGTGTGTCTGAGCGCCTGACTACTACTTCTTCAGGTGCTATGTCTTTGTAGAAGGTTGGCAATCAGTAGCATGACCTTTTTTTAAAAAAAATCTAAAGCTATTCTAAATAATAATAAATAGAGAAGCTGTGCCGACTATGAAGCATTGACTTAAATTCTTATGCCAGAATGTTCTTCTACACCCTGGGCCACATTTCCCATCTATTTTGCCTTGAAGGATAACCTGCAGCAGAAGGTATTTGCTATTACGCATTATGTGACTGAAATATTGCAATTTTCTTCTCTGTACAGTATTAAGAATTTCTAGCTTTTAATTCATATGCAGTAACACAGCCACATTAGTGACTCATCAAACTGATTGTCCAGTATTCATTACAACTTTTTGCATTTGGATTCTTTGAAAGTGGTATAAAAGTGGATTTGAGCCAGTCCTATGGGATGGTTCCACTTCTACAGATGCTGTTATATAAATCAACCAGAAGGAAAAGGGATTGTTCTTCCTTAAGCAATTTCAAAACTTCCATATATATTTCATCAGGGCCTTGGGCTTTGCCACACTTCAATAATTTTATGGCATGTTCTACCTCTTCTCTCATGATATCTACAGCATCATCTAACTTGACACCATGGTCAATACTTCCGTTATCCTTAAATAGATGTTCTGTATATTCCTGCCACTCCTGTAGTTTCTCCTCAGTGGTTGTCAGGGTACTACTTTTCTTACCAATAACAAAACCACTTCCTCTACTGTTATACACACCTGCTGCTTGCCTTATTTCCTTGTACATTTTAAATGGATCATGCTTTGCATCCAGTTCATCAATTTTGCTGCATTCCTTTGAAATATTTTCTTCCTTCGCCATTCTTATTTTACACTGTATTTCTTTCATGTTTATATATTACATGATCTCTATTTTTCATCTCTCTTCTACGAATTTGATCTGTCATCCAAGGTTTGATCTTTTTCTCAATGATATTTAATTTATCTTGGCACACCTCATTCACAGCAGCTTTAATTTGGCTCCAGGTGTTTTCAACTTCATTTACACCTGCTGCCTCCTTGATGGTTTTGAATTTTGTACTCAGGATTGACTGAACTTCAGTTCTTACTACTGGATCCCTAAACTTATAAATCGCAGTTTGACTATTTGTCACCTTTGATCAACATTTCTTCAACTTAAGTTTCACTGTTGCTAATAAAGGTGGTGCATTGGCATCTGTAAATATGTATTTGCTATTATAAGTTCCTCTTCTTGACATAACTGAATTAATTGGTCAACTCACTTGTTGCCAATTTCTAATCCATAATTACCTACTACTTCAGCTGTTTGGCCCTTTCCTACCTTTGCATTGACAGATCACCCACTACTATGGTAACTTCCATTGATTTGGTAAATAACACAGTCTTTAACTCAGTATACAATTCTTCTATATCATCATCTGACGCATCACATGTTAGTGCATACACCTGGATAAGATTGACCAAGATAGGTTGTGCATTAAGTTGGAGAAAAATGACTCTGTTTGACACTGGCAAAAACTTTCTGACAGTCTTACTGATGTTTGGATGGGCTATAAATCCCACTCCATTCAAGTGATGAGATTTGTTGTTAACAGCACAGTACACTTGGTATCCATCTACTACACACTTTCCTAAATTAGGCCAGCACATTTCACTGATACCAAGGATATTAATATTAAGGCTTTCCATTTCCCTCAAGGTGTTGTGAATTTTTCCACTTTGAAATAAGTTACAAACATTCCAGGTGGCTATCCTTCTATCGACTAGTCTGGAGATTCTTAACACCCCCTGCACAACTGAAGGGCTACCAAGGATTTATTTATTTATTTAAAAATAGCTGCCCCTCTACCAAGTGGTCTCAGCATACAACAATATATTAACTATAACAATAGATTAAAACCATCAAAATAACAAATAAAACAAGCAATACAGTATACAAATAAGCTACAAACATTCCAGGTGGCTATCCTTCTCATGACTAGTCTGGAGATTCTTAGCACCCCCTGCCCACTGAAGGGCTATCGAGGACTTATTTATTTATTTATTTATTTTAAAAAATAGCTGCCCCACTACCAAGTGGTCTCAGCATACAACAATATATTAAAAACTATAACAATATATTAAAACCATCAAAATAACAAACAAACAAGCAATACAGTATACAAATAATAAAATCCTGCTGCTCATGCACCCAGCTAAAAGAACATTATCTACTTAACATGTTGGTTAAACATGAAGGCCTGGCACCTTTGCCTGGCACCGAAAAGCCAAAAGCATTGGCGCCAGGCGAATCTCTGTTGAGAGGGTACTCCAAAGTTGGGGGGCAACGGCCAAGAAGGCCCTGTTTTGACATGCCATCTGGGTGTTTACCTGTGTGATGAATAATGCATGAGAGGTGTCTGTGCTGATTGGTGGGTTTATAGACCAATGAGAGATTCTGGGGAGTGGACTGGGAGGATTTATGGCACTGCTCAGCACTGTTTTAGCCAGATAAGGCTAAAGGACAGGTAGGGTTAGATGGGGACCTGCAGAAAGATCTACACTTGCAGACAGGAACCTGACAGAGTCTGAGAGATTCAGATAGGGTCTGGTACCATCTAAGAGAAAGACATGGCTAAAGAACAGATAGGATTTTTAGATTATGTGAAGAAAACTAAGCGTTTTGAGTTAGTAAACTTAGGAACTGGGTGTGCATTTATTAAACCTTATTAGTGAGTGGGTTTGAGCTATTTTCCCTTTTTGTTTATACTCCAACATGTTATCATTGATGATTTTGATTCAACTTTGTAATCAATAAACTTCTTTTATTTTTATTCAATTTAATAACAGTCTGAAGGCTTTAATTTACTACCAAAGCCAGTTGGTGGCAGCTATAAAGAAAAATCAGAAGCAGTATTTGTCAATAACCTGTGAAAGGGCCTGGGGCAGGTACGTTAACGCTACACCATCCTCCTCATCTCTTTAAGGGATGGTACCTTCAGCAGCACCTTCTGGCCTGATCTCAGGGTACAGGCAGGCTCCTATGGAACAAAGCAGTCCTTTAGGTAACAAGGTCCTAAGCTGTTTAGGGCTTTATATGCAAGCATAAGCACTTTGAATTGGGCCAGGGCAGCAACTAGCAGCCAATGTAAATTTTTAAGAACTGATGTAATATGAGTCAGTGTGGCGGCACCACCCACCAGCCGTGCGGCCCAGTTCTGCACCACCTGGAATCGCCGGACCATCTTCAAAGGCAGCCCCACATAAAGTGTATGTGTGACTGTTGCCAGGCTCCGCTCATCCAGGTAAGGGTGGCTAATATAATCTCCATAGCTGTAAAAAGGCACCCCTGGCCATCGAGTCCACCTGGACTTCGAGGGTAAGACCTGGGTCCAGAAGCACCCCCAAGCTGCAGACCCTTAGTGGTAGGGCAATCCTATCCAGGACAGGGGAATGGCCCTCTAACCTATCAGGCAGAACACCCAACAACAACACTTGGGGACCATGGCTTTAGGTTTTCCAGTCATGCTAAAGATTTGCCTGGGGAAGTTAGCTTAAGTGAGGTGGTTTCCCTCTTGTCATCTTCACTGTCATTACTGGTCACCCATTATGGATCAGATGCCGTCTGAAGCTGCCCACTCCGGATCAGATGCTTGAGAGGTGGGCACTGTCAGTCTGGCTTCTCCACTGAGACTTGCCTGGCTTGGGAGACCTTTCTAGTAGCAATACTACCATCAGCATAGCTCTCAGCTTTACTGAACCACACAAGCCCCTGCACCTCGTCAAGGCCTGTGTCCATGGAGGAGGCCCCTGACTTAGTGCTGCCTAAATAGGAGCCCCGTGTGATGAACAGCAAGCCAGTTGTGAAATGGAGAAAAACTTCACGGGCTGCACATCTTATGGCAGATGGTCTCTGCATTTCAAGAAAAAAAGGAAGAAAGACCTCACTAGAGACATCCATGCCCTTGGGCATACCTTGAGTGACTCATTGAATCCAGCTGCTACTCTAATTCAGAGCTTCTGCTTCCTCCTCCTCCTCCTCCTCCTCCTGTGCTTTTGAACTACACATATGCACATGTACATCCACATACACAAAGAGACAGATTTCTTACAGCTGTGTTTTAACAATGGCACAGAGATAACAGAAAACACAACCTACGTGAAACCATCTTCTACATCAGTTCTGCAGAGGATCTGTGCTCCAAGAACAATAAATAAATAAATAAATAAATAAATAAATAAATAAATAAATAAAT
>JAHTLZ010003518.1:45180477-45242146 GCA_023846285.1 Phrynocephalus versicolor | reverse complement strand
AATAAATAAATAAATAAATAAATAAATAAATAAATAAATAAATAAATAAAGGGCAGCTATTTCCCAACTGTAAACAGTTGAGCAGTGAACTGAAAAATGATTTTGAGGGCTTCTTTTGTTCCCAGCATAATGTATACAGATGGAGAGGAGACGAAATGAGAACTCAAATAACATTACTGAAATGAGAATAAGATGTAAAGGACACAAAAGCAAAATCATGAGTGCTAAAAGGATCTGATGATTTTATGCCAAGAGAACACATGTGCTCTGTCTGCTGCAAGCATGTAAGACCAAGTCATAATAGTGAGTAGGAGCTTCTAAGAATAATTTAGGGACACTAAAAGTGAACTTGCAGGCAAAAATCAAAGAAAATCAAAACAAAACAAAAGACACAAAGCATGTGGCACCTTAAAGACTAACTTTCAAGAAGTGAACTTCTTGGTGGTGTTCACCATGGCCATTATAATTAAAACCAGACACTGGGAAGGCTGGGAAGGGTTTTTTTTATGGAATCTAAGGCAGGTTTTATCTTTTCTTGTGGACCACTTTTCATTTCAAGGGTTGGACCTACGCCTGCAGCACCAGGAGAGGCTGATGATCCTGAAGCCAGATAAACTTGGGCTGGGTTATACTTGATTAGGAATGGCATTGCTACCATTATCACTGGGCAGTTTCCTTCTTTTTCCAGAGGACATTTTGAAAAGTAAACTCAAGCCAGCAGATTTGTATGCATGTAGTTTAGTCACTTACACTGTTTGCCATTCTTAAGATATTGATTTGAGCTCAGCTGCAAAACACATTTAACATTATACTGTAATGGCAGATGGCCAGAGTGTGGTCCTTTAGATGTCCAGGGAGTACATTCCTAACCATCCCCGATACTGGATAAGGCTGATGGGAATTGCAATCCAGCATTTGGAGAGCTGCACTTGGATTTGGATTAAGATTATTTCTGATTTGGATTAAGATTACTTCTTTACCCTCCTCCAGAATATTTACTAAAGTCTTTGTTATTGTTGATTTAAACTGCACAGATGATATACTGTAGCGTCATACAATATTGGAGTTGAAAGTGCCCTATAGGGCTATGTAGTTCAATCCAAATCAATTCAGGAAACTGTTAAAATAGAAATCCAAGTTAAAGCAGAATCTTCTCAGGCCAGCAGTATATCTTGCCTTCAGAGAAGAAGAAGACAAATGCTTCAGAGGCCCTGTTGTTCGTCATAGTAAATAACATTAGAACAAGCCTGTTAATGCTATGGGGATTTGGTGAGTCAACTCTTTCACAAATTCCATTGATTCAAACTTACCTGCTCTAACTACCAAATCCTTATTGATTCAATGGGCTTACTCTAATGTGATTTACTATGCTAAACAACAAGATTTTGCTGAATGACTTGTGTTTTTTTTTTAATTATTATTTCAGTTTGTACTGTATATCGCCCCACAGTGCACACAGTCACTGGTGGTACACAGTATATTAAAAACCACATACAAATACAACAAATATCCAACAATAAAACACTATCCCTAGCTAAAACCTTCAATAAAATAAAACAGATTAAAACAGATTTGCACACCTCAGGTAATTATAGAAAAGGCAGCTTTTGTTAATATGGTTTTTTACTAATTTCTTAAAACAAAGAGGGAAAGTGCCTGATGAACCTTAATTGGGATTTTATTCCAAAGAGAAGGTATCATGACCAAAAGAGCACAGATCCCTGTACTGATTCTTTTGGCCTCCTTTGGTATCACAGTTTTTAACATCAAGAACAACAAGGAGCAGGTAAGATAGGTAGCTGTTTTTTTTTTTTTTGCGGGGGGACAGACGTTTTGACAGATATTGAGGTCCTAAACCGTTAAAGGACTTATAGAGCACAATAAACACATTGACTTGGCCATGGAAACCAACATGGAACCAATTAGCTACTACTACACTTGCATTGACAGAAGGCCGAAGCTCTAGATTTTTCTATGTTCTTCTCTACCCAGAGCCCTTCTTTTCCTCCAACTATTTGGACATCAACAGTAGTAGCTAGTACCATTGCTACTATATCTTAGACTCAGTGGAGAATTCTGCAATTGGAAAGAAGCTCTGAGGTTATCTGGTCTGCTCCTTTGCTCTGTGGAAGATCTGTAATTTATTACTTTTACTTATTACTTTTTTATGATTTGTTAATTGGATCATTCAACATTCTTGCAATTCTTCCAGAATATATTTATATTTAAGATTACATCACACTAAAGATACCTCAGCCATTAGGCTTAATTTAAAATATATATGTACAGCTGAATATAAAGATTGATAAGAAAGTTAATTTTCAGCTACAATCACAGACTGGATCAGCTTTTACCAGTTCAAAGAACTGCATAATTAAACAGCTATTAATATCTTAATATTAAATTGCATACACTGATGGATATTTGGCACCCAAAAGAAAGCATGTAAAAATAAGCTCTAAGCAATGAACACAATGGGCTTGTCAAAGTATGGTATAACAGAAAATATTTGATACAGTTGTTAACATTGTTATAAATTAAAACCTTTACATTTGCTCAAATCAAAAATCCAATTTTACAACACAAAGAAGCAAGGAATTATATGGTATAGAGACAATACCTAAACTGGGTATAAAATCTAGCAGTGCTGAAAATTGATTAGCCATCAAGGCTATATAAACTATATCCAAAGAGTGCAGTAGAAAAATAAATCAGTCCTTGCATGTCATTTTTAAATAACTCCTTTTGTTCAAAAGAATCCTTTAAAACTATAAACTCTGGAAGCCACTCCAAGACAGATATATTGTACCAAGATTTCACAAAACTGGGACATGTTCCTTTTTGTGAGGTTACAGGACCTATATAGAGGTTGAGAGCCAGAAGGTCCCCAACCAAAATATCACTTCAGCCAAGACCTGAATGAACCACAAGCCTCTCAAGTTTCCTTCTGTAAAATGAGCCAGATCTCATTGGCCAACCAGTTTGAGTGCTCTGCAGCTGCACTTTGAAAGTCAGGAATAAACAAGTTATATTCATAACCATTGAGTACTGCACTTTCTTATTTCTTTATTTAAAAATGCCACATTGCCAGTAACTGGTAGTCAAAATCCTTTAACATACACAGCTGACAAGAAAATCTGTTAACATAAAATAAATAGCTGTTGTGAGTTTTTCAGGCTGTTTGGCCATGTTCTTTAATTTTTCTTCCTGACGTTTCACCAGGCACAGAGGGCAAGGAACTCAGAGAACTGGGAGTTCTTTCTGTGCTCTGGGGTATTGTCCTCTGAAGATGCTGGCCACAGAGTCTGGAGAAACATCAGGAAGAAAAACTTCCAGAACACGGCCAAACAACCCCGGAAAACTCACAACAGCTATCACATCCTGGCCACGAAAGCCTTTGAGAATACATAAGATAAATACCTTTTTACCCCATCAAATGTCGAGAGGTGTTTCTTTTAAATGCCAGTTGCCTGCACCTAGGGGGAGGTGGAGAAGAACTCCCTGCTAGGCCTAGCAGGGGATGGGATCCTCCTTGTTCCTTCCCTCACACGTCAGCTCTCCTGGGCATGGGCCAGGTTGGCCCATCAGGCAAGGCAACACACAGGTGCTCCCATCCCAGATTCTGCTCACAAGCAGAAATGCCCAAGATGGCATCAGGAATAAGAGATACTGGGTTGAAAGGTGGACAGCAGTTACTTGAAAGCGAGGTCTGTGCTCCCCAGGCAGTGATGTGTGTGGAGCTCCAACACACACAGGAGAGAGGGAGGGAGAGAGAGAAGGACCCAATCAGCGCCCACCCAGCCCCTTCCTCCATCACCCGCTCTCCACCCTCCACCCCTCCTCATCTAACCTCCACCTCCCTCAGCTGATTTGGACTGGTTGCCCAACCAACCCACCCCCAGTAGATTCTGGACAGTGTGTGCAAAAAGTGAGTCCTCTTCATTATCTGAGCTCAGTGGGGAAAAAGAGAGAGAAGTGCCACCATCACCACCCATTTGGAAGGGTCTGTCGATGTAGCTAAGCAGCAGCAGCAGCAGCAGCAGCAGTGGAGGACCTTGCAGGCATAGCAGAACTCAAATATGGAGGGAGGTGCTTCCCCCCCCCTTTAAGTAACTGCTGCTGTGTGAGAACAACGGGGTCCTCCTAGATTTTCAATGTGTTTGCTACTATCTGTGGTTTTTAGTATTTGTGTGGGTAGGAGGGGGGCTTGGAATTGATCCCCCAGGGTTTAGGGGGTCCTACACCAATTCAAATCTTCCCATTTCTCTCTTGTAAATGGATGGCCTGTGACCAACTCAGAGATAATCCATTTCATCAGGTGGAAGTAATGGGACCCTCCAGATGGAAAGATGTTTTTAATTACCAAAAATCCCTCCCCCGGTGTGAGTAATACCATTAGGTAGTAGCAATTTTCAGCAATTAAAAACATCTTGTTCTGCTACTCTCCCAGCTTCTATGTGAGAAAACAGATTATTCATGAGATGGACAATGTGTGGGAGAGAAGAGGGAAGTTTTTAGTTACTGAAAATCTCCCCTGCTGGTGTGAGATAATCACTTTTCCATTGACATAAATTATGCAAGGGGATATTGGTCAGTTTTTTACTTCGTTCTTAATGTTTTCTTTCAATATACAATTGAAGGTTCTGTTCTGCTCCTTTTGATTTAAGGAATCTCTCTAGGGAATAAGAAGTTGGGAGTTTCAATTTCCCCTATTGTGACTCTATGACAGAGTCTGGAATTAGTTATCTGTAGGGTTCATTCCACCTCTGTAGTTCTAAGATTATAAGATTTTATATCTGAAGAGTCTCAGTTATCCAGGTGGGATTATCTGGAAATTGAGTCATGATGACTGGACTTCTCTTCTTGAGCGATCAAAACATTTCGCTCCTCATCCAAGCAGCTTCGTCAGTCTGAGGAAAGTTAGTGGTGAGTTCTCCATGTTATAATTCACCTTGATTTCACATCACCCTGGTCTGAATAGCCTTATAAGTTGGACAATGGCCTGAATAGTATCGTTAGGTGGACAATGGCCTGAGTAGGCTACTGTATTTTTCTGTCTATAAGATGCCCCCAATTTTTAAGATAAACCCCAATTTCCCAGCCCCAAATAACAGTTTCTCTATTGTGTTTTTCTCTCATTGGCTTACTTCCGTGTACAAGACAACACTAATTTTTTAGTCTAACAATTCTAGTAAAAATAGTCTAATACACGGGAAAATACAGTAATTAGGTGGACAATGGCCTGGAGTGCATGGAAGTCCGACCAATGCAACCCTTCCCAACAATCATTAAGTATTGGTCGTTAACTGTAGCCTTGCTGGTGGAGGTTTGAAGTGCTTCTGATTTGTTTGGGGATTGAGGAAAGGGCAACTTGAAAAATAGCAGACCGATTGTGGCTGAGTCCCCTACCTCTGTTGAGAGAGGGGTTTTCAATACACACATGAATGGCTTCCCTGACCCTTCTCTTGAACCACCTGTCTTCTCTGTCTGGTATGTGAACATCATCATCTTTGAATGAGTATCCTTTGTCTTTCAAATGTAGGTAAAGGAAGGCAGAGACTTGTCCATCCAAAGGGCCCAACACAAAAACAGAAGAGAAACAATATAGTAGATTCAGATTCAGATTCAGCAACCTTTATTGGCATACAACAAAACACAGATATGTAGTGTGGCATAATGAATATCCCTTCTAAAGTCAAAGATTACATTCTTTTGGAATATTCCAGACTACCACGAGGACTGAAGCATGAGTTTAATACAAAGATAAAATAATAATACCTTCTTTAAAATGAATACTAATGAGCAACCTAAGCACATGCTGTGACTACCACCGATAAAAACATAGCTACTTTTTCCATTATTGAATCAGATTTGGACCCCAACAGATAACGGATTTTATCCTGGTAAGATCTGACTTTTAGATTCCTTAGGACTTGTTCCAAAAATTTCTCACGTGACTCGTTATGTAAGGGACAGTAAAAAAGCATGTGAGCAAGAGTTTCCACACTGCCCAGACCACAAGAAGAGCATCTCTTATCCATAGGTAAGCCTTGAAACCTGCCGTACAAAACGGCAGATGGCATGACACTGCATCTGGCTAAAGTAAAGGCTCTACGGTTATGTGGAGATTTAAGCAACGGTAGATATGGGGCCTGCTGGCTAGGTGTAACCGTAATATGCCAGTGTAGTGGTGAACATACGCTATGGGCTAAGCTCCGCAGTGTCTGTTGTTCTATGTCTAGCATCCGTCTTTTTATGACCCCAAAAGCTTGCTTCTCACCTAGTGATCCAATTTGTTCAACTTGTAACCCCTGTGTCTGCAATTTTTTAATCCAAGTTGATGATCCAAATGGTGGAGCCCTATCTTTTAAAAGGTAATATAAGAGAGTATGGGTATCTGTACTATAGTAGATTTTTAGCCAGAATTTGGTTATTTGCAGCCATGCTGTGGTTTCCAACAATGAAGAGCCAGTCTCTAGGCATAAAGCGGCATAGGGGACACATCTGGGGAGTCCCAGGATTTTCCGAAAAAACTGGGATTGAGCTTGTTCCACTGAAGAGTCTATAGCTGCCTGCCAGACTGGAATGCTGTATAATAGCTGTGGGATGATCTTTGTTTTCCATACCTGTAGGGCTGTAGGTACAAATTGGTTACCTTTGGCGAAATGGAAACGTAAGGTGGACTGTGCTGTAACTCTTGCTAAGTTAACAGCTGCTCTCCGTTGTGGCACCCAGGACTGTTTGAAATGAAAAAGGACACCTAAGTATTTGAATTGTCTAACTTGTTCTAAGCAGTGTCCATGTATTTTCCAAGGCGTTTTCTTCCATGATCTGGAAAAGACCAGAATCTTGGATTTGTCGTAGTTAAGCTGTAGATTGTTTGTGGCAAGGTACTCCACACAGCTGGTAAGCAGCCGTCTTAAACCTATGCGGGTTTGAGAGAGCAGTACTGCATCATCTGCATAAAGTAATAAGGGCGTAGGATGCAGCCCTAATTTGGGAGGATGGCCATCGACCTTCTCTAAGTGAGAGGCTAAATCATTTATAAAAAGATTGAAGAGGGTAGGTGCAAGAATACAGCCCTGCTTCACTCCTTTGTTGGTAGGAAATGTTTGAGTTAATTCCCCATCCCATGAAGATCTCACTTGTGCAGTTGTAGCAGAGTGTAGGGATATGATGAGGGACAAAAGTCTTTTATCTAAGCCCATTTTGATTAGTATAGACCATAGGATGTTCCTATCCACTGAATGAAAGGCTCCCTTTAAATCAAGAAAGGCTACGAAAAGTTTAGAATTTGTCCGCCTTATGGAGCTATTTATCAAGTGGGCGAAGATTAAAGAGTTGTGTAGTGGGCCCCTCCCCTTTCTGAAACCTGTTTGCTCTATGCCGAGGATAGATTCTATGTTTATCCACTGAATAAGTTTGTACAGCAAGTGTCTAGCATAGAGTTTCCCGATTACTGAAAGTAAACTAATTGGCCTAAAGTTTTTTGGATGATGTGGGTCACCTTTTTTATATATTGGTACTATAGTTGCAAGGAGCCACTCCCTGGGGATAATTCCCGTTTGGTCTATGGTTGTAAATAAGAGGGCCAGCAGCTCCCCCCACCAAGCAGGTTTGTGTATTAGTAAATCTGGAGGGATGGCGCCGGGTCCTGTGGACTTATGAGGTTTTAAGTGTCCAATTAGCTCCACGACTTCCTCAGGTGTTACAGGGGGCCATGTCAGTGATCCCGTCAGGTTCAAATTGAGTGGTTCTCTGGGTGATATTTCTTTATCGAAAAAAGTGTCAGAAAAATAGGTTACCCATTTGGGGGAGGGGAATTATTGCAGGATCGTGAGACTCATGTTTGAAGGTACCTGCAACGATGTCCCAGAATGCTTTGTTATTGTTGTCATTTATAGCCTTCAATAGCCTATCCCATTGAGCAAGTGCAAAGGAATGTATTTTTTCATTTATCAGGTGTCTTAGTTCCTTTTTAAAAAGAAAATAATTGTTCAGAGCACTAGGGGAACCTGAGACTCTGTAAACCCTATAAAGTTCACGGATATGGGTTTTCAGCCTGACACAATCCTGGTCAAACCACTCTTTCTCATTTGCGATAGACGGGTACCTATGCAAGGTTGGTTTGTGACTTAATTCAGTTTTTAGAAATTCTAGTAGCTTTTCATATGAGTGGATTCTAGTTTTGAGATCCTCATCTGTGGTGACTAATGACATTAGGACCTGGCATACATGGCTGGACAGTAGAGCCAGAAATTTCTGATGTGTTTGGCTATTCCACACTAATTTCACTGGTGCTATTAAATCATAGTTTTCCTTAGCCCTTATATTTCCCTTAGGTATACCCGAGTTAATTTTTGCAGTTATAGGAAGATGGTCGCTTGATAGTACATCACCCACTGTAAATTCTTTTACCTGAGGTTTCATTGTTTTTGGGATCAAAATATAGTCTATGACACTTGATCCGTATTTTGTTATGTGGGTGAATTCCCCAGATTCTGGAAATTCTACCAACCCATTTATCCAACAGAGATTAAATCTCGTGCAAAATTTGGCGAGTTCAATCCCCGCAGCATTATGATGTGAATCTTTGGATTGTCTGCTTAAAGTACACCAAGGAGGGATAAGGACATCCTCCTCCACACCTAAAGCTTTTGTAAAGATCCTCCCATCACTCCCTACCCTAGCATTGAAATCACCTTCCACTATATATTCGATTGATGGAAACCTCCTTTCCAAGGACTTGATGGAATTTGTAAGGCCCGCCCAAGAGTCTCTACATTGAGTGCCATTTATCCCTGGAGGGATGTAAACATTGATTAGGATCCAAGACTTTTGTCTGAAACAATATAGTATATGTGGTCCAATGCAGTGAGGAGTTTCCAGACCTCTACACTGGAGAAACTAAACAGCCATTAAACAGCAGGATGGCACAACATAGGAGGGGTAACAGCTCAGGACCAGAATCAGCAGTGTATCTCTATCTGAAGGACAAAGGACACTCATTCAAAGATGAGGTGCAATCTATCTGCTACTTATCAAGCTGCCCTTTCTACAGTCCCCAGACAAATCAGAAGCACTTCACACCTTCACCAGCAAGGCCATAGCTAATTACCCATACTTAATGGGTGTTAAGAAGGGTTGCATAGGTGGCACTTTCATACACCCCAGGCCATTATCCAACTTCAGGCCAAATGAATGTGAAATCAAGGTGAACTATAAAATGGAAGACTCTGCTCTAACTTTCCTCAGACTGACAAAGCTGCTTGAATGAGTAGTGAAACATTTTGATTGTTCAAGAAAAGAAGTCCAGTTGCCACGACTCAACTTCCATACAAGATTTTGTGGTCTTAATTTTAGTTTTTGTTCTTTGGTTCAGTTTAGTTGTTCAGGATTGCCACTAAAATTTTATTTTTCATTTCCCTGACCAACTTCTTCTTAGTGTTTGTCCCACGTGGTGGTGGAGTTTGTTTTGATTTTCTTTGACCAAAATTTGCCTGTTTCCCTGACCACCAATCAAATATAACGACCAGTTAAAAATGAATAGGCTGTGTGGCATTAATGCAAGGCTTAATGAAATATTCAACTCTACTGCTACACAGGAGATTGAATATCAGCTTCTTTCAACATTAACTGCAGCAATATCTGTTTTGCAGTTGCACCAAAAATTACACCAAGCTACAACCTTCAGTTCAAGTAAACTCTGAATGCTAACAATGACATAACATTTATATTGTTTTAAAGGTACACTAAAATTATATAAACGTTCTATCAAAATGTTTTTTCTGAAACTACATTACAAAACTTAGAGTTTTGAAACAGCAATAATATTCAAGTTAGAAATCAGAATGCAAGTGATCTGTTTTTAAAGAAAAAAGATTTGACATGCAAAACTATGACTTCTACAGTTTTTTTTTTGTTCTCATCGTTTTTTCTTCCATTTTGGCTTCTTCTCTTAGTCTTTTTTTAGCACTTTCAAGATGTTTTATTTATCTCTCAAGCGTCTTTTTTTCTGAATTTTTTCTTGTTGTATGTATCTAGTCTAACTTCATCATTTTGTTTTGCAATGTATGCTTGAAATTCAGCCTTGAACTCATTGTGGGCAGCTGTGGTTAAAGTAGTGTATTGTTGCTTTGATTTTTCTACTACTATGTCATTGATCTGATTTGCTGCATGTAGAGCTTGAAGAACAGATCCTATTCTGGTGATTCCAAGATTTGGCTTGTATAATATGATAGTAGGATCTAATGCTGATAGGCCATGCACCATCTTGAACTTCAAAGGACTTTTCTCAAACAACTTTTCAACAACAGCTACTACTGTGTTTCAAACACCCTTTTTCAACAGCTGCCAAACCAATGTCAACCATGCTTCTATCAAGCAAGTTTCAAGGCAATTTCATGACAATTGTTAACAACTTATTTGCAGATTATTTCTTATTGACAATTAAAAACCCATTTTAGAGTTTTAACAGAATTAAAAATCATTTGCACGGATTTGGATTGATAATTGGTTTATGTGTAAAGTAGCAAAAATCACAGATAATGTTGTTTAATTGTAATAGGTTCTAATAAGAAATTTTGTTGAACAATATGAGTGTAAGATAAGTAAATCAATTAGATATTTAGGTATAGATTTGGTAAAGAATACACAGAAATTAAAAGAATATAATTATAATACATTAAAAAGAGAAATTAAGAATAAAATTGATTGCATTGATGAAAATTAAAATTTTGCCAAAGATTAATTTCTTATTTATGATGCTACTGGTACAGTTAACATTAGATGATATTAAATTTTGGCAAGGTTTGATTAATAGGTATTATAGTGAATAAATTAAAAAAATATTGGTATAGAGCTGAAAATAGAGGAGTTATAGGTTTACCAAATGTTAAATTTATTATTTGGCCAATCAATTAAGGTTTATCAGGGAAATTATATATAATCCAATAAAGTTAATAGGGTGGGAATTTGAATTATCTGAGATAAAAGATAATATTGAAAAACATTTACATACATTTAGAAAAATCGACTAATTATTGGATTATGAAACATAATAAATGTAGAGAATATACAAAATATGAACAGTTCTTAGTGCTGTATGAAGATATTCAGAAGGAAGATGTAGTGAATGGTAGTGTAAGTAAAATATAAAAGATATTGTTGGATTTAGAAGAAAAGGAAAATGAGGAAAGAGGATTGAAAGTACTCTGAGAGCAATATTTTAAAAAAGAAATAGAGGAAGATTGGACTAAAATATGGAGAATGAGAATACTTAGATCTATGTCAGTGAGAATAAAAGAATTTTTTAAAAAATAGGTTTAATATGGTATTTGACATCAGTGAAATTGAATAAAATAAATGGTAATTTTTCTAAGATTTGTTGGAAATGTGGTAAGGATGTTGGTGCATATTTTCATATGTGGCTGGAATGTGAACAGGTACAACAATTTTAGAGATCTATTTTTAAAGAATTAAGTGATATATTTGAAAGGTATATAAAGCCCAATTCAGAACTTGCTTTATTGTCAATATTTGTTAAAATGGATTATGACTTTAAAACTAGAGAGTTGATCACTAATTTCTTGACAGCGGCTAGATTAATCATAGCTAGAAATTGGAAAGGGAATTATGAACTACGTATGGATGAATGGTATAACGAAGTTTGGAATATTGCCTTAAATGACAAATTGATGTGTAATTTAAAGATTAAGAAAGGAAAGTTAAAAAGAGGGTTTTTTAAAAATGATATATGGGGTATATGTATTGAATATGTGCTAGTAAGTAATAAGGGTAAAGTTCCAGGGCAACAATCAATTCAGTTCTGGAAGTGAAGATAAGGGACAATATTGTTTAAGAGGTCCCGTTGGTGGTTAACAGGTCCCGTGGTTTAGTTTTATTTCAATCTTATATAGTATCTATCTATCTATCTATCTATCTATCTATCATCTATCTATCTACAATCTTATATACTATATACTGTACTATATATGTGTGTTTTGTGTCATTACAGTCGTGACCAACTCTTCGTGACTCCATGTCCATGGAGTTTTCTTGGCAGAAATGCTGGAGTGGTTTGCTAGTCCCTACTCCAGACTGTACTATATATACTATTTACTATATATTATATATATAGTATTTTTATTTTGTATTGTTTTATAAAATAAAAAAACTCACTGATGTTATTACAAATGTTAAATGACATCTTCCTCATCGCCCGTTACAAAGACAAGACACTTTGCTGTCCTAACACAGTCCTTTACTATACAGTACAGGCAGCCATAGCAATTTGTGTGGTAGGTAGTTCTTTGCCATTTTGATCACTCTGATCATGTTTGCCAGTTTTCACAGGGACAAACTCTTATCTCACTCTGGTTTTATTATCTGAACTTGTATTTGGCTTTGAACCTAAACCTGAACTGTTGAACTGATTTAATTTTCAGGTTCTTCAGATGTAATAGTTCTTGTGCACAAGATTCCACAGCTCTAATTGCCATATTACTTAGTTCACACTTTACAATATTTATTTATTTATTTATTATTGTATTTATACCCCGCTTATCTTCGATTCGGAACTCTAAGCGGCTTACACTAGGCGAACGAACGCCAATAACACAGTTCAACAGTTATATAATAAACAAAAAACATAATTTAAACAGTTAAAACCTAATGCATCCAAGAGACCGGCAGAGCAAAACTATCGGCCCAAGCCAATAACCTTTGCATTTGTCTCTAGCAACTGGTGATAGCCATGGAACAAAGTTTTTAATATGCAATGGATGAAATACAGCCATGGCATATTAAAAGCTGTCTTCTTGGAAACTATCTTCAAAACGTGCTTTCAGACACAGCGATACACAGAAACACCTGCCTGACACCAAGATGTTGGCAGATTTGTTTTCTGGCAGGTAGGAACTTTCCAGAGCAGGGAAAGTTTGGCTTTCACTTTCTGGTTCCAGACAGTGTAATGAGCAGACTAGCAGCAAGAAAGGAGGTGGAGTTTAAATGCTTGTGCACCCTCATTTGCAAACTTTATACATGGGAGAAGTCGAGGAATACTGTGAGAGAGCTAGTACACTGTGTAGACTCCAATAGGAACAAGCAATCACATTCGCAAAATTTACTTTAAAAAGTGTAGAGGAGAAAGTGCTAGTTGGCTGTGAAATCCAGCAGCAGCAAAATTCAGTTGTAACTCCGTACTGGGTTTAGGAAGAGACAAAACATCCACTCCATACACAAGCATGACCCCAAAACATGCTTATCTTTATATCTAAGTTAAGTGCAGTACTAGCAAGTAGGGATGAAAACAGTTACAGGGGATGTTTAAAGTTTACATATTGAGCCTTTTCACACAACCCCTAAGATCCGCTGGCCACTTAATTTCGGACCAGAGAACTTGGGGGTTCGTTGCTCTTCCTGTGTTCCCACCCCCTCCGCACTTCCTTGCTCCTGTCTGCGTGAGGGGAGGGAGAAAAAAAGAGAGGAAAAAATGCAGGCTCACCTCCGTCTGCCGGTCGAAGCCGCCCCGAGCCCCGTCGTCGTCCTGATTCCTGTCTCTTAATGGGGCGGGGGGCAAAAACAACAACAAACAGAAGCGAGGAGAGCCCGGCACTCAATCCGGATGTAACCGCATCAGGGATTTTCACCCCCAGAGAGCAGGTACCTGAAAAGTGAGCTGGGACGCGCTTAGGTGGGCGTGGTCACACTTAATTTTCTGTAAACTCCGGAACTGGTGGGGAAACAATTTTAAGCTCCGGAGCTGGGAGCCATTTGCCGCGGAGTTTAGGGGTCGTGTGAAAAGGCCCATTGTTAAATGTTTAGACTAGCATTGCTTTCCAAGTATTACAGTTATGCCTTAGAAATCATGCAGGGAGAAAGCTCAACGTCCAACTTAGGCTGGTTGCTGGGGGTGGAGCTGAGAAAAAAGTGGAGCTGGGAAAGGGCATAATTAAGTTTTAGTGGTATTCTGGTACTGCTCTATTCTAGTTGTCGCAAGAACAGATCTCTATTCCAGTTGCAACAGGGAAGAGGGCACTGATTTATTCTCAGTTGCTCCTGAGGGCATGACACGAACCAATGGGTAGAAACTCATTAGAGGGAGAACCAACCTGGAAATAAGGAGAAATTTCCTGACGGTGAGAGCCATTAAACTGTGGAACAGCTTGCCTCCTGATGTTGTGGGTCCCCCATCACTGGAGGTTTTCAAGAACATATTGGGCAGCCACCTGTCCAGGATAGTACGACGTCTCCTGCTTTGGACAAGAAGACCTGCAAGGTCCCTTCCAACCCTACAATGGTTCTATGCTCTTGTACCAGAAGATCAAAAATCTACTACTTGAAAATATTTTAATCACAAATTCCCTGACTTTCCCTGACTTCAGACTAATTTCTCTGACTCTCCCTGCCCAATTTCCATTTCCTGGACTTGGCCAGAAAGTTGCAACCCTGTTGTTTTTATAAAGTATTTTGTAGGGAGCTTGATCAGTCAAGAAAAATCGTATGAAATGCTTTTGCCAATTTGTTTTGTTTGCTTATTAATGAATACATTTACAACTCAGTTTTCTTCGAAAATCTGGACCATTGAGAAGAAAATGAGAGTGGTTTTGGAATAACTGGTTGTAAAAGAGGGCCTGGTTAATCTGGTTGTCTAAAAATCCACATGAATATGGAGCTGACCAGAGTTTCAATGATAAGCCTTTTCATTGTGCATCCCCTCCTTCCTCAGTAAAAAGGGTAAAGGTTTCCCCCTACACATGCATGCTAGTCATGTCTGATTCTAGGGGCAGTGCTCATCTCCATTACTAAGCCAAAGAGCCAGTGTTGTGTAATTCTGTGGACATACGTTAATTGCTTTGAACTTGATACAAATCTGAAATGCTCCTGGATGTTTATTATCAAATTAATATGCTAAATAGAACAATAAGATTAGATCCCAAGTGTGCATTCTGTCTCAGTATCAAACTTACAACCCATTGTTTCAAGCTAGTTTTCACAAAAAAGATACAACTAGCTGCACATAGAAGACCAGGAGAATGTGTACAAGTGTGCAATTCATTATTCTACTGCCAAAATGTGGTTTGGCAATGTGTGTGTTTGTTGTGTTGTTACAGTCATGACTGACTCTTTGTGACCCCATGTCCATGGAGTTTTCTTGGCAGGAATACTGGAGTGGCTTGCCAGTTCCTACTCTAGGAACCTACAGCACCTGGTATTCCCTGGTGGTCTCCCATCCAAGTACTAACCAGGGCCAACCCTGCTTAGCTTCCAAAACCAGGCAAGATCGGATAAGCTTAGGACATCGAGGAAGCTTGTGGTTGGGCAATATATCTTAACAAACCAGATATTACAGGGGAGAAAATGCAGTGCACTGTAATTCAGCGTATTTTCAGAAGTGAAGATGCTCTAAGACCTGTATGTGTCTAGCACAGCTTTGTGATATTTCAGAGAAGTTCCTTCATCAGACATATTTACCCTGACCATTTGGTGTTGTCTTTTAAGTAGGGGGATTGACATCTGTCTCGTTTCCTGGGCTTTCTTCTTACAATTATGATTGCAATCATTTTATTGGTTTTTGTGTGCCAGTTTTACATATCTCTTTTAAATTCCTTTACTCTTACTTCTTTTTTCATTTTTGAAAGTCTCTTTGAATGCTATACAAAGTATGCCTGGTTGATTTTTTATAAACCATGGAAGTGTGTGTTTGATAAGATATATCCCACAGTAACAGATCTGCGTGAAACCCTCGCTAGACAGGATGAAATGACACTGTGCACTCTAGTACAAATTACCATCTGAGCTGGAATTGTAGTCAATTAAAGATGGTGCTCAGGTTGTGCCTGTTCCTTTAGATGTACAATGGTCACATTGATACCTGCCTTACTTGAATCCTGACTGGATTGCCACATTGTGCTCTATAATTCCTCAGGAGACCTTCAAAATGGATAGAGGCCTATGCATTGCAGCCTATTACCTACCATACCAGGGTCAAGCTGTTAGCTATGGTGTGTGTGTGTGAAAGACTAAAGTGGAGGGGTCTTGAAATACCTGAAAGCCTAGGAGCCTGGTCATGAGTTAATATAGCCCTGCCTATGAAACCTTTGAACAATGTTCAGAAATTTCTGCTGGTCCAAAACAGTGCAGCCAAAGGGGCAGTGATGGTGAACATATGATTCCCTTCCTTCAAAAATGTAACTGATTTCCATTTGGGGGCACAATTCAAAATGCTGGTTATGACCTACAAATACCTATATGGCTTAGAGCTAGGTTATCTGAAGGACCATAAAATCTCATACAAGCATGCCCTGGCTTTATAATCTGCTGAAAAGGTTCTTCTCACAGTTCCATCACCTTCAGAGGCTTGTATGGTGGGTACTAGAGGTGGGAACAAATCAAATCAAATTTTCTGATGAATTTAGCCAATTTGTCAAAATTCATAGATTAGTATTTGTCATAAATTGAGTCCTCCAATGAACTAATTATTTTAGTGATTTTTGATTTGTCAATTCATTGGACTACAAAATGGCCCCAAGAGCACCTAAGGACACCAACATTGGAGGGAAGTAACCCCTGACTCTCCTCTACAAAATGTCTGTGAAGATTCTCAGTCATACAGGTGAGTTTATCTAGAAATTGAGTCATGGCGACTGGACTTCTCTTCTTGAGAGATTGAAATGTTTCACTGCTCATCCAAACAGCTTCGTCAGTCTGAGGAAAGCTAGTTGTGAGTCCTCCATTTTATAGTTCACTTTGACCTCATGTCACCCTGGTCTGAAATAGACTCTCTAAAATCTCTCAAAATTTGTTGAAGATTGATTTCCCCCATCCCAGTTTCCTAGGAGCCACACCACTTTGTGGATGTATTACGTATATGTCTGAAACCCAATCTCCACCCAAACCTATAGGAATTGCAGGGGGAAACTGGAAAAAGCCTCTCTGCAGGTTTGATGTTTCTTGGGGCCTTGGGGCTCGTTCCTGTGCGGGGGGCGGGGCTTCTTGGAGGTACGTAGCTCAGACCCCTGTATGCCAAAATTAACCAAACTCCCATTGTTTGTAGAGGAGAAACAGAGGAAGCACCCCTGAAAATTGGGGGCCTCTGGATGCCGGGGGGGTTAATAGCATTTTAAAGGGGAGATGATTCAATTTCTTGATTTTGATTCATCACTGAAAAATGATGATGAATCAGTTCAATGATTTGTCAATTCTATGATTCATTGATTCATCAGTCCTGACAAATCACAAATCATGACAGATCACCACATTTTTTTTATTTGTCCCCATCTCTAGTGGGAATCTGAGAGAGGGCCTTCACGGTGGATGTGCACAGGCTCTGAAACTCATCAAGAGAGGCCAGGTTTGTCCCCTCTCTGCTCACCTTTTGGCAGCAGGAGAAGACTTTATATTTAGACAGGCCTTTAGCAATTAAGAGCCTCCAGTTATAGGAGTCCAGCTAATGTACTGGTTTACATTGTTTTAAGGTAAATTAGTATAACTTTCATTCTCTGGCCTTACTTTCAGGCAATGAACATAGTTTGCTACACTGCCCTCTTTATAGGAAAAAAGCATTTTTCCTACACATCTTACTTGCCCACAACTAAAGACCAAATATGAGATGGACTGATTCAATAAAGGATGCCACTTCCTTCACTTTCAAGAGTTATGTGGGGCTGTTAATGATAGGATATTGCTAGGCTTGGCATAGGTCAAGAGACTATAGGACATGGTCCCCTCACATGCCTCCCTGTTTTTCCTCCCCTCCCCTCCCCTCCCCTCCCATGGGATCTTAGAGGAGAAATAATCGAGAATTCACTTCATCTGTTTCTTGATTTCCCAAGGTGGAGAACTAGAAATTATGCTTTGCAGTAAAGTCTTATTTATTTTAAACAAGTAATCAAGCAGGCCATCATTTGTTTCTTGGCTTGTTTAGCAGATCTTCAGAGCTTCTTGCAGGGATTTGTTCTCTTTTTGTTCCCCATCCCCTGGCAGATCGTAACTGTTTGGGACTGAGGTACTACCCTTTTCCAAAGAAAATCAAAGTAAAAAGGAAATAAACACCAAATACACACATCTGATTGCCCCAATACAATATCCAAGTATCATATTCTACTGCAGTGGTAGCCAAACTTTGGCCCTCCAGATGTTTTGGACCACTACTCCCAGAGTCCTTTGTCACTGGCAATACAAGCTTGGAATTCTGGGAGGTGGTCCAAAACATCTGGAGGGCCAAAGTTTGGACACCCCTGTTCTACTGGGCATGTTTTAACATGAAACAATCAGCTGCATCTTTTCTTGCTGCTCCAGGTAAAACAGGGCGCCTTCACTCAGGGATATCAGAGGATTACAGTTGCCCCCCGCCATTTCACAGTTCATGTACTATGGGACTGCAGTATATGAATGCATGGGCCCCTAGGGCAAGCTGTGTGAGCTGTTCGACGCCTCCTGCACTTACCCCAGGCCTGGTGCTGCCCCACGTGGGCCTCTGATGGGCTTCCCGGGCCTGTCAGAGGCCCCAGAAGTAGTTTCCAGTGAGCCACAAGTGACTTCCCAAAAAATGGAAGTGCCTTCAGGATCACCTGAAAGGAAGCCCATCGGAGACCCACTGGGGGCAGTACCAGGCCTAAGGTAAGTGTAAGAGGCCCCAGACAGGCCCTGCAGTCTCGACCCTACCCAGCATCCTCATATCGCAGATTTTCCTTTATTGCAGGGCGGGGTGGGTCTCTAACCCCCACAATAAACAAGGGATTGCTGTATGCCATCATGTGGGGTTTGAACCAAGAAGCAAAATGCTGCAGTTCCATATACCAGTGAGAAAGGGGTCATACCACCCTCTTTTGAATTTCCTCAATGATAAAAGGATAAAGATGATGAAGTAAATTTGAAATCTTGATTATTCCTTTTGGCATCACAAGTGAGGAGAGAAAGAAGTGAATTAGTCTAAGATGGTTTTTCTATTTGTATGTTGAGCCCTAAATATAGTTTATCATAACGGCTCAGTGGTTTAGATATCTGACTGAGGTTGGGAGTTTGATTTCCCACTGTGCTTCCTTGACAGGCAACTGACTCAATGATCCACAGAGACTCTTACAACTCTGTGGTTTAAGATTATCATAATATATGCAAATGCTTGCACAACATAACACAATCTTGGGAACAGCAATGATCTAGTAATGATCAGTTCAGTAAGACACAACAAGCTTGGAACTTCATTTACCATTATTTGAACTGAACTGGTGACCATGTGCAAGCCTGTTTGCTCCAAATTCATCCCACCCTTTGAGCAAATGGGTAAACCAGGATCTGGTAACTTGGTAGTTTCATTCAGATTGGCTACTGGGGGGTGAGAATGGGATGTACTTTACCACTGCTGATAGGGATGTTTTTACCAAGGGGCTTGAAAATTTGATAAGGAGAGCTTTAAATTGAGTTCTCGGGGGAAGGGAGTACAAATCCAGAAGAGGTGGTGGGAAATAGCCCAAATGATGCGGTAGGAGCAGGAGAAGGATTATTACAGTTCAACAGTGTGAGGAAAAATAGGGTTTAAGCAAAGGGCTTGTAAGAAGGACACACAGCCTTAAATGTCTCTACATATTGATGTAGAGCATGGGAAACAAACCAGAGGAGCTGGAACTCCTAATATAGCAAAACAAATATGATATAATTGGCATCACTGAAACCTGGTAGGATGAGACTTACAATTGGAATGTAGTTATTGAAGGGTATAACCCATTTCAGAGGAACAGACCTAGTAAAAAAAGGGAGGAGTAGCAGCTTTATATGTTAAGGATGCTTATAAACACCTGGAAAATCAGGTTGAGAGTATTTGGGTGAGAATTAAGGGGGAGAGAAATTGGAGGAATATCACTGCCGGGGTGCATAATAGACTCCCATGACAGCTGGAGGAGTTGGATGATGCCTTATATGAGCAGATGGCCTCACATTCAAAAGGGAGAGATGTAGTACTAATGGGAGATTTTAACTATCCCAATATATGTTGGCAGTCTATCTCAGCTAAGAACACAAGGTCCAATAAATTTCTTACTGGCCTTGCATACAACTCCATGGTCAAAAAAGTGGAGGAGACAACAAGAGGAATAGCTATTCTAGAGCTGATCTTAACCAATATGGAGGACCTTGTAAATGGGGTTGAAGTGATGGGATCGTTAGGTAGACGTGACCATGGTCTTTTGGAATTTGCTTCACAATGGGAAGGGGAAGCTAAGTATAGCCAGACAAGCATCCTGGACTTGAAGAAAGCATTTTTTTGTAAACTTGGGGAATTACTGGATGTAATACTATGGACCAAGACACTGAAAGAGAAGGGAGTCCAAGATGGATGGGGACTGCTTTAAAAGTGAGATATTAAATGCACAATCTAAAATGGTTTCAAGAAGAAGATAAAATGAGAGATGCCTACGGAAACCGCAATGGTTGACTAGAGAACTTTCAACTCAGCTAAGTATAAAAGTACAGGAAATGGAAAAATGGGGAATGTACCAATATATAAGTAAATAGCCAGTATATGTAGGGGGATAGCAAAATTAAATAAAAGAAAGGAAGGAAGGAAGGAAGGAAGGAAGGAAGGAAGGAAGGAAGGAAGAAGAAGAAGAAGCTAAAGCACATAATAAACTTAGACTTGCCAGAGAGATTAAAGATAGTAAAAAGGGTTTTTAAAGTTATTTCTATAGCAAAAGGAAAAATAAGGAAATGATAGGGTCTCTGTGTGTTGATGATAGTTAGTTACTAACTGTTCAACACCTTCTTTGCCTCTGTTTTCTCAAAAAAGGAAAGAAGAGTTCAGTCGGGACAAAGAATAGATGAGATAGGGTGGAAATTGAAACATAGAATTGATAGGGAGGTAGTACAGGAATATCTGGAAACCCTAAATGAATTTAAGTCTCCTGGGCCAGAGGAATTTCACTCAAGGATATTAAAAGAACTGGCAGAAGTAATTTCTGAACCATTGGCAATAATCTTTGAGAATTCCTGGAGAACAGGGGAAATGTTGTCCCCATCTTCAAAAAAAAAGGGGGGGGGACACAAACAATTACCACCCAGTCATCTTGACATCAATTTCTAGAGAGATTCTAGAGCAGATTATTAAGCATATAGTCCATCATTATTTAACAAGCAATGCTGTCATGACAAGAAGTCAACACAGGTTTCTTAAAAATAAATCATGCTAGACTAATTTGATCTCTTTACAAGTTACAAGCCTGGTGGATGAGGAGAATGCTGTGGATGTTGCTTATTTTGATTTCAGTAAGGCCTTCAATAAGGTTCCCCATTATATACTTGTAAATAAGTTAGTACAATGTGGGATAGATACTGCTACTGTTAGGTGGATTTGTAATTGCTTGACTGATCATACCCAAAGGGTGATCATAAATGGCTTCTCCTCAGCATGGAGAGAGAGGGGAACATTAGGAAGAACTTCATGATGGTTAGAGCTGTTCAACAGTAGAATATGCTGTTATGAAGGGTGATGGAGTCTCCTTCTTTGGAGGTTTTTAAGCAGAGGCTGGATGACCATCTGTCGGGGGTACTTTGATGGGGGTTCCTGCATGGCACGGGGTTGGACTGGATGACCCTTAAGGTCTCTGTCAACTCTATGATTCTATGATTCTATGATTCTAGTATTATAGAAATACCAGCTTCAAAGCAGGGCATATAAAGCTTAACAAATCTTAGATTCTTTGGGTACATGTAAGCATAATTCTAGCTTTGGATGTAAAACGTGTCCATTGTTCTAAATGTCTGTTCAACCAAAAGCTACTGGAATACCAGGATTATAAATGCACTCAATGAAATTTTGTTAAGAAGGTGTTTCCTGAGTCCAGTTAGTAGATGATGATGATGGTGTTGGTGTTGGTGGTGGAGAGGGAGAGGGAGAGGGAGATGATGGTGATGTATCTGGATTCATATTTAAAATGTATTTTTAAAGTGGTCCTCTCTTTTGTAAGCATAACAACACATCCACTCAACAGAAATGTACCCATGCTGTACCTAGGTACAGTATTAGCAAATACTAATTATTGTGGGAACAGCTTTTATAAAACTGAAGTGTATCTGTTTTGAAACATTCTTTCCAGATTCAACCACACACATTACTTAGAGGTCACACCGTGGCTTTACAAACTCCAATTTCCCTAAAGAATTCTGCTTGCTTCCACTAACCTGAAGGTGTGCTATGGATTAGATGTCTGCTAATACCAGGAGATTAATGTCTACCGTACAATATTCATAAAGAGAAACTATGCTTCAGGGGGAAAAAACTCTGCAAGTATACTAAATTGCCACACACACAAAACACACAGCATGCCCTTCCTGAAAACACAGATTAGGCATTCATTGTAGGACTCTTAAAAAATCTATACAGCATTGCAACAAATCTCACCAAAACCCTTACCTGTCACAAGCTGTTGTCCAGTTAATCCCACGGGAACCATACCTAGGTTATTCATAGCAGTTGCCCAAGCTGCTGGATCAGTGACTGACATGTTAAGTTGTGTGGTATCTATAGCTATGTTTCCCAAGCCATCTGCTGCTGTAGAGAAAGAAACACATTTGCAGCTTATAAGCAGAGAAACAAGGATGGCAAACTACATACTAGGAAAAACCTGTTAAATTGTTCCAGCATTGTTATTTTAGTCACTCTCTCTTGATCATGTATGGGAAAACTTGCAGCGCAATACAGTACAAACAAACAAAAACCCTAATGCACAGTGTGTGTAGAAACCTAATCCAATAAGGAGCAAAGGTTCCTATGGTAACAAGTTCCAAAGGATGCTGATATGTGTGCAAGAATAACAAAATTGGAATGGAATAACCATTAAAGGATAATTTATTAGATTAAAGGCTTCTGGGGACCATGGTCCATTTCAGGAGACAGTAGTCCCCCAAAGCGGATGCTTTGATAAATGTGTTAGTTTTTAAGCTGCCACCAAGACTCAGTTATTCTGTGCAACATACTAACAGGCATACTGAACTTCAGAATGAATCTCAGTTTAGCACCAGGGTTAGAAACTCCCAGAATCCCTTAGCCAATAATACCACTGATTTAGCACCAAAATTAAGAATACCAGGGCCTGGGGGGGGATTTCTTCTCAGGAAGATGAGCTTCTCTTATTATGAACAGAAAAACTGAAATCCAGTGCTGAAAGAGCAACCGCATTGCTTACGTCCTATAGCATATTCACCTGCAGCCATTGCTCTAGAGGGGTCTTCGTGCTAATCTTCAATTTCATCCACTTGATGAACTTTGTCTTCTTAATCTGCTACTCCCTGGACATCTTGAAAGGTGAAAACATCTCTCCATCAGTAGGTACTGGATGCACCTTCAGTACATTGTGCTTTTGAAAAGAAGAAAAACAGGAAGTAAACATTATTTTAAATTATCACTTCAAAACAAACATTAATGGGAACACAACCCAAGACAGCTCGGCACTCACAGCGGGGTCTGCAGAGCGATTTCAGCCACATTCTTTCCCCCAGGCATTAGGAACAGGAATTAAGCAGACCAGGACTCTTGCTGATTGGGCAAAGAACACACAGTGCCATATAGGAACGTGTTGGATGCCTAGCCTCTGGGCTGAGCAACCTCTTTGCAGTTTAGGTCTTATCAGCACCTGCACAGCCGCCTTAGCAAGCTGGCTTATACAGGAAGGACGCGCTCGAGGCTGCAAATGAATTTTTTAAAAAGTTAAAAATTAATTGATACTGAAAGTTTGAAGGGAAAAAAATTGTTTCCTGCTAAATACATTCCCAGATGCACTGAAGTTAAAAGGTAGCACGGAGAACAGCCTTGGGATAACGTTAAGAATTAAGTGCATAAACTGAGAAACAGTTCTTTCCTCACACAATTGGAAGCAATTTTAAAAAGGGGTAAAAAAGAAAGATGGATTCTAGTACTCGACCACAGTACAATTCCTATCCGCTTGCCACCAGTGGAAGGCGGGAATCCCCATTAAGTGGGGATAGTTCAACACGAGTTTAAATCATTTACATCATATATTAAAATAATGATAGTAATAATAATCTTAGAACTAGAAGAGACCCTATAGATAAGTGTTGGCGAATCTATGGCACGGATGCCAAAGGCGGCACACGGAGCCCTTTCGGTGGTCACATGGCATCACACCCTCACAGTCACGGTACTTCCCCCTCCGCTCGGAGCACGCCACGGTGCTCCGTGCAGAGAACCAGGCGAAGGGGAGGCAGCGACTTGTGCGCTCATTCGTAGCCCCAGTTTACTCCCCAGCCACACCACTCTGGGCATCGCAGAAGGGTAGCACCCCTGCTCTTCAATCCTCGCTTTCCCAAAGGGTAGTACCCGAAGCATTTGTAACCCGGGGTACCACTGTATTCAGGTTAAAATGCCCTATTGGCAGTTTGAGAAATATAAGTGGGTTTTGAATTGCAGTTTGGGCACTCGGTCTTTAAAAGGTTTGCCATCACTGCTATAGATCACTGAGTCCAGCTCCTACCAAGAAGACACAGTGGGGAACCGAACTCCTAATTAGACATAGGCAATTACAAATATGAATTGCAGCACCACAGGTGCCACAGAACACCCCCCCCCCCCGCCTCCTTGGCAGAGTGTATGGTTGGTTGCACAGGAGGGCATGGAAGAACCATCTGGATTGCCTTCATGATTGTTGCAATGACACTGATGACAGAGGACTGTGCCATGCAGTAACAGCTGAGTGGACCAGCCAGCTCAGGGGGAATGGTTGTCTATCGCACTTGTGGTACCATGATTCTTCACTGTCCATGTCTATTCCTAACTTCTGGCTCTGAAGCAAGATACCTAAACCATTGAGCTGTCCAGCAGTTCCAGTATTAATTCACAGCTGTTTGTTAATATACATTAGATATGAATTTTGTTTTTCATATTTTTATGAAGTCAGCTGACTCAACTGATTTTCTTAAGTACTGAAAGTTTTTATATAGGTTTATTGTGGGACGTTTTCTGCCAATTCAGGCTATTTGCTTTTTCTATTTTGTTCCTTTTTGTGTGGTTTTAGTCGCTGTGGGATTTCTTTGGGCTCTAGGGAAGCAGAGCAGGGGAAAAAGATAAATTATCCAGATCAGACTACAAAAGTATTTCAGCTGCAAGACATCTAGTTCAAAGGTTACTGTTTTTACATGTTTAGATCAGCTCGCAAACCAGTTCCAAGAGACTATTTGAGAATGGAAGGCTAGAAAATATTGAATGGGATCCATACACTGCAAACTAATATATCTGGAAAATTACCGAGCACCATCTGTTGCAATGACATGCAAATATGGCACGTGGTGTCCTCTAGGAACAGCATGGCAGCCAGTCGAGAGGTTGTCTGCCATGTCCTCTGTCTGAACAAGCAAAGGCAAGGCAAACTGGCCATCTACTTCCAAACCTGCCTGTTTCCTGGGTCTCTTAGCAACAGTTTCTTTTGGCCACGGCAGAGGAATAGGACATTTGCTCTTTTTTGGTTGGGCTCCCTCTGACACCTCCTCCATTATTCTTTCCTACCAAGCCATGGGCCCAGGGACATGGCAGCTGAGCGCTTTCATCATAAAGCTTCGTGACAGCCAATTCATCAATTATGTAACTGGAACGGCCATTTAATATTTCAGTTAAACAATGTTGCATTGCACATCTTTGATGCAAGCTTGAAATGTCAGACCAAGTAACACAATTTAAAAGAGGCCAAAGAAAAACAGCGGTTTAATTACAGATGCAAACTTCTGGTGAGAGGTTGTGTGCTCCCTCAGTGACACAGCTAACAGAACACAGATAAGCAATACAAAAAACTCAATATATAATAAACCCACAACAATATGTATACTGCAGATGGAGGACATTACTAGACAGGCAAATTGTCCTCTCTTGGATCAAGCTAGGCAGAGTCGCTCTGAATATGGTGGGCCATTTGGAGCAACGCTTATATCGACACACAAGGACTGGGTGGGTTGGGAGCAGAAAACCACAACACATGTCAAGGATCCGATTTAGCCCATTGATCTCAAAGGAAAGAAAACAAAAGAAGAAAAAGTACTCCCCTCCCTGTCCCCACCACCACTTTCTTCCCCTCCACGGAGGAACAAGGGAAAATGTGCAGCTGACTTTTCACTGATGTAAAAGCACTGACTTTTAAAGGGATTAAAGAAAAACGTTTACAACTTCTTCTGTCTCCCACTCTACAGAGGGAGCAGGAGAAAGCAATTTCACCAGCCAAGTGCTTTTGTTCAATATTGGGCAAATCACACATCTGAACCAAAAGAGAGGGATCGTACCTTCTCCCCCTCTCTCTTTTTTTAAAAAAGTAGCCCATACCTGGGACCCAAAAAGTTGCAGGTAGGCATGAATAAGGGCGAGACTGGTTTGCTTTCGCCTGCATGTGGTGGGGTCACTGGGAAATGGAGCAAATCTGCCTGTTCCTAAAGAGGCCCAAACCACAGGAGCAAGCAACGTTTGATCACAGCCTCATCATGTTATCACCAGATGATATCCACTACTTTCTACAGAACACACGTTTGTTATTTTGGATTTTGAAAAAAAAAAGTATAGTCATTTTAGATCTTGATGAAATATATCAATTTGTCAAGACAACTGTAGACATCTGCAAGTTAATACAGATTATTTGTGCCTCGCACATCAAAAGATTATCTTGTGGCTTGAGATAATTTACAACTGAACATTTGCAAAATCTGTTGATATTTAATTTTTAGTTCCTGCAAAACTGAACCACTGCAGAAGAAGGACATGCTAATGCTGAATGACTCTACCCAACAGCTCTTAAACATAACAACTGCAATGGACAGATCAACCAGACTAGTTGCTTGAGGGAGCAGAGTTGAGGATACAAAAAATCTCAGAGAAAAATTCTGCAGCTTAAATAGCTGATCTTTTAAGGGGCTTCTTTAAGCAATACAGTAGTTTAAAACTAAATCCAGGACATTGGCAAGTAGTGTTTGCTCTTAACAGGTTCTAAATGCATGAGCTCTTTCCTGGATTGTGCTAGCAGCTGCAGTCTGACTAAGCCTCCATCTATAAATAACAGAATTGGAGACCCATTAAATGAGGCACTGTGGAAGTCCAGCTTGGCAATAACAAAAGCATATGCAGGACTAAAAAAATTACCCAGAGGGAAGCAAGCTTGCAGCCCGTTGTGCTGTTGATAAAAAGAACAGGTCTGGCTTTTGCTCACATAAATATACCACCGTATCTCAAAGCCTCATTCTGCCTAGAATTTGATTTTTAAATGTGAATCACTCTCTTGTCTTGGAGAGGAAAGATACCCACTGAATAAATTAAACTTTGAGTCATTTAACTTAAGAGCTTTGAAAAGAATTCAGACAGAAAAGTACATTTCTCAATACAACCAAGTTTTAATAAAAGTAATCTAGAACATAAGCTACCCAGTTTATGTACATGTATTTTTATGTATCTTTCTTATCCCTGTTTTAGAACTGCTACGGCAGTCATATCTACACTTAATATATAAATCTGCAGTAACAGAAAATAAAATCCAGACTAGCGCTTAAAACAAAGAAAAATACATTTGTCTCAGCTTCGCATTGGCTGTAGATGTGCAACCAAGAAGTATGTGCAAGGTGTTTTGGAAGACAGTTGCACCAGATGGAATATTTTTTGCAACTTCACATGCAACCTCTAGTAGCTGCAGCTGGGAGAGACCTTTCTGTGCCAAGATAACTGTCAGTCTGTCCAGCAGTAACCAATATTTCCTTCCCTGCAGTCTATTAATTTGCTGAAGCATGCTGCTTTAAGCAGCTATCCTTTGAGCTTGCTGCTATCAACTGTTCACTGTAAGTAGATGAAACATTCTTCTTCTTTCTCCTAATAATGTCTCAGAGTGACTTACTCGGACTGTAAAGATGACAGCAAATGAGAAAATGGGGTGGTTTACTCATTAGGGGCATTCCCTGCAATGCTTTCTACATGGGACTTCCTTTGAAGCTGACCTGCTGCTTTCACATGAACACTAAAATCCGCTGCAAAGTGTTCGCAGATGCGGAGCATAAAATCGTTTTCCAACAAGCAGCGGACTTTAAAAAAAAGTGTGACCACGCCCACTTAAGTGTGACCCAGTGCATTTTACAAGTACCTGGTCTCGAGGTGGTAAAAACCTTGTCACTGTTCCAATGCGGATTTTAAACCATTACTCGAGTCCATGGGAACATGGAAAATCCGCACCAAAACTTTTTCGCCCCTGTTATGGTGTCTTTGCTGTGGTTGTCAGTTGTGGGATCAGAACGGTTGTGGATTCTCAAAACACGACAATGGGAACATCCGATCCACGACATCAACCATGTGACCACTCCAAGGGATAATCCAGATCAAAGTTTGCTGCAGATTTTAGTGGTCGTGTGAAAGCTGGAGACCTCAGCAGGTCCAGAATGTGGCAGCTAGTCTGGTGGTTGATGTGGGAAGATCTGATTGCATCATCCCAGTTCTGGTTACCCACTGGGTCCTGGATAAGGTTCAAGATTTTGATTCTTACATATAAAGCTCTCCATGGTTTGGGCCCATGATACCTGTCAGAGAGTAATGGGAGCAGTATATAAATTAAGCTAATAAATAAATAAATAAATAAATTTACTCTGAGGAACTTGAAGCTAATTCAAATCTGTATATACCTGCACTTCTGCAATGCAGCTATAGGAATTTAACAAAAATGCAAAGCTCCACAACAACACCTGCCACTGAAGATGATGTAGTTCAGATGAAAACCTTCAAATACGTACCCTACTTATGCATTTCCAGAAGTTGAAATTCTGTAGTGAAACAACAATGAATAAACATGGATCCAGAAGCAGAAGTACTGGAATGGAAGACCCATGTAAGTGTATATTTTGCGGTATCATTTCTCATCATTTCCCCAAATGCATGCCTTGAATTATTTTTTTTCAAATCCACAAATACACACATATTGCAAAACAATACCAAACCCTGGAGTGAGCAATGCTATGTGTATTTGGAAGTTTAATGTATTTCCTCATTTTCTTGTTCTTGATCGCTTCACCATTCCAAATATCACTACAGAAATGTTCTTTTTTAATTGCCATGTTCCAACCCTTTCTTGATGGCAGTCACAGATGGCAGATGTTATGTTTTCTTTTCCGAATCTGGATTTTTAGCAAACATATGTACATTTGGAAATGAGCCTTGCTTCCTCACTGCCCAGTTCATCTGATTTTGGGGTCATAGTGTTGGAATTTACCTGGCAACAAAGAAAATGTTGATTGGACAATGGTACACCAGTGGAGAGCCAATCAAGACTTGCCAGGGGGGAGATAAAAGAGGCAGCTGGTTAAGAATAGTTGGTTAAGAGCAGTTAGCTAAGAACACAATTGAGAAAAAGTAGTTGAAAGAGAGGTAGAGTTAACAAGAAAGATTTTGGAGAAATGAAGGTTATTATATATTTAGTTAGAAATGAATACTAACTAAATATAGGGAGAATAAGTTTTGAAATATAGTAATGTATGATGAAATAACTTTGTAACTCAAAATGTAAGAACGTGCCATGTAACCATAACACTTTAAAAATGAAGAACACATTTTCCTCTTTTGTAATAAAATCCCTCACACCTTCAGTTCAGAAGGTCCTGGAGAAAACAATCCAGGGAAACAAACATTGTTTGAGATATTAGGGAGCTATTGCCAAATATTAAATAACTCCAGGGTAGATGGGCTAGAGGTCTGACACAATATATGGACAGTTCCTATGTTCTGTGAGAATCAAGCATACAAACACATATGCATTTTGTGGGGCGTTGAGCAGAATGAAAAGCATAAATCAATGGAAGATTAGTCAGACAGACAAACTACTGCCATGTATTTCAGGTATTCAAGGCACAATTCAATCATCTGAATGTTTACTCAGGAGTAATCTCAGTGTAACAGCTTGTCCTTTCCAGACTCTCTAAATAGCCATGTTAGACTAAACAGACTCACTTAGAGAGTTTCAGAAAGACATGCCATTCAATACCAGTAGGGGAGCATTTAAAACCTGTACTCCTGTCTGAAGCTTGCAGCACTATTTTGAAATTTGTCTTGAATAGTGGGACCTGGCACAAGAACATTTAGGCAGAACTTTCTGTAGCACCATGCAACAAACAACCCAGTTGCTTTGCAATAAACCCTAAAAGGAGAGGGGAGGATAAGCAAAGGGTAAGATCAAAGGGAGAGGGTCTGGGGGGGCAGCATAAATCTAACAGCATCAAATGGAGGTGCTCATGTCCACAGTGGCATCAAAACAATCTGCATTCTCTGTGTAATCACCTAACCCGAACAGGAACCTAAAACGGGCTGCTTGCCAGTGTAGTCATGGCCTTAGCTGATGTCTAAACCAGCCAAGACGAGTGATCAGCCTTGAAGTGAAGTATGAGAATCATTGGTAAATTAGTTACTCGTATCCTGCCATTACAGAAAGAGGAAAATCTGGGTCAACCTGCCTTTGAGGGGAATGTACTGCAAAGTGTAACCAGTGTAAACCAACAACTCATTCTGCTTTAAGACATATATTTGAAAGTCACAAACAGCATGTTAGTTACTCTTTAAACAGAAACACTCCAGCATTATGAATAAAGCATTGGGTCTGTAGCCAGCAGTACAAGGAGGTTCATAGCTTTTCATCTGCTTATTTTTAAAGTCAACATTTAAACTTACTGAACAAGGCTATTGTAGAATGCAGTTAATAGTAGAACTTATACACTGGAAAAGTTACTTTTTTAGGCCAGATTCCACTAGCCAGACTATAGGATGGTGAACTTGCGGGTTGTATCCCCCCCTTATTCTCTGTTCATGCTGTTCCTTAAACACGTTTGCCATTTCATTCTTGAAAAAATATTGCTGTAATGGTGGAGGGTGGGATGAGGAGAAGCTCATTTAGCTGATAGACTCCTGAGTTGTTGATTGCAAGTTGGCAATCTCAGGGTGGAAGAGGGGAGGGAGACTTAGAGACCTTCTACATGACCCCTAAAATCTGCTGCAAAACACTTGCAGATCCAGAGCATAAAATTGTTTTCCCACCAGCAGCAGACTTTAAAAAAAATAAAGTACGCCCACGCCCACTTAAGCACACCCCAGCGCACTTTCAAGTATCTGTTCTCCGGAGGTTAAAAATTTTCCGATGCGGATTGTAAAGCTGTGGATGCCGGGCTCTCCTCGCCTTCTGTTTGTTTTTGTTGTCCCCGCTGCCCCTTTAACAGACAGGAATCCCCATGGGGCTGCTCCAACGGCAGACAGAGGTGAGTGGAGGTGAGCCTGCATTTTTCTCCCTTTTTTTTCTCCCCCCCCCCCTCCACCACAGACAGAAGCAAGAGTGCGGAAGGGCGGGAACACAGGAAGAGGAACAAAACCCACATGATATCTGGCTGGGGGGATCTGAATTTAAGCTACCAGCGAATCTTAGGGGTCGTGTAAAAGGGCTCTTAGACACGGTTGCTTCCTAAAATTTGGTTGCACTGCTTTTTGCCACTTGGCTCCTCATTCATTCCAGGGAGGGAAACTTTGCTGAGTCCAGAAAGAGGGCTCTTCTTTTTGGACACCTGAAAATGCCCCAAACACAGGAAATGAAAGGCAGTGTCGAGATGTGCTCTTCCCGTTTTCAAAAACGGGTATTTTATTGGTGTTAAGTGGTTCACATACTGCACTGAACAGAGACTACAATCCAGGAGGTGATGGTTCAAATCTCCATTCAGCCATGGAAACCCACTGGGAGGTAGCAATGGCAAATGGCTCCTTGAATACCTCATACACCCTGAACACCTTTTTTTAGGGGCACCACAAGTCTGAAATGATATGATGGCATAGAACAACACACAGGCCGTTGAGTGCAGCTATGTGACCTTTTAAAGGATGAACTCCTTGAGGCTTCCAGGAACTGCAATTCACCTTCTTCTCCCACCCACCTACCGCCAGAAAAGAAGAATGTTTGAAGGAGGGCTGAGGGCCACACACGCATATGTTGTGTTGTGCCATGTCGTGTCATATTATGCTAGGCGCCATCTCATAGTTGGTCTTCCTGTTTTTTTTTTTTTTGCTGCCTTCAACTTTTGCCAGCATTCTTGGGGACTGAGTCTTATATTCTCACGTTGCCCAAGTACAACAGCCTCCATTGCATCATGTTTGCTTTGAGGCTTCATTTGATCTAATACCTATTTCCTTGTCTTTCTAAGGTACCTGCAAAGCTCTCCTCCAGTACCATATTTCAAATTAATTATTGTTTCTGCATGCCATTTTTCATAACTGTAGCTATTAACTCGGACTATGACATTGTAGGTATCTTCACTTTGGTTTCCAATAACACATTCTTACACTTGAGGATCTTTTCCAGTTAGCTGTTGAGAGTTTTCCAGTTCTTTCCAGTTCTTTCATAGCTGCTCTTCTGGGTCTCAATCTTCTGTTTTCTTGGCTGCTAACTATGCAGTGCACCCTCATAAAACAAACAGTTTGTATAACATAAAATCTGTACAACATAAAACATTCCGGAGATTAGAGATGGGCACGACTTAGCGGTATTCCCGTTTCCGTTTCCGTTACTCGGTTCCGTTACTCTACGGAAACGGTAACGGGAATTACTGCCCCAGACTTCGAGCTCGAACCGACGAACGAACAATTTGGTCTGATTTGTCGTGCTCGTTACTTGCATCGCGCGATCGCGCGCGATGCCAAGCGGCACAGAAAAAAAGTTTTTAAAAGTTAAAAAAAAACCGGTTCCCGGCCCTAAAAGCAGGCGAAAACTGTCTGAGGGCACCTACCTACCACCAGGCCAGAAGGGTTTTTTTTGGGGGGGGTTCCCCGCCCCCCTTTCCTTGGGCTAGTGCTACTGCTGCGCTGCGCTGGTACCAGGCAGGGGGGGCATTGGCATTCGGTGTGCGGGCGGGGGGATCCAAAATGGCGACCGCAATATTTTTTTTAAAATCGTGGTCCAAAAACACACCAAAGCACACAGAAACATGAGAAAAATAGCTATTTTAAACACTTTATTTTTTACTGTAGCAGCAGTGGGTTTGTCTTGCCAAAATACGTCCCCGTTTATTTTATTTTATTTTTTTCTTAATTTATTTTTTTACACGTGCGCATCGATGGGCTGGCCATGGGACGGGACCATGCAAATTTTCGGAGCCATTCCACCAATCGCATGTCCAGGTTTTGACTGACACTTCTGGATGTGCCAGAGGGCATAAAAAGGCGAAGCAGTTCCAGTCCGTCGCAGTCTGGGCTTGGATTTTGTGGAGGGTGGTTTAGTCAGGGCTGGATTGCTGCGCTCTCTAGTTTCAATTTCGCGGTCGCGCTAGGCAGGGACTCAGGGAGTGAGGGAATTGAATTTAATTCTCGCAAAACATACGAATTTCTTTTATTTCTGGCTGTGGGGAATAGCAATTAGCAACTCAGCGTTTATTCTTTTTTGTTTTCGAAAGAGTTCCGTTTTTTATTTTCTTTGCTATTTGCTTCAAGGGGGAGGGAAGGTTTGAGCGGGAGGGGAGGGGAGGGGAGTGCAGATTGGAAATATATTATTTTTATTTTACACTACCATACTATACCATTTCTTTTCTATCCCAATTTCCCACCGAGTTCATTTACTTTGCAAAGGTCCTTTTACCCTGCGCCTACCTACAGCTTTTTTGCTGCTTTTGCGATTGGGGTTTTGGAAGGGAATCCAGCAACCCTATCCTACCCTTAGCAGCTTATAGTTTTATTTATACCTTACCATTCATTTTCTATTCTACCTACAGTTTAGCAAGTGGCAGTACTAGTGCTAAAGGGGAGGTTGGAGGCTGTGGATTAAATTATTTTAGAAGTTGAACTATTATACATATACATACAGAGTAGGCAGAGTCTCCCTTGCCAACCAGTGCACTCAAAGATCTCAATTCAAACACATTTGTATTGGCATTGGCATTTGGCAACAAGGCTAGGGCAGCTTCTATAGAACATTTTACAATTTCATTTTACTTATAGATAATTAGATATTCTTTCTCTTGTCCAACAACACCTCACCTCATTCATTTTTTGGAATTAAGGCACTCAAACAAACATTTGTTGAAGGGCAGGCACCCAGCCACTTTATAGACCTTTTTCTACAATTACATCTTTGAAGAAGTTACCTGTGCATTATTTGTGTGAAAGTTGGGTGCTGCCAGATCTTGCAAACCCCTTGCTTCTATTACCTCGGTTTTTGTGCAGTAACTTGTTGTAACTTACATCTGTGAAGAAGTTCAGTTACAGTTCTCCTAATTACACTTGCCTTGTGAAACTTCTTTGCCAGGATTGGCAAACCCCTTCCTTCTACTAGATTGGTTTTTGTGCTGTTTTTGTGAGTCAACCTCACTCATTTACTTTTGCCACCAGGCTACATAAACAATTACATTTTTGAAGAAGTTACATTTCTCTTTGCTACACTTGCCCTGTGCTGTGCATTGAGGAACTTGTTTGCCAGGATTGGCAAACCCTTTGCTCCTATATCCTTGTTGGTTGTGTTGTTTGTGGTGTTCTTGTTGTGAGTCCATCTCACTCATTTCCTTGCCACCAGAGCCTACATACACAATCCAATTATTACTGTGAAGAAGCTACAGTTCTCCTCCTAATTACAGTTCAATTGTGCAGCAGGGCATTGAGAGACTTGGGTGCCAGGGTTGGCAAACCCCGTGCTCCTATCCCCTTGTTTGTGCTGCTGTTGCTGTTGTTGTGAGTCCATCTCACTCCTTTCCTTGCCACCATAGAGATAGTCCTCCTCCTTGTATAGCCTAGTGGGCTGGGCTGTGGGCTGTAAAACTTAAGTCAGAGCAACCCAGAGCCCTATGCCATTCCCATCCTATTCCCTACCAAAACTATTCCTGGCTGTATACTACGTACTAGGTACGTAGGTACAACGTAGCTTTAACCACCTCAGGCTCTAACTGTAGTGCTCCTAATGCTGCTGACCAATCCATGACCAAAAGCAGGGTTGCATTGGCTTTGGCTTTATTGCTGCTTGTCCTTTACGTGTGTGTGACTTTGTCTGTGAAGTGTGAATGCGAACTGAAGCCAGAAGGACCTTGGAGATGGGGGGGGTCAATTTGAGAGTACTAGAGGAGTAGAGTAGACCCCTCATCCAGATTTGGGGAGGAACGGAATGTCTTTCTCCTGCTGCCTCTGAGAGAGGTGGAGGGGAGATGGGATGGATTCAAAACCAAACAACGAAAAAGTACAACAAACAGGCACGTCAGCCAGACCAAGTAGGGTGGCTGCTGTCTGGTTCAGCATCAGCAGATTCAGCACAGCAGCAGACCAAGAGGAAAACGAAAGAAATGCAAATTTGTTTCTACCCCACTTTGTTTGCTTAGGATGCACTAGCCTTGTAGTACAGCAACAAGTCCATCACCCAGGCAACTGTATTTCGCCTGCTCGTTTGCGGGACCCGCGCCCGCCCGCGCGCCTGCGCGCTAGCCACTCCCCCTGCCGCTGCTGCCGCCCACGCATGTCCCCCCGCGCCCCTGCCGCCCGCGCTACGCCCGCAAGCCGCCCGCAAGTCTCGATCGGACGTCAAAATGCGCGAAATCGCGGCAGAAACGAAAACGAAAAAAACGAAAAACGAAACGACTAATTTTTTTCGATTTTTCGCGAAAATGGAAACGAAACGACTCGGACCCTAGCCGAAAACGAACACGAAAATGAAGTTTTTTTTCTGAGTCGTGCCCATCTCTACCGGAGATAGGGGAAATTTGCTTAGCAGAATCGCTTAGCGGGCGCACTCGCTTTGGGTGGCCACCCCCAGAGAGGCCCACCAGGAACCGAGCCTTCTCGGTGGCCGGCCCAACTCTCTGGAACCATCTTCCTAGCGAAGTGCGCTCTGCAGAGTCCCTGACGTCCTTTCGCAGAGCTTTAAAAACATTGCTGTTTCGCGAGGCCTTTGGTGACCTAGTTTAGTTTGTTTGGTTTTTTCCCGCCATCTGCTTAAGTTAGTTTAGTCTCTGAAGTTTACGCCAAGGGTGCACATTCTGTTTTTAAATTCTTGTGGAGTTTGTTATGTTGTTGTCGTTTTGGCTGAATTGATCAGACCACTGTTAGCCGCCCAGAGTTCCTACGGGAAGATGGGCAGGATAGAAATCTCATAATAAATAAATAAATAAATAAATAAATAAATAAATAAATAAATAAATAAATAAATAAATAAATCTCCTATGGGGCAAATCCATACAACATAAAAATGGTCACGATTAGGGAGTACTCTGTTTTCAATGCATTCCTATGGAAAATTTGTATAAAGGAAAATTTGCTTAACATAATTTCATTTGGAGCAAATTAATTCCTTTATAAAAGGTACTACTGTATTTGGATTGACAGTCGAAACCAGATATATAAGATCTCTAACAATTTCAAATTATTTATTTTAAACATTAAAGTAGTATAAATCATTGGCTGCCATGGCTTTTGTCTTCTTAATGTTGAATTGCAGTCTGGCTTTTGCAGTTTCTTCTTTCATCTTCAAGTCATTGCTGCTTTTTGAAAGTCATATTGGTGTCATCTGCACATCTTGAATTACTGATGTTTCTTCCACCAATTTTTATCCATTCTTCATCCTAAATATTATCCAGCTTTCCATCTATGTTCTGGATATAGATTTACTAGATACTGAAATAAAATAACTCTTTTCTGACATCTGTCTATGGGAAATCCTTTGGCTTTTTCACATTCAATAGCTTCTTGTCCCGATCTTAGCATATGCATCTTGGATTTTTGTGAACCAAAGCAATGTAGATGAATAAAGCTTATGGAAATACTGTATGCAAGCAAATTTTGCCCAGAATCATTCCAAAAATGAAGTAACTTTCACCTTGATACCCGATGTGCTTTGATATGGTTGAGAAGGTTTTCTGATTTTACCCTCAAATTAATTGTTTTAGGGATGAATGTCAGCTGAAATGGGCCATCACAGGCTCAAACCCGCAAAAAAGGTGTTTTAAAGCTGCGTAGTGCTCTGAGATCATTATACAACTCTCACACATCTCACCTTGACAGATCTCACAACCCTAACTGAACCCAGGACTCCAGACATACCTAAATCAAGAGCTCCAGCAATTCATCACCATTGTCCACCTTACCACAACAACTGAGCTGCTAGGACAACCACCAACATGCAGGCAGGCATAGAAAAGAGAGAAATCTGTGCTACACTGATATATACTTTCAGATCTTGTGGTTAACCAGGTGAAACCTAAAATCAAGTCAAAAAGTCAAACCTAAAGTCAAAAAGCCATAATCAGATGTGGCAATAAGAGCCTGGATATACAGAAAGTAAGATTACCATGAACCAGGAGAGACACTGTCCCAGCAAAATCATAATCTCAAACTCAGTGTTTTATAACTGAGCTGCTGGATGCCCCCCAACCTGACCCCTTTACAAATTCTGCTGCGGGCTTTTGATCCACTAGTAGGCGAGGGATCTGGTCCAATGGTCTCATCAGGAGGATAGTCTTTCTTTCAAGATGAACCACTAATCCCGAGTAAGTCTTTTTCTCCTTAAAAGATTTTCCCTGCAACTGAGCACTTCACTTTTAGCTGGATTTATGTTTTTATCTTGCAGCATTTTCACAAGCCAGAAGAGGTGAATTTATTTACTTTTTTACTTTGGTCTTCTTTCACAAATACACAAATACAACTTTGCATTACGTCAGCTAGTACTATGGAGATAATGTCACTGTCTATAAGTCTTTTTAGAGATGTGCATCTTATTTCCTTGACTTGGTAGGTAATGCTGGTAATATCACCTGCTCACAAATATGTGTGGTGAATATCTGTAAGAAGAGCAGCTCTGAAAACTGAATCAGTAGCCGCAACTGTTCTGGACTCTTCAGATATTGCCTGGCATGCGCCTAATGCAGACATCTAAACTCACACCCAACTATGAGGCAACAGAAATATTCAGTTTTACTCATCACTTGAACAGCAACTAACTAGACAATATTTACCTAGGATAAAAGAATGGCAGAATGAATTTAAAAGGAAATAAGAAGATCAACTTTTCTAGATTCTAGTCAGGAGAATGACTGAGCAGGGCACAAGTGAAGACCTATCAGAGCAACCAGCCAAATCAGTTACATAATCACAACCATAGGGAAATTTAAACTGTGAAATACAGTGCTGAGGTCGAGAAAAAAAGCAACCACTTAAAAACAACAATAATAATGTATTCTTTACATTTTCCACTATTGTTCTCACTGATACTCCAGGAGTTATCACTGGTTTTAAAAAGAAAAGGGAATCTTCTACAGTATTTCTAATGTGTTTATGTTTGCCTGTTCTTTATTATTGTTTTTAAATGTTTGATTTTTGCTAGTTTTAATATTTTATGTTGCGAGCTGTTTTAATATATCTGTCTTGTTATTAATTTTTCTAATTGTACTGAATTATTGCTGTAAGCTGCCTTTGGTCCCTTTAGGGAGAAAGGCGGCACAATAATAATAATAATAATTATCATTGTTATTGTTATTGTAAGCTGACATGGAGTCCTAAAATAAGCCAAAGAGGCAGGCCATGCAGGAATAAAATATCTTCTAGCTCTGTAAATGTTTCTCTGTCAAAATGCAGAGGAACTTGGATTCTGGGCTAACAGGTTTTGCAAATGACCATATTCTTGTTGGTACAATTAACAGCTTAGGCTAAGGCAGCAACGATTGGTTGTAAAGGGTTCTTCTACACAGAGCTTCTTCTGTATGTCTCCTATTTGGAGGAAGGCATTTTTATTTCCCAAATTTGATTCAACATTTAAACAACCTTTCAGTGCCTCTCCTATGAATATTTTTTTACAGCGGCCTAATTTGCATATCACACGAAGGATCCTGTTCTGTGTTCCCAGCAGCTTCATCTCAGGAGCATTATCAGCTTCTGCCACGGAGGCATATCCCAAGAGCTAACATAAAAAGGCATTTCTCAGCTGCCAGTGGCAAGTGAGGAGCCGCAAATATTTCAATGGCTTAAAACTTATCTACCAACTGCATCTTTTTACATAAATGCATAAAGGTCCCGTCTCTGCAGACAAGTTCTATATGTTTTTCAAAACAACAACAACAACAAAAACAGATCATTATATTTCATTCACTTTGTTTCATGTGGTATTATTGTGAAGATAAAGGTTAAAATCCATTTGAAATAAAAAAATAGAGAGGAGAGAAAGGAGCACACCTTTGTCACGTTAAGTTGACAGACACATGAAGTGTCTGTTTAAGATAGGTCAGTTGCCATTACCTCCTGAAAGACGGGGCCATAAGCACAAGCTCAGCTGCCTTTGAAGGGATGATTAGACAAACTCACGGAAGGGGCCATAAGCACCAACTCAGGCTGTCAATGAATATTTCCCCTGACAACTAAACAGGACTCCTGTTTACAGTGCAGAGTATTTCAATGCAGAACAGCATGCAAGGGGTATGTCACCTTACCTTCAAATACTGCTTGCAAAATTCCTAGAAGCTGCCTATGTTTGCTTCTTTGTTTTGAGAACTGGAGTGTGACTTCCACTCCAGAGCTGTCGCAGCTATAACCTTAAAGCAGCAACCACTGCTTACTACACTTCTCCTGATTTACATCTGAAAAAGATGTCCTTGGTAAAATCCATCTTGCCAAGAACTCTTGGATTATAATTTCTTTATATTGGCACAAATCTGATGAAGTGATGTTTGATCCACAAAAGCTCACATACGGTATGATGGTATTGATTGACTGACTGACTGACTGACTGATTGATTGATTGATTGATTGATTGATTGATTGACTACATTTTTATCCTGCCCATCTGGCCAAGAGGCCACCCTGGGCAAATAACAACACTCAAAATAAAACAACAATTAGAACCAAAACACAATAATAGAAAAGATACAACACACCACTACAAAAATTAAACATCTTAAAAATGCCATCAACATTAAACAATTAAACACATCCATAATAAAAATATAATTGTGAGGACTTTGAGACAACTTGATAAATCTTGCAGATTATCAGACTGAATTCTTCCAGATAAAAGGGACCCTAAGAAGTCTCCTTGGGGGAGAGAGAAGGAGAGGTAGCACGTGTCTGACCACAGGGAAAGCCGTAGTAAGCCTTGTTGGCCAAGGAAAATATCTTATCTCCCACTGGAGGAAAGCCAGACACCATCAACTAAGTTGGCAATGATGGCATGAGCTGTTGGCACCAGAGAAGTGTAAAAAGCTGTAAATATTTGGCATATCATGAGTAAAACTGCTTTCATCCCTCTGTCTTTCTCTGCAAAGTTTCAGCTTAGTGATGTTTGGAATTCTTTCTTCAAACCAGCACTAGCCCTGCCCCCTTTTGTAGAAGAGTGGCTTTCAGCAAATGGGTGTGAATGTGTGGAAAGACGGGGCTATTTGAAGAAGTGATTTCTCTCACACTTGTTTTATGCATTTTCTTTGCCTTTTTGCCTATTGCTTTCCTGGGCTGGTAGAATTTTTTTAAGGACCTTTTGCTTAATTCTCTTTATAGGTGGTAGACATAAGGACACAGTTTAAGAACAGTGCTAAGAAAGCTGTTTTTCAAAGAAATGTTTATTTGACCTTGGTTGGATTCCAATGTTTTCAAAATACTGCTGGACAGTATCTGCACTCTGCTTCATTTCCTTTTTTTCTCTCAATCCAGCCTCCTGCTTCTATACCCCTCCCTCTTTGAAAATGAGCTGCAGAAACTACAACTACAAGCAATAGAAATCTTTTAATATGAGCTATATGAACACAATGAGCTGGAAAATGTTGTCACATCAACAGTTTGCCACAATTCTATGTGGATTACAGAAAATAACAGAAATTACTATATCACAGATGGAACCACGTTTTGAAGATACAGAGATTTTTAATCTTGATCAGGATACAGAGCCAGAGCAGAGGGTTGATTTTAGTCTACAGTTATCAACAACAAGAACTGTGCAGGATGAACATGTGACGAGAGCTGGATTTAGTCATGATTAGGAGATAGAACCAGAACAGAGAGCTGATTTTAATGTGCATACAAATACAATAAGATCCGCACAGGATAAATTTGTCGACAAGCCAAATCTAGAGAAGAGGAAGATAAGCACATTTGTTCTGTTGGATAGGGATACAGAGGAGAGGAGAGCTTGAGAACTTTCCAGCAGCAAAGCAACTATCAAGATAGAAAAACAACTTATGAAGACAATGGACCTAGCAAAAAAAGAGAAAATCCAGAAAGGACATTTTTGGCTTAGTGAATCAATTACATAAAAAGTATGTCCTCTGTATTTTGGTTGTCTAAAGCTATTAATAGATTGTCATGATATGGGAAATAGAAAACGGAAATTTGAAGACCAACTTGAAATATAAATAAATGTTAATCTTTTAGAGCAAATAGATAAATATAATTCGTTGATGACATATATTATATATTAAGTAAGCTAAAATATGTCCTAAGTTGTTTAGCTAACTGAAGAATTAAATATCAGGATTGAGTATACTGCTAAGATCAGGCAGGCTAGTTCAATATTATATTTTGCTATCTCTATCTTTTGTATTAGATGGAAATAGATGTGAGCAAAGATAGAATATGGACAGGATATAAAGGAAATTAAGTATGAAAGCATGGTCTTTTAAGTTGGGAAAGGAGATATAAGTTACATTGGGCTGAAGTTTTGGGGGAAATTGTGATTGAATTTGTAACACAACAGGAGACAAGCAACATATTTGTTTTATTTTGTTTCATGTAGAAAATAAATACAATTAATTAAAAATATAATTGTCAGGAGGAGCCTGTCTAATCTTGGGGAGGAAGTGGTTGCAGAGTGTAGGAGTGACTGCTGAGAAGGTATGAGTGCTAGTTCTTTCCTTACACACTTCCTTCAGCATCACTTATCCTAAGTGTGCTGTATGAGATGAATGGGTATTATGGGCTGGTCTTGGCGGAAGAAGGTGTTTGGCCAGGTAGGGAGGTCCCAAACCATTTTGGGCTTTATATGTTCGAGTCGTGGAAGTAGACAGGTACCAAAATGCAATACAGTCAGGGAAAGGGAGATAAGATTGTATCTTCTGAAACTGGCTAATAACCTGGCCGCAGCATTTTGGACCTGTTGGAGTTTCTGCTTCAGTCTCAAGGGCAGCCCCACATAGAGGCCATTACAGTAGTCTAATCTTGAGACTACTAGTGCATGAACCAGATAGAGTGGTGAGGCTCCCAGTGTCCAGTTAGGGGGCACAGCCTGGCAATCCCCCTAAGATGAAAAAAGGCTGACCAGACCACTGACGCCATCTGTGATTCTAGGGATAGCGTTGGGTCCAACACGACACACAGGCTGCAAACCTCATCCCTTGCAGAAAGAGTCAGCACCCCACCACCACCACCACCAAAGAAGAAGGAGGTTGCCAATCTGCAGGCAGAAGAAGAGATAGAACTGCATGTGAACATCCTATTGATGGCACAAAGCTCCAAATCTCAGGAGCTTTCAACATCTATATGAACCCCCCAAAGATTTCATATAGATGTTAAGTAGCATTGGTGAGACAGCTGACCCCTGTGGGACTCCCCAGTTGAGAGCCCAAGGGGTGGAAGTCACCTCACCAAGCGGAAATCTCTGGGGATGGTCCTCTAGGAAGGCCTGGACTCAAGACAAACTCGGGCCACCAATCCCCATCCTAGAAAGCCTTTCCAGAAGGATACCATGGTTAACAGTATCAAAAGCCGCTGAGAGATCAAGGAATACCAATAGGGAGATCTTAACCCTATCAGCTGCCCTCAAATGGTCCTCTTGCAGAGCAACCAATGCAGTCTCCATCCTATGATGTGGCCTGAACCCAGACTGTGATGGGTCAAGGGCATTGGTCCCTTCCAAGAAAGCCTGGACCTGTCCCATCATTGCACTCTCCACAAGCTTGCCCAGAAATTGGATTTTGTTGACAGGCCTATAGTTATTAATATGGTTTGGCACTGCACCAGGTTTTTAAAGAATTGGTCTAATTATTTTCTCTTTGAGAGATTGGGGGGCTGGCCCTCAAGGAGAGACCCACTGATGACTGATGTAGCCCATTCAGTCATTATAGGTCTGGGTGATTTAATAAGCCATGCTGGACAAGGATCCATAGAGGATGTGGTGGCGCAGCAGTAATCCAGCATCCTGTCCACCTCTGATGGCATCAGAGGCTGAAATTCGGTTAAAATCCCCTGACAAGGTGATGTACCAGACCTGATCTACTGATACAAGTTGGCGTTCTAGGTCGTAACAAATGGCCTCCGCTTTAGATTTTAAAGAAAGTCTTTAAGATGCCACAATGTATCTTTCTTTCTGCTTTTATTTGGTGTTTCTTGTTGATATGCTTACACTGACAGACATGGCTACACTTCAAAAACTGTAAGGATATGGATCCCACACATAGTACAAAAGAGAAACTGGATAGCTCAGAGCCCATGAGTTGATATATAAAGTTTTTAATTAATTATAGTGTATAATGACACAGGTGGAAAGTAGATGTTTTTACCACAAGGAACACAGTCTACTGTAGCTAGGAGTATGTAAAATCAGCCCATCCTGAAACAGATCATCCTCCCACTGGAGTACAATTCTTTATATTGTAATTTGTTAAATTTGAAACTTACATTGTGTTAAATACAAAACAAAAGGAAAGACAGATTTTGAAGATATGCACCCAACATGGTGCATTAGTGGTCTATTCTTGGCTAGCTACAGTCCATTGCTCAAAAAGAAAAGAACGGATTGTTCTGAACCTCACGCACGTAACACTCAGCAGTCCACAAGATGGAAGATCATAAAGGACAATGAGCAAGAAAGACATAGATTTCCCCAAAGCATGCTGCCTCAAAGTCTAGGTTAATACTGTTTTTTCTTTCCAGTTACTGCCTGACACAGAAGACTGAGGCATTGTTATATTTACGATAAGTATCATACAGAGATGCAGAGCAATATTGTTCTAATCAAACCCACAATGTTTTTTAATTGCCTCTGAAATTCCCATCAACAGTGATGGGCAATAGTAATGTCTTAGGGGATTTATAGATAACTAAGGTAGAGCAGACACAATGAAAATAGTTTCCACAGCTTTTCATCTCGACAAATCAATCAAATTAATTTAAACTCAAATCTCTACAGAGATGCCTTTTAGTATATTGGAGAAAGTGTGAGATAATATATAATTGAGCAAATGAAAGCAAACCCTGACAGCTGGTAAGAATAGGCATCCTTTAATATTTTATTTTTCATTTTTCATTTAGTGACCTGTGATTATTAAATAGTTCCAAAATGGTGAAATGTACACTTAGGTCTTAGCTGCATGGATTCAGACGGGTTCTGAATAAAAACTTAGTTGATCAAACTACCAACTAAGAGCTTATAAATTCACACTGACTTGAGCCCAGAATTGATCTAAAACCTATGGCAGCACAATCAGTGGTGAGAAAGTTATCGTCCTGATTTCATGGAGTCTACTCTAAGAGTGAGCAGCCAGAATCATCCTGGTTTTTCCACTGGCATTCACTGAAACAGTGCATTGTATATTGCAGTGGTGAAGTGTTGCTTGTTACACAGTCATCACTTGCAGTCTGCATCATCTCCCAGTCCTGCCACTTGATACATGATGAGGAATGCAATTAACTACTCCTTGTGTGTGTGTGTGTGTGTGTGTTGTTACAGTCGTGACCGACTCTTCGTGACTCCATGTCCATGGAGTTTTCTTGGCAGGAATACTGGCGTGGCTTGCCAGTTCCTACTCCAAGTGCCCACAGCACCTGGTATTCCCTGGTGGTCTCCCATTCAAGTACTAACCAGGGCTGACCCTGCTTAGCTTCCGAAATCAGGCAGATTGGATGTGCTTAGACTAGTAGCAATTTGGTTTTGTAATCTACAACACTGAACTTATACTGATGGAAATAACCAAGAGGACTCTCACAGTGCATCTAGACTGAACCCATTGCTTTTCTATATGACCATGAGGATGTTAGCAATCAAACATTCAGACAATCCAGTGTGTCTGTTAACCTGTGGAAACAGGTGGATTTCCCATTCAGAAAATGATTATACACTCTCCAGATTTCATCAGGACCACCATGATTACCACCCTTACTTATATGTTTCCAGCTTCCACCTCAAGCAAGCACTACTAAACCCATTATATTCAGCCAACTCCTCTAATGCAAACACACCTGTTCCAATTAACTGGGCAGAAACTTAAGGATTTTTAACAGTCTCAAATTACAAAGAACAAGGAGGGAGCCACATTCAGGAGGCTTAATTAGATACCCAGTAATCATTTCATACTCAGCTGACTTAGAAGAGAGAAAATGACAGAACACTATTGTCACCTACAGCTCCAAGCTGAAACCATGTGTTATGCTTGTACATGAGCAACTGACTATACTGCACACGACCGTTTCTTCGATAGGAGCCTGAAGACTCCATTTCCATCTGATCTTGTAAACTAAGCCAGTCTAGTCCTGGCTAATGTTTCAAAGGAAGGCCAATGAGGGATAGCAGGGGTCTCCAGCAGGACCAGGAAAGAATCCCCCCTTGAAGCCCTGGACAGCCATTGCCAATCAGAGGTGACAGTATTCAACATTCTTCATATCTAATTTAGGGACAAACTACCTGGAGCCTGAGATATTTCATGCCCCCCCCCCCGTGATCTCATTGTCTTTACCACTATTTCCTATTCCAGAGCTCTTGTGCCTTTGAGAACTTCAGGAGATGCAGATATTCATCAGGTACCTGTATAGTTATCCCAGGAATTGGGAATTCCACAAACTTTGGGACCTTGCGCAAAGCATCTAAAATTACTTCTCTTATGCTCAGCCTTTTGCCTGCACCCAGACTACAAAACAGGAACAATCATACTGTTTCAGGTTTGTTCTAACGGTTGCTAAACTAATACTTTTTCATATGCCATATGCTTAAAATAAAAGACACAGGTTAATTTTTTGCACTAAACTGCTAAGCTCCTTCTATGGAGGAGCTCTCTAGTCTTGAAACAAGCTCTAACTCCTGAGGAATACTCTCTGATACTACTGACTGCAGGCTGCAGAGAGAGTGGGTTTTTAAGTAATTTAAATGTTTTCATTTAGCTCATTGTAAAAACAAAATAACCCTGTGCACCCTCAGGGTTCCTTTAATAATGATGCCAAGTTTCAGGGTTTTTTAGGTTTCGTGTTCTCAAAGAAAATGCATTATCACACAAAGAATCACTTTGAAATAAATCTAGGTGCTACAAGGCTACATTTTCCTTTTTTGTTTTTGTTAAGCCTATTTTAGCGCACTTCATCTTTCTACATGCTATATGCATACTAGATTAGACCATTTGCCAGGGGAGTCCCTCTTGATGATAACCTTAAGTATTCCCATATACCGTAAGGCTGTATTTGCAAGCAATGGTAAACTCTTTTGAAATTATTGCCCCCTAGCATATTGTCATGTGAATGTCACTGAGCCTCTGGGGAACAGTGACCATGCTGCAATCTCCTTTGCCATGCATGTTGGAGGAAGAGTATCAAGCAAATCAGGCATAAAAACCCTTGATTTCCAAAGGGCAAACTTCCCTCAGATGAGGAAACTAGTTAGAAGAAATTGAAGGGGAAGGTTAGAAGAATCCAATCTCTTCAGAGTGCATGGAGCCTGTTTAAAACAACGATAATAGAGGCCCAGCACAACTGCATATCACAAAGAAAGAAGAGCTCCTTTAAGTCCAAGAGGGCGCCAGCATGGTTAACGAGTGGAGATAGAGAGGCTCTAAAGCACAAGGAGAGGTCTTTCTTTAAATGGAAATCCTCCCCAAATGAGGAAAATAAAAAGGAACACAAACTCTGGCAAAAGAAATGTAAGAAGATGAAAAGGGAGGCAAAGAAAGATTTTGAGGAACGCATGGCTAGCAATATAAAGGGTAATAATAAAAGCTTCTTTAAATATGTTAGAAGTAGAAAACCTGCCAGAGAACCAGTTGGCCCTCTGGATGGTGAGGGAGGAAAAGGGGAGGTTAAGGAGGACTTGGACATTGCAGAGAAATTAAATGAGTTCTTTGCATCTGTCTTCACGACAGAAGACCTTGAGCAGATTCCGCTGCCTGAAGGGCCCCTCTTGACTAAAGAATTAAATCAAATACAGGTTTAAAAAGAGGATGTTTTAGGACTAATTGATAAATTGAAGATTAACAAGTCACCGGGCCCAGGTGGCATCCACCCAAGGGTTATTAGGGAACTGAGAAATGAAATTGCAGATCTCTTAACGGTAATATGCAACTTGTCTCTTAAAACGGCCACAGTGCCGGAAGACTGGAGGATAGCAGATGTCACACCAATTTTTAAAAAAGGAAGGAGGGGGGACCCGGGAAACTACAGGCAAGTTAGCCTTACATCTGTCCCAGGGAAGATGGTGGAAAGCCTCATCCAAGAGAAAATCTTAAAACACATAGAAGAACAAACCTTGCTGAGAGAAAATCAGTATGGCTTCTGTAAGGGTAAGTCTTGTCTGACAAATCTTTTAGAATTTTTTGAAAAGGTCAACAGGCATGTAGATTTGGGTGAACTGGTGAATATAGTCTATTTGGATTTTCAAAAGGCTTTTGACACAGTCTCTCACCAAAGGCTGCTGAGAAAATTGCACAGTCATGGGATAAGAGGGCAGGTCCTCTTATGGATTGAGAACTGGTTGAAATCCAGGAAACAAAGAGTAGGTGTCAATGGGAAATTTTCACAATGGAGAGAAGTGAAAAGCGGTGAGCCCCAGGGCTCTGTCCTGGGACCGGTGCTTTTCAATCTGTTCATAAATGACCTGGAGACAGGGATAAACAGTGAGGTGGCCAAGTTTGCGGATGACACGAAACTTTTCCGTGTCGTAAAAACCAGAGAAGATTGTGAAGAGCTCCAGAAGGATCTCTCCAAACTGGGGGAATGGGCTGAGAAATGGCAAATGCGTTTTAATGTAGCCAAATGTAAAGTAATGCATATTGGGGCCAAAATCAAAACTTTATCTATCAACTCATGGGCTCTGAGTTATCCGTGACGGATCAGGAAAGAGATCTTGGTGTGTTGGTGGACAGCTCCATGAAGGTGTCTACCCAATGTATGGCAGCGGTGAAGAAGGCCGATTCCATGCTATGGATTATCAAAAAGGGGATTGAAAATAAAACAGCCAACATTATAATGGCATTATACAAAACAATAGTAAGGCCGCACCTGGAGTATTGTGTACAATTCTGGTCCCCGTATCTCAAGAAAGCCATAGTGGAACTGGAAAAGGTGCAGAAGATAGCGACTAAAATGATTACTGGGCTGGGGCACCTCCCTTATGAGGAAAGGCTAAAACATTTGGGCCTCTTTAATCTGGAAAAAAGGCGCTTGAGGGGGGATATGATTGAGATGTACAAAATTATGCAGGGCATGAGTAAAGTGGATAGAGGGAAGCTCTTCTCCCTCTCACAAAATACCAGAACTAGGGGACATACACTCAAACTGAGGGCTGGGAGAGTAAGAACAGACAAAAGAAAATATTTTTTCACCCATCGCATTGTTAGTCTGCGGAACTCCCTGCCCCAGGTGTGGTGATGGCATCTGGCCTGGATGCCTTCAAAAGGGAATTAGACAGATTCCTGGAGAAAAGTCCATCACAGGTTACAAACCATGATGGAGATGTTTAATCTCCAGGCCTAAAACCGGGGTACTTCAAGGGCCAGATGCAAGGGAATGGTATCAGGAGACAGATATCTAGTCTCGTGCACTCCCAGACGCATCTGGTGGGGCCACTGTGAGATACAGGAAGCTGGACTAGATGGGCCGTTGTCCTGATCCAGCATGGCTCTTCTTATGTTCTTATGTTCTTATGTCTTTGAGAGGTTTCGGTCCATTCTCAACTGGGGTGAACATCAATCAATCCAGCAGCAACCAATTCTTCTTTCTCTGCCTCAAAATTTGAAGGGAGCCATGTCTCTTTACTTGAAACTTGTTTTTCCACCTTAAGTTTAAGCTTCCCACCTACAGTTTAAGGCTGGTTCACTTTTCTTTTTTCCTCACTGGTGAACAATCTGAATTCTACCCATTGGCCACTAGCCATTCTTCACATGAGGCAAAGCAGCTTTGACCTGCTGTTTGTGGGAAACAAGCGTTGTCATGAGGTGAGCCAAAGAGTGCCACAATGTTCACAACATGTTTTCATTTTGCATAGAGCAGACATCTGTTTGAAGAGGTGCCTGCATTGTGTTTGTGTAACCAGTATAGGAAGCAATGAATGCTGGCTGGCAGGTTGTGGGAACTGTAGTCCAGAAACAAAACAAAACAAAGCCCCTTTTCGGATTTCTGACATTATGCCTCTTCATTTCCTGCTTTGGCAGAGAGTGGAACTTGATGGTCTTTGTCATCCCTTCTAGCTCTACCATACCATCGCTCTATAAGTCTATGACTTTCTGGAAGTATTTATTACAGTCCCATTTATTTTCCCTGGGCTTCTTGAAGCTTATTTAGTTGAAAGCACCACTTGATACTACCTTGAGGAAAGCTAGAAATGGTCAAATAAATAAATAAATAAATAAACTAACAAAAAAGCATGCTTTAGAAATGACTCCTAATTTACATAATATTCAAATCAGGCAGCTGAAATTTGGAGAACTGGCATATAGCAACCCTATGGGACCAGTCAGGATACTGGGTACTGATACTGGTCCATGGCTATCTGGATCTCAGTGGATTGAGTTGTATGAACAGCTCCAGTTCTATGGATCTGCTTTTCGCCACTATTTTGTCTCACCATTTTATGATTATTTTTAGGATATAATTAGCATTTTCTTCAAATAATAGCTTATAGGTATGTGGACAGACCACTAGAACGTAAGCAAGCAGATACAAAAAAAATTGTCACTCTTTTGGTAGTGCAAGGAATTGTAAAATTAACTACGATCGTTCCTATGAAATTAAATGGCTGGACTAATGTATAATTTATAAATTACTTCACTTACTGAAAAAGGTGTAATTACACTACAGGGAACAGCTTAAATTGTATTTTAAGCATTTCTTTCCTTAACTGCCATAAAATTAAGAAAATGTCAAGTCTCTTATGTAACAACAGACAGGTAGTACTTGACCTAACTGCATTGCAGGGACATATTAGGTTAGCAAAGGCTGTAGCAAGTGATGAGGTTTGGGCATTTTGTAACTGATATAATACAATGGTGTAAGAGGGCATTTTTCAGCGGCTCTGCTTCTAAACTTCAAGTAATATCCAGTCCTCTCCTAAGCAGAGCTGTGTTCCACTGGCGCTGGAGTCTTTCATGACCACAAAAGCATCAGTAACGTAAGTGATATCTGTACAGGGTAGTGACCCCTATACTGCACGGGAGAGAGCTAGGAGGTTTTTCCTGCTATACAACTGAAATCAGGCTTCCTGTATCTTGAACCCATTGTTGTGTGCCTTGCAGATGGAGATGATTAAGAACAGAACCTGTCCTCTGTATATCAGCCTTTCAGGTACAGTATTTGAAAAATGCTATCATATCCTCCTTCAAGGTTAAACATGCCCAGTTCTTTCAGTCTTTCTGGATAGGGCTTGGTTTCCAGTCTCTTAATCATCCTCATTGTCCTCCTCTGAACTTGTTCCAGCTTGTCAGCATCCTTCTTGATATGTGGTGTCCACATTCCAAGATCCTTCTTACTTCCAGTATTTCTAAGCCAGGTATCTCCCATCTTGTAACTGCATTTGGTTTCTTCTTCCTAGGTACAGTACTTTGCATTTATTCCTGCTGAATTTCATTCTGTTGATTTCAACCCAGTGCTCAAATCTATCTAGATCATTTTGAATGTTATTTCTGTATAACAGGATTTCAGCTCTTTCACCCCATTTTGCGTCATCTGAAAATGTGATTAGAATTTCAACCCCCTCCCCTGATCATAAAAATACTGAAGAGTACAGGGCCAAGGACTGAGCCCTGGGGTATTCCGCTTGTTATCTCTTTCCAGTTTGAGAAGGCCCCATTCATTATCTATCAACCTAGGAATATGTTTCTGTAGCCAACTATGTATTCACCTGACAATTGTTCTAACCAGTCCACACCTTGGTAGATTACTAATCAGAATATCATGGGGAACACCCTTCTGCAAATTCCTTTACATGTAATATTTTCAACAAAATTCTAACCAATAGGTTTTATTTTGTACACATGTCCATGGCCTGCAGGCCCACTTCAGAGGAACTGGATGAAATGAACTGCAAACTATGGAATCTTTTTCCCATATACAAAGGAAAACTTTACAAAGCTTTCAAGGGGTAGCTATGTTGGTCTGTTGCACTAGAAAGATTAAAGCATCTGGCAGCACCACAAAATCCAATGCCTTTTGTAGAATTTGCATGGATCTTGCAAAACTAATACAAGCCCTGCCACTAATTGGAGTAGAAAGGCAAGTGTCACTGCACCTCCGCCTTCCACAATGCTACACTGATGCAGAAGATGAGGGGAGTATTGGTTCATGGGGGTTTCTTAGGTATCCTACCATCTCCACTGTTCAGGCCTTTCTCAGCTGGCTATATGTATTGTATCTGGTCTTGGTGGTCCTCAAGACCAAAGCATTATGGGGAGGGCTGATGAACAACTATTGCTTTACACAGGCAGGTTTGGGGCCACTCCTCTTCATAATGTACCTAACCCAAGGACCCTTTTGGACAAAAATAATGGCTGTAGTTGGTGAGAATCCCCCACATTACGGAGGCAGTGAGGTGATGACAGTAGCACAGATTTCATTATGTAAATCAGTGCTTCTCAACCTGTGGGTCCCCAGATATTCTTGGACTGCAACTCCCAGAAGCCTTCATCACCAGCTGAGCTGTCCAGGATTTCTGGGAGTTGCAGTCCAGGAACATCTGGGGACCCACCGGTTGAGAACCACTGATGTAGATGATGTACCTGTATTCCATAGCTCATATCCCATAAGAAACCTGCACGCTAGGTTTGACTGGAAGGTTGTGATTGGCCCAAGATCAGTTCATAACTTTTGTGACTAAGTAAAAATTTGAACTTGGTTCTCCTTTTCCCCAAGTCCAGAATTCTAACAATTATTGCTACCCGGGCACTCTCACATCAATGCGTACTATAAAAATGGTGTCACGTTAAAACACAATGGCAGTGGTTAGGAACCCTACAACAATAGACCACTAAGATAGATTTGTGGAATTGAACTCGGGTGACCCTAATTGCCAGACACCTTTCCAGTTCTTTCACCAACTTGTTTTACAGTTTAAGGTGGAGCACCGTGAAGCACACTGGGATGAAAGAAAATAAGAAACAGGGATGCAAGCTAAATTTATGTCCAAAAATGTATTTTGGACAAGTGTTTAACAAGCCTAGTAGGAGGTGAAGGGGTAGGTGGAATAACATGCAGACAAAATGCAGACAAAAATTCTCTGCATTCTTGGCAGTAGCCAAGATGGACGTTTCCAACTTAATTGGGCCTCAGCTTCTCAAAGGTATTCCTTTTAAATAACCAGTGTGAATTGCAGGGAAATATGGGCTTGTATTTCCTATTTCAAAGGGACTGTGAAGACACAGTTCGTGAAAATAAGAAGATAAATGAGGACTTGGATGACAGGGCTATGAGTCCACGGTTCTCATGTCCTTTCTTTATTTGCAGAGTTCCACCTGAAAATGTCAGACTGTGAATATGATCTAGCTTCAATCCTGCTTTTGTGAGCTGGGTGATAAAAACCTGAATAAAAAGAAAAAGAAGTATCTTTCAAAAAGTTTTGATTATTCGAACTGGGTGGTTCAACTACCTTCTCTTTTGAAAGGTTCTCATAAATCAGTATCACCTGTGCTGCAGGTCTCAGGCCACCACCTGTCGACTCGGGGAGCTACTCTGTCTTCCCAGGTTTCCAGTTATGAGACCAATTTCAGGGCATGTGGTTCTGGAGGTGGAGCAAATCTGGTTCCGGGAGGAGGAGGCGTTGCAGCCTACGTCCACACCTTCTCCAAATACCAGCTGGTGGCAGGGTATACCAGCTCAGCATGAACATACCTGTAGCTGTGCCATGCCTAGCCAATATTGTGCATAAGAAGAAGCTTGGAAAAGAGTAAGTGTTTTCCTATCATGCCATCTGAAGCACAGGAGCGAAGTGCTAGTGCCAGGTCATGTGTTACGCAAGCCAAGAGCAGAGCAGAGGCCTGATTGTGGTAGGGGGCACTGCCCTGTGACCCTTCCACAACCACCACCAGTAGCAAAGGGCCTGGAAAAATTCTCCATGTGTGCTCTGACCTTGTAGAAGGGAAGGCCTAGGTCACCACTGATTCTGCTTGTCATATTGTGCTGTCTCAGCCTGCCCCCATTCCAAATAAATAAATAAATAAATAAATAAATAAATAAATCCTTTTGATATTCTGTGATCTAGATGAACATCTCACATACACTGGCCAGAATCCCACTGAGATCCTATTCCACTGTAGAGTAAGTGAAACCATGCAAGGTATGTTGGAAAACGCAGGCATTTGACCGACATCTTGTCAATTAGCTACAGTTTGTTGCCACAGCTTACATGAATTCACTTATAGCAAAATAAAATTCCAATAGGATTCTGGCTATGGTTGTTGTGAATAGTCTTTGCTTCCAGCCTCTTGTCCACTGGAATAAATTTATTTTCACTGATTAGTGATGAATCAACAACAACATACTGAAGGGAAAGCAAGTCAAGCATCTCATGACACACGACATTAAGGCTGCAATCCATAAATATACTTACTTAGCAGGGAGTAAGATTAATTGAATCCAATGGTAGTTATTTCTGGGTAAATGTGCATAGGAATGAACTGGAACTCTCAGAAATAAGCTGCATTTATTCATTTTGTTCCACTAACAAAACCAAATTTGAAGAGTTATTAGGGCATCTGTGTAATTAATCACATTATCATTCTTGTTGTTTAGAACTTCACTGAATTACATGTTCATTCCTGTATAACATCTTATCCTTCATAGTGTATAACTTAAATGACAGAAATAACTGGCATTGAAGCACAGCAGGCAATTTAATGTAACCAACATTTATCATGAAGAATTCTAAAATGATTATTCCTGCTCCTAAAATACTGCCAAGGGAGGATATTAGACAAAAGCAAGCTTACTGTTCAGGAAAAAATGCAATTGCACAAACATCGATAGATAAAAGAAACCACAGATTCTTAGCAGGCTGTTGATGGAAACCAGGGCTTTGAGTCTTAGGAGTTTCATGGTTTTCTATGTGTATGGTTTTTTTTTTGGGGGGGGGGGGGAGATAAAACAAAAGTGAAGGAGAAAATAATGAACATGTTTGTGTGTCACTGGTACAACTATCAACATGCCTCATATAACACATTCCATAAAGAGGAAGCAGTAGCAAACCTAGCAGCTGCTCACTCAACAAAGATCCTGAGAAACAAAGAAGAATCCCTTGTTCAGACACTGAAAGGGAAGAGCAGGGCGCAGGTCCACTGCTCCTCAGTTACCTAAGGACTGAGCTGGTCTCCACAACTAAAGAAATATGAATGCTATTCTGAATGGACCTCCTTTCACCTCACAAGAACACAGAGGCAATACCAAACCCATCCGTCTGTTGGTTTTTCTCTGGTCTCTATGTTTTCATATATGAAAGTGTAAACTTCAATATGTACAATATATTCCAGCCAAATGAACAATCTCTATTTGCGTATTCCCTCACTAAAATCATGTAGTACCTAGAAACCATAGTGTGACAATCAACACCCCCTGTCAAGTGAAGCATTTGGAAAGGGAACTCAAAATGCCTGGTACACATATCCTGTACTAAAAGTGCTCGCTGTGCACAAAATTTGCCACAAAAATAAGATAAGATCAAAGGAGGATAACACGGAGTTTAAGAAGTAAGCTTTTGTATCAGAAAAACATATCAAATTTCAGAAGTCAGAGAGTGACAGAAAACCCAGGCTTGTTTCTAGTGAGCAACAAAGGAGAAGGCTCAGCTGGAAACAAGACACTGCACTCCCTAAGGACTAGGGTGAACTTTAAAAAATGCTTTATTACCAGGAGTTGGCTTAACAAAAAAAAGTGCAAGCATGGATGGAATTAATTGATACATTTGTGTGTGTGTGTGTGTTGTTTCTCTGGTCAACTGGCAAAATCATTCTAAAATCTGTTTCCCTCCTTGTCATATAATTAAAATAATATTATGCCTTTTTGATGGGTGTGATAAAGGAAATACCACTGTACATATATTGTAATAATAGCAATCAGACTCTCTTACAACAATAGACTGGCTACTGAGGAAGGGTTTTTTTTTTAATGGGGTGGGCAATGTCTTTTTTATTGCTGCGCATTTAGACAGCTTTTACTTCAACTGGGTTGTAATATTATAATTTGTTTAACTGTATTTTAATATAACTCATAGGAGAGGTGTCTATAGGATACATAAAATATACTACCATTGTTTTCCCCTGAGTAATCTATAGAGTTTATAACTTGTGAATAGGTCTGTATCTGTTAGAATTTATACTTTGGTGCTTCTTTCTCTTCTCATCCTTGAAGAAAGATGTGAGGGTTGATCATGTTAACAGAGGAAGCTCTGGAGAGCTGGGGAAGAAAAGACAAGTGGTATTCCTCCTTGCGATTTGCCTTTCTTTCACCTTGAGTGTTGGACGTATTTATATTGGACACAGTTGTCTTGTTGCAATTGGGTTGCATGCTAGGTATATTGGGCCTGATCTCATGGGACACCTTAGTTCACCCTGCTCTCCACTCCATCTGCTCAGTAGACATCAGCTGTCATTGCATATGTATGTTGGAAAGAGGTCACTAGGTTCAATGTTTTCTCTTGGGTCATTTTTCCTGCTCAAATTCTTTCCTAGATATCCTTCTTCCTATTAAAGGCAATTTGGTGGAGAATTTCGAACAGAAAATGTCATGAGACAAATAATTAAATATCTCTTCTCAGCTTCAAATCACCATTCCCTGAATGACTTGTTTTCCCAAACATCTTGTGTTTTTTTTTTCTAAAAAGGGGGAGGGGGATATTAGCATCAAGTTTATCTATATCTGCACATAACACAGAGATAACCCCAAAGAGAACTTAGAAATGGATGGGTTTTGTTATACAGATATGTTCCCTTTGCAGATACTGTATGTCAGAAATCTATGTGCACAAACAAACCACTGCATGGTTGCACCACCTCATTAAATATGGTGTGTTCATAAAGATAAATTATTTATAAATAAATAAATAAATAATAAATAAATAAATAAACACATAAATGCTCCCCATGGCAATGGAAAAACTGGGAGAGCTTACGGTCTGAGTTGGGGGCGGGGGCTCACCAGAAAATGCTGGCATCACAATCCTCCCTAGACCAGTTAATGAACCTCTGATAACAAGGATGAAAATGTATATTCATCTAACAATGACTGAAATCCAGTTGTGTAGTTATACACCATTTGGAAGTAAATTGACCCAAGTTAAGAAATCTCCACAGGCATTACAAGCAGCTTAATGTGCAACAGAGAATGCCTGTGGGGATTTCTTAACTTACAGCCGTTTGCATCAAAAAGTGTGTGCACTTCTGCAACTGCACAACAAGATCTCAGCCAATGACTTTTTATATTCAAACTTTTCTCGAGGAATATCCTGTTTTTCGTTTATCACTATGAACAAGAAATATTTTGCAAAACCAACCTTCCATTCAAATCAATAATAATTTTGTATCAATACGCTGTGACTGCAATATTAGTAGAAAATTGCAACTACACTAAACCCATTGATGAGTCAACATCTATGTATGTAAGAGAGACCCAAAGTCTTGTAGCATCTTTAAGCCTAACCAGATATTGTTTTTCATCAATTTTCATGTGTCCAAAACATACTATTTTCATCTTAATAATTGTGCTTGGACACAAAAAAGCTAATTAAAAAATAAAAATGGATGAGTGTTAAAGGCATCACAAGTCTTTTGCTTTCTCTTGCACTAAAGCAGATGGTTATTGGATACACCACATGTGTAACTGCCATTGTTTCAATAGGGTCTACTCTGGCTGTGTTTTCGTACTGGATTTTAGCCAATATCTGAATACAAGAGGAATGTTGTGCACACTTGTATATCAGAAGTGGAACAGTGGAACAGAACTGGAACAAATGTGGAGCCAAAGCTAAAGTCCTGAATATGCCTACCATAAACTCAACCTCTCCTTGACTGGTCTTGACAGCAAAGCAGTTCAGAATATATATATTCAGAATTAAGTCTCATTAGGATGGGGCATGGTGGCTCAGTGGACTAACGCTTCCGAAAACTGTCGGCTGCAAAGTCGGCAGCCCGGCGGTTCGAATCCCGGGTCCCATGCAGCGGACTGAGCTCCCACTGATAACCCCAGTTCCTGCCAACCTAGCAGTTCGAAAGCATGTAAATGCAAGTAGGTAAATAGGTACCGCTGTAAAAAGCGGGAAGGTAAAATAGTGTTTCCTTGCAGCTACGCCGGCCACGTGGCCATGGACTTGCACAACACTGGCTCTTTGGCTTGACTACGGAGATGAGCACCGCCCCTAGAGTCGGACACAACTAGCACACATGTGCAGGCAGAACCTTTACCTTTACCTTAAGTTCTATAATACTTACTTCCACATATGAAGGAGCAGGACTGTAGCCTATCTTTCTGACAAGTCTTTAGCATCCATGTTTTATTCAATAGCACGTCTCTCTGAAGACAAGAGGCCTTAGGTCCTAGACAATATAAATGAGGCTGCAACATCAATATCTTTATGAAAAGATGTTTCTAGTCTCATGAATGTGCATATATGTTGCATTATATTAGGACTATGTCTGGCTAAAGATTTAGCTTTCTGGGAGAGGAACACGAGTGTTCAGAAAAATGTCATGCCTTGTAATTCAAATAAATAATGCAAATTACATACACATGTTCTAGTTTATGTGTACAATTGTGTGTAAAATCTAGTTGTTTACAAGTATTTAATTGATTTACATTTTTTCCACTGAAGTACAAAGAGCTAAAGCCAGTTGTTAATCTGAAACTAAAGCAGACACATTGTTTCAATGGGAGTTACAAGTATTTTGACTAAGCAAAGTTAATTCACTCATTGAGTGTAGTCCAGAGACGAACAATTGGATTGTACCCCAGAACTGTCATTTCTAAAAACTTGAATGTTGTCTTTTGTGCAGAATAAATATATTTGTTGGAAAGCACATCAGCAGCTATTCATTAATATACTCTTCATTCTTCCAGAAGAGATGGTTCATATCAGGCAGTGTAAGAAGTCATACCAAGGCACACTAACAATTAAATACAGAAAATATATATACTTGTAATCTTATACAGAATATTTAAATACATTATTAAAATAAAATGGTGAGTGTAGATGACTTCAAATGCTGATCTTTTTCTGTTCTCTGTCTCTGTTTTTCATGAGTTTCTAACTCAGCAAGTAGGTTTAATGAACATGAGCGGCTGCATTACAGCTTTCCTGATTCAGTGTTGCAGGCCCTGGGAGAGTGATGGCAAACCTTCAGCAATCCAAGTGTTTTGGACCACAGCTTCCACAGTCCTTTGTCACTGGTAATTTAGGCTCGGAATTCTATGAGGTGATCCAAAACATCTGGAGTGCTAAAGGTTCGCCACCACTGCCCTAGGACAATACGGGAGGAGGAGCAGAAAAAAACAAGATGTCCTCTACAGTGAAATTAGAGCATCAGTCCGAAGCCTGTATTATGGAATGATACGTCCACCCCTGCAACTAGATGGGGCAGAAAGCTGCACAAGCAAATGCAGCACCCAAGCAATCTTCAAGAATAGTACCATGTTCAAAATATTGCTATTATTGTTGAGTAGCTACAAATGCCGTCAGTTTGGAATGGATCTGACGCAATGCTTGGAATTTCAGGTATACTTTGGATGCCTGCACGGAGGACATGATTTGGCTTTATAAGCCCTTTCCAGCTTCATTATTCTATGGTTCTAGAGAGAGAACAGAAGTAAACACGAGCAGCCACTCTGTTCATACATACTGGCTTCGTGCCATCTGCCTCCCTTTCTGCAGTTTCACACTGCTGTGAGATCTTAGGAAAAGATATCAACAGCAGTTCTGTGTCATCAACAGACTCACCAGATTTTTGGTCCTCTTTATTACATTCATTTAGCTATATTGAAAGTCATTTTTCTTTGCTTTTTAGCAATTTGAAAAATTGCGACAATAGATCGTTTGTTTTTCTACCGAGAATCTTCCCCAGTAACATCTGCACAACTTTTCCGCTGGCATACTGCAGTGCTAATTTTAGGGACCTGAATGTTCAGACAGTTGAATTGATTTTTGAATTGATCTTCTGCCTGTCCTCCGTTCTGATCCCCTCGCTCACCGCCTCGTGCCTGGGTGCCATTCTGCCAGCGCCTCCGACCTGTCCTACCTCCTGATTAATGCCAGGTCGGTTCATAATAAGAGCCCTCTCATCCTCGACTCAATCGTGGATGAGCGAGCCGACCTGGCATTTATTACTGAGACCTGGGTGGGCGCAGAGGGTGGGGCTTCCCTCCCCCTCTTGTGCCCCCCCCCCGGTTTCAGGTTCAGCAAGGGGGGCAGACCCTCTGTACAGGGACTTTTCACCGCTGCACACCTATCACAACCATTTTTATCTTCCATATGCAATGCAATCTTCAGTGGGGAAGTTGCTTGTGTGTGTGCACAGAAGTGAGCTGTGCAGAGTGGGCATGAAAATTAGAGGAAACTTTGTTCATGGTGGCAGAATCCCTGTTATAGAACTGTCTTGCATCCCAATTTTGACTGATCCCTTAATGCAGTGCTCCCCAACCTTTTTGTCCCCGCGGACCGGGAAATTTATGAAAATTTTTCTGTGGCCCGAAGCTGGGGGTGGGGGTGGGGAGGGGGGAGAATGCAAAAGGGGGGTCCGGCAGGGAGGCAAAAGGGGGGGTGAAAGCAAAGGATGGGAGGGAAGGAGGAGGGGGAGGCACGAGAGTGGAGGCGGCGGCACTCACTGGCTTGGGGCATCGGGCCGGAGGCGGGAGGAGGAGGAGGAGGAGGAGCAGGAGCAGGAGGAGGCGGTGGCGGCTCGTCGGTGCCGCGAGGGCGCTTCCCGGCGCGGCCGGGCGGGTGCCGCGCACGGGGCGCCAGGGCCACGAGTCGCATGCGGGTCTCGCTGCCAGCGCCGCGCTCGCTCCTGCTCCTGCTGCCGCCGCCGCCGTAGGCCTCCTCCTCCGCCAGGGAAAGCGAGCGGGGCTCCAGCAGTGGGATCCCGGGGGGAGGAGGTGGAGGATGGGCGCCTCCGCCTCCTCTTCCCCAGAGGAGAGCAACGGACCGAGGAGAGCCCGGTCTTCTGGGCCACCGCCAACGCCGCCGCGTCCCTCCTGGCGGAGCCCAAGCGGCCGCCGCCAACGCCGCCGGGGCGCCAGCGTTTTGGGGCGGAGTCGCCGGCTGGCCGGCCCGGGAGGAGGGGAGGGGAGGGGAGGAGGGAGGCAAAGGCAAAGGCGGCGGCTCCTCCTGCGCTCCTCCAGCCTTCCTCCTCCACCGGCCGCCCGCGGGAGAGAAGAGGAGGAGGAGGAGGAGGGCGGCGGCGGAAAAGGGGAGGAGCCTCCCCGGCCTCCCCAGGCGGCCCGGTGCCGACCGGTCCACAGACCGGCACCGGTCCGCAGCCCGGGGGTTGGGGACCACCGCCTTAATTTATGTTTCTTAGTATGATACTTGAGATATGTTCTTGAGGTTTTAATGGGGTTTAATGGTATGATGATACTGCTCAGTGTTTGGATTATAAATAACACTCTGTGTTTGTGTGAACACTTGTGCAAACACTCAAACATATCTATAAAATATGAATTTGCAAAGAACAATTTTGTTCTAGTTTTCCAAAACTCACACAAATAAAAACAAGAGCACGTATTAACTGGAGGTATTGGTGCAAGCATGGGGACCAAGTGATATGGCAAAAAGAGAGTAACAATTACATTGGTTGCTTAATATGTCACCATAGTCTATGCAGAATGTACAGATTAGTGAATTTTTCACTTTAAACTCTATGGGCGCTTTTACACAATCTCTAAAATCTGAGGCAAAGGGCTCCCAGATCCAGAGCTTAATAACGTTTTCCCACCAGCTGTGGACTTTAAAAAAAATTAAGTATGACCACGCCTACCTAAGCACGTCCCAGCGCACTTTTCAAGTACCTGGCCTCCAGGAGGTAAAAAAATCTTCCAATGTGGATTGTAAAGCCGTGAATGCTGGGCTCCCTCGCCTTCTGTTTGTTTGTTTTTTGTTTTTGTCCCCGCTGCCCCTTTAAGAGACAGGAATCACTACGGGGCTGCTCGGGGCTGCTTCGACAGGCAGACAGAGGTGAGCCTGCATTTTTTCTCCCTTTTTTTCTCCCTCCCCTCATGCAGACAGAAACAATGATGTGTGGAGGGGTGGAAACACAGGAAGAGGGACAAACTCCCACGATCTCTGGTCCGAATTTCAGTTGCTCTGAATTTTAGAGCATGTGTAAAAGCGCCCTATGTAGGTAAACATGAAGCCTTACTACTATTACAACTCCAGGTGTTTGAAGAAGTAGATTGTAATTCATAAAATTAAACTGAAATAAATATCCTGTTCTTTCTGGTGGCACTACTATTTTCTTTTTCTTTTATTTATTTATTTATTTGTTTATTTGTTTGTTTGTTTGTTTGTTTGTTTGTTTGTTTGTTTGTTTGTTT
>JAHTLZ010003518.1:45165144-45180467 GCA_023846285.1 Phrynocephalus versicolor | reverse complement strand
GTTTGTTTGTTTGTTTGTTTGTTTGTTTGTTTGTTTGTTTGTTTGTTAATCTTGTATCCCGCCCATCTTCCCAAAGGGAACTCTGGGTGGCTTACAGCAATAAAAACAAGTAATAAAGCACAAAACAAGAAAGAAAAAAAACAAGACAGCGCATAAGAGAAGCAATGAGGCAAGATGGCGGCAGGGCCTGGCATTAAAAAAAAAAAAAGACAGACTAACTGAAAAGGTCGCCAAAGACCTCTCTAAAGAGGTGGGTCTTCAAGGCCTTCTTAAAGGCAGGCAGGGACTCCAACAGGCGCAGCTCACTGGGGAGATGATTCCAGAGCGTGAGGCCCACCACAAAGAAGGTGCGGTCTCGCGTGCGCGATTTCCGTGCCTCTCTGGGTGTGGCCACCCTCAGTGAGCGCACCTGTGCCAGTCTCGTGGGTCTGGACCCAGTTGTCCTTTGGGAGATACACTCCGCCAGGTACTCTGGTCCCAAGCCGTGGAGGGCTTTGAAAATCAAAACCAGGACCTTGAACCTGATCCGGAGGACAACAGGGAGCCAATGCAGGCGAGCCAGGACTGGGGTGATGTGCTCGTATCTACGGGCCCCCACCACCAGCCTGGCCGCCGCATTTTGCACCGCTGTAACCTCTGGACCAGGGTCAAGGGCAACCCCACGTAGAGGGCATTGCAATAGTCGACCCTCGAGATCACCAGGGCCTGCACAACTGTCCTCAGGGAGGACTCATCAAGATACTGGCGGATCTGGGCGATCCTGCGGAGCTGGAAAAAAGCGGCCCTGGAGACAGCCATCACCTGGGCTTCCAGGGAGAGGGCTGAATCCAGGACCACACCCAGATTCCTGGCCCCGTCTGTAGGCTGGAGGGAAACACCCCCCAGCATAGGGAGGGGGCCATTGTACCCAGACGAGAGCGCCCCGAAGAACAGAACCTCCGTCTTCTCCGGATTCAGCTTGAGACAGTTATCTCTGGTCCATTCCAGAATGGCCTCCAGACACAGATCGAGAGAGCAAACTGCCTCCACTGCAGACGACGAAAAGGAGAGATAGAGCTGTGTGTCATCAGCGTACTGATGACAGTGAACTCCAAATCTCCTGATGACCTCCCCCAGCGGCCTCATGTAAACATTGAACAGCATGGGTGAGATTGCCGACCCCTGGGGCACCCCACAAGGGAGAGTCCAAGGAGATGACAAATAATCACCCAGCTGAACCCGCTGAGTCCGGCCGCCAAGGAAGGAACGGAGCCAGGCCAAGGCCTGACCACCAATTCCCACCTCCGCAAGCTGGACCAGTAGGTTACCGTGGTCAACAGTATCAAAGGTGGCTGAGAGATCAAGGAAAACCAACAGGGAGGAACACCCCCTGTCGGCCTCCCTGAGGAGGTCATCCTGCAGAGCCACCAGGGCAGTCTCGGTTCCGCGAAGAGGTCTGAATCCAGACTGGAAGGGATCCAGGATATGATTTACCTCCAGATATGACTGAAGACTGACAGCAGCCACCCTCTCGACAACCTTACCCAGGAAGGGAACAATGGCAATCGGACGATTGCTGGATAAATCGTCCGATGCCATGCCAGGATTTTTAAGAGTGGGTTTCACCACTGTCTCCTTTAATCGGGAAGGGAAAAGAGACCATGGCAATAGCGGAAACCCACTCAGTCATGTTCCCTTCGGCAGATTTGATGAGCCAGGCCGCGCAAGGGTCAAAGGGAGTGGCCGCCGGCTGGCAACAAGCCATAGCTCTGGAGGCCTCCGCCGGGGATACCAGCCCAAACTCATCCAAGAGGGGGGGAAACGGAGGGGTGAGGCACCAGAGATCTCAGAGGGTGGGCTAGAGCAACTGGGGGGCAATTCTCTGGGGGGAAAAGCAATAATGCTGGGAAAGGTTGAAAACAGCCAATAGGATATGCTTTGATTCCCTAAAGGAGGCCACAGGCTTGAGCTTACAAGAGCTGAGCAGGGCTGTTGGAAGACAAGCCATTTTGGCGATCACTCATTCATAGGATCACCATAGGTTGGAGGCAACTTGGTGGCAAATAACAGCAATAGTAGGAATGGTATTACCAGTTTCATTCCCCCAGTGAGCTTCCATAGCTGAGTGGGATTTGAATCCAGGCCTTCTGCATCCTATTTTATTACTCTATCCACACTGGGTAACCAAGGATAACACAATTAGATTATGAAGTCCACAGATTAGGTAGGATTACATTGAAAGGCAAACCAAAGTAATCCATCTCCTTTTACTGCAGAGCTATTAGATGAAATATTCAAGTCCTGCATATTTTTGCATAGGAAATGTTAAGAGTTTCACTCACTTTTAAGCTATTGTTATTGGTTTTAAACTTATAGGTTTTACCGTAAATGCTTTTAATTCTTTGATACTTGACTGTTTTAATTTTTAATTCTTACATTACCTGTTGTGAGCTACGTTTGGCACCCTATGAACAACAGCATATAAATAATTTACACACACACACACACACACTAATTGTACATAAAATCATTTGAGAAATCCAGGTTGTGGATGTAACTGTGGCTAGAAGTAACATGCGCACCTAAAAAAATAACTAAACAAGCATGAATGACAGTTCTTCCAAACCCAGGGTTTTTTTCTTCAGGAAAAAATGGTTTAACATCAATTTTTAAGTAGTTAATAATAGCCTTCTCTAGAAACATTCTAACTTGGGCACAGGACTGTAATGTCTACTCACAGCAGTGAAAAGTATTATCTAAATGTGACACCTTCTCTCATTTACGATAAAAAATGATTGTATTCAGTGTACAGCAATATAACTGAATTAACTGTGGCCAAAATATTCTTGCATAACTTCCTATGGTTAACTCTTGCTGATTGATGGCTATGGGACACAATGAACTGCAACAAATCATGGAAATCTTACATAAACACCAAGAGCACGCCATCTGGCAAATGCTACCATGGAACTTGTACTTAACATTTGTTAATGTATAGGTATATGTATAGGCATATTCTGCCTAGATGACCTAAGCACATCCAATATCGCCTGATTTCGGATGCTAAGCAGGGTCGGCCCTGGTTAGTACTTGGATGGGAGACCACCAGGGAATACCAGGTGCTGGAGGCGCCTGGAGTAGGAACTGCCAAGCCACTCCAGTATTCCTGCCAAGAAAACTCCATGGACATGGGGTCATGAAGAATCGGTCGTGACTGTAACGTTGCAACACACACACACACACACACACACAGAGGCATATGTGCAGTCACAACATCAGTTTTAGTTTTAAATAAAAAATAAACATTCATGGCAGAGACATGTAGTTTCAAACTAGCCACAGGCTTGCCAAAGTTAAATTTAACATTTGGTAATCTGTCGTCACAAATTGAGGTTAGGCCATCCGAATGTGATGCCTATATGGCTTGTCCAGTTTAACTCAATGAGAATAAATACACATACTCTTTAAAGAGATCAGCAAATACAAGATGCTGACCACCCTTCCCAGCGTTTAGACCAACATTCATCTGTAGCTTGGGTCAGATCTGAGAGAAATGTATTGGTGTTTTTTCCCCCTGACATCACATTTTCAGACTCCCTAAGGCACAGTTGTGATTCCCTGATACACATGAGGATGTTTCTAAAGGTAGTGCAATTTTCCTAATGTACATGTGGCCAGAGAGGCGATGAAATAATTTACGACTATGGACTATCTATTCATCAGCTAATGTGGAACATTTGCTGGTGTCAGACAGAAAGAGGTACCATTGCCTCATTGTAAATGAAAAGCGCTGGCTTCCTCTAGAAAGTGCAGTGGGTATTCTCAAGGAAGATCTCAACTTATAACCTTCATAAATTCCTGGTAACTGTTGATTTCATGCTAGCCGGTGGTATTTTCAGGCTCAGGAGTGCATGCCACAGGGAGGAATAATTTTTTAAATATTATTTACTCCTTTTTAGAGGTTAAAATATTGCATATCTATTTCATCTTTCTAAAAGAGTGTTCCACTCCTGTAGTTTTATCTTTCAGATGGACCAACCTTTAAGCAGCCATTATCTCAACAAAGCCTAGATCAATAATCTAGCTGCTAACAGCAGAATTTCTGCAGTGTGAGTTATAATAAAGGAATGGGGGAATGTTTTTAGATTAAATGCCTTAGGATAACAACGTGTTATTTTTGTCTTTTAAGATTCAAACATTGCTGACCTTTTTGAAGATTAGTGCTTTTGAAGAGTTTGTCAAATGAAATGCGGACATTTTTTTAAAAAAGCTGATAATAAACAGTTATTTTTCACTGTAGGCTATTTTTTACTGCCACAGCATTGAATTGATAGGGAAGATGGTCATCCTATGTACCACACCAGTATTTTATTTAGCTACAATTGAAACCTACAGAGCATCCCTGCAGATTCTAGTAGCCCACTAGACATAAATTGCATAAACTGACATGCCAGAGATGAGTTTTAAAATATTTTATCTTTATAGGAAGCAGTTCTTGAGAATATACAATACGTCAAAAATGAACTGTATTTTATTAATTGACAACCTTTATATTACACCTTGCAGACTTCATATTGTATGTTGTAGCTCTTGCAACATACAGTGTGACGTCTGTTAAGACACTAAAATGGGAGAAGGGGTATGCCATTATAAGCAGGCAAGTACTCTTGCTTACACCAATGCTTATACTCGCTCAATATCATCCACAATTTACCCAGTGAAATTTACAATTGTGCCTAACATCCAGACAATCCAACAGAAATTGCTTCAGAGAAGCAGCACATTAAAGAGTAGAGAAAATTGATACATGAACCCTTTATACTTCAGTTTTCAGCCACGCATATATTTCTGTCAAATGTTAGAGAAAACTACTGATGTGCTTTATCCAGGCTTGTCAAGGGAGGTAAATTTTCATTAGTTTGGTGGATTTCTGAGTGATGGCTCAAAAGTTATTAAGGTTTTCCTGCTCCATTAGAGCCTATGGCAAAATTGTGTCATACTGCATTTCATTCTGAAGTTACATCCTGTCGGTACTTTCCAGTGTTTTAGAGGGAGTTTGTGATGCACTGGGAATCTTAGCAGCATTTATAGGCAACATCTCTTCCTTTCCTGATAGAATGTGACCGTATAGGGTCAAACTAAATGTTACTAGCTACACTGGAAACCTAGAAACGCAGTAGATTGTTTTGTTTTCAGCCAATGGTGCTCTGTAGGAAGCTTTCTGGCTGTGAAGAAGTAACACAGAAAGGGAGTGTGGGTGGGTTTTTTAATGAGGCAATTCTGAGGCCAGAAAGAGGCAGGAGAGATGGCACATCATTTGAGCTGAAATCACAGAAATGTTGCAGAGATGTGATTTAGCCACTCTTTCTCCATCGATTAAATAAGACATAAAAGGAATCTTGTACTTAAGTCTCTAAACCAATCACTGAACAAAGAAAGCTTATCCATATAATTGTGAAGGACAGTGAAGCTCACGTCATATTAGTTGAGGCTAAGTTCACACATTCAAAACGTCTCTTCACTTTATCACATTTTTGTCTTGCAGAAGGTTGCGTAGTTGTGTCAAGTGACCTATATTGCATGCCAGTCATTCAGACCTCTATGTCCAGGCTTGCATTATTTAATGTAAAAAGACCTGCACTAGTTCCACACAGCCACCACGTGACTTCTGGTTTCACAAACGCCATTTCCCATCACCTATGCACCTCCCTTTTAAAAATAATAATATGGAGATATTGATTTGTTGATGAAATGTCAGTGCTGTCCAAACACACATTTTGGATGCTGGTGCCTTCTCTCCTGATATGTTGCCATCAATGGAGGGGAGCTGGCTGATCACAACCAGTGGGCCTGTGGGGGTGTTGTGTGCAGCACCATTATCTCTTCTCTGATTTTGCTTGTGTAATCTGCAGTGGCGTAGCTAGGGTTGGAGCGCCTGGGGACAAAGTTACCTTTTGAGCCCTCTCCTTTCCCCCAACTGGGTCTCACCCACCCAGCAATGGGGGGGGCAGATCCTGGGGGAACAGTGGGGGAGGAGGAGAAGGGTCTCTCCTGTTCATGCTCTCTTTGTGGGTCTCCTTTCCAGTTAAGGCTCTCCTGTGCAAACCACATAGTGTGCAAGTAGCCCCAAGCAGGAGATTTTTTTTCAAGCATCACCTCCGCAGCATGCTTCCCCCTCCTCCTTTCCCCTGGCTAAGGCTTGGCAATTGTTAGCCCAGGGAAAGGAGGAGCGGGAATCAGGCGATGAGCACATGCAAGCAGGATGTTGTTCCACTTCCCTTCCCTTCCCTGCTTGCAGTGTAAGCCTTTGCATAACGTGGTTTGTCCCCACTGAGATTTTCCCCTAACCTTCAGCGGAAAGATTGCTGTGCCCATGTACCAAGCCCCAACCCTTATTTAAGTTCAAAGATAATGGTAAGCTCCTTTATTATTGTTGTGGTTTCTGCTTTAACTTTTTTAAAAAAATGGAATTACCTAAAATCAATTTAGAAAAAAAGCTAGTGCTCAAAACCATCCTGTTTTAAAATTTAACACGCTGGTTCAAATGAAATCAGATTGAATCTGATAGGTTTCTTTTGTTGAAATTTCATCAAGCTTGCTCTTGCTCATTTCAGCTCTAATAGTCTGTACTTCTTTGGAATTCAGAAAGTAACTGGAATCTACAGTGAAACGAGGTTATATGTCCATTTCTGAACTAATCCAAAGTGAAGCAATGAAGCCTGGTGTGGCAGTCAAACCAAATTGTGGCTTTCTGAATTACTTTGCTGTTTTGGTGAAAAAACTAGAAAAACTGAAAACAAAAACAAAAGGCCACACTTGATGCCAGGGAATCCCACTTGGAAATTGAAAGTAATACTTAAACAGAACCAGGAAACCCACTGCTAAAGAAAATGGACATCTCAAACACAAATGAAACACCTGAGCTCTCCTGAGAGCCTCAAACACAAGCCCCAAGAAGAGCTCAGGCTGACTAGATAAAGCCATTGGTCCCAATTTTTATTTTACTTTAGAATGCACTCATCTCTCTCTCTCTCTCTCTCTCTCTCTCTCTCTCTCTCTCTCTCTCTGTGTGTGTGTGTGTGTGTGTGTGTGTGTGTACTGTTGTTGTCTGGAGCTTCTTCTCTAGTAATTGAACAGGTTGGTCACATTAGCCTCAGGAACAAAAAGTGGTGTAGCTAGAGTTTGGAATGCCTGGGGACAAAGTCAGCTGTGTCTCACCCACCCAGCAAGTTGGGGGGGGGCAGATCCTGGGAGAACAGTGGGGGAGGGAAAGAAGTGTCTCTCCTTTTCATGCCCTCTTTGTGGGTCTCCTTTCCAGTTAAGCCTCTCCTGTGCAAACTGCACCAAGCAGGCAATGTTTTTCTTTAAGCATCACCTCTGTAGAACACTTCCCCCTCCTCATTTCCCCTAGCTAAAGCTTGGCAATCGATAGCCCAGGGAAAGGAGGAGAGGGAAGCAGGCAATTTGATTTTTTTTCTAAGCAGCACCCTCTCCTCCTTTCCCCAGGCTAAGGATCGCCAAACCTTAGCGGGGGATATGGGGGGAAAGGAGGGGGGAGCAATTGAGGGAGGTGGTGCTTGAAAAAAATCACCTGCTTCCCTCTCCTCCTTTCCCCCAACTAAGGATCGCCAAGCCTTACTGGGGCAAAAGGAGGTCTGCTGGTGGGAAGGTGCATGGCCTCCTCCTCCTGCTCCCCCACCAGGCACCCCCAGATTGCTGCGTGCCCCGGGGCAAATGCACTCTTCCGCCCCTCCCTAGTTACGCCAGTGGTAATCTGTGGACATCAATGGGGACGATAATTTCTTGGTGGTTTCTTCCCTCTCTTCCCACCACAACCACACTGCAAAACATAATGCAAGTTGTCTATTGGCATAAGGAGCAATCTACAGACTGCTCAGTAAATGCAAGAAAGAACATGAAGAATAGGGGTGAAAAATTAACAGCAGACAAGAGAGTGGGTTGCCATGGCAACATGTAAAGAAATATTCAAGGGCTATGGGTTCACACAGAACCCAAAAACCCAAAGGTAAAGCAGCCGCCCCCCAAAAGGTTCCTTGCAGGCAAGATTTCCTGTGGATTCCTCATGCTTTGGCAGGGTGGTTAAATGCCTGTACTGCAAGTAAAACTGTGCTCACAACCTGGGGTTCAATCCCAGGTAGCAGGCTCACGGTTGACTCAGCTTTCTATCCTTCCGAGGTCAGTAAAATGCGTACCCAGCTTGCTGGGGGTGGGAGGGGCAATATGTAGCCTGCACACTGTAATTAAAAACTGTAAACCGCCTAGAGACTACTTGAGGTGGTGTGGGGTGGTATATAAGCACAACACTTTGCTTTTCCTTTTGTGGGTGGGGGAAGTGAGGTAGAAGATGCATTATCTGAACCCAAAAGAAACAATGAGATTAATAAAGGAAACTGGAGAGACATTTTGAATGTCTAACACAGCCTTTAGTTAAGAACTTCCCTCTTCCAATCACAGGCTATCTCAAATGTATGTTTCTCGCTCAAAAGTAGATGATTTCAGAGGAGAGACTGAAGGAACCACGGGGAAAAGTGCATAAGAACTCTAGCTGGAAGACTGAACCGTAGTCTTCCCATGGTCTTCATCCCTCATCAGGACCGAGGCCAGAGAGTCACAGTTTATCTAAAGGTCGAACAGCAGCTGACAGAACTTCAACTCCTGAGTCTCAACGCCCACTAGTGACACATAAATAATTTACTGGCTTCTATTCCTCTTATTTTTATTTCGTTTTCTTAAGAGTCTTAAATTATTAAACAACTCACCAGAATTATCCCTATTCCTTCTTTCCTTATTTTATGCTCTCTTACTAAATTCTTGCCAGCAGCTATTTTTGAACTTCCTTTAACATTTTATACAATTTTCTAAGTTTCATAGTGGTTATTTGGTGAGTAGCTATTTAAAAAATCACAAACATATATTTATAATGTGTTAGGCAGAACAAGTGATGCTTAAAGAGAGTGGATCCTGTGCCTGTCCTACAGAGTCCTATCAGTGTATTTACACTGGTCTTATTCTTGAAGAGATTAGAAGCAGTACTCCTATAAGTAACTGCTTACAATTAATATCATCCATTCAGTTGCATCAGAAGCAGTGTGTGGCTTCAAGGGGATGGGATTACAATCCCCCTCACCCCCTGCCTTCCAACCACCTTCAGTACATGGATCTTTGGGTGCAGCCCAATAAGCAAATAAAAAAAATCATTTATGAGTACATACTGTTCCGGAGTGTCCAATGCACTTCATACATCTTGCCTCAGCAATTCCACAAAGGTATTGCTATTCCCAAAATAGAGATGGTGGGCTCAGGATGCAAGACCAAATTATTATGTCGTTGAATGCAAAAAATGTTTTAAAATTTAGTCACTGTCCCTGAGGAATTATATTTGTTTTCCAATCTGCAGATTGTGCAACAAACTTTGCATGCTGAAAAGGGCAATGGCTTTTAGAAAGGGTACTTCATGTGCAGCTCATCTTTTTTTTTCCAAGTGTGGTTTTCAGAAATGTCTATTTGTTAGTCATGCATTCACAACACACACACTCAAATGTTTTATGGCACCTCCAATAGTAATAATTTAAAAATCTGGATTTTTATCTGCAAGCACGTGTAGAATACAAAACTCCCTTGGCCTCCCCTAAGTTTGCTCCAAGATAGACTGAAGAAGAATCCCCCAGATATCCCAATAAAGGGAACACTCCAAGAGGACATGATCAATACTTTCAATAATCTCCTCATTACAAGGGCAAACACGTCCATCAACTGGCAGACCCTGGTATCTGCCTTCCAGCAATCTGGAGGGCAGAACATTGAATTGAGCTAAGGCAGGCCTGCCCAAAGTCCGGCCCGGGGGTGGGGGGCAAATCTGGCCCGCCAGGCCATTCTGAGTGGCCCGCAGCTGGCTGGCCTGCCCCTCCCTCCCCCTCCTTCACCCCATGTTTTTTTTTAAAGAAAGTGGGTGGGGCTTGCAGTGGGGTGGCAGGATTGGGGAGCATCCGGCCCCTGACACATTCTCAGCCACCAAATCTGGCCCTCCTTACAAAAAGTTTGGGCACTCCTGAGCTAAGGTGAAGGCTCTCCTGAACTTGGGAATGGTTATTTTTGATAGGTACTTGGCTATTATTCTAAAGGAACTATTTTAACTGTACTGAGTTTGTCAAAGAGAGCCTTTTAGAAATGACAAGCAGATGAAACTGACGAAAATTGACAGAACTATGTTGCTGCCAAATGGGCAACCAAGACGGCCATTGCCAAAGCCAAGGTGGAACACCTATACAATCACCTGGAAACACTAGAAGGATATTTATCAATTAGCCAAAGCACAAAAGAAGGCAACCCAAGACATCAAGCAGGACAGTATATGTGCATAAAGGAAAAGGACAGCAAAAGACTCCAAGCCAAACGGGTTATTTTTCAACAACAGCAAGATCATTTCAACAGGATATCCAACAGTGAATTTCTGTACCCACCAATCCCTGAAGGCATGCCAACCTGTCGTTTCCACCACAGAAGTCACGAACACAGTAGACAGTATGAATATGAAGCCCCCCAGACTCAATGATGGGCCTGCTGATTTCTAGAAACTACAGGAACCTCAAGACATAGGGATGACTTGGCTGACAGAGAGTTCTTCAGTTCACAACAAATGGTGACTGTGCACAAATTGATTGGAGAACAAACATAACAGTCCCCATATTCAAGAACAAGGGTGACCCATCCAATTGAGCCAAGTATTGCCCAATTCTCCTCCTGTTCCACACTACGCAAATCTTTATGAACATTCTGGACCAACAACACATTCACAACATTGTCCAGCTCACCACCAATCAATGCAGTTTTGTCAAAGGATGTGGAAGGGCCAATGCTATCTTTGCAAATTATCAGCTCATAAAGAAACACCAGGAGAAGGCCCAACCATTGCACATGGAATTCCTATCTGGAGAAGGCACTTTGCTATGTCCCTCATCAATTGATCTGGTGTGCCCTCCATAACCACAGGTGCCAGAACCACTCATTGACTGGGTAAAATGCAATACAAGAACACCAGCAGCCATGTGTGATGCTCAACTGACCTAACAGTTTTCCGTTGATGATTGGAATGCACCAAGGCAATGCACTGTCATCACTCCTGTTTGTATTAGTCATGGATACCATCACGCAAGACCCACAGCAACATGTTTGCTGAACCATGTTGTAGGCTGACGATGTCATGCTTGCTACTGCCACTAGGAACAAACTGCCGTGGCAAATTCAGACATGGAATGATTGTCTCAGCCACTTTGGACTCTAACTAAATATTAAGGAAACTGTGTATCTAGAGACTGTTACCACCTATGGAATACTTCGAATAAATGGAGAAAACCCAAGAATTTATTTATTTATTTATTTATTTATTATTGGATTTATATCCCACCCATCTTCCCAAGGGGACTCTGGGCGGCTTACAAAGCTGAACTAATCAAGAAGATAGATATCTCCCACCATTTTGCCTCCCATCTCCCAAGTGATGGTGGCATCAGTGGCGACATATAAGCAAGGGTGAATATGGCCTGGTTGTGATGGCAAGAACTCACCGGTATGCTTTGTGACAACAAATGCCAATCTGTCTCAGATCCAAGATTTAAAAGACGCTTGTCCACCCTGCATGGCACTGAGTGTTGGGCAGCAACAATGGATGTACAGAGTCGCCTCTGTGCCATGCGAATGTGTATGCTCCATTAGATATTGGTTATCTCCCCATTAGACCATGTCACAAATGATACTACCCGGCCGCAACTCAGTGTGATATCGATAACAGTGAAGATGAGAGAAAGCCGACTCCATTGCTATGGACATGTCCTCAGAGCAGCACCTTCCAACACACAAAATGCATTCAACCTGAAAATCAATAGGTGGCAGCTATGAGGGCAACCAAAACAGAGATGGCAGGGCACTGTCAATAAGGACATTCAGATGGTTGTCCTGCACCCTGAATATGCAGTTGATCGGGTAAAGGGGTGTTTCAGGATCCAAAAAGGGGATATTACACCTGTAGGAAAGTGCTAAGCAGAAGAAGATAGTAAGTGGAAGAGTCTTTATTTCCTATGTTTCTTGCCACTGTCTTCAATTCACTTCCGGCAAAATTCATGTGAGCAGAAATCAGCAACTGCAAGGGAGTTTTTATCAAACCTTCAGAAATCCAAACTGAACCGACTTCTCTGTTTGCCTATATATTCAAATACGTTGAAAAGATGAAAATGCAAGATAAATAAAAAAAAGGCACTGGAAAATCAGTAGCAAGATGGATCATGCCAGCTGTTATAGTTAATATCATTTTCCCCATCTGTAACAGATGCCCATTGGCAAAAGCTATCAGTTTTGATGCAACAACTTGGAGGAAAAGGGTGGGAGAAGAGTGGGTTAAAATTTATCCAAGAAACAGAAATCATCCAAAAAACTAACTTATTTTGTCCTCTTTTCATATCATTGCCATTCACAAAACAGGAGCAGCAGAGGGAGAGAGAAAGTAAAAAAAAATAACTGGCTTCAAACAGCCACAATCACCAATACTGGGTCTGCTCCTCTCAGCAGCTGCCCATGGGCATTCCTACTGGCAAGAGACAGTGCCAGCTGGCAAGGAGGTTCTAATGGTGAAGCAACCTGGCTCCATCTGGTATGTGTCCTATTTTATGTCAAAGATTTGTTTTTTGTTTTTACTCCTAATTAATTTGGGGGTTTAGTGAAATTTTAAATGTATTTTAAAGTGTGTTTTTAAGGTTCTTTTTTAAAAAATGACCATTTTCATACTGCTGTGTGTTTGATCGTCTCGTAAGTGATTAAGTTACACTTTTTTCTAACTTATTTCAATTTTAAATATTGTAAGCTGCCTTGAGTCCTTTTATGAGAGAAAGGTGGCAAAGATATATTATATGTGAAATATATGTATCCATAAACAGCAGTGCCCCCCCCACAACAATTGGGATGTGTTTTTCAGCCATCAAACAAATTCAAATGAAATGACCGGCAGGACCTTTGAACAGGATTTACCAAACACTCATGCTGAATATAGTTTCCTGTTGACCATGCCTGTGGATTACAGAAATTTTCTTTTTGGAAATGTTTTCAAAACATTTATGTGCTACAATTCACACATGACTGGAACTAAAGAAGCTGCCAGAAAGTGGCAAATGAAAATAGCTGTTCTTGTCAAAATCCTTAAGATGGAGGCGGGGCACTGCTAGTGGGGAAGCAAAAAGGCTGAAGGACACTTTAAAAATAATATGACAGGTTTTCTTGACAATAGAAAATCAATTTCTACCCAAAGATGTCCTGCTCTGCCATTGAGGGAAAGCATTTTAAGAATGTACATTGAGAATTAAGTGGTAAGTGAATTATATGAACAGCTTTCACTTTGTGGGATAACTAACAATTAAGGTGTGCCAGGCTCCACCCTGCCTAATATTTAGGAAATTACTCGAGACAGTAACAAGGACACTATATCCTCAAATGATATTAACATTAGAACCTTGGATGTTTGCAAATTACCAGACTTGGGTTGATTATATGACCATATCAATTCTGTTTTTATAATAATAATAATAATAATAATAATAATAATAATAATAATAATAATAATAATAATAATAATAATAATAATAATAATACCTTCATTGTCAATGTACATGTGCACAATGAAATTGGCTGAGTCTCCCTTGCGCACCCCCACTACCATCCCACCCCCATCCCACTAGCAACCACTTAGTCTTATTGCACCCTGTGTACTTGACACAGAATGTGCCAGCCCACAGATCAGTTCTTCTATACTTGTCCTGGGATTATTTCCCATCCAGCAGTCTGACAGCCCATGGATAAAAACTGTTCTTCAGTTTCTGCCACTTTGTTTGCAAAAGAGAGAAGTACAGAGGCGAGTAACTAGACTAGATGGATGCCAAATCAGCGAGGAACAGCTTTCAAGTGTTGTTTTCAAAACATGTGGTTACTCCAAGCTCAGATAATGCTTTTTGGGGAAAAAACAACTTCCCCAACGCTGCTGTTACAGTTGCGTCTTTATATTCAACATGTAGAAAGCATGTCTTTAAATCCACCACATATAAAGAACAACAAAGGCATAGTGTAACATATTTTTCCACAAGAAGAGAACAATAGGCAGAAAGAAAAGTTCATGAAATAATATGAAAACAATCATGTCTTCTGTGCTTCACTTTCGAAAACATTCACCCCTTCTTTACTAAAAACCACTTCCTCAGAGAAAGGAGTGGTTTCAAATTACATTTGAAGAAAAGAATTTCTAGATACTGAGGAGAAGCTTTGCATAGAAAGAGATAGTAGCATTCTACTCACGACATGCCAAATATTTACAGCTCTAATGTCCAGTACCGACAGCTCTGCCTTTGCCATAGCAAAAGTCTTCCTCCAGTGGGAGGTAAAGCATTTTCCCACTTCCATAAAGTTCCCCACCATTCCCTTCGTGGTCTATGGTTGCTGCCTCTTCTTCATTTCCCCTCCAAGGATACTCTACCCTTTTTAGGGTTGCTTTATCCAGAGGAATTCAACTTGATATGCTGGAACACTTATCAAATTGTCTCAATGTGGTATAATCAATTATGTTTTTATGGGAATAATGTGAGTGGGGCTGTGGGGTTTTGCACTTACCAGAATAGTGTGAATTCACCACCCAGAATAGTGTGAATTCACCACTTGGGTGTTATAGAAATTAAATTAAATTAAACAAACAAACAAACAAACAAACAAACAAACAAACAAACAAACAATGGAGATCCGATTTGGTATAAAACTATGAGAGAATTTGCTCTGTTCTGTATAGATATTTGTTTTGAATTTAATAATACCAGCAGGCTACATGTAAGGTTTTAGAGACAAGGCCTGTGAAAAACAGACATGTAAAGAAGAGAGGAGAATATAACAGAACAACCAAGAGTTTTTAAATCCAAAAGTATTTTATGTCTTTTAGTTTGAGCTGCCAGACTAGCAAGAGTTATGGAAGTATATTTTTGGGATGACTGTTCAGTCAGGCTATTTCCATTTGTACTGTTGCAGTACTGTTTTTCAGATGGGTATGCTTAAATCATTTCTACCAGCAGGTGATTATGCTAAGCAGAAGATTCTACAGTAGCACTTAAATGCCTCCAATTCCATCATAATGCAGGAGCATTTAAATTTTTAAGAGATTTAGTGCATGGAAGCACTATATCTATCTATCTATCTATCCATCCATCCATCCATCCATCCATCCATCCATCCATCCATCCATCCATCTATCCATCCATCTATCTATCTATCTATCTATCTATCTATCTATCTATCTATCTATC
>JAHTLZ010003518.1:45106138-45156020 GCA_023846285.1 Phrynocephalus versicolor | reverse complement strand
GGACCCGTTCTGACAAACGAAAAATCGAAACGTCATTTTTTCTGGTCGTGCCTATCTCTACTGAGAACAACTGAAATAGATAATCCAGATGCATTTTTCTATCTTGTTTTTCTCAAAATTACATTCTAAACTGTTCATTTTTCGTGCATTTCCTCTTCCCCCATTCTTCTTTTTGTCACTATTCTAAGGCTGAATTTTGTGGCTGCAGCAATAATTCACTCCCAGCTCCTAATTCAGGGAGGAAGGTCAGTGTCTACAGAGTTTTACTTTCCACAGCCATAACAGAGGTGTGGTGGTATGAACCTATCTCCCCACCACCCATTGCATCTCTATTCAAGAATAAAGCAGATGCATAAACACAAATATGTGTTAAGTGCCATTCCCAGTGTTTCTTAGTTGATGCCATTATCATCGATAGTTTCAAAAAGAAACACGTCAATTATGTTACCTGTTTTAACTTTTTTTTAAAGCAGGAAACTTAAGGTTTTTACAGGAAAATAAATGGCAAGTAGAATGTTACTCTTTCCCCGTGGTTGTCTGAAATGCATGTCTTTGTCTTCATTAATCATTTCAAAATGTTGCATTTCAATGCAGCTGGCCTAGCAGTTCACAGGCACTTTAATTTTCCAATTATTGTACCCCTGGCTCAGAACTGATAAAGATTAGTTACACAATTTGCTCTGTGGGCTGCTTAATGTTCTTGTCACCTTACATTGAGTTTTAAATGTGCACAGCATAAAAGAATGTCAGATGTGTTCCAAAGACTTTAGGGTCATGATCAGGAGCTTATACCATCTCCGGGTGCAGCACTGATAGGTTTCAAAGAGATGGATGAATGAACAAGGCGGCTGCCTGAATCTGTTGCAGATGTGTTTTTCCTGTCAAAAAAGAACTGAGTGATGTTACATCTCATTCTTTTTCAGACATTTTGACTGAGCTGAAAGATTATGAGGCTGCCTCCACAGATGCTAGAAGTGGCCGCTCTTTGACGCAGAAGTGATACACGCTGCCATTCATTGCACCCTCCTTCCACAATCACCTTCCCTCCAGATTTTTAAATACATAATGAACTTCAGAAGACAACTTGACTCCTTAATAGGAAAAAGCAGGTTGCCAAATTTCTGTGGTACCAATATTACATCCTTCACTGATGTGCTTATCTATCTCCAGCCAGAAAACTATTCCCAAGATACCATAAGCATATTTGATAACTGCCCTCTGAAACCTTTCCTAGTTTCACCTTGGCTTCCCCGTCCCTCACTCTTTGTGTATATGTGAAAGTAGCAGATACGCTGCATGATGTTTAGAATGTCAGACAAGGCCCTGAGAGACCTAGCTTCGCTCAGCCATGACGTTCACAAGGGGAGAACTTGGGTCCAGCTCTCTCGTTCTCTCTCAGTCTAAACTATCTTACAGAGATGCTGTGAGACTTGTATGAAAGAAGTGTGCCCTTCCTTCGGCTACTTGAAGCAAAAATCAGTGCTGATCGATAAAGAAGTGTGCCCTATCTGCTTTGTTAGCCAAACCAACATTTAAACCCTACCTGTTGCCCACTATATTCTAAAATTGCATCTCTTACCCGATTTATTGCCATGAAGTAATTAGTTAAAAATTCCTTTTGGGGGCTGCTCAATGTACTGATCCATCACAACTTCCTGTAAAAAAAAGCTATCTCTGATATTACCTGTTTTGAACAAATAACAAGGCACGATAAGGGGAAACAGACTAAACAAGCAGTTCTTTGTACAGGCTATATGAATGCTCATCCACAACATGTATTGTAAAATTGTCCTTCTTGCAACAGGTCATATACAGACATTTCCAGGTTCAATCCACAGTATTTCCAGTTAAAAGGAAAGCAGATCTGAAAGCCTCCTGTCTGAGACTTTGGAGACAGATGGGCTGATTTTCACTGGGAAAGATGGACCTCTTCAGGAGATGTCAACTTCATATGTGAGTAGCTCCTTGTAGAGGCTGAAGGATAAATCTTTGGACAAGACAGTTGACTGCAAAGGTTTCAACATTAACTCCCATTTTATAGTAACTTCTTGATGCTTATGATTTCTTCTACTTCAATAGCTATGATTCATTTGTGCATGTTTTAAAAACTGCTATGGAAAAAGTTCTCATCAGAGAAGATGCTGAACAGCTGTTGTCTAGGTATTCATTATTTCTGTCTGCTATGCTTCTGGCTAATTGCCTGGGAGGGAAGCTGGGACATGTATTGAGATTTAAGTTTGTGGTGGCATCACATGATTCTGCAACACACTGACAAAGAAAGGAAAAGAAGACGCTGTCGAGAAGAAGGCATCCCTCAAAAACTTTATTTACTGGTGGCTGTTATCTTCCGTTTGCTTACAATCCCCGCTTGTGCAACTGATAACAGGAAATGTATTTAATAACTACTCAGTGCTAATATGCTGCAGTATGCATGACTGCCTAATTTAATTTATCTCTGATTAAGCCTATTATGTTTGAGATCACTTTACAAAAGAGATTTTTTTGCCAGCTGTAAGCTTATTTGAATTGTAATATAAGTTAATAACGTGTAAAATAACTAGTGGTGCCTACTTCCAAACGTTAATTTTAGCAAACCACTTCCTGTGTTAGTTCACATATTCAAAACAAAGCCCATTTCATCAGTCAGTTAAGTAGAGTTAAAAATATGGGTTTCCCAACTCCGAATTTTCAGCCAAACAAAGGCTAGTGTCCTTCTCTCTCTCTCTCTCTCTCTCTCTCTCTCTCTCTCTCTCTCTCTCTCTGTGTGTGTGTGTGTGTGTGTGTGTGTGTGTGTGTGTGTGATTACAGTCATGAGTGACTCTTCGTGACCCCATGTCCATGGAGTTTTCTTGGCAGGAGTACTGGAGTGGTTTGCCAGTTCCTGCTCCAGGCACCTACAGCACCTGGTATTCCCTGGTGGTCTCCCATCCAAGTACCTGTACTAACCAGGACCGGCCCTGCTTAGCTTCCAAAATCAGGCAAGATCTGATGTACTTAAGATGGCACCTAATCTCTATTGCTGTTCCCAAAGAATCAGTTGGGGTGGATGGGTTGCTCTTTGCTTGACATGACGCCTCTTCCTTTGGGAACCCAAACCCTAAACATGTCCATTTGAGTCAGGCTTTGAAACTGCATCCTCCATGACATTGGGTAAATTGGTAAAACAAACTAAACAGGCATGCATAGTTTTCCAGCACCTCTGGGTTGGTCATGTGTGGACTGGGCATTCAAGGGGGGAGTGAAAGAACAATGCTGACCCAGGCTGACAAAATTATCAGTTTTGGAATGTCCCTGGAAGACTACTGAATATTTCACTCCTGCCCTTCTATCTCCCGCACTACATCCCTAGATAAACTGCAGTACCCACATTGGTTTACTTGAAAAAGACCACCTGACTTTCTGAAAACTAGACATTCATTGTAACTATCTTCTTTTATCTACGGTAACACAGGTCTGCAGTGTGTGTGTGCGTGTGCATGCGAGGGGGACTTCCTTTATATGAAACAACAGTCCTGATTGCTTCTTTTTCTTTCCCACTAGCTTGCGATATATATCTGAAACTACAGTATTCCCTTCTCTTGATCAGCAACATCACACAGCTTTTGTCATTCAAGGTATGCATTAAAGAATAACGCTTTAAGTTTTCTTTTGCTGTCAGTCTGTCCCACCTCCACGATTCCAGTGTACTTTCAAAACAGGAGGTTTCTTTGACAATTTCACCCTACTGAATTACGTTGACTGAGAAAGAAAAAAACAATATGGTGTTAATTCAGCATGCAGTGGTTTAGAAACTCTCCATAATGGGGATTAACATGTCATATTATCTTGTTGCAATTTATCCATAAAACTGTATCCTTATGAAGTCAACAGGCAGAACTATTTTAGAACTATTCTTAAGAAAGGGGAAAAAGATGTTGTAGCACATTGAACACTAACAGACTTATTTCTAGTGTGAGGGTTCATGGATTGCAACCCAGTTCTGCAGCGGTGTAACAGCACGCTTCCCTAGTTAGCTTCAGCACCTCCCTAATCAAACCCCTGACCCCTGAAGGGTGAATGTTTCAGGAACTGTTGTCCCTCCCATGCATAAACAGATGCAAGCTCAGCTAAGTGTACCACCTTGGCAAGAACCGGGAATGTCTCAACCCATGACTTTTACAAGTGATGCATAGAGCAGCATCTATGTATCTAAACCAGTGGATAGTAATCCAAACAAGTTCATGCTTAGAAGAATCTGTTAGTCTTAAAGGTGCCACAAGATTTCCCCCTTTTTAAAATCTGCTTGCTGTGAAAACGGCTATTTTAGGATGTTAACAGGAAAAACAGCAGAGTCGTACAGCATCCTCAAGACTAACAGATGGATTGCAATATCTGTCTCAACAACAAACAGAGCCAGGTAATTGTTTGGCGCACATATTAACAGAGTCCACAACAGCTAATTCCACTGTTCTTGTTTTTAAGCTTTCATTTTTGCTGTTGATTTTGCTACAAAGCAGCTGCTCTGCCAGTATGTCTGAATGAAAGTGAATGCTTGGAAATGGAGAACACTAATCCAACACGTTTATCTCATATAGCTTATAAATCCAGAGAGGAATTTACAGGTCCTCAAGCTGGGCAGCATCAATTCCTGTATTGATTTCCAAGAAACCTCCATGTCCCCCTTTTTTACCATCAATGTTACCCCTAATTTTTAAATTCATAATGTAAAATTCAGCACAAATGCTAAGGCGTGTTTAAAATCTACACGTGCACATGTGGCTATATTCAATGAGCTGCAGAAAATAAAAGCAGCGTAAGCATTCCTGAGAGTCACAGCATAGTGGTTATCATTTATTTATTTAATTTATATCCTGCCTTTCTCCCATAGAGTCTTTTCTCACACATACCACAAGCCTAAAGCCTACCCCAAAGAGCCCACTTTTTCAGGTAACCTGAAGGAAGCTGGTTTCCAGTTCTATCGTTGGAAGTGAAACAAGTGCCGATATTAAAATGCCCATATGAAATGCGCGCTTAAAAAGAAGTCAGGGGGCATAGCCCACAGCCCAGGTATTTTTGAGGATCCACAGTTGCAGTTGTACTCCTTCTTTAATGTAGCAGAAGGAATTCAAACCTCTGAGAAAATAACAGGGCAATTGGTAAAAAAGCAAGCTCTCCTTTTTAGAAGCCAAAGAGCAACTCATGGTGTGGGAAGAGGATCAGCAGAAACATTGGTGGGTCTCTGCAGGCAACTACAGGAAGAGACTACTGCCCATTTCTTTCTTCTTTCCTAGATGCCCTAAGCACACCCGATCTCACCTGATTTCAAAAGCTAAGCAGGGTCGAGCCTGGCTACTATTTTGATGGGAGACCCCCAGGAAATACCAGGGCTGTAGGTGCCTGGAGCAGGAACTGGCAAACCACTCCAGTATTCCTGCCTAGAGGACTCCGTTGAAAAGGGGTCACAAAGAGTCAGTCATGACTGTAACAACAACAACAACAACAATAACAACAACACACACACACACACACACACACACACACACACACACACACACACGTCATTCAACACAGTTCTGTCCCTAGAGGGGGCTGCCTGCCTTTCCCCCTTCCTCTTCTCTAGAAGAGCTAAAGCCTACCCTGAGCCACGAGTACTTACTGACACCCACACTGTACAACTTTAAGGGGAATTAGACATACCAGTGGTACCTTGTATAAAGGAATTAATTCATTCCAAATGAAATTATGTTAAGCAAATTCCCTTTATACAAATTTCCCATAGGAATGCATTGAAAATGAAGTACCTGTAATCCCATTTTTATGTTGTACGGATTTGCCCTGTAGGCGATTCTGTTAAGCAAATTTCCCCTGTCTCCAGAATATTTTATGTTGTACAAATTGTATGTTATACAAACTGTTTGTTATACAAGGGTCCACTGTATTTGGGGAGGATAAGGCTGTCGTTGGCTTTTTGTCACTGTGATTGTACATTTATTCCCATACCAGAGGCAATGTCCTTTTGAATGACAGTCGCTTCAGAGGGTGAGCCCTTGTCCTGCTCATGGACCTATAGATGGGTTCTGGTAAAACCAGAATATTGAACAGTATATAGGCTTTTAGCCTGATCAAGCATGAACAGACTTATGTTTTTAATAATACATTATCTTAATTAGTAAGGTTTAGTATTAGGCGAATTATGTTAACCTAACATGAATCCTCTATGATTATTCTGATTTGTTGCTGCCAGATATGCCTAGCATATGTTAGCAGCATACGGTTTTATCAAGTCCAGGTGTTCAAATGTGGTACAGTTCAACTCGTCTGCTTCTAGGTCACCAGTTCATAAGTCAGCCTGGGGGCAGCTTAAGAATGCCTTTTCTCTTTCACTTTGTTGGCTCATGTGGTGAACAGTAGGTGAAATTTTGCTTGAGAATTAACTGCAGCAGAGAGAACAACATCCTACTAGTAAACACTGAAACCAAGGGACTTGTCATTGCCCCTAACCCAAAAATGTTCTCCGGATGCATATGCGTGTCTCCTTCACTGGGGAATTAAGAAAGAAATGTATTTATTTTATGTATTTATTTAAAATAGTTTACCCTGTCTTTCTCCTGAAAAATGAATCAATATGGCTTACATCATTAAAAGAAAATATTTAAAAGCTAAAAGCAGTAAGCATAAATATTACCAAGACTCAAACAAATGCCACACTATAAATGGTAATATGGTAATGGTATCTTCCACGCTACTGGGTTGAGATTTCTTCACACGTGAACTTGCAAAGTTTATTGTTTATTGCATTTATAGAACACCCAACATATTTCTTTGGAAGGTAGGAATAAGAAACTTTTATTCGTATTCTCAAAGGCTTTCACAGCTGGGATCTGATGGTTGTTGTGAGTTCTTCGGGCTGTTTGGCTGTGTTCTGAAAGTTTTTCTTCCTGATGTTTTGCCAGACTCTGTGGCTGACATCTTCAGAAGGCAAAGAGCTCAGGGAACAAGGAGTTTCACTCTGTGCTCTGGGGTATAGAGCAGTATTGGCAAACCTATGGCACAGGTGCCAAAGGCGGCACTCGGAGCCCTTCCTGCGGGCACCCGACATCGCCCCTTCACAGCCACCTGTATTCAGGTTAAATTGCTGTATTGGCACTTTGCAAAAAAGTTAGTGGGTTTTGAATCACAGTTTGGGCACTCGGTCTCTAAAAGGTTCACCATCACTGGTATAGAGTGAGTGAGACTGGGGTTCTTAAAGTGTGGGAAAGAGGAAGCTTGTCCTATGCAGAACAATAGGTATTAGTCACTACATTGTGATGGAGGGATTAAGAAGCTTTAATACAAAAGTGGAACAGGTGATACCTTTAGGCTACTAAAATAACAAAACATTGCTAATATTTCAAGGGTGAAACCCTCTTCCTCAGAGCAGTACCAATAGGTAATAACATGGCAAAAGATGGATTTGCCAGGAGTTGTTTCTTAGGTGTAGAGTCCATGGCAAGCTGGAAAAAAAGCCAGGCAGTTTACCTGAGGCAAGGATCTTGGATGTTCTTAGGCTGCATCCAAATTGAAGGGAGGGAGGTGTTTTGATTGTCCCAGTCCTTCCAAAGACATGTCATGGCCTCTCACGTACACAGATTCACACCTTTTATTTGATCCAATTGGCTACACTCGGTGGACTTTTCCAAATTTTATCCCAATCCTCAAATGAAATGCATGGGCCTTCTGCACCAACCCCCCTCCCCCATCGCTGACAAATCAGGGGCTTTTGGCCTTGACAAGTCACATTGAGGAGAGGTGTGAATGTGTGTACGTGAGAGCCATGACATGTCTTTCATGTTCTTTGATTCTGGTCTGGATGCTGCGCTTTGTGGTCCCAATATATACCTGGCCACAACTACAATGCTATGGTCAGCAAAGGACAAAAGGAGCCCACTCACCACTGCAGAAGTACACCGGATACCTTGTAGTTATGACCAGGTATATATTGGGGAACCTAAACTGAACCATTATATTAACAACAGGAAGCGTTGTTAACAACAGGAAGTGGTTTTTATCTTTCTTTTTCAACCCAACCCAACAGGAAGTGGTTTTTATCTTTCTTTTTAAACAGGAAGTGGTTTTTTTCTTTCATTTTCAACCAAACCCAGAGAGACAGTAGGAATCCTGAACTGTTGCCTAATGTATGGTATGTAAAGCGCCAGACAGGGGTGGGGTGGGGTCATGAAGTGGAGACCTGCAAGACACAGTTACTTTTGATTCCCTGCTTCTGTAACTAATGAGAAGCAGTGGGATTCCATCACCATGTGAGAGCATGTCATACCCCTTAAAAGATCAGGTCTAGAAGATGATATCAATGCATGCTTTCAGTATGAGCACACAACCAATTCCCCCCAAAACTCTATTTAGTAGACCTCTAAACAGACAACTCCCTCAGCAACCATGAACAAAATCATGGTGGCACAGTCGCTACAAAAAGCAGTACGATCACTAACCCTGCCGCTGCCAGAAGCAGTCTTTTGAGAGTATAGCAAATCAATCCTACATGTAATCCCCATCTCCATCCCCAAACTCATTTCCATTAGACAGAGAATTCCCTATTAGGAGCCATGCTTGGAACAAGAAGAGAATTCTCAATGGGTGGCTTCAGGGTTATCACTAAAAGGCCAATTGTCAGCCAGTCTTAGAAGGTGCTACAGACTCCTCCTCCCTGGGTTTTTCTGTAGGTAACAGCAAGATCATATCATGATTTTTGCCAGTTACTTTAATAAAGTCTCCTCTTTTCCCTTTCCTTCATATGGGGTTTTACTTTTGCTTCACCATGGCAATAAAATCAAGTGGAAGTGGAGTGACATTTATAAAACCACCAAGAAATATGCCAATGTATCCATCATCTGCAGCATAAACATTGGCATTTTTGTGGAAATTTTCAGCACCTCAGCATGAGGCAAACAATATAATAAAACAGAGCACTGAAAGAAAACAGAAAAGTAGAATCAACACAAAACATGTACCCTTTCCTTGTTTGTTCTGTTTTCCATTCATGTATTCCTTCTCCTCCTCTGGCTTATCAATCACCCCCTCGCTCATTTTCAAAACGTTTCTCAGCTTCATTTGCTGGAAAACGCATCTCTGCCCCTTCCTCCGCTACTGTTTTCTCCAGGGAATTGTATCATACCTTCACCGATAACAGCAACACTCTAATGATATGTATATGTCTATGCTATTCAGATCCATCCAATGCATTTACTTGGCTGACATGAAGAAAGGGGTGGTAAAGGCAATGCCGTTATCTGTCAAGCCAACAACTCACTAACATGGGAAAGGACTGTAAAGTGGTTTCTTGACTGGAAGGGGCTACCAGCCCTTTAGATGTTCGTACACCCCTAAAAGTATTATCGTACACCCCTAAAAGTATTATCATGGAACATTGCGGGGTGGAAAGGGAAGTGCAATGATCCTATATGCCTTAAATATTTAAGGGAATTTGACATACTTCTTTTACAAGAAACCTGGTTCCAAGAAGAAATTACTCTTTCAGGCTACAGGGCTTATTGTCTCCCAGCACTCAAAACGAAAGCAAAAGGGAGGCCAACAGCTGGCCTAGCTACATTAATTAATAAACATCTAGCTTCTGAACCCATCACCATGTCCAATGGAGATGGCTACATGTTAGCTTCCAAGCTTATGCTTCAGACAAAATCTTGGATCCTAATCAACGTTTACATCCCTCCAGGCATAAATGGCACTCAATGTAGAGACTCCTGGGCAGGCCTTACAAATTCCATCAAGTCCTTGGAAAGGAGGTTTCCATCAATCGAATATATAGTGGCAGGTGATTTCAATGCTAGGGTAGGGAGTGATGGGAGGATCTTTACAAAGGCTTTAGGTGTGGAGGAGGATGTCCCCATCCCTCCTTGGTGTACTTTAAGCAGACAATCCAAAGACTTACATCATAATGTTGCAGGGATTGAACTTGCCAAATTTTGGACGCGATTTAATCTGCGTTGGTTAAATGGGTTGGAAGAATTTCCAGAATCTGGGGAATTCACCCATATAACAAAATATGGGTCAAGTGTCATAGATTATATTTTGATCCCAATAACAATGAAACCTCAGGTAAAAGAATTTACAGTGGGTGATGTTTTATCAAGCGACCATCTCCCTATAAATGCAAAAATTGATTTGGGTATATCCAAGGGCTAAGCAAAACCATGATTTAATAGCACCAGTGAAATTAGTGTGGAATAGCCAAACGCATCAGAAATTTTTGGCTCTAGTGTCCAGCCATGTATGCCAGGTCCTAATATCGCTAGTCACCACAGATGATGATCTCAAAACTAGAATCCACTCATTTGAAAAGCTACTAGAATTTCTAAAAACTGAATTAAGAAAAAAACCAACCTTACACATGTATCCGTCTATCGCAAATGAGAAAGAGTGGTTTGACCAGGATTGTGTCAGGTTGAAAATCCATATCCATGAACCTTACAGGGTTTATAGAGTCTCAGGTTCCCCAAGTGCTCTGAACAATTATTTTCTTTTAAAAAAGGAACTGAGACACCTGATAAATGAAAAAAGACATTCGTTTGCACTTGCTCAATGGGACAGGCTATTGAAGGCTATAAATGACAATAATAACAAATCATTCTGGGACATCATTGCAGGTACCTTCAAACATGAGTCTCACGATCCTGCAATAATTTTGCCCCAAAAAATGGGTAACCTATTTTTCTGACTTTTTTTTATAAAGAAATATCACCCAGAGAACCATTCGATTTAAACCTGACGGGATCACTGACATGGCCCCCTGTAACATCTGAGGAAGTGATGGAGCTCATCGGACACTTAAAACCTCATAAGTCCACAGGACCTGGTGCCATTCCTCCAGATTTACTAATACACGAACCTGCTTGGTGGGGGGAGCTGCTGGCCCCTTTATTTACAACCATAGACCAAACGGGAATTATCCCCAGGGAGTGGCTCCATGCAACTATAGTACCAATATATAAAAAAGGTGACCCGCATCAACCAAAAAAATTTAGACCAATTAGTTTACTTTCTGTATGCCAGACACTTGTTGAATAAACTTACTCAGTGGATAAAAACAGAATCTATCCTCGGCATAGAGCAAACAGGCTTTAGAAAAGGGAGGGGCCCACTACATAACTCTTTAATCTTCGCCCACATGATAAACTGCTCCATAAGGCGGCGAATTCTAAACTTTTCGTGGCTTTTCTTGACCTAAAAGGAGCCTTTGATTCAGTGGATAGGAACATCCTATGGTCTAAATTAATCAAAATGGGCATAGAAAAAAGACTTTTGTCCCTCATTATATCCCTACACTCTGCTACAACTGCACAAGTGAGATCTTCATGGGATGGGGAATTAACTCAAACATTTCCTACCAACAAAGGAGTGAAGCAGGGCTGTATTGTTGCACCTACCCTCTTCAATCTTTTTATAAATGATTTAGCCTCTCACTTAGAGAAGGTCGATGGCCATCCTCCAAAATTAGGGCTGCATCCTACGCCCTTATTACTTTATGCGGATGATGCAGTACTGCTCTCTCAAACCCGCATAGGTCTAAGACGGCTGCTTTCCAGCTGTGTGGAGTACCTTGGCACAAACAATCTACAGCTTAACTACGACAAATCCAAGATTCTGGTCTTTTCCAGATCATGGAAGAAAACGCCGTGGAAAATAAATGGACACTGCTTAGAACAAGTTAAACAATTCAAATGCTTAGGTGTCCTTTTTCATTTCAAACAGTCCTGGGTGCCACAACGGAGAGCAGCTGTTAACTTAGCAAGAGTTACAGCACAGTCCACCTTACGTTTCCATTACACCAAAGGTAACCAATTTGTACCTGCAGCCCTACAGGTATGGAAAACAAAGATAATCCCATAGCTATTATATCGTATTCCAGTCTGGCAGGCAGCTATAGACTCTTCAGTGGAAGAAATTCAATCCCAGTTTTTTCGGAAAATCCTGGGACTCCCCAGATGTGTTCCCTATGCTGATTTATGCCTAGAGACTGGTTTTTCATTGTTGGAAACCACAGCATGGCTGCAAATAACCAAATTCTGGCTAAAAATCTACTATAGTACAGAGACCCATACTCTCTTATATTACCTTTTAAAAGATAGGGCTCCACCATTTGGATCATCAACTTGGATTAAAAAATTGCAGACACAGGGGTTACAAGTTGAACAAATTGGATCACTAGGTGAGAAGCAAGCTTTTGGGGTCATAAAAAGACGGGTGCTAGACATAGAACAACAGACACTGCGGAGCTTAGCCCATAGCGTATGTTCACCACTACACTGGCATATTACGGTTACACCTAGCCAGCAGGCCCCATATCTAGCACAGCTTAAATCCCCACGGAACCGTACAGCCTTTACTTTAGCCAGATGCAATGTCATGCCATCTGCCGTTTTGTACGGCAGGTTTCAAGGTTTACCTATGGATAAGAGATGCTGTTCTTGTGGTCTGGGCAGTGTGGAAACTCTGGCCCACATATTTTTTTTACTGCCCCTTACATAATGAGCCATGTGAGAAATTTTTGGAACAAGTCCTAAGGAATCTAAAAGAGGGGTATGACCAGGATAAAATCCAATACCTGCTGGAGTCCAAATCTGATTCTATAACTGAAAAAGTAGCTATGTTTTTATCGGTGATAGTAACAGCACGTGCTTAGGATACTCATTAGTATTCATTTTAAAGAAGGTATTATTATTTTATCTTTGTATCAAACTCATGTTTCAGTCCTTGTTGTAGCCCTGAATATTCTAAAAAGAATGTATCCTTTGACTTTAGAAGGGATATTCACTATGCTACGCTACATATCTGTGTTTTGTTGTATGCCAATAAAGGTTGCTGAAGCTAAAATGATAAGGTATCATCTCTGGTTATTTTTCCAGAAGTGGCACCTTCCCCTATCTCTTTATGGTGGTGAGAAAAACAAATGAGGACATCTTTCAGGATTCTTCAGGCCTTTGTTTTATACTGGTGCCAATGAACTGCCAAGAACACATACTACAAACACAAGCATCATAATGAGCCTAGGGCCATGGGGGCAAACCTTCGGCACTCCAGATGTTTTGGACCACAACTTCCAGAATTCCGAGCCTAGATTACCAATGACAAAGGACTCTGGGAGTTGTAGTCCAAAACATCCCCCTCTCACAAAATACCAGAACTAGGGGACATACACTCAAATTGAGGGCTGGGAGAGTAAGAACAGACAAAAGAAAATATTTTTTCACCCAGCGCATTGTTAGTCTATGGAACTCCCTGCCACAGGATGTGGTGATGGCATCTGGCTTGGATGCCTTCAAAAGGGGATTGGACAGATTCCTGTAGGAAAAGTCCATCACAGGTTACAAACCATGATGGAGATGTGTAATCTCCAGGCTTAAAACCAGGGTACTTCAAGGGCCAGATGCAGGGGAGTGATATCAGGAGACAGAGATCTAGTCTCATGCGCTCCCAAATGCATCTGGTGGGGTCACTGTGAGATACAGGAAGCTGGACTAGATGGGCCTTTGGAGATACAGGAAGCTGGACTAGATGGGCCTTTGGCCTGATCCAGCATGGCTCTTCTTATGTTCTTATGTTCTTATGAGTGCCAAAGGTTCGCCACCACTGGCCTAGGGAGATTTTTCCAGCAAAGCTGCTATAGCATCAAGGTTATCTATGTGTAGGAGGGAAAAGCCTGACTCTAATTTTAAAACTCATATTTTTGTATTTATCTTGGTTTTTATTCAACTACCTTCTAAAAAAACTTCACATGAAGTTAATATTTACACTTCTGTTTTAGAGTTTCCCTTGGGGAAGTGGAATGTATTCGGAAGTCAACCCCACATTCTTGCAAATATATCGGGAAAATGTATGTGCGCTCTTCAGCTGCAAATGTAGTCCAATGACAAGGGTGAATTCACACAACAGCTTTATTGCACAATAAAATATCAGGGGATATTGAAATAGTCGTTCCACAGTGTTGAAAAGGAATAAAAAGAGCTCTAGGAGTAATGACAAGAGGAAAACCCTTTTGGAAAACAAACAGCTCCAATCAGTTCTGTTGGAGCAACACTGCCTTTGTGAAATAAGCCTCCACATTGCCATTATTATTGCATAATGAAATGCAGCTCAGTATCCTGACAATTTCTTTTTGCTTCCTGCCACCAAGGAGGTTAGGGAGGCCATTTTGAGGAGAAAGGACTTTGCTGCAGAACCCCACATGTTGGACGGTCTCTGAGAGGGGTTTGTCTTCTGGAAAAAGCAGGCGTTCAAGCCTCCCAGCGTGTGCACTCAAATTGGTCTTAATAAAGGAGTTTAAAGGGTTTTCTAGCCTGGATGCTTAAGGTGGGTCACATTTCTGTCCCTATTATAGAGATCATCTTATAGATTTTTGTTGTTTTTGTTTTGTCTTTGTTTTATTTGTCTTCTTTAGCTGACCTAGACTTGTTCTCTTAGCCAAAGGGTATAATTTAATATAAATAATGTTTTTACCATTCATTGCTAAGTGAAGACTGAGATTTTTTAAATTTATTTCGCATGCTCCCCAAATTGGTAAAAAAAATTTCTCTCCAAGCTTTTCAATTTTTTAAAAGATGGGGGCTGCCACTCCCTCTCCCCCTCCCCCTCCCCGATTATGTTCATCTTTCCTTTGCTGCTTGGGTAATTTTATTTGAAAATCATCATCCTACATAGGACCTTACCATCAATTTCACAGAACTCATGAGCTCTGCTTTGGTGGGGTATCCCATACAGGCAAGATCCTTCCAGCTGTGATACTACCCAAGATCTTAAATACCTTGCCCCCCCCCCTTGATGGTTGTATTATTTATTATTGTAAACACCATGTTGGATACTTTATAAAAAGAGAAGGGCATATAAAATAAATAATACATTAGATCTACGGTATTTGTTAACTGTTTCCATTTTATTCTTATTCTATTTTTTTTACTTATTGTAAGCTACTTTGAAAGTCCTCTTTTTTATGAAAAGATACTTTCTTAATGTAACAATGTTTTCACCTTTTAACAAAAACAACACGAGATGTTAGCAGATGCTAGTTGCATGAGAAATTGCCTAACATGGAATTATGTTATATACTTACTGCTCCTTACACTGAACACCTAATGTGTACCAAATTTTCTTTTTCCTTAGCTATTGGCCCAAAGACCACCACCATCCAAAAGGAGAAACAGAATGCTTTGTTTAAAAACAGTTTCATGCATTGACATCTGACAAGGAGTAGCTGACCCAAGATGTTGATTTCTGTCAGTTGACTGCAATCTAACATCCATCTTCCTCTACAAACCACAATATCCCAGGAGAAATGATTCTGACTGTATTATTTTTAATGACAAAAATACTTATGATATAAAGAATGGATGGATTGTCATAACATTTAAAACACCACAGAGGGAAAGGTTGCACATGGAATCACAAACATTAGAAAGCATTCAGCAGAGAGGAGGAGGAGGGGGAAGAGGAGGCGGAGGAGGAGGAGGAGGAGAAAACACCTCTTATATGTACATACTAACTTCTTTGGTGAATGAAGGCCTAAGACCTTTCACCCAGGGATCATTATGCACCAGTGCCCTTTGTGCAAGCCAAAGTCAAGTCATTTGTGTTCCTTTTCTTTCTGCTGCTACAGAATAAATAATAAATTCTGACTCATGGTGACCCTTTCAGGGTTTTCCAGAGAGAAAATACTCAGAAATGGTGTCTCACCATTCATTTGTTCTGGAGTTGCCCTGGGAACTATGCAGCAGGTCCCTGCTGAAGGTCTTACAGTCTGGTTCTTCTTCCAGGAGGCAAAGTGGGGAATCGAACATCCAACCTCTGGCTCCACAGCCAGATATACTAGGTGGCTGAGCTATGCAGCCAGATACAGAATCAGTCATTTGCAAAGCCAATAACTTCTTTGCTCTTGCTGAGGTGAGGTTAAATATTTCCATAGCTCGCATTTGTACAAAACCTCGACTTTTTTTTTCTTACTATCGCTAATAGACACTGGAATAACCACGTTGGCTCCTGTGAAACACAAGCATATGATTTGGCACAAAGATATGCTATTCCCGGACTCCCACCCATCAAATAGTGCACTAACCATTGCTGTAGGAAGCACAGGCATTATGGTTGTACTGGACTCATACCTCACAATCAACACCTGGAGCCCTATATCGCCCTGCTCAACAATGTATACCTATGACATTCAGCCACAGACATGTGGAATCTTTTCCTACACCGCCTGGCTTCATATACAATAATCTAAATATGGATTACTTGAAAGAATTCTTACCCTTACATTAATTTAACAACATAAATTCCTTTACTACAACTTGCTTCTTCCATTAATCTTCTTAGAATGCCATAATCCACCATTTAATCATCAAGCACATTTGCTGTCATTGTAATTCCAGTAAAATGAAATTGGACTAACTCCCTGGTCAACTACCCTTGCATTTCTAGCTGTACAGTTCTACAGCCTCAGACTGGGCACTCAGGACCACAACTGGCATATCCTCCTAGCCAGAGCACCATTGCAACCAGATACCTTTTTCATACGGGAATGGGTTGCATTTGTGCCATCTGTTCATTCCCATCCACTGCCCATAGCTACCCACGCAGCACTCCTGTAGATAAGCCAACATAAAGCTATAATACAATATGATCACTGGATCCAACCCTGCTTGCTGCAGCCATGTTAATCCCTTTTACTCTGTTTGCCAGCACCAAACCAAATGCATCCTTTGTGACAAATGGATGACAGTTTTATCAACCGCATTTCCAGGAATAGCTAAGTTTTAGCATTGCTAGCACTTTTTAAAAACTGTTGAGGATTGTACCTGATGCCACTGAGATTTTGTCATTTTACAGCATCTCCATTAATAAATATAGCTTGCATTCTACATGCATATGTACACTCCTGGTTCTCAGTCTTATGATGAATGTTTACACACAGAGATACCCCTTTTCATGTTTCTGCTTATTTATTTCATATTGTTTAGCAGAACACAGCATTACTGCATAAGACTTTGCAAGGACAATATACAATATGAATAAAATGTAAAACATTAAAAAGATAAATTCTATGAGATTTTAAAAACACACAATATGAATAGTGAATAATTAGTGAAACAAATTATATTCAAGTAATTACTAGAGAGACTAAACCTAAGGCCAGGTATCTAAATCATTTAACCACTGCCCTCAAGATGATGTAATTCTTGCAAGAAGCCCAGGGAACCTTCTAAGGAGGCCATTGCAATATGATGCATTGACATACCCACAGTCATAATTGGAGTTATTGGCCAGCCCCCACTTGTTTCAAATATTGGCACCTGCTGTGATTCGTTGAAATTCAGTTAAGTGCCGTTCAGTTTTTCCTTGGGAGATCAAAGCCAGAGGTATCTTGCACTAGATTAGTGCCTAAACTGAACAGCTCCTGATTAGAACTTGTCCCTTCCTGATGCCCTGTTGCTTCAATGTCAAACTCCTCTCTGAATAGTTGCTGTCCATGTTGCCATGGCATGTTCCAAGATTTGAGTGGAAACATTTTATCATGACAGTCCTCTATAGGTAATAGTCAGTTGGCCTCACATCTCTGGCACTTCCTTTTTAAAGCTGACAGTCTTTTAAGGTGTTGGGGTGGTATATTAAATAGCACTGTAGCCACTCAGAAAGCATCAATTTAATAATTTCTGATACGGTAACCTCATTGTGTGGTTCAGCTGGTTGCCCAATGCTTTTTGTATGTGCACTCTTTAATTACAGAGGGCTACAATACTCAGAACTGATATCTTAAGAATTGTCAGCTAGTGCCAGAAAGTTTGTGTAGGATAATGTTCCTGGTGTTCATTTTATCTGATTTTTTTCTTAAATGTTCCTTGTAAGTTAAAGGATGGTCAAGGATCACTCCTAAATACTTTGGATTACCGTTGGACTTGAGCAGCTGATTCCTAAATTCAACTTCCAGGGTAAACATGGTCTTCCAGGGTATACATGGACTATCCATGTCCTTTAAATCATTTTGAGGGCTTTTTCAGAGGTATCAAAGTATTTAGATTATTTACCAGTGCAATATCATCAGTGTATTTTTTTGCAGCAGTACTTGGTTAAGTCAGAGGTAAACATGTAAGAGAGTAGAGTGGCCAGCACGGGACCATGTGGTGGGCCATCACTTAACCCATACTTCTGGCTGGTTTGACCATCTTCTAGATATATTTCAATGTATCTGTTTGAAAGAATGTTGCTGATCGGAGTAGCTCTTTTCTAACAGGACAAAATATGTAGAAATTTAAAGATAATTCATTCTCTCCAAACCATGACATAAGGTGAAGATAAATCAATAAACAGAGTGACATATTTTTCCTCTCTGCTGAAATTCGTTCTTTGCGTGATAGGTTAGTGATAATACCTGGTCACAACAAGTTCTTTTTTTCCCAAATCTAGCCTGATCTATTGGTACGTGTTTCTCAACCAGAGGTTAACTTCTGTTTAAGATAAGTCTTTCCAGCTGTTTGTAAGAGCTGCTTGAAAGAGCGATAGTGCTCCACAGATTTCCCCTTTTGACCAGGATGCAATATAGATTAGCCTCTTCCTGGTATGCCCTGGGCAATGTGACGATGCAGCTAAACAGTCTAAACATTTTGGCTGCTGAAGCTCACAAGGATTCCCCTGCAAGAAAAACCAGTGTGAATACCAAAATGAAAAACAACAGCTCTTTTCAGAGCCAAATAACAAAGGACATAGAAAATGTCCTGGAAATTGTACAACTGAATGCGGAAGGTATGAGCAGGTCAAAAGTTGACTACTTACTCAGGCTTAGGAATAATCTTTCAGTGGATGCTGTTCTATTACAAGAAAACTCACTGCACTCATGAAACTCAGCTTAAAAGCAGATGTAAACTTCCAGGATATTCTATAGCTGTGGGTATCTATTATGGCATGTATGACACCACCACCTATGTAAGAAACGATATAGATCAAGTACAAGACATGAAAGATCACACTGAAACAAACCTAGTTGTCACACAAATAAAAATATCTTACATTGAAATTGTAAATTTGTATAAATCACCTGCACTATCACTGGATGTCAAGTGTTCTGTCTAATACAGAGCACCTTGCAGTAATCATGGGCTATTTAAATAATTAAAATACCCAACAGGGATACAGTGAAAATGACTTCCTCATTCATGGTACAAACGACAAAGCAAAGCAAAGCAAAGTGTTCTGCTTATATACCACCCCATACCACTTCGAGTAGTCTCTCTGGGCAGTTTATAGTTTAATTATAATATGCAGGCTACACATTGCCCCCCACCCTGCCAGCAATCTGGGTATTCATTTTACTGACTTTGGACGGATGGAAGGCTGAGTCAACCATGAGCCGGCTACCGGGGATTGAACCCCAGGTCATGAGCACAGTTTTAGATGTAGTACAGGCATTTAACCACTGCACCACGAGGCTCCTATACAAGGGTATGCTGCACTGAGCTCATAGAAATCAACTGCTTCACCTCTACATATTTACATATGGGGTTAAAAGCATTGAGCATATTTGTGGCTTGACTTGGTCTTTAGTTAGAATGTTGACTGCTCTTTGGAGATAGATCAGACAGCACACATTTCAGGAAACAACATTTTCAGATTCTTTTTGGTAAACATGGTACAGTAATACCTTGGCTTAAGAGTAACTTGGTTTAAGAGTGTTTTGCAAGACAAGCAAACATTTCTTCTAAATTTTGCCTTGATCAACAAGCAATGTCTTGATATACAGCATTGGAGCAGGTCACATGAGCATAAGTGATCCAGTGGCGGCTCTCCCCCTTCCTCTTGCTGGATTGTGGATGACTGTCTGGAACGTTCCGTCTCAGGCAACCTCCAAACAGAGGGAGGAGAGAGGAAAGGAGGTTTCCCTTGTACCACCCATGAACATTTTCAAAGGGGAATGTAGGTTAGGGTTTTATTTTTCTTTATATTTATATTTAATTTGTTTTCAACATTCTTTCTTATTTTAAAAAACCATTTCCAGTCATCGGGCAGCTAGTCAAGTGTGTATAGGGCTACAAATTTCACTTTATTATTGTCACATTAAAAACAGAGTAAAATCTAGTTGTTAATCTCAAGCAGAACGGATTGTGCAGCCAGGTATGTAAACCATGGTGTGGATGTGGACTTCTAGCCAACATCTTTGGTGAGTTTTGGCATTTTGTGTGTTTAGTATGTGGTCTATGGGACCTCAAAACATCTGAGTGCTTTGGTTTACAAGCATGTTTCTGGAACGAATTATGCTCGTAAACCAAGGTATTACTGTATGTGAAGCTAGGTGCTAATATGCACCATATGCTTTCTAGAAATATGTGTACAACTTCTCATGTCCCTCCGTGGCACAGGCAAGGAAGCTTACATAGCTTTGTGGGAAAGTGTGAATCCTACCAAGGTTCAGTTAGACTTGGGCAAGCAAGAGTGGAGCGTACTTGACGTGGGGAGAGGAATGTTTCAGTTGCCCAGATTCTACATTTGCTCACACGGTAACTGCTGCTTTTTATGTGAGCTCCCCCCAACCTAATTTGAATGGTGGGTGCTAAGGCAATAGTGCCTTGCACGCCTTTTCCATCTTATTGTCTTCTTTTAGCTGCAACAATCTGGTTTCCTTCTCCCTGTCCTTCCCTGAGGACAAGAATGCAGGGATATACTGTTGTATATCCAGATAGACAAACACATATTTGAAAGTAAGGGCGGACAAGGTGTACATACACACAGTTGCAAATACTAATTGTGACATTGTTTTATTACAAATATTTTCTTATTATATTATTTTTATATCAAAATGGTGCTTAGTCCAAATCATATGTTCATGACTAAGATTATAGAAGCAAAATCTGGTGGGTTTTTTTTTGTCTTGTCACCCTGATGACAGTACATCTTAAGTGAGTTTAAAATGTGGATTTCTTTTAATGAAATGGAAATCAAGATGCCCATACTCATCCACAGCTTCGGAAATGCAATTGGCAGGCTGGTAGGGAAACATCTCACTCACTGGCCATTGCAAAATAAAGACAGAGATCTCTTATCTGTCTTGCAACAGAGTGTTTCCTATTAAGAATTCTGTGGCGCTAATGCAGAGAGGATCATACTAGTTTCCTCCACATGGTCTGTACATCAGATCACAAAGATCCCAAACAGTATAATCAACGGTCAGAGTTTGACAGAATTCTCTTAGAAAGCAAGACGGCATCATCAAGGTGGCTTCTCCCACTCTAAAGAAGCCCCTTCTCACTACTTCTCCCCATATGTAGGTAGGGACAGGCACTGCATCTTGAGAAAGAAAAGTAAAAAGCAACATAGCCACCAGATGAGTCAAAGGCAGCTTAATATCCACAGTGAAAAAAATGTAGGTAGCCTCTTCCTTCTTTCCTGTAATTAGACCAGTCCACTTTCAATATGTCTTGTCTGACCACCAGTGAACTAAAAATCCTCTTGACAAACCCCATTTATTTCACTAGGACCAAGAGGAGAAATTCCGACTGATTTTTAAACCTTCCAACTCGGTTTTTAAAATGGTTTCTCTCTTAAGGTTATGGAACAGCTTGTTAGCATAGGGACAGGCCTTCTGCTAGCACGGGTGATATTTGGATTCATCCAGCCCTGAATATTACCTTGAATGAGTCTAGCTCTCCGGGGCTGGATAAACTGCATCCAAAAGAAATGAAACAACGGACTGAAAATCTCTCAGAACCCCCGTCCATTATTTTCTTGAAATTATGGGAAATGCATGAGGTGCCAGATGACGGAAGAAGGGCTAATGTTTGCCCCTATCTTCAAACAGGGAAAAAAGGAGGAACCTGGGAACGACAGACCAATCAGCCTGACGTTAATCACATGGAAAATTATGGAACAGGTCATAATGCATTCACCACGCAAGCAACTAGAAAACAATGCAGTAATAATTTTGATTAACAAGCTAACTAGGCGTGGGATGGACAGAACAACTGTCAAGGGGATGCACAGTTGGCAACAGTATCGTACTCAGAAGGTGATGATTAATGGCTCCTTCTCAAACTGAGGGAAGGGAACGAGTGGGGTTCCCCAGGTATTGGTACTGGGCCCAGTGCTCTTCAACATTTTTATTACCGACCTGGATCAGAGGATGAAGAGGACACTAATCAAAAATGCAGATGTCACAAAATGGGGTGGAATAGCCAATGCCCTGGAAGACAGAAACAAAATTCAAAAGGCTCTAGAGAAGCAGGAGCACTGAAAACATCAGAGTGATATTCAGCAGGGATAAGTGCAAATAACTGCACTTACAAACAAATGCACAGTTACAAGATAAGGGATATCTAGCTCAACAATACTTGAAATCATCATAGATCACAAGCTGAACATGAGCCAACAGTGTGACACAGCTACAAAAAAGACAAATGCTATTTTAGGCTGCATTAATGGAAGCTTAGTCTACAAATGTCACGAGTAGAGATAGGCATGAACCGAAAAAATGGCATTTCGTTTCATTTCGTTTCATTTTGTTTCATTTTGTTTGAGGCTTCGGTTCGGTTCAACTCGTTTTTAATGATTTTTTCAAAAAATTGTTTCATTGGTTCGTTAATTCGTTATTCATTTTTACCCACTTTTTTCCAGTGCTCACTGTGCGACCCCTGGGGCCCAGTCGGAGCTGGGGGTGCCTATGAACGGGTGTGGAAGGAATAAAGAGGGGGAGCGGCATCAGAGCTGCACTGCTCTGGCTGCCTAAGTGTGGCCTCCTTCTTATCACCCCTCCCGATCGGCCCCGTGATAAAGGGCCGTGGGAGGGAGGCACAAGGGGATGGCATCAGAGCCGCGCTGCTCAGGATGCCTAAGCACGGCCTCCTTCTTATCACCCCTCCCGATCGGCCCCACGATGACAGGCTATGGGAGGGAGGCGCAAGGGGGGCCGGCTTTGAAGCCATGCTGCTCTGGCCACCTAAGCGCAGCCTCCTTATCTCCCCTCCCGATTGGCACCACTATTACGGGCCGCAGGAGGTGCAAGGGGGGGTGGCTTTGAAGCCGCACTGCTCTGGCCACCTAAAAGTGGCCTGCTTCTTATCACTCTTCTCGCGGCTGGGCTGAGGCTCGAGCTCACCGCGTCTCTCGATGGCACCGACAAGGTGCATGCCTCCTCCGTGCATCTCGGCGCGAAAGGACCTCTGAGCCAGCACCAGGTAGGAGACATCTCCGCCCCCCATTAACGAAATGAACCTAACAAAACTAATTTTTCTCGGTTCGGTTCAGTTTGTGTTAAATTTGCCCCTAGGGTCGTTATTCGTTTCATTATGTAACAAAACAAATAACAAATAACAAAACAAAAAAAATCATCTTGTGCCCATCTCTAGTCACGAGGTACTTGTTCCCCTCTATTTGGCCTTATCTTCAGGCAGCAGTTAAAACGCCAAGGATTTTTCACTCTTAAGTCAAATTGCTCTTAAGTCGAGCTACTCGAAAGTAGAGGTACCAATGTACTTGAAAGGCTGTTGTATAGGGGACAGGCAGGATCTATTCTCAATCAACCAAGAGTGCAGGACACAGAACAATGGGCTCAAGTTACAGAAAGCCAGAATTTGGTTGAATATCAGTAAAAACATCCTAACTGTTAGAACAGTATGACAGTTGAACCAATTGACCCAAGAGGTGGTGAGTGCATTCAAGAGAAATTTAGACAACCATGGGGCACATACCCTTTGATCTGATCTTGCACTGAGCAGGGAGTCCCTTCCAACTTCATGATTCTAACATCCTGACAGAGCAGCATAACCCCAAGCATATCTGGAAGTTTAGTCATGGCAACTGGATTTCTTTTTCTTGACAGACGGAAGTGGTTCACTGCTCATCCAAACAGCTTCATCAGTCTGAAGAAACCTAGTTGCGAGTCCTCCATTTGACCTCTAGTCACCCTGGTCTGAAATAGGCTCATAAGACGAACAATGGCCTGAATAGGCTTGTTAGGTAGACAACAGTCTCAATAGCCTTAAGACGAACAATGGCTTAAAGTGCTGAAACCCAAAAAGCTATGACCTTCGTGGTGAGGGTGTGAAGTATTTTTGTTGAAACCACAGCCTGATAAGTGGCAGATGGACTGTGCCTGAGGCCCCCACCTCTGTTGAGAGAGGGGTTTCAATGCTCATGTGAATGGCTTCCCTGACCCCTCTCTCAAACCACGTATCTTCTCTGTCTAATATGTGTACACCCTCATCTGTGAATGAGTGCCCTTTGTCCTTCAAGTGGAGGTGTACAGCTGATTCTGGTCCTGAGCTGTTAACACTGCTATGCTGGGCCATCATTTTGTTTAATGGCTATTTAGTTCCTCCAATGTAGAGGTCTGCACACTCCTCCCTGCATTGGATTGCATATAAAATATTGCTCCTTTTGTGTTTTGGTATCGGGTCCTTTGGATGGATGAGTCTCTGTCTTAGTGTGTTTGTGGGTTTGAAATAAACAGGGATGTGGTGTTTGCTATTCAAGCCATTGTTCATCTTATGAGCCTGTTTCAGACCAGGGTGGCAAGAGGTCAAAGTGAAGTATAAAATGGAGGACTCACAATTAGCTTTCTTCAGACTGACACAGCTGTTTGGATGAGCAACAAAACATTTCAGTCTCTCAAGAAGTCCATTTGCCATGACTCAACTTCCAGATAAACACAACTGAATGACTGAGAATCTTCACAGACATACCTTCCAAGCATAGTACATAGAAAGCACGGCATATTGCAGATAACTCATCATAAGGACAAGTCAGGCAAATGTTGCTGTTAAAGTGGGCTTTAGGGAATAATGGTAACAATTCGTTTTCTGTATATATAATTCACATATTTAATCTTTACTGGCTTTGCACAATGAATGGGTTATAGGCAGAAGTTAAGAACAGACAGGGTCGCTGAGAGGCAGCATTCTAAACACACTCAGGACCAAGGTCTACTGAATACTATGGTGACATACTTGCAATTCCTTCTTAGAGGAGAGAAGCACTTCAAATGATGCCTAGCAACAGCCATCACACCCTCTGCTGCTCCCATCAATTTGGGCACTTTGCAGCAAGAAACAAAATACGTAGGTTATTATCTGCCAATGTGTGGCCCTAGGAAACACAGAAATGGGGAAAGAATGAAAAAACGACCTTGCTTGGAATCTTGCTCTCAAATAGGAAATTCAATACCTTGAACATGTAGTAGGAGGACTCATTGTGCTTTCACCAAAAGCTGTAACTGAGGGTGATAGACTCGCCCACACTTTCCAATTGAATCAACAGATTGTGTAGGCAGCATACAACGTTTGCTAGCGTTAAAACCTCCATTAGTTGTCAACATCTCAGGAACAGTGTGTTCCACCACGTATGCAAATCTGATCATATTTTTCTGCTTGAGAATGTTCCGAACACGAGGTTACAAAATAAGAACGGATACCTCATGCTTTTGGATGTTGCCAATCCTTGTGGAGGGGGGAATATAAATCGAGAAGTCTTCTGCCAAATATTTTCCTGTGAACAAATCTTGTTTGTGTCATATCCTCAGAACTCAAGGCTCCAAATCTCCACTAGAGATGGGCACAAACTATCAAAATAACAGCTCATCTTGGTTTGTGGTTCGCCAAAGCCAATGAACCACAAATTTAAAAAAATAATAATAAAATCCTGATGAAGCATGCTTTGATTCGTCAGTTCATCAATTCCATTTTTTTTAAACAGGTTGGTACCGAGGAGGAGGAGGAGGAGGAGAAGAAAAGTCCCCTACCCCCACTACTTGTTCCCCATCCCCTTCCCACTGCCCCTGTTGCCTCCTTGCCCCTGCTGCCTCCTGCCTGCTCCTCCAGCGCCATCTTTATCAATGGCAATCTGGCTTCCCTTCCAAGAGCCTGGCCTGCTGTCTCTGCCCTTGTGCCGACCTTTCAGCAGATAATAAAAATAAACCAACTCAGCTTGCCCTCTTTTCCCCTCCTGTTAAGATAGAGTTCAGGAAAAAGAGCAAAAAGAGCAAAACGAAGGCTGGCAGTCTTAAAAGGAAGGAAAAAGATAATCTGGAAAGCTGGGCTGTGTGTTTATTTTTTTCCCTTTCCTTTAAGACCAGCTTGCCCCCCCCTTTCCTTCCTCCCTTCCCCCTTTTTTGGAAAAGCAGACAGCAGCCATTTCTGCACCTGAGCCCACCTCTCAGCTGATAGGCAAGCACATGGGCAGAGATGGCATGCCAGGCTCCCAGAAGGGAAGCTGGCTACTCTCTCCAAAGATGGTGGTGGCAGCAGAGGGCAAGGTCGCGAGGCAACAGGGGCAGTGGAAAGGGGGTGGGGCCAGCTGAGGTTGTAAATTAACCAGGAAGTTTGCTGCTTTGCCCCAAAATTTGTTGCTCTGGGAAAGTTCAGGTTCTCTGGTTTGGACAAACCCCAACTAGGGATGGGCATGAAAGAGAAAAATTAATATTCATTTCATACAAATACTACAGCCAATGAATATTTGGTATGAAATGTATATCCCATCCCATATTATACTGCACACCTCATTCTGCTGCTATATGTCTGAAGAAGTGGATGTGTCCACGAAACGTTACTTTAAAATATGAAAGTTAGTCTTTAAGGTGCTACATGTTTTGTGTCTTTTGTTTTGTTTGGTTTTGTTTTACTAAGATTTTTTTTACCAGAAAATACCTAGGGTATTTGAGAAAGTACATAGTAAATGAACTTTGTTTAAAAATATCCTTAGAATTGGTTTCCCAAAAGCAACAAAAGTGGAATGAAGGATTGGAATCATGAAGATATCCACCCAGCTACCAGGCTCTGTTGTGGGATCACTGTATCCATTTTGTGGAAAAACAGTTTTCAGAATAATATCTTCTGAATATCACATCTTTGAATGTAATATCACATCTTGGAATGTGAAAGGCCTAGGATGTGTTATAAAAAGGAATGTGAGCATTTGCCACAGTCACTTGCATGCTTCTACCCTATAAGTTGTCAACTTGATTCTGGCTAATTGATATGAATGTTTGTGAAATTCTTTTTCATGTGAAACGACCATGTTGATGTGGGGTACTTATTATAGGCTTGCGAACCTCATTTAAAAAAATAAAATAAGAATGTTTTGATGTTTTTCAAGAGGACGCTTCAGGAAATGTTATGGAAAATAGACTTGTTAGTATTTGATTTTAAGACTCATAGAGAACAATTTTCATGAAGAACCTCAGCATACATTTTTGAAAAGGAAACATTTTTCAACAGTGCCCAAAGTGAAACGAGACAGACTTGCACTCCTGACAAATACAGCAGCAGATGGCAACTGTTTGCTGGCACTGCTAGGAGTAAATGTTTAAAAACACTTCACATAACCTAAGCCCTCCTTGTGGTTTAAAACTGCCCCCAATTTTGCACAGGGTGAACAGTTCTTCACTCATATCTTTAAATTTTAAAGTGTGGTGAGGGGGAGGAAAACCAGTTTTGTGGTGGTGTTTTTCCCCCCCTTCAACAGGCAAAATATACTGCGATATATTCCTGAATCAAATGCAAAAAGAAATATTCAAAGACTTTGGGTTTGTGGGAAAAAAACCTGAAGGGTCCTTCTGATTCTGCATATTCACGACCACCACCCCGCAAACTGCCACATTAGTTTGGACACAGAATGTAGGACGTTATTGCACATTAAAACTGTATTCCAGCAATAATCAAAAGGCAGATATAGAGTTGAAGGCTCTATGAGGCAGCATTCCACCTCTTAGTTCCTGCTATCCTTCAGCTTTATGGAATCTGCAGCTAATACATAAGCATTCTTAAACACACTCCCTACTTAAATTTCATATAAAAAGGATTTAGAGTTTTGTTCACATCAAAGGAGTTATTTTAACAAAGGCCTGAAAACTGAATGTGAATCAAAAAAGCTCCCTATAGTCTCGGCCTCCCCATTTCTAATGCAAAATAGCATGATAGAGAAGATGATGCCACAATCCTCAAATCTTTTCCTCGAAAAAGAAATCCAAAGGAAACTACTCCAGAGTAAAAATGTGAGGGCTGAAGCTTAAAGTTATAAACATATTCTGTACTGCAAAATAAATTAGATTAGCATGCAAACAAGAAAATATTTGAATGAAACAAACCTGGACCCATCTATATGTGCTCTGACTATATGTGTAAAGCCCCCCTAAAAGAAATACAACCAAAAATGCATCAGATATACAGCATAATCTCTTTTATTTTGATTTTTCCAGTTCAGTCTTCCAAAGACCCATTAAAAAATAGAATGTGTATAAATACACAGAATGTGCCCTCCACATCAGAGGGCCTTAAGAATTCCTTAAAAGCTGATTGCATGTAATAGTTACAGCAGGAGTTTTTCTCACTTCCTGAAATTTGCAGATTTGGTTGCTTTGTGTTATAATTGGTCTTCAGTCCCCAAGGACATTACTCCAACACTTCCTCCTTAGAATGGTTGCAATTTTGGAAGAGGTATCAGTGTTTGTGCAAGTATCTCAGGCAAAAACAAAAGGAAAAAGAAACAAAAGCACTATGACATCCTAAAGACTATTAGTTGTCCCTCTGAAAGCAAACTATACTGTCTATTTATTTATTTATTTATTTATTTATTTATTTATTTATTTATTTACATGCTTTCCCATAGGGAACCCTTGGTGGTGAACAACAAAGGGTTAAAACTATTAAAATATACATTATGATGATAATAATAATAACCAGACAAATAATCTAACAAATTAATCCAACTAAAAAGTACAAGAAGGCGGCAAACAAATGGGCAACAGACAGGCAGCAAACAAACATTAAACCTCAGCGATCGCCAAATGTGGCCTTGAACAACCAAGCTTTTAACCATTTTTTTAAGGCCAAGACGGGCTCAGCGGTCCTGCTCTCACTGGGGAGATGTACTGAGGAAGTCTGTTCTGTTTCATACAGGGTACACACTCCCCATTTATTTGTGGACTGCTGCTTGCTATAAGTCTTTAAAACACTCACCACCCTCACAGGTACATCTTGTGGGAACACATGAAAGGGCCTTCTCAGCTGCTCCGCCCAGACTTTGGAACTCCTTCCCGCTGGAGGCCAGAACTGCCTCAGCTCTGCTGTCTTTCCAGAAATAGGCAAAGACCTTTCTCTTCAGGCAAGCTTTCCCTGAATGATGGAATACCTATTGTGACTTTTATATGAATCTACCTTAGATGGCTGCACAGACTTTATAACCACTTATAACTTTTTGTTTACATTTCTCCCTGTGTAATTCCATTGACACTATGTTATCGATTGTTAGTTCCCATCCCTCATAACTTTTAGATAGTCTACTGCAGGCCTGTCCAAAGTCCGGCCCGGGGGCCAAATCTGGCCCGTCAGGCCATTCTGCGTGGCCCGTGGCTGGCTGGCCCGCCTCTCCCTCCCCCTCCTTTGCCCCACTTTTTTAAAAAATCTTCCACCAACACTGACACTGCTGGGAAGCTTGAGGGGCTGGGTGGGCCAGCCGGCCAGTGAGCAGAAGCTTGTGGGGCTGGGTAGGCAGGTGAGGGGGCGGGCCACCACCACCAGCACCGCCGGAAAGCTTGTGGAGCTGGGCGCGTGCACATAGGGTGACACACGGGCGGGCCGCCGCCACCAACATAGCCAGGAACGTTGTGAGGTTGGGCGCACGCGCGGGGCAGTGATCAGGCAGCTGTGGCCGGCACCGCTGGGAAGCTTGGGAGGCTGGGCAGATGGGCAGTCTGCCGCCACCGGCACCGCAGGGGAATGTGTGGGGGTGGGCAGGCCAGCAGGCCTCTGCCACCGACAAGGAGCTTTGGGGTGGGCTGGCGGGCGAGCGGTCGCCACCGCTGGGGAGCTTGGGGGGGTGCAAGGTCGCACAGATCGCCTCTTCCAAGGGGCGAACTGTGGCCACGGCTCCCTGTGCTTCATTTGATCCCCACCTTCCTTCCTTCCTCCTTCCTTGTTCCCCACCTCCCTCCCTCCCTCTCCCTCCCTTCCTTGTTCCCCACCTTCCTTCCTTCCTCTCTTGGTTTCCACATTCCTCCCTCCTTCCCTCCCTTGGTCCCCGCCTTCCTTCCTGCGGGTAGGGTTGCAAGGGGTCAGTGGGTGGGGCTTATGGGTCAGTGGGTGGGGCTTACAGTGGGGGGGCAGGATCGGGGAGCAACCAGCCCCTGACACATTCTCAGCCATCAAATCTGGCCCTCCTTACAAAAAGTTTGGGCACCCCTGGTCTACTGTATATGATTACATGGAATTTATATTCCTTTCTTAACTGCTCACATTCTGTTTTAGCTTTAATGTTGCCTTGTAATGCTTTAAGATACCCCTCAATTCCCAGTTCTTAAACTTGAATATGTCTTAACTGTACTGCACTGTATATTGTCCCTCCATACTGTAAGCCACCTTGGGTCCTTTTCCAAGGAGAAAGGTGGGGTAAAAATACTCAAAAATAAATTAGACAGACAGACAGACGGATGGACGGACAGACAGACTGACTGACTGACTGACTGTATTTTGATGTAAGCTTTCATGAATCTTCTTAGGGCTCTATCACATGTCATTTAAGATGCTGATTAAATTTCAAGATAAAGCCTCCCCCAAAATCTTGTCCCCACGGCCACCAGCCTTTTAAAAAAACCTGCTATGCCCCCTTTAGCGAGTTTTCCAAGACCTACCAGAGAAGTTGCAAATTTTTTGCTCCAGTAAAAAATGCGAGCCAGAAGTCTGTGGGAGCTCACATCTGATCCGTTTTTCTGCTTTTTTCATCCTAGCCCCCACCAGCTCATCCTGGGGCTCATCAGCACTTTTTATTTTATTTTTTAACAGCTGGCCTTTGAGCTGTCAGCACCGTTATTTTATTTTATTTTATTTTCTAGCGCCGACCAGCTCGTCCTGGGGCTCGTGGGCGTTTTTTATTTTATTTTTTTTATTTTCCCTCCCCCCAGCGTTGATCCGCTGGCCTTTGGGCTGTCAGCGCTGCATTTTTATTTATTTTTTATTTATTTTTCTAGCACCACCTGCTGGCCCTGGGCTGGTCTGCACTTTTAAAAAAAAAATCTTATACCTGGGAATGGAGATCTCACATCTTCAGTCAAGTGACCAAGACAGAAAAAAGGTGGACTTTCACAATATCCAGATCTTCCCCCAGGTGAGATAGCGGCCTTAGTCACTTCTTCAGACATATGAGGAAGAAAATACAGACTGCAAAGTTTACATCGTGCTCTACTGTTATTTTTCTTAACTAGAAACCCCATATATTTCAGAACAAGGCTCAAATATACATTTTGTCTCTAAATCAATATAGCTTTTTCTTGTTACTTTTAATTTTTTCTGATCACAGTCCTTAAAGTTCTCTCTCTCTCTCTCTCTCTCTCTCTCCTTTTGCCTAGTTTAATATCTCTTGCTAGAATGCTTAAACAACTGAATAAAAAACAGAGCCCATAAATTGTGGCATGTATGAAATGCAACCAGACAACACTGACTCTTGGAATCAACATGAATGCTTTACGATATTCATCTCTGCTTTCCACCTCTGAAGAAGTAGGCTAAGAAGGTCCACAAAAGCTTACATTAAAATGGGGGGGGGTAGTTTTTAAGGTGTCACAATGCTTTTGTCTTGTTTTATTCTCCTTAGAATACCGCCCTGATTTCATTCTCCATCTCAAGGTGTCCTCAGCAACATAATTTAGAAGACAAAAAAGTAACCCTAATCGCAAGTTGTTCTTATTGCCAGTCACAAGGATTCTGTGGAAGACTCAGCCCCTTTTAAGGTTTCTAGGTTGCTTCTCATTGTACCCTCCTGGACATGTACAGCAACACCAGCTCCAATATACAATCCTTGGTAATGACCTCAAGTTCCCCTTGCTGGCTGCAGGCTCTCCCCACCATTCGAAATGGACAGCATAGGTATAATTAGAAGTACAAATATCTTCTAAAACAAAGTGTGAGTTCTTTTTTCTGCTTTAGCCCATTGTCTGTAAGCCCAAATCAGTGGCTGCAGGGGTTCAAGGGCCCACAAAAAGTGCCTCATGGTGTATGGAGGTATTGCTCCACCATGATCACCAGTTGAGTAATGAGCACCATCACAATTCAAACAGGAGGATGCCTCAGCTCTGATAAAATAGTTATTTTAAAAAGGCAGAAGGCAGACCCTAAGAGAAATGGAGCAGGAAAAGAGTACCACCTGTAGCTGCTCTCCAGCAAACGGCTGCCCATTAATTTCCCCCCATATATCACTTGGTTTCATATTCTTTAATGACTGAACTAAGTACTTTTGCATCTACCTAATTTGGAAAAGATACCTCTATATCATTTAAATTTTTGCAGGCAGTAGGTGATTTACGTACATGTAAATAAGGTAAACACATAAAAATCAAAGTACAATTTTTACTGAATTGCTGGCAGTGTCAGGAAGATAGTGACTTGATTTGTATACAACAAATAGGCATTAGTATAATATATATCTGCAGGATAACACAAATAAGAGTTGTCTATTTTTTAAAGCAGAGATAATGTTTATACAGCAGTTCACTATTTAGACGTAAATCTTGAGTTTACATTAAGGGCTCTATCACACGTCCTTTAAAACCCAGATCTAATTTTCTGATAAACCGTCTCCAAATATCTTGTCCCCACAGTCATCAGGCTTGAGAAAAAAAAACCAGTAGTGCCCCCTTTAGCGGGTTCTAGCGAGCTTTCCAAAACCTACCAGAGCTCTTGGGTATTTTTTGCTCTGTTTAAAAATGCACATTTTCCCCACCGTGGGGGTGCCTATGATTCAGTTTTTCAGCAGTTTTTCGATTTTTAAATTTTTCCTTAGTGCCCACCAGCCGGCATTGGGGCTGGTCAGTGCTGTTTTGTTTTGTTTTGTTTTGTTTTGTTTTATCCCCCCCCCCCCAGCGGCCGCCGGGTGGCCTGCAGGATGGTGACGGCGTTTTTTTTTATTTCTTATTTTTTCCTTAGCTCCCAGCAGCTGTCCCTGGGCCTGGTTGGCCATTTTTCTTTTTAAAAAAACAACTCTGTGCCTGCTTGAAGCAGGTTAGGGCCGTGGGGACATAACAAAAGCGGAGCAGAATCCACGGGATGTGGGAACTCGGAACCCACATCTTCAATCACGTGATCAGGTAAGGACAAAAGCCAGAGTTTCCCATTCCCCGTATCTTCCCCCTTGTGTGATACCACCCTTAGTTGTTGAACAATATACTCATTCCAGAACTTGGAACAGTTACTCAGCTGATTTACTGCTAAAATGTGAGGTGAGATTAGTTCAAAAAAGGAACTTTCCCAAGCAATGAGTCTAGCACACTAGTTCTCAATATTCTGTCTCAGAGTTTGAGACATTATTTTTAAAGTGTAAGTTAGCTGTTGGTTATTGATTACTTTGGTCTTATATACAGACTTAGAAAAATATCAACAATAACAAAAATCCCCCTCAAAAAATCGAAACCGAGATTTGAGAAGTGACAAAAATTAAGTGTACTCTTCAAAGAAGGCTGGTACAAGCATTTAAATAAATTTGTAGAAATGATATCATTATAGTCCTTTAAATTCCCACAATACAGAGAAGTAACACAATGCAGGCAACATTGTTAGATGTAACATTTGGCTCCACTCTTTCACCTCTGTGTGTGTGTGTTAGGATCTGTACAGTAATGCAAGCCAAAGAAGTGGTTGTGGAAGGAGAAAGAAGGGCCTTTTCCATCTGGTGGCCTTTCAGGCAGGAAGAAGAATGAAGGCCAGGCAGGTTCTTTGATTAGCCCTAGAGATGGGCTTTTTGTTTTGGAAGCGGTCAAAGGAAAATCCGTGAAATGCAGATGCCCCAACAAACTGACCTTGGGCTGCTGCTGCTGGCACATGCTGCCAGGAGCCCAAGGTCTGCTTGCTGAGGTGTCAGGAGAGAGTCGAAAGCCATTCTTTGGAAGCCTGCTTCTCTCAAGAAAAAAATTTGCAGTATACTGAAACCATAATAGATGAACCATGTTGTGGCAGCGACTACTATACTATCACTTCCCTTGATCTAGACACGATAGCTTCTCAACCAAGAATCACATTGGCTTTCTTGGCTACTGTGTCACACTGCTGACTCGTGTTCAATTTGTGGTCTACCCATACACCCAAATCCCTTTCATGGGTATTATTCATCCAGGTGTCTCCCATCCTATATCTGTGCAATTCATTCTTTCTGCCTAAATGCAGGACTCTACATTTCTCTCTGTTGAAAGTCCTTCCGTTAGCTTTGGCCCAGCATTCTAATCTGTCAAGGCCATTTTGGATTTTTATCCTATCGTTCTAGGGCAGTGTTGGAGAACCTATGGCACGAGTACCAAAGGTGGCTCTCAGCGCCCTTTCTATGGGCACCCAACATTGCCCCTTCACAGCCACCTGTATTCAGGTTAAATTGCTCTACTGGCCCTTTCGAAAAAATTAGTGGGTTCTGAATTACAGTTTCGACACTCGGTCTCTAAAGGTTCGCCATCAATGATCTAGGGAATTAGCAACTCCTCCCAATTTATCATCTGCAAATTTAATCAGTCTACTCTCTATTCATTCATCCAAGTCATTAATAACAATATAGAATAGCACTGGACCCAGAATAGAACCCTGGGGCACCCCATTAATCACCTCTCTCCTTGCTGAGGAGAAGCCATTTATGATCACCTTTTGCACACGATCAGTCAACCAATTACAAATCCCCCTAACAATAGCAGTACAGTCACCCCCCACCATTTCGCGGTTCAGGTACTGTGGTCCCAGTATATTGCGGGATTGCAGTACCTGCCCGGGCGAGAAGTCTCGGGGAGGCACGGTCGGGTGCCTGTGGGGGATCCGATCCACCAAGGCTGCCTGACCACACCGCTGCGAGAAGTCTCCCGGTGTTGCGCTCAGGCGGTGGCGTCAGATCCGATCTCCCAAGGCCGCCCGACTGCACCGCTGCGAGAAGTCTCCCGGCGGCGCGCTGAACTGGAAATAATTTTAAAATGGGCACACCACTCCCCCTTCCCACTGCGGGGGCTCCAGAGAAACGGCACATCCATTTTCAATCAATCAATTTTATTTTACAGCCAAACGCCCGATAAAATACAGTATACATTCCAACAAGTATACGTTCCAATAATTAAAAGAAACTTGAAATTAGCTAAGCACCAGAATTCTCTTTCGTGTTTTTTGAACGGAGAGAAGGAATTTGGCCACAAGTTATGTAATGGACTTATTTCTGTCTTCTAGAAGATATCTTGTATACCAGTCCAAGGATCTGCCTGGTAGACCTCTCATTACAGGGTAAAGAAGCCTGATATGCTCATCCCTATAATAACTACATATAAAAATAACATGCTGCAATGGTTCAATTTCTTTATCATTGCAGGGGCATAATCAATTTTCATATGGTATGCCACTATAGCGACCCTCTAAAACTGCAGATGGAAGACAGTTAAATCTGGCTCTTGAAAAAAATCTGTCGGTATTTTGGGATTGTCAGTTTTTCCAAATATTTAGCACTTTGATGAAATTCAAGATTTAAACCAAAATGCATGGGTAAACTTGAGGTAGGAGATGCCTACCTCAAGTCGTAGACCTGCTATAGAAACACATTTTGGCAGTCCAAGAATAGACCTTAAAAACCTTGCAAGGATAGTGTTTGTATGGAAGGCCAGGAACCTTACTGGGATTCCATATAACAGTTGAGGAAGGACCTTGGATCTGAATATCCGGATAGCAGCTGGTATAAATTGCCCACCCTTCATAAAGAAAAAACGAGTAATGGCCTTGCTGGTATTCTGATCTGCCTGTATAACAGACCTTCTATGGTGTGGTGGAACGAAATGCCCAGGTATCTGAATTGTTTAACCCATTTCCCATTAATTTTCCACTTCTTTAGTGCTACATGCTTCTTAAAGACCATAATTTTTGTTTTACTAATGTTAATATTCAGTTTATTGAGCTTACAGTATACCATAAATGCACACATTAGGCGTTTAAGGCCAATTTCTGATAATATAAGCAACACAGCATCATCTGCGTACAAAAGTATAGGGCATTTGGTTTTAGCCAAGCTTGGTGGATGAAAGTCTGGTGCAAGGCAGCTCTGAATCATATTGTTTAGATAGAGATTAAATAACATAGGTGCCAGTATACACCCTTGGCGGACCCCACTAGTGGCAGGGATAGATTTTATCAATTCCCCTTCTATCCCATATCTAATACAAAGTGTGGTTCCCTGGTAGAGGCATTTGATCAGATACAGAAGTCTCTTATCAGTGGAAGTATCACACAACTTGATCCATAGTTTCTCTCTTGGTATAGAGTCGAAGGCAGGTTTTAAATCTATGAATGCGGTGAACAGACCATTACCATAAAAGGTCATATATTTCTAAGCTGGGTGATTTAGGAGGATACAGTGATCTGTTGTTGATCTGCCCTTTCTGAATCCTGCCTGTTCATTTCCCAGAATATTTTGATCTTCTATCCAAATTACTAGTTTTTGATTTAGGTAACTAGCATACAGTTTGCCCACAACCGACAGTAAGCTGATAGGCCTGTAATTTGATGGATCTCCTGTATTACCTTTTTTGAAAACTGGTATGACAATAGCCTCTAACCAATCAACTGGAAATTTACCTGAGTTGTTAACTGGCGCTGGCTGGGGGTGGAATAGCCCTGCAGCAAGCGCCGGTGGATCAGATAATCCACTGCCCTTCCACGGGCTGCTGGAAGGCTTTTACAAAAGTCTTCCAGCAGCCTGGGTGTCAAGCCCCGCACACAGAGCACACACACAAACAGGGTTCAGTTCTTAAAGATCTTTAGTAGAAAGCCAGGCAAGTTCAAGTCCTTTTGCCAACAATCAAGTGCCAGATAAATAACAGAATCCAACTCCCAGCAATTAACAGTCCAAGTCAAAACCAGAATATCTCATGGAAACCAGATGCCAAAGCCAAGTTGTCCGTTGTCCAGGAAGCCAGTCCGAAGTCAGGAAACAGAGCCAAGATCACAGACAGGAACGTGGTTGCAAGTTCAAATGATGTGTTGCTCCCACAGAGAGCTCAAGGTGAGCTTACCAGCTTTATCCCAAAATAGGGAACACACCCTTACTTCTGGAAAGGCTTCTGCTAGTACTCAGGGCTTCCCGACCTGATTCCCCGTCTAGCATCAAAGACCCTTTCCCTAGCTCTTCTGGTAGCACGTCTTTGCAGAATCCTGCTCATGGCCCTTCATATTGCGGATTTTCAGTCATCGCGGGTTGGGTGGGTCCCTAACTCCCATGATAGGCGGAGGGTTACTGTATCTATCTCACATTCTACTAACTTCTTTGCAAGTATATCATGGGGAACCTTATCAAAGGCTCTACTGAAATCAAGATAAGCAACATCCAAAGCATTCCCCTCATCCACCAGTCCTGAAACTCTATCAAAGAAAGAGATCAAATTAGTCTGGCATGACTTGTTTTTAAGAAGCCCGTGTTGACTTCTAGTAATGATAGCATTGCTTGCTAAATAATTACAGACTGTTTGCTTAATAATCTGCTCTAGAATCTTTCCAGGAAAAGATGTCAAGTTGACTGGGTGGTAGTTATTTGGATCCTCTTTTTTCCCCTTTTTGATGATTCGGACAACATTTACACTCCTCCAGTCTATGTGAACTTCCCCTGTTCTCCAGGAATACTCAAAAACCATTGCCAAAGATTCTGAAATTACTTCTGCCAGTTCTTTTGATATCTTTGGGTGTAATTCATCTGGCCCTGGACACTTAAATTCATTTAGGATTTTCAGTTATTCTTGCACTACCTCCCTACCTATTCTATGTTGCAGTTTCCATCCTACCTCATCTACTCTTTGTTCTGACTGGATTCTTTTTTTTTTTTTCATTTGTGGAGAAAACTGAGGCAAAGAAGGTGTTGAGTAGTTCTTTCTGAGTCCATTGTCAGAGGCAACACTCTTGCTTGACAACCAAAACTGAAGGTTGAGAAATTCTCAGAAACAGCTACCAGATAAGAACCCCATCCAGATCTAGTTTAGTAGAGCAGGAAACAGCCAAGAAAATAAGACAGAAGGATATATGTACACATATAACTGTTTCAGAGGGTCCCATGGTAGGATTATCTGTAAGAGGCCAGGGGCATATCTATGGAGGGCAGAAGAGTACATCTGTCCCAGGTGCAGCAAGCTGGGGGCACCTGGCCCACCCGCCTGCCACTACAGTCCCCCCACAGGCAGGAAAGAGCAACGGCACTTCCTGCTCCTGCTCCTCCTAGTGGTGGTGGTGGCATCACCACCCCAATAAGGGTCCGTCCCTGACCTGGCAGGAAGGATGCCCGGCCGCCCAAGTGGCTGGCTGGCTGGTGCAGCGCTTCCCACGGGCAGTCCCCTCCCTGCGGGAACGGCAACAGTGGTGGCACAAAGCTGCTGCACTGGGCGAGGCGGGTTCATCTAAGGCTGCTGACACAGGGGGGTTGAGGCTGGAGGGGGGCACTGGAGGCTGCCCCCCTTCAGCAAGGCAGAGGCAGGGGGTCACAGGAGAAGGAGGAGGAGGAGGAGAAGGAGAAATGTGTCATTGTCATTGTCACTCCTGGAGGCTGGAAACGGCATGAGAGAGGCGGACAAGGAATGGAGAAAGGATGTCAAGGCGGCAGAGGAGGAGGGCCAATCCAGGCTGGACTGGGCTGGGCTCAGGATCCACACATGTGCGAGGGTATGCGAAGAAAGCTCCACCCCCTCCCGGTCTGCTTGAGGCACTGCTATTTGTCCCTGGGTGTTGAAAACCCCAGCTACGCGTCTGCAAGAGGCAAATCCTGGAATAACAGTGGGAAAACAGCAATCAAGTGGGCAAATTAAAATTTTAAAAAAACTTTCTGGGGTCTCTCTAGTTCACCTAGTCTGACTGGTTTCAACCTTACTAAGCGGCATATATTCACCCTTAAAAGTGAATATGAAAAGTAGTGGATAGTGTTTTCTTAAGTAATCTTGTTAGCAAACCACAGTAAATAACTTTCTCTTTGCATGGTGAATTTTTAATTTGTGATCTGCCCCATTTAGCAATGTCATTAAACATGCTTTGTAGCTTTTAATTGGTTTCCTTATCAAGGCCAGGGAAAAGAAAAAATAGTGTAGGAACTGTTGCAATAAACTGTGTGGGCTAATTTGTCTGCCTAATATCAATTCCAGAAAAATGTCATAGATTCCAGACTCGTGAGTGGATAAAGCAGAAAGTGCAAAAAAAAAAATAAATAAGAGACATACAGGGAAATGAGATGGACTAGCGTGCAGATTGTATTTCTGAACAACCATAAATTGCTGTATACAAATATATTAACCCTACAAAACTCAGTCAGTGATATGTCTCTGTTTATTCTTTGTCTGTAGATTTTTATATTCTGCAATGACAATGAACAACTCATTTTTAAAATCTGGAATTGTTTGTAATAGAAAAGACACAACCAGACAAGCAGGTATTTTGTTTCAGAAATAGGAAATGCTTTTTTTGTATTGTGACCTTGACTGTGGGGACTTCCAGTATATGGCTTCCAATATAGGATACTGTTCTTTATTCAAACTCCCTGAATTCACAAACACCAATTGTTATAGGCGGGGAGTAAGGAAAGGTGAGCTGGGAGAATCGGTTTCTGTTAAGTGGTTTGCACTCCAACGATAACTTTGAAAACATCAAAAAGGGAGAATTTAATTTTGCGCTGTGGGCTTCTTCCCTTAGTAAAAAGGTAAAGCTAAAGGTTCCCCCTGCACATGTGTACTAGTCATGTCTAACTCTAGGGGCGGTGCTCATCTCCGTATTCAAGCCAAAGAGCCAGTGTTGTGCAAGTCCATGGCCGCATGGACAGCATGGCTGCAAGGAAACACTGTTTTACCTTCTTGCTTTTTTATGGTGGTACCTACCGTATTTATCTACTTGCATCTACGATGCTTTCAAACTGCTAGGTTGGCAGGAGCTGGGGTTAACAGCGGGAGCTCACTCTGCTGTGTGGCACCCAGGATTTGAACCACCAAGCTACCAACTTTGCAGCCAACAGTGCTCTAGCCTCTCAGCCCTCTCCAGCCATAACTGTCACTCTGTCATTACAGCCTCAGCAGCTGTGAAGCCGAATGTCATGAGAAAAAGATGTGTGTGAGTCTGCTCAATACAAGGTTTCCAGGGCATTTCAAGCCTGAAAATTGTAATTCTCATTCATGGAAAAAATGGCTTTGTATTTAAATTAGGGTTTTTTAAATGTGCATTCAAAGAGAACAGAAACTATATCTTCAAATATATATCTTAAAGCAAACACTTATCTGAAAAAAATAGGTCTTTGTGGTGCAAAAGACACAGAGGTCTCTTGACCGAAATAACTACATAAACAGCCAAAAGAACCACTTGGTATTTCACAGAGTTTTACCCTTTGGCCACCAAAGAAACCAAGGAAAAAGGAAATGCAAACTACTAAACACAGTATTTTTCATTTTTGGAAAATACCAGTTGCTTTCAAAGTTACTACCATATAAAGATATAGACACCCACTTTAAAAAAGGAATGATGTGTTCCAGTTGTCAAAGTATGCAATTTACTTATAAACTCTAAAACTCATGGTACAATATCAACAATATATTCACATCATCTTAAAAGTCATTTTATCAGATAAACTTTCCAAGAAAATGGTTTGTTCGGAACAAGATGGAACACCATCGATGGCACATAACAGCTTTTATCATCTCCCAGCTTCCAAATCTCAGTGGATGTTTTAAAGGGATTGCTTTATTCTGCTGTTTTTGCTTTTAATATTCCTCTTATATGATATCTGTTTCATGTTTTTTAAATATTGTGATAATTGATTATTTAGCTTTTAACTTTGTTTCTTTTAATGCTGTAAAGCTGCCTCAGATTCTTTAGGATACAGTTTCCCAACATGGGGTTTATGATTCCCCAAGGGGATTATAAAGTGTTTTCTTGGGAGTTGCCACAGTTTCTTTTTAATTGCAGTTGTTTTTACAATCTAGTTCCCATACTAAACATGGTATACAGAACGCTGTTTTATTTTAATCCCTTTGACCCACAAAGACAACCTAGAGTTCTGAGTCATTTCTGTACCTCTTTGGGTGGATTCATCTTTTATGCATGCAGAGCACTCCTAATCCCTCTGAAATAACCACTCTTGCTTGCTTGCTCACTGGGAGCACCCAGACCTCAGGTGGTGGCAGTGGCTACTGTTGCTCCCCTTGGGTCTTCTGCTCTGCCGGGTGCAGGGGTGGCAGCAGAGTGAGAAAAGAGATATAGATGGGTGTGCTTTACAAAGTGACCAATAAAAAAAAACACGAGTACTGTATGAGCTATTGCAAGGCTCAGGAACCTTTTGGTCCTCCAGATGTTTCGGATTATGGCTCTGTAATCTTGCTAAGGCCTGACTTCTGGGAATTAAAGTCTAAAACATCTGAAGCACCAAAGGTTATCCTCCTGAGTTCTACAGAGTCTTGTAAAGCCAATTTAGGACAAATTCCTACTTGATACAGTCAATCCACTTCTCACTTACAACACCACACTGCAGCTCCCAAGCAACACTCATAAAATATGATGCAGGAGCTGGTGTCTGCTTGGATTACAGGCATAAGCCAGTCCTTGCAGTGTTGTTGAGAAAGCACATGGAGATATGCAGTGGGATACTGTATACATTCTACAAACGGCAAGGTATGCTGAGTTGCCGAGTATCCAAATCACCATCTATCTTTCTTTTTTTTTAGCTAAATGAAGTGGCACAGGACCTTGTTGTGAAGAAAGCATAATTTCTCTCTGCCTTTTTAAAATGTCAGCATGTTAAAGACAAATAATTCCATCTGGCCACAACTGCCCCTTATGTCAAAAAGGCAGCATTGCAAATAATTCATCAAGTTTAGTTGAGAAATCAGTGCTCTTTTCTTTCTGCAGAATGGGTGCAATAAACACCAGGAGCCCTTCGCTTTATAAAAATGTCACTATTTTCCAGTGTAGCTAGAGATTTAAAGGGCACAAAAGGGAAGCACGTGAGAAGTGTCCTGTAGCACGTTTTACAGCTTAAACTGACAAGCCCTACCAGAAAGGCTGCGATTTCTGTAAAACAGGCAAAGCCAAGCCATTAGATACATACCCTGTGCATCTTTGTGCTGTTTGTCATCTTCCAGGAAATACTGCCTTTTGCAGATGCTTGGATGTCTTTTAGGGAGAGGACAGTAGTTTACTGCATTATTCCAGCAGTTTGTCTTTAAAACCAAAACAGACTTGTGCAACCCAATGCAGAGCAAGGCTAGTGTGTGTGTCTGTATGTGTGTTATGTGTCATCAAATCAGAACCAACTTTAATGGGGATTTTATGGTAAATGAGATAGTTAAAGCATGGTTTTACTAGTTCCACTCCCCCAGTTAGTTTATATGCACACAAATGCAGTCAAAGAAGCAGAAATGGTCAGATCCAGCAGTTTTCTAGAAGGGCTCGAATCTGAGAAGCTGGATTTCTTAAAATTTATTTTGCATGTTTGTACAACAGAAATGGCCAAATCCAAAATCCTGAACTAAATCAGGCTGATTTACACTGATCCCTGAATCAAAGCTGCATCAGATCCATATGAGTCCAATAGCAAAGTGGTCTGTTTATAGTTCTGAACTGATTTAGTGATCCATCAGTGAAAGAAAGTGATGTATATTGCAAAACAACATCATAAAAGAAAAGCAGCAAAGGAGGAAGAGAGGAGGGGTGAAAGAAAGGAAATTTTGAGTCATTTTCCTGGGAGAAAGGCATAATATAAATAAAGCACACACACACAAACACACACATCAACAAGCAGCCCACAAATTGACCTCAAAACTTATTCCAAGTCTAGGATCTGAAGATCTTGTCTAACCATGCATGGCATTCAACCAAGCATATCCAAACTTTGGCCCTCCAGAAGTTTTGGACCACAGCTCCCACAGTCCTTTGCCATTGGAAATATAGGCTTGGAATTCTGGGAGTTGTGGTCTAAAACATCAGGAGGGCCAAAGTTTGGACATGCCTGCAACCCTTTCTTCTCTTTGTTGAATTAGATCGGGGAGAGGAACCTTTTGCCCTCCAGATGTTGTAGACTACAGTTCCCAGAATCCCAATTCAATAATAAAGGCCAGGGATTCTGGGAGTTGCAGTCCCAAACATCTGGAGGGCCAAAGATTCCCCTCCCCTGAACCAGAGCCTAAAGCATGCACCCAGTTCTTTAGAGTGGATGAGAAAACACTGTGCCATCTTTCAGCTAATGGGAAGAGAGTATGAACCTGCAACAAGGAAGCCACTCACATATACGACGAGTCATCACTTGTGATAACCATGCATACATGAAACTGTTGCGAGGCCCCACTGCTTCCCCTAAAGATACCTTGGAGTGCTCAGCTCTACTCTTCTTTTGTGGGTCATGGTTTAGTTTCTTTACCACTGTTCAAAACTGGTATTACAGAGGGCTTTGAAGTGTTCTGGCTAGACCTCTGTCCAGCATGGGGTGATAAGGGAAATGGGGTGAAACAACTAGAGGAGGTTTTGCTGCCTCCCCCTCTTTCCCCCCCCCCCCATTGCTATTCTTCTCTTCCTTTGTGATAGATGTTCCCCTTTCTGTATTCATCCAAGAGCATATTTTGCTACCTGCATTTTTCTAGGCATACCCGCTTTGAAATGTGAGCAGGCGGTCTTATGTTAAGAAGCAGATATGTCAGAACAAGAGCTCTTCAGGGATTATTCTTCCCAAAAAGGTCATATTTGTCCTGTTTTAAACAATTGTCCTGTATTCCCAACTCTTTGCCAACAATTTATTCCAAAGAATAAACCCTCAGACATAATTGGCATTGCTCATTTATCTTGACTTTTTCTGGCCTTGTATTTTATATTTTGCACAGACAAAAGATTTGAGGAGGGGGGACTGAAGACTTTTGCTACTGAGAAAATGATTTCATTTTGACTGAGTCCCAGGTGACCGAAAAAAATAACAACACAGACCTAAAATTAGAATTAGATCAAGTGGGAAAATGAAACATTTGCTATTGTCAGAGGGGTTCTGAATGTATGCCCTTCCTGCACATGGCACTTCTAGCTGGCTAAAGGGATAAAGACACTAAACTATTTTTAGAATTAATGCCTGGGCTGTGTGAGAGTGGAGAGATATGAGGAATGAGAAAGGAGCAATTCACTCTTTTACGTCCAAAAGGTTTTGAAGGAACAATGGCTCTTCCTCCAGAACAATATATTTCGTAACACCTGACAGCCCTGACCTCCCAGCTCTCCCAGCCAACAAAACTTGCCAATTACTTTGACCTGCAAAGGCCTTTCAACGAAATACAGTACAGTAATTTTAAATCAGCTGTATTGTATTTTTGAATGGCAGATCTCATTGAGGAATGCTGAGTTCAGTTTGCTTTTGCATGTAATTAGCAGATCAGCGGCAAAGATGTGTTTCTTTCTGACCCTGTTCAGCCAAATTTTGGGATACAGATACTTGGTTAATCCTAACTGAAATACAGTACTCAGGTTTTCAAACGGTGCTTGAATTTACTCATTCCCCAACACCTGATACCGGTAATGGAAAACAACCTCTGAAGATTGGCAAGTGTTCAATTGATTCTCCTGAAAGTTAAATCCAAAGCAATTAAAAGAGGGAAGGTGCAAGAGCAGGCAATACCTTTACTGGACCGCTAAAACACTGAACTAACAGCAAGATTTCATGGGACAAGTCTTCTTCAGGCTATGCACCTATGTTTTGAGCATCATACAGAAAAAATATGATTCCCAAAAATTCATGCCAAGTAGTTGTGCCAGGTCTGCTTCTTAGACGTGAGCTTGATACCCTGGCTGCAAATGGTCTTTGTGGGTGGGTGATTTCAACACTGGTACCATTTGGCTGGCATTTTCTACTTTTGTCTGAAGAGCTGGATAGAAGATTTTCGCCAAATACTACTGTGGTGAATCTTGAAACCACACACTTTCAAAGGCTGTTTGCAGCCATCATATGGAATTCTTCCCTAGGAAGCAGACTTGGCACAGCCACCTACCATGAATGTTTAGGACTTTCATTTATAATTTTTCTGCGCTATCCACAGAATATTGTTCATGGCTTGAAGAAATGGACTTGACCCATGAAAGCTTGCTGTTTGTCCAGTGTTTTAGTGATCTAATTGAAGTATCATCCACTCCAGGACATGTGTAATTTTAAGGACCACACAGCCTTTTCCTATATTGTTCAGGAACAGCGAGATACTCTTTCCTGTTCATGCCTTTAACAAACAGAGGCTGCTTCATGTGGACTCTGGTACTAGGCAGAGGGAAGACTTCTACAAAAAGACCACACAGATGTTGAAACTAAAAGCCACAGGAGGTGATCTAAAGAAAATACTTCTCACTCATCGAATCTTCGTTCCCCCTTAAATCAAACAATTTTCAGTTTTCGTCTCAGCTGGACTCAAAAATTGGGTATAGCATTGGCTATCTGAAAACCGGCCCTAGTAGGGCATTTTCAGCAGAGGTTGGGCATGAAGACTTGAATCCTCCCTATAATCTGCCCCTCCCCTCATTTTCTGTCATTATAGAAAACATTGGTCTGGGGCCACGGTCAGGCACAATCAGCGTCAGTCTCTGTACTTGTTTCCTCCTGCTGCGCTGAGAAGAACATCTCCTATTACACTGGACTGGATTGTTGCAAAAACAATGGCACTGAGGGTTGAAATAGATGCAATATTACTGAAGCACAAGTATTCCCTGGAGGGAAGACACCTGGAATCCCAGCAACCAACAAATAACTGTACATTGGTTGCTCTATAATTTAATCATCTGGAACATCTGACAGGCGATGCAGCTGCTTATTGTAAAGTATCACCACCAGATTAAGGGGGAGGGAGGGTTTGAGTTCTGCTTGTCTTGAGGGAATCAGAGCACATATGCTTTACTAGAGCACAAGCTTTAAAAACAAGTTAGGTAACAGAATATTTGTTAGTTGAGGAGAGCAACAGTTATATTTTAAGATTACTGCCTCTAGAAGGGCCAAGGGACAAACTAGGTGCAAAGCTATTGGTAGGACTTTCTTAAACTGTTAATGAAGGTGGAGGAGAGGGGAAAATTTTATCAAGGGTTGAGGTGAGCAGGAAGGAAATGGAGCTGACCACAGCTGCAGAGGCATGAACTCTTTCTGACCACTAGTCCAATTTCCTCTTCTGACCCAGGATAAAAGTTGCCAGGCTAACAGCACATGAAACTAATATTAGCAACTAGGGTTGGAGACAATTTTTGTCAGGATCACAGAAGGAAAGAGAAGAACGGCCACGGAGACTAACTGTTTCCAACAAGCGTTGATTTTAACAAAAATATGCACACATTTTATTTGTACACACAAATAGATAGGTTGATGTTAATTTTGAGTTCTTAGCTTTCTGTTTGTGAAGATTCTCAGTCATCCAGGTGCGTTTATCTGGGAGTTGAGTCATGGCTACTGGACTTCTTTTTTGAGAGATAGAAACGTTTCGCTGTTCATCCAAACAGCTTCATCGGTCTGAGTATAGCTAGTGCAAGAGACCCTTCTTATAGTCAGCTTGACCTCTTGTCCCCTGGTCTGATTGGCTCATAAGATGAACAAAGCCTTAATAGGCTCGTTAGGGAGACATTAGTGTCCATGGCCTTAAGGTAAACAATGGCCTAAGGTGCTGAAACCCATCAAGAATGGACCGTTAGCTGTGACCTGGTGGTGAAGGCTCCTTGATTTGCCTGGGTACTGTGGAAAGTACAGCCTGATAAGTGACAGACAGACTATGCCGGAGCCCCCCACCTCTGTTGAGGGAGGGGTTTTCAATGCTAACATGAATGGCTTCCCTTACTCCTCTCTCAAACCACCTCTCTTCTTTGTCTAGTATGCTTTCTGTTATCGTTTTCCGTTTAACATTGCTATTTATATGCTGTGTTGTAAAGGCCAGAAAGGTCTTAACAGCCAGATGGGTGGTATAAAAATCAAATATATAAATACTGTACACACACATCTCAGATATTAAGAATTATAGAAGTACAAAATCACAGAATCATGGACTACTGAATTTGGAAGGGATTTATAAGCCTTCACGTCCAACCTCCTGCTCAAGGCAGGAATACAGATCAACATACTGTATATCTTCCAGGTGGTTGTCTAGGCAAGTTTCTTAACACAGAGCAGAAAATACTTTCATTACCAAGTGCAGCAGAGCCACGGTCCAGAGATCGAACCAATCCCCATATCTTCAAACCAATTTTAAGCATTTCTGCATTACGTGTTCTATGAGAAATACAGTACCTCAAGTATCCAGACCATTAGGATATCTATGAGATTGAATCTATGGGGCAATTTATCCTACTGCTTTTGTACTCTGAACTGCCTGGAGACCGTTCTGAGAGGAATGGCTTAATATAAATGTTAACTATATGTTGGATAACCATTAATTTTTCACTCACAGGAGACATCAAGTAGACTGGTGATTGGGAATATAATGAACCTGTGTCATGCATAATTTAAAGTCAAGGCTTTCACTGTCTTTTGCAGGGTTGGAAAAAAAACAGTATGAAGGCTTTGATCCAGGATTCAATGATGACACTTAAAAGACAGAACACTAGGTAGGTCAGTATTCTCTCAGTACGCAAAACCACCTCCTGGGCCCTCTCTGCAAACAGTCTTCAAATGTGTCATCTGATTAGTAACGAACAGATGGAGAAGGAAAATCTGAATCACACAAAGCAGTTCCACGCAGCCGAGATGCTTATGCTCCAAAGGCCCTATGTCCCCCATGCATGGAGAATATTAGCCAGAGCCTTCAAAATAAAGGGTACAGATTGCACATCCTGCCTGAAGGTCATTGAGAAGAGTTATGAATGTGCACCAGTCAGGAATAGAACCAGCAAATGTGGAACCAGTCCAGCCTCCATCTATACGCAATTGTAATATATGCAGAGAGATAATGTGTATATAACACACACAGAGAGGGGGGTGGTAATTAAATTTTGGGGTATGAAGAAACAAATTCCTGAGTCCCATTTAACTGTTGTGTGTGGGAAAATATAAAAATATAAAAATAATTCTTGGGACAAGTCAAGTAATGCACTGAATAGAAAACAGACTCTCCAATCCCACATCCCATGAAGGGTGGAACCCATCTCAACATTCGCGTGCACAAAGTACAGGATACTGCAGATTCCCTACAGTTATCATAATGAAAAAGTACTCATGCTATTATCACACTTATTTTAAATAATGGATTAGATTCTCAACTGATTTAAGGCAAAAGCACTGCCAAAACCCATGCCTATTCCTAGTTCATGGAAGTAATTGGCTATTTTATTTGTTTTATTTTTTGATTGTTTATTGAAAATATTTTACCAAGCCTTTCTCCTTAAGAAGGATCCAAGGTGGTTTACATCATTAAAAGACAAAATAAAAAAACAGTAAATATACAAATACTGAAAGGGATAAAACAAATACCATACTAAAAGAGTAAACAAAAGCCGCACCAAAATGCATTCAAAGCAGTAAGGCACAGCCATCCATTTAAAAACCCCGTTGAGGCAGCCAATGGCAGAGGAGAAGTTTGCCTACAGAGAAATGTCATTTCCGGCTTGCAGAAGGCCAGCTTGGGCCAGCTTGGCCTCCTATGGGAAAGTTCCAGAGTCTGAAGGCCCTGACAGGCCTCTCCTGTGTCCCCACCCAACACGCCTGTGAGGGTGCTGGGACTGCGAAAGAGGCCTGTGCTGGTGATCTTAACAGCTAAAGCGAGATGCAAGCTGTTTAGACCTTTGAAGGTTAAATCCAACACTTTGAATTTTTCCCAGAAACAGATTGTCAGCCCATGATGCTGCTGTCATGGTGTACTTACCTGACCCCTTTGCCCATCCCCAATTAACAATCTGGCAGGTGTGTTTTGGATCTACTGAAGTTTGGAAATACTTTCAAGAGGCATCCCCACATGGAGCATGTTACAGTAATCCAGCCGGGATTTAACTAAGATATGGGTCTTTGTGGCCAGATCATACCTCTCCCTAGGAACAGGTGCAGCTGGCACATAAGTTTTAATTTTGCAAAGGCACTCCTTTCCACTGCCAAAGCCTGAGCATCCAGGCTCATAGATGAATCCAGAAGCACTTGCCAGCAGCACACCTATATTCTCAGATGGAGTACTGTTTCACCCAGCACAAGATAAGCATCCCTATTCCTTGATCTGCCTTTCAACTGACAAAGGGCACGTCTGGATTATGTTTCAGTCTACTGTATTCACCCTCATCCAGCATTACCAAGATCAGACACTGATCTAGAGACAAAACTGCTTTGTCACATTTAGATGGCAAGGATAGATTTGGGTGCCATCTGAATAGTGGTGACACTGAACCCAGAAACTCTAGTCAACATCTCCCAAAGGTTTCATGTAGATATTAAATAACATAGGAGACAAAGCAGACCTGTGAAGTACTCCACAGATTAGCAACCAGGGTGTCAAACAGGAGTTCCCCAGTGCCACTAGGAAGAAGTGAAGTCGTTGTAAAACAGTGCATTCCCATCCCAATGAGACAGGCCAGAGGCCTACCATAGTTGATGGTATTGAAAGCTGCTGAAAGGTCCAGAAGAACCAACAAAGACATACTCACCCTGTCCAGTTCCTGGCGTAGACCATCCATAGGTTAATAATGATGTTGTTTTAGTGTACCATCAAGTTGTAACTGACATATTCTGGAGGTTTTCATGGTAAGTGAGAATTTTAAATAATGGTTTGAGCAGTTCCAATTTCCAGTGAGTTTGTCTGAAGAGGGATTCATCCAAGGCAGCTAAGTCCCAGTAAATCACTCTATCCACTGCATCACATTGGGTATTTTATTATTATTATTATTATTATTATTATTATTATTATTATTATTATTATTATTATTATTATTATTATTATTATTATTATTATTATTAT
>JAHTLZ010003518.1:45090693-45106128 GCA_023846285.1 Phrynocephalus versicolor | reverse complement strand
ATTATTATTATTATTATTATTATTATTATTATTATTATTATTATTATATGCTGTCAATTCAAGTCTGACTGTTGGTAACTTGCCTCTCTTGTTCTAAGTGCATAGTACTGAGAAGTGGTTTACCAATCTCTGCTTCTGGTGCTTCAGTCAACCCAAAGACACAAAGGTAGCAGTACACAGTAAACCCATCAGACACATATATGCTTCAGATAATCTTGGTTGCATTTATAGCATTAAGCATTCACTAGTCTAGGACATTAATAGTAGAACTAATTAAAATGTTTCATTTACTGACAAACATAACTGCTTTCAGCAACAGACATCAACATACTATAGATACGGGGAAAGCATTGAATAGAGAAGGCAGCCTCTCTTAAATTCAGAGGCAAGGAAGGATCAGTTGGTTAATGCTGAATAATAGACTGACAGTCACCTCCGCCCAGAAGGTCCCTCCTAGCCAAACCTACTAAAGGCAGCAGGCGAGGATGAAAAACTCCAACAATCACACAGGTGTTTTTGGAAGCGACTGTGACTTTTATTAGTTAGTTACCTTTATCATTAGAGAGCTGGGGCCTCATTAAATGGTGAGGGAGGAATATCACATGATTCAAGTACTAGCTCATGTTCTTTTGTGTGGTCTAAGGCAACAACCAGATAGCCAGGAGAAGAGTGTATTTTGTATCCCAAGCCAGGGGTTTGAGCCTTTATGTCAGGCATGTCCAAACTTTGGCCCTCCTGATGTTTTGGACCACAACTCCCAGAATTCTAACCTTAGATTGCCAATGGCAAAGAACTGTGGGAGTTGTGGTCCAAAATATCTGGAGGGACGAAGTTTGGACATGCCAGCTTTAGGTGGCTTTACCTCATAGAATAGTGATGCTGGGAGGGGGTCTACGAGGCTATCCGTTCCAACCCCCAGCTTGATGTAGGAATACAAACCAAAGGAGATCTGCCCATTTTGTCTTGGTTGTCCTTTTCTTTCTTGACTGCCTCCAGTGTTGGAGCACTCACCACCTCTTGAGGAAACTGGTTCTATTGCCCTACTGCTCCAACAGGAAGTTTGCGCTGCTATTCAACTGAAAGCTGGGTTCTCTTAGCTTGAGCTCATTGTTGCACATCCTGCACTCTGGGATGATCGAGAACAGATCCTTTAAGCAATCCTTTAAGATATTTAAGCAATCACCTGGCTATTTTTACTTTCATTTTAGTTTTATTTTAGTTTATTGTTGATCTGTGTATATTTTTTAATATTATATTGTTTGTATTTTGGTTATTTAAATGTGTTACTCTGTTATTTTGCTATTCTATGTTGTAAACCGCCCAGAGTAGCCCTAAGGCTAGATGGGCGGTATAAAAGTCAAATAAATAAATAAATAAATAAATATCCTGCCCCTCCTCTGTATGACATCCCTTCAAATAGATTTGAAAAGTGCTATCACATCACTCCTCATATTATTGCTTTTGACAAATGAAGACGTGTTACCTCTTAAAAAGAAGCTAGGGGAAGTCCTTCCATCCCCAACTCCTAACCCGACCCTCATGGATACGATCCCTCGGGTTTAAGGAGTTACACAGGGAGTGGCCAAGGGCTGACTGAAGCTCCATGGGGGCAGGAGATTTAGTTCCCCAGAGCTAGAAAATGAAAGGCTTAAGTATAGGCTGCCCGCCCTTAAACCACCACCCCTTCTCTCTGCTACGGCAGCCATGACCCCTGGGTACAGGTTATCCTCTCTCTTCCTGCTTCACAAGTCTACTTGTCAACCATATGCCAAGAAATGACAACATATTGGTCTACTGCATACTACTGAAGTTATTTGTAGCAAAAAATGAAACTGCATGTGCTTCTGTAAAACAAAAGGGGAGAACATCCCTCTTGGGACATGGCAATTCCTCAACCCTCCAAAACTTAGAGAAAGCATAACCTTGAAATGAAAAAGAAAGGGGGCAGAAAACCATATGTCAAGAAGAAAGAAAAACGATGCCTCCTCAGACAGCATCGGAGTCTGCATTTACTTTGTGGATCATATTTATTGCACTAACAGTGCTGACGTGGCACCATTTTCCAAAGGCGTCCCTGTATTTCAATTTAGGGATTCTGACATCCACAAGATTTGTAATTACACTATAAAGACATTGATGAATGTGACTAGAGACCGAGATGCATTTTACAGCCTTCCAAAGGGAAAAAAGTAATAATATTTGCTATGTGTATATCTATTTTAAATAATATCTCATCTCAGCCATTTTTAAAGGTCTGCAGCTTAAATCAGTGACCTCCTGCTGGCTGTTTTCAAAAAGGCCACTTCAATCAGCTTGCTATATCAGGATCCAGACACAACTTATATTAGCTAAAGATTAAATATAAGATCCCTATTTAATTAGTATCAATTTATTCCAATTACCTGCTGTAGAACTGAATTTCTCAGACTAAATGTATGGAACAGAGTCTATGAGTTCAGAGGCCTGAAAACAGACAGAGGCATGAAGAAATCTTACCGTTGTTGGTGTTGGTGCTTCCATTTATATACCACTCCGAAGGCGACATAATTAAGCAAACAACTTACCTTGCCATGAGCTGGGTACTCATTTTACTGACCTCAGAAAGATAAAAGACTGAGTCAAGCTTGACCTTTAACCACTAGTTGGATTTTTGTCTAGCTGACAAACTACCTGGACAAAAATCACAGAATAGTTGTTTTGACAAATCAAGCCAGTCCCTTTTGCTAGGAAAATCTGTTTTCCCCCTTTGTGAAGCTAAGCACATGCAGAGCCAGCCAAAAAAGGACATGATTATAGACCATAAAGAGACAAATAATGGACCCAATGCTGTGACCTTTACAGTATGGCAATGGTTCACTGGACAATTTAGAGAAACGTTCAAAAAAAAAACAACATGCAGAGATGCATACAACCTCAGAGTCTAGAAGATCAGTTCCACAACAGAAAGATCTCTCATTTAGGGCAACTGTGCTCAGAATTTTATTCTGTAGAAAGAAAATATCTGCATTGTGTGAAGAAGACACACAATGTATCAGTCCACAGCCCTCTATTTCAGTTTTGGCTTCACCTGCTATTCAATCATGAAGCCTGCACAAAACTCAGATTGAGGTGAACCTTCCATTTCTTCCCCACAAAACAGCCTGAACCCTGAATGCACAACTCACTTCTGCCACTGTGCACAACATGCTGCCTGTATTATAGAAAGAGGAATGCTTCAAGAGATGGAGCATGGTGGTACATGCTTTAGATGTTTATTACAGCAACGGTTTCCTCAAAACTGAGCCCAAGCCATCTAAAATGTCCTCCCTGGAACACAGGACAAAGGCTTTGATGGACAAATTCCATTAAGAACAGTAACAGCATTTTCAAGTTCAAAAGATTCTCTTGAGCTGATACAGTGACATTCCATCATCAGTCTCTAACAAGTTTACAAAATACTTCTTTCTCACTTGGCTGTTCTCGTTTTTGTGATAGGTGTTGCTCTCATCTAACACACCAACAATGAAGGGATGTAAATGGCAATTATTTGGCTAGGGATGAGGGGGAGACCCCACCTCATATGAAAAATGATGAACACAGCAGAGAAGGAGGCAGGCCATCGCTTGGGGGCCCCATGCCTGATCTGCATGCATGCTAAAATGCCCTAGCATCTCTCTCCCTACTAGCATCTCAAACACAAGAACCAGAGCTGGGAGAGGCCCATATCATTGATACTGGAGAGCTGCTTGCAGACCATAATAAGAGAATAAGCACAGTTGGTGGCAGACAATTTTTCTAGAATCTGTTACTATGCTGCAGAATTATTTGAAATGAAACAAACACCCCTGGCTAGAAAAAAGTTCATAGAATTGACATCAATAACATGAAATAGCTCTGATATATAGAAACATTAGGCAAACAGAACATATATGGACAAGAGACACACAGTCTGAAGGTAGAACCCACCATGAAGCTGTCCAGCACCAATCCCACCGAAGTCAATGAGAGCTATACAAAAGCATGGCTTGTGCCCATTGTCTGCTATCTTTGCAGACCTTGAATGCTGAGAATATTGGATATTTTTTGTTTAACCTGATTGCAGTTACCAAGGAGACAAACCTCTGAATGCTCACTGTACTTAGCAGAAATCGAAATGTCACATGGAAGGTTATGCGCTGAATGCATTAGAAGCTAATCTCGAAGGCCTTTGGGCCAAAGCATAGCTGCCTAAAAGCCTTCTTGTCTGCCTGGGCCCATTAAAAACACTATGAACAACAACCTAAGTCACTTCATCTTAATAGGAAAATCAACAGATCTTTTGCTAGTTCAACTACGAACGGCAAAGAATAGCCTGATTTCATCTGCAGGCAATTAGGAACCTCACATGTTATTCAGGAAAAAAAAATAAGGCTTCCTTTATGACTTATTGTGTGTGTGTGTGTGTGTGTGTGTGAGAGAGAGAGAGACAGAGAGAGAGACAGAGAGAGAGAGTTTGTATGGTGTGTGTATTAGTTTACTGCCCACCAGTGACAAGCAATAAGCTAGATCAAAACATATCATTATTGAAATACTTAAAATATTAAATATTAAAATATTTTAAATATTATTATAAAAATAATCTTAAGAAAATATGTATTCTTTAATAACAGATTAAAATTAATTCCAAATGCCAATTTTAAAACTGGCTATTAAAATAAAAGGCTACCCCAATGTCCTGCAGCCACTGCTGCTTACTTGATGCTCAAAAAGGGATCTAGATGGCCTATAATCATTTGGGTGAGAGTTCCACAGGCAAGGTGCAGTGGCGAGGTCCATTCCTCCAAGAGCTGCCACCGGAAACTCCCTGCCCCAAACAGACTGAGCTGAACTCAGACCGAATTGATGACAGGCCCCCCATGACAGGTCGGATGATTAATTCAAAGTTGCATCAAATAATGGATCTTTCCACTCCTAGAGTGTACGTCGGGAACATTGTGCCCAGGTACGGCACAGCGTGGGTGAAAAATGGGTAAGGGTTCCCACTGCAAGGATGGTGTCAAGATGCAGGTGTCCCAGGCAAGGTGCTGGTACACACTAAGCCCTTGCTCTTGTAGTCACCCCCTCTGCATCTCAGGGCGGTGGGACATTTAACATGACCTCAAGAGACAGTGTCAAATGCCAGTAGTGGATACAGAAGTAGAAGTACAAGAAAATACAGAAGTAGCAGTAGTAATAGAAGAAAGAGAAGCTTTTACAACTGCCCAATGACTTCCTGCCTCTAAGAAGACTTCTTGCCTGGTGTGCATCATCTATCTAAGAACTTTAAGAATTACCTCCTGGCAAAGCACATATTTTGCTATGTTTGAACTTTTGGGACTTGCTTCAAAGAAGAGTGTGTATTGCAATTGGAAGTTTGTAATTTTTTTATTTTATTAGTGGCTTATAAAGGTATCGTCTGTAGCCTAGTTTTGCATTTGTGTTTTGTGAGGGCCTCATGGCTCAACCACTTTTTTGCTAAGTACAAGTAATGTACATTACGAATTGTATAAACCCCTGCATCTTAGTACACAATTATTGGCGTATAGTGCATATTTTCTCTAGGGGAAAAATGTCACAAAACTTCAGAGAAATCTCACAAGATTTCTCACAGAATTTCAGGAGGTGGTGGATTCTGTACAGCAAAGGTTTACTGTGAGAAGAAGACACCCCCCGCACACACACACATATCTCCTTTTCTGTTTAAGAGACAGCAGCTGTGAGATGCAGAACCTATGAATTCATAACTACAACTATAAAAATAAGTCAATCTTATTATACTGTACTGAGCTTCTGAATTCCTTAGTGGCATATTTGCTTGCTTTCTTTTTCTATATTAGGTTACAAGACCATTTTGTATGGGAAGGTGTATACATTCTGTTCGGCTCAGTGTCCTTTACTTTCTTTCCAAAATGTATATTTTAATATGTTCATTCTTTTTCATTGAAGCATGCTTGTACACAGTTTTTAAAATGTACACATATAATATCTTGCCTTCTAAAAATTACACAGGGAGTTATGCACACATTTTCTCTCTGAAATGTATTGCTACCCTCAGAAAGTTTGGTTTTTCAAGGCAAGATGCATTCCAATTTAAGAAGTTGTATATAAAAAAAATTCAAAGGGACATGCAAATTCCGGGGAAAAGAGGAGAGGAAAGCGTGCGACAGAGGTGCTGCTTGGGGAAAAAAATCTCATTGCCTGCTTCCCTCTCCTGCTTTCCCCGGGCTAACGATCACTACAGAGGTGATGCTTGGGGGGGGGGGGATGCTCGCATGGTACTATCCGTGTGCTGTGCGGTTTGCACAGGAGAGCCTTGTCTGGGAGACCCCTGAAGAGGGCATGAGAAAGATGGACCCTTCTCCCCCTCCACCGCTGTTCCCCCAGGATCAGGCACCCCTTGCTCAGTGGGTGAGACGCAGTTGGGGGGCAGGAAGGGGCGCAAAACTGTCCCTGGGCGCTCCAAACCCTAGCTACGCCTCTGGTTTATCTCTGACCTTTACTGTTATTTGTAGTTGCTGATTTAATTGTGTTTTATTATGCTGTTTTATTTTTAGGATATTGCATATTGTATATGGTACTACTGTACTTATGTTGAAACTTTTGCAAACTGCCCAGAGTGGCACTGCCGCCAGATGGTGCGGTATATAAATCAAATAAATAACTAAATAAATACAATAGTTCTGGCTACAGAAGTATTCTTTGTATATACAGTGGTACGTTGGTTTAAGTAATTAATGTGTTCTCTGGGACATTTTGTATCCTGAAAAATATGTAAGCTGAAGTGTGGTTTCCCATAGGAATGCACTGAAAACCAATTAATCCATTCTGGAGGTCGGGAAAAAAGCAAAAACAACACCCAAACACACACACACACACACACTGCAGAATGCACAGAACAGGCACAGGAGCAACAAAGGATCAGCTCCCTACCTTTCCACCAAAATGCACCAAAAAAGTTTGAAAAGTCCAAAACCTGCTGCAAAAAAATATCCAGAATGGCTCCAAAACTCAATGGGGAAAAATAGCTACAACTTCTCCCATACCTCCACAAACTACAGTGGCTTGATACATCCTAGGTACACTTTTCTCACAATGCCTAATGGGAAAAATGTAACCTGGGTCATTCCATTGAAAATTTGCTAAAACGAGGCATCCCCATTTCCAATATTTTCCTTTTGTAACATGAGTTTTTCATAACCCGAAGCATTTGTAAACTGGGGTACCATTGCAAAGGTGCATGTGAAAGAGTGTGTCATTGAGTGCTGTTGTTAGCCCTGTTAGTGGGTACTGCTAGCTAGTAAGTGTCTAAGAGGTGAGTTAAGGGTTTGGTACTGAGGAGGAGTGTGGTGTGTCTGTGAAGAGACTCTGAATAGCAGTGTGGCCTTAGTACTTGCATCAACTGTATCTAGAGATGGGCACGATTTAGCAGAATTCCCATTCCCGTTTCCGTTACTCGTTTCCGTTACAGAACGGAAACGGTAACGGGAATTACTCCGCCAGAACTCGAACTCGAACCGACTAAAGAATAATTCGGTCTGATTTGTCGTGGTCGTTCCTGGCATCGCGAGTGCACCTACCAGAGGGGTGGTTTCTGGGGGGGGGTCCCGGCCTCCCCCCCTCTCCTGTCCTGGGCAGCCGGACTCGAGTCGCCACGCCATGCCATGCGGTGCGGGCGGGGGATCCAAAATGGGGTGGCCACCGCAATATTTTTTTTGAAATCGTGGAGTGGTCCAAAAACACACAAGCACCACAGAAACATGCGAAACTTGCTATGCTGCTGCCAGAATTTTTACAGTAGCAGTGGTGGTTTTTCTTGCAACAAAATGTCTCCTCCGGCTCCCCTGTCCATTGATTTTATTTATTTTTATTTTTTTACACCTGAGCAATGATGGGCTGGCCAAGTGGCCATGTGGGAGTGGACCATGCAAATTTTTGGAGCCATCCCACCAATCGCATGGCCACTTGGCCACTGAGACTTCTGGGATGTGCCAAAAAGCCCACTAAACCCTGCCCTAGCCCCCTAACCCTAACCCTAATCCTTGATTCCTTACCCATACGCCACAGTACACTGTCCTCTTAGTGGGTCAGAGAGGCACCCAGAGGTGCACCCCAATACTCACCCTAACCTCACCAGTAACTAGCCTAACCCTAGCCCTTGCGCCAACCCTGTTGCCTAATCCAGATCTGTACTTGCATTGCAGTACACGCAAGTACAATTCCCTTCTTGGTGAGACACAGCAGGTGCAGAGAGTCTGCCAGTCCGCCACTTGTGGCTCTGGCTGACTCCTCCTGCAGCAGCAGTGCCATGCAAACCATGCCCTCGAGTGCTGCTTGTGTCTCACCGTCACCGACTGTTGCAGGGAAGGCACCCCAAAAAGAGGGGTGCCTCTGCCAGTCTGCTGTGTCTCTGCGTGCAACTTGGTATGCATATCCATATGGCTATGCATGCCCTTTTGCAGCAGCAGGTGAGGAGAGGAGACCCCCATGCCATGAGGGGTCTCCTGGAGCCTGCTTTCCCTTCCTAGCTGGTGAGGAGAGGAGGCACCCCTCCCCCAAAAAAAGAGGTGCCTCCAGGAGCCCGCTTCCCCTACAGCAGGCCAGAGGAGGCACCCACCCCAGAGAGGTGCCTCCAGGAGCCCGCTCCCCCCCCCCAAACCAGTATACTGACAGACGAAAAAATGAAAAACGAAACAACTATTTTTTGCGAAGTTTCGCGAAAAACAGAAATGAGCCGACACGGGCTGCCTCCGACACACGACAACTCGAAAACGTCATTTTCCCTAGTCGTGCCCATTTCTAACTGTATCTTTCTATCTATAGAACAGAAAGAGTTCAAAATCATCAAGAAAAGGACAGGCTTTATGTACTATAAAAATTGCAGGTCAGAACATTGCTCTTGCATTCTATTTCCCCATCCCACCCAGTTCATTGGACCTATTTATTCTTTTATGTGTTTTTTAATGCATTTCTTTGGCTTGCAAACCCAATTTTACAGATTCCTGTCACAAGGTATTATTCCCATCTATGGCGGTGGTCCATTTATACAGAGTGGCCAAATAAATAGAGCTGTGCTTTACAAAAACATTCTTACCATACTTTTAATAGGAGAGCATGGCGTTAAGCCTGAGCTGAAGCAGCAAATGGGGCTTCTTCCTAAGACAAATGCCTTCCCAAACCAGTTACAAAACTAACTGGGAAAAATGGATTTGTGGAACACTAATACAAACGTTCTGTCAATATGTATTGGATCCATATCAGGCAAACATCCTTTCAGTTTGGGGTTTTATTTAAAAATCATAATTTTGTTATTTTCCAAAGTAGTCATCTTAATCCCAGTACTGGTGCTTTCCAAACACATTGGACAGGTGAATATGGAGATGATCTCATAGGCATCAGCCTGGATTATACAATTTCCAACCAATATGTGCAAAGAACAAGAACAAGAATGGGAGAGAGAAAAACATGTTTCTAAATTGTACCGTGCTAAACAGGCATCTATAGGCTGCTTCCCTCCTGTGCCATTAATAGAGAAAAGCATGCACTCATTAATCAGATAGGATAAATCTTATGCCCCCTTTCACAGTGTTCAGCTAAAAGTCAAAACACGCCCCAGTTGGCAGCAACCAGTTTCTCTCTTCTTCCACTTAAGAATGTACAGACCAATCATTCTGCTGTCCTTTGGCAGACGTGATGTGCATACAAAAGACAGCTGACATTTGCCCATATTGCGATGTCAGAAAGAAGCAATAAACCTGAGGTATGTGAGCTGCTTGTCTTCCCAGGATTATGCTGGGCTGGCTTCTTCTGTCTCCAGGAAGCCAGTGACCTTTTTTAGTTTTATTTTTAACTTCTCAAAATGTTTGTCAACAGGAAGGCCTGTCACGCTTTAGGGCTTTTGTTCTAATAAGAATTAAACCACTGCTCTTTGAGTAAACAGGAAGCCCCGTATTTACTGCAGTGAGAAAGGGTTTGCTTTTATTCCAGCATAGGTTGCGTGCTTGTTTGCTGCTCGCTTCCTCTTTTGCTGTTCACAACCCCACTAAGCAACATTTGCTAGGAAGCGCTATATGGGTGAATAATCAGCATGAGCTGGATACACAGGAAGAGCTGAGGAGAATGATTTGATTAAAAATCATATTACCCTGCAGAGACATATTAATGAACAAGGGCCTGGGATTTTGCTCCAGTGAGCCTTTAAAACATGTTGTGAAAGTATTTCAAACTAATTCAGGTGTAATCGAGACAAATCAAAGAAATAACACCAAACATGACCCATGGAGTTTCTTCCATTTTAAGTCAAAAAGTTCAAGTTCAAAGCAAGAGAAAGCTGTGGGCCTGCTTTATGTTCCCAACCAAGGGGTCCCACAAGACATAACCAACCCACCTGTTTTACACAAGTAGTAAGCTTGGTATTGGCCCTCTCCCCAGCCAAGTACCAAGACCAATGGAGAAATGTTTCTCTTGTAGGCAGTGGTGTTGCACTGCAGGCTGTTGTACTGCTTGTGGCATAACCGTGGGTGGGAAATATAAAAGGTAAGCAAAAAAGAAGGAAAGCTACCTAGACAACTGACAATTGAGAAACTGATCTCACAACATCACATCACAACAATCAGAATAAAATAACACAGTGTATCCTCACTGTTAAATGCAGTTGAAAATCCAGTCAGTCAGCCTCATCAAGTAAATTCCATTAGTCATCCTCTCATTCTTTTACACACACACACACACACACACACACACACACACACACACACACACTTTATCTGCAGCTGCTAATATTCTGCACATACTGAGTACGTAATCTCTCTTCAGGACTACTGTGAGGAGGGAATTGTGTTTGGAGAGATGGGATGTCAAATGAAAAATGCTAAACCCCTCTCCAACTGCTATGAGGATTTATATAAACAAATCCATCTTAAATTTTTAAAAAAATATTCCACATGGAAGCCTAGTTTGAGGGGGAAATTTCCTAATCTAGCCTTCTCCCTCAGCTCCCTCAGATCAAGCCATGCACAATTTCCCAGGGCAATCATGCAAGTAAGGCATTATAGGGCAAACAAAGATATAGGTGGTGAAAACTGTTCCTGAATTTAATACCTCTTTTTCACTTCACTTCCAGATTATACCAGGACAGAAGTACTACATTACTGTTTTGATAAACAGAAAAGTACAGTACTGTCTTAGTGGATCTCTTGCTATCTCCATAACAGCACAATCAAGATTATGTTATTGAAATCAGGATCTTTCTCATGAATAAGGCAGATCTCAAATAAGGTCCATGCTGCAGCTAGAATCAAGTATTTATATATGATCCACATGATCTGATAGTTGGAATGTACCAACCAGAAAAGCTCCAATCTCTGACAAAATAAAAAGTATGTGGTGCAAAACATTGCCATAATGATATGAACTCCTGCCAATATTGGCTGAAATGATTCAATTGGGCAATATAATAAATATCTGAGTGTTTAAACAATATAAGGAAGCAGGGACACTGCTTTGTTCAATATTGATTTACCCTGGTTTTGGCTACTGACAGTTTCAGCACCCTGGTGAGCTCCTAGGTTCACCAACTTTCTAGTTCTTACTTGTTAGTTGTTTCCTTATTAATGATCATCACCAGGAAAATGAAAAAAAGCAGCTGCTCGTGAAGGGATCAAAGGAATGACAAAGGTCTCATTTCATTTACTGACTTTGTAACAATTTCCTAGTATATCCATGATAGCCTATTGTATCAATCAATCAATCAAAATTTTTTCTTTCTTTCCTTCAGTTCTAAAGTCCCCCATCATGAAGTTCTAGATATAGTTAATCAACACTTTGTCAGAAACCATCTGGGAGTGGGGCACAGGAGTGAGTTGAGTAAAGTAACATCAAACAAGGGAAATGGTAGGTGGTCACTATGTTTGCTTGTCCAAAGCTGATGAAATCTCCATGCAATAGCTTGCATGGAGTTTTGAAACTGGAGAATCTGTTGACTGGCATAATGTAATCCAATCCCAAATTTGGTTTCCAATGTTCCCCAAATTAATTTTCACTGTGGATTTAATATCCGGAGTCCTTCTACAGGTCAGACTTCTAGTGATAACTACAGTTGTCTGAAATTGTGTTTTTATCCCAAATAGAAAATTAGGTGGAGAAGCTCTGGTCTCTCCTGATTTTAGGGAATAAATGAAGGCTTGTAAGGCTAAATAATCTTCCATACAAAAAAAAAAAAATCCCACGATCTAGGAATGCAAGGTGTCAATGGAAAGTGTGATAATTTTGTCTCTCCCAAAAATGCTTCTAATAGCACATCAAAAACTATAACCTATTGCTTCCCATTAGCAAACAAAATAACATTTAAATTGCAAAGATCTAACTAGAAATTAAAATTCACGCTAGTCATGTTAGCATTTGAATCGCTGTCAAATGAAAAGAAAAGATGGGAACACAAAGATCAGCTGCCCAGCTCAACAAAAGTACAAATCTGCACGCAAACTCATTTTCTTTTTAGTACACTATAGATGCATTCTTTCATTTACAATGGAGTCTGTTCCTTATTCATAAGACACTATTTGGCTATGTTGGTTTTTCAAATTAGTTTATAAATAGTTGACTTTTACCTGCCTCTTTAGTAAATGTGATAATTGCTAGGGAAAAGGCCAAAGCATTTATGGTCAATCAGAGGATGAGAGAAAGAATATGGAGCCCTTTCAGCTGAGTGAAATGTAAAGCATTATGCAGAAAGGCAGAAGCTATTAGCCAGATCAATATTTCTCCTAGTACCATAATAAATCATGATATCAAACAGCAGTTGCAAAATGAAGAAAACCTTATTCCAATGAGGACTGGGTGTTTCTCCATTGGCAAATAAAGTAACATTTAAATTGCAAAGATCTAATTGAGAAACAAAGGGAAACTCCAGGGACAACGAATATATGCTAATCATGTTAACATCTGAATGTTATATATGTTGTCCCTGGAGGCAGTACAGGCATTTAACCACTGCGCCACGAGCCTCGTGGCGCAGTGGTTAAATGCCTGTACTGCAGGTAAAGCTGTGCTCACGACCTGGGGTTCAATCCCAGGTAGCAGGCTCAAGGTTCACTCAGCCTTCCATCCTTCCGAAGTCGGTAAAATGAGTACCCAGCTTGCTGGGGGGGGGCAATGTGTAGCCTGCACACTGTAATTAAAAAAATTGGAAACCGCCCAGAGACTACTTAATGTGGTATGGGGCGGTATATAAGCAGAACACTTTGCTTTGCTTTGCTTTGAATCATTGGCAAAGGAGGGGCAGAAATGGGAACGCAAGGAATCGCCACTTTCCTATCATCCATGCACTAAAAAGGGTGGGGCAAGAAGCAAAACATTCCAATGAGCAAAAACATAAACAAAACTTTGTTCAGGGTCTTATCAAATTTTTGCTGTGTGTTACTTTGTCTCTTCCCCAATTTTTGATTTTTCAAATAGTATCGGGTCACATATATGTGTGTGATCATGTGGGCCTTTGAATTAGTGACAGATTTTTTTGCAGTTTACATACTGCTAAGGGAAGGAATTCATGCATGCCCCTAATCCTCTTTGCACTAGAGGTTTTAGGTCAGGAAGAAAGGGTAAAGTTTAGAAATGCAGTTATCTGGTAAATAACTCAGATTTGAAAGATTTTTAAAGAGCTCTTGTGAGAGCAGGGTTCAAGTTTTGAGTTTATCTTCAATTCTTCATTCTGTCCTCTGCCTTAGAGATACCCTAATGACAAAAAGTCTATAACAAATGTCAAACCACATGCTAAGACATCTAAGATCTTAAAATATCTTGTTTTGCACCTTTGTATTCAGCTTTTGAAACTCACTGTTAAGAGAGAGAGAACAATACATTAAGAAATTAATGACCTTTAATCTTGCTAATGCAAATGGGAAAGTATCACTGATCTTTAAGTTTGGTTGTGTTATGGAAAATGAACATATATGTAATGAAGTCACATGATTTCCACTGTGGCAAATTGTAACCAATCCTGAGTTTGTTCTTTGTATGTTTCTTTAAGTGGAAGAGTATTTAAGACTGGACATTCCATACAGGAAGTTGTCCCTGTGTTCAGGCACCACTTGTGCACAAGGTATTCTGAAAGGATCCTCTGAAAATAAAACTACATTCTCAGGAGTCTGGTTTGTCTGTCGTCCATTTTATAGTGATTCTCATTGAGGATCAGCCACATTCAAATGTGTGGTGACAATCTTATAGGTGAATGTGACAGAGGCTGCTATTCCAAGGCCACTAAAAACTGCTTCAAATTGCTTGAAGATGCGGTTAATAAAATTGTGATCCCATGACCAGCGGACTTTAAAGGGGGGAAATGTGACCACGCCCACTTAAGCATGACCCAGCGAGTTTTACAAATACCTGGTCTTGAGGTGGTACAAAACTTGTCTCAGTTCCGATGTGGATTTTAAACTGGTACTTGAGTCCCTGGGGACTTGGGAAATCTGCATCAAAACTTTTTCATTCTGCTGTGTTCCCGCTCGTGGGGACACAAAAGATGCAGTTCTTTAAACTGTGGCCATGGGGAGACAGGAACAGCGTTTTCAAGCACGTAACCATTCCGGAGGGAAATCCGCATTTTACTTTGATCCGGATTTTCCAGCCGTGGGACAGCAGCCAGAGTTTGGCAATTGCATCTGCCAGTGGAAGCTGAACTCAGGGTGACAAGATTCACTTCAAACAGGCAGAGTGTTATAAAAGCAGCTATATTACATATGTACAGATATAACAGAGTTTCAGCAACATTTCACAGCACAGAGAGAGCATATCAGAATACAGACACAGAGCATGGCAATATCTCACCAAAGGTCCAAAGACTACTGATTTCTGGAGCCCTTTTATACTATATATGATAACCAATCAGGAAACTGGTTACATCATGCTATTGCACCTATCTTGCATTATGGCTTGGGACCTGACTATCTGGCAGAGCAGATCTCCCAGTGGTCAGCTTTATCCTGACCAACCAGAGCTTTGCTCTCCCTTTCACACCATGTGGCCACTCTGAGGGAGGCCCAAAGGGTTTCTACCTGGAGCCAGGCTTTCTCAGTGGCCACTCCGGCACTTTGGAATAGACTGCCACCGGAGCTAAGGCTGGCCGAGTCGCTGTCAGCCTTTAGGAGAGCATTGAAAACCTGGCTCTTTAGGGAACATTTCGGCAATCAGTAAGTCCACAATGGTATGTTTGCTTTCTTAGTTGGCTCGCTTCATTTTATCCTCTTGCCGGTTTCTTTGTCATATGTTGTTCTTGGCTCTTGCTTTTTTTTATTCCCCCCCCTTTAATTGTTATATTGTTTGATCTATTGTGGGGTTTTGTTTCTGGGATAATTTGTTGTATGCTGCCCAGAGTTCCAAAAGGGAAATTCGGGCAGCTAATAAATAAATAAATAAATAAATAAATAAATAAATAAATAAATAAAT
>JAHTLZ010003518.1:45067371-45090683 GCA_023846285.1 Phrynocephalus versicolor | reverse complement strand
AATAAATAAATAAATAAATAAATAAATAAATAAATAAATAAATAAATATCAGATTCACTCATTTTATCTATTCTGTACACCTGGGTTTACAATGACTCAGTATTACATACTGGACTCGATCTTACAAATCAGCTACATATACTTGCAAAACACCTGTAGATAAACCCCTTCTGTCTAATATCTGACAGAATAAACCAGTAGACTTTTGGCACAATAGTTAAACTGCTGTACTGCATCCAAAACGGTGCTCACAACCTGGGGTTTGATCCCTAGTGCACTCAGCCTTCCAGCCTTCCGAGGTCAGAAAAAGGAGCACCCAGCTTTCTGGGGAGGGGACGCAATGTGTGGCCTACAATAATTAAATTGCAAACTGTCCACCACCAAAAGTGTGGTAGTGTAAGCAATCATAATATAATCATTCCCTGGGGTCTTCAGTGGTCACATGCTACTTTTTGCACAGTAATGGCTAACTCAGAGGGTGTGGTTGTTCAATATAAACTATCTAGGATTTGCTGAAAAGGACACAGTAAAAACTATACCAAAAACATACAATGAATGCCTGTACCTGGGAGAAATAACTGAATATAGCCTCACTCCTGACTACAAATCTAATAAGTGGGCTTGATTTCTTCTGAGTTAAGGCTTTGGCCTTTCCACCTCATTGGAGGCAGCCCCAAGGGCAATATAAGAAATTGATTTTGGGAATACTTTATCCCATCCTCTTGTGTCAATCTATGTCAAGAATTAATATTTTTACTAGTAATTATTTTTGCTGCTATGGTAGCCCTATTAAGTTGGCATCTGAGAACATGAAAATATTCTTCCTGAATTCTAAATCAATATGTACGTGAATGATTTTTACACTAATTTCTTTCATGTTATTGCAGGTAAAGCATAACGAATCTTTATTAACAAGCTTTCAGAAAGGAATAATATAAATTTGAACACTGAAGTTATTTCAAAGGCATATAGAAATTAAAGAGGTTTTGACAAACTTGTATTGGTTGCATGAGTCTTATGAGTTTTGGGTGTTGGTTTTTTTTTTGCCTTTTTCACTCTTCTGGAAATTCCAGTGCATTGAACTGACCATGGGCGTAAGCATCGAGCTGAAAGAAGCAACGGTGTCCAGCTTAATACAAAGGAACCTCCACCTGCTCTGCTGACAAAGCAGCTTGGATTCTAAGCAGATTGGTTGCTTCAACGCAATGTACAAAAGCCAGGGGTGAAAAAAAGCAGGTTTCAGCAAGTGCCACTCACTGAGGCTTTCCAAATTCTTATAGAGAATCAGATTGTAACCTGCAAATTGGATTGATGCCTCTCTTGGCTGATAAGGTGCAGAAATGTGTGGTCTGTTCCTGGAAAGATTTCTAGAGAGCCAAGTGACAGCTCATCCTAAGCCAGTAATTGCCAGGATCTTGTTCAAAACACTCTTAGAAAAGAAATCACTTTTGCTGGAGCTCTGGCCTCGTGATAAGAAGGATCTGTGATTGGCCACAATTAAAAATAATTTCCACAGCTTTTCCCTAATGTAAAGAGAGTTTTAAGCCCTAAGCTTTTATATCCTTGCAATAACTTTGTAAGGCAGGGAAGGGTGAAAGATAGCAATTTATTAGAAACCATACACTCGTGACTGTGTGTGTGTTTTAAAGATCCATGTACTTTTCTTTACCCTCTCTGGCCACCATGTTTCTCTCTACTTCAAGCAATGCAACCTAATGCCTCTAGAAAGGTATTTTGAACCTCTAGGACATCTTATCTGCATAATTTACTGGGTGCCAGTTGCCCTCTGGCAGAATGCATGAAATCTCAAACTGAAGAGCCTTGAGAGGAAGAGACCATGCAAGGGCAAGTGAAGAGGAACTTTTAAAAAAGCACCAAAAACATTCTGAAAGGGCACTATTCAAAAGGGCAAACGAGAAAAAGAATCTCAGAACATTACCAGTGAGTACAGTATAAACAAGCCCAATATCTCTACTCAAGCCATGCTGGAATTAATAGGAGCTGTGCTTAATGGATTGGGGCCAGGTCAGCTGTTCCTGACAGGAAAAAACGTAAAACCTCAACAAAGAGAGGAAAGCAACTGAGAGATCGTTAAGGATGGAACTGTATAAACACCACAATTGCATGACAGTTACTAAAAACCTACACCATGATATTTTGGAGCAGGATAGAATGCAAAGGCCCATGATTTCAAAGCTGATGCGATAAACCTGACAAGTTAGTTCAGGGTTCACAAAAGCAAGGCATATGGCAGGTACAACACGGACCTTGGATGCAAAGGGCAAACAAGGTAGGAGGACGTGTCTCTGCGCCTCCCTTCCACGACTGTCATTCTTCCCCCACCCACCCACCCTATTACCAGCAGAAGAGAAGGCATTATTGGGCTTATGCTCAGCAATCCTGCTTTCACAGCCCACGGCAGTTTACACAAAAGTTATGGACAGGATTTCTGATACAGGAAAAAGGATCCAAAGCTACTCAAGAATGTATAGGTATTCTGAAACAAGTTATAATCTCTCATCTTTCCTAAGGATTTGTAACAGGCAGACAACATGAGTCAAATGCCTTGGCCTCTCTTTCTCATTCCCCTGTGAGGAGCCCCTGCACTTTAGGTCAGTCTGCTATCGAAAAGACACACATCCTTGTCCTTTAAAAATGACTGCATACTTTAATACTACTGCCCAGGAGGTGCTGAGAATCTATCACATTGGGAGCACTTGGAAGTGAAGAGGGATGGCTGACTCTGCTCTACACATATGGTCATTCAGTTACCTCTTACAGTCATCATGAGTGATTACAGCTAGAATCCTTTGGTGTTTGCATAAGATTTATGTAACCTGCCACAGCTAAGTATCTCTTAGCGTATCTCTCAGAGGTCGACTGGGACCAGACCCACAAGAACGTTCTTGTTTGCGTGAGCGACTTCTGCGCCTTCTCTGCGGTGGGCCCTACTCTGTGGAATCAGCTACCTAGTGAGCTGCGCCTTGCAAAAAAAGCCTTGAAAACCCATCTCTTCAAGGAGGCATATGGCGACCTTTTTGTTTGATTTTTGTTTAATTTTCTTTTTTCTTTTTTTTCTTTTCCCTATGCCGCCCACACCATTCTCAGCGGAGGGTATTGTACCCTCCTATTTTTACTGGTGCCTCTGATTTTTATGCTTGTTTGCTGTTGTTTTATTCTTTTTTTAGTGTACACCACCCCGAGTTCCATCTCGGAAGATGGGGCAGTATATAAATATAATAAATAAATAAATAAATAAATAAATAAGTGTGCAACAGAGCCACCTCCCTGCACTTGTCATTAGCATCAGCAAGTTGTCCTCATATGGGCAAGCCTTCCATCTTCTAAATGATCTTTTCTTGGTTTTGATCACTTCCCGAACAGCTCCTGTAAGCCACACCGGAGTCCTCATGGACCTGGCAGTGCCTTTTTTCCTTTTGGTGATTTGCAGTCTATGATTAAGTTAAAAGTAAATATGTTGTAGTCACTGTTCCCTTTTGGATCAGTCACAATAACATTTTGTACCAGATCCTGTGTACAGGGCCGGGGCTAGGTTTTTTGCACCCTAGGCGGACGGCGGGGGTGGGGGTGGGGCGGACGGCGGGTGGCGGGGCAGGGTGGCGGCGGGTGGGTGGCGGGGGCAGGGCGGCAGCGGGGCAGCAGCGGATGACGGGGGACAGCGACAGGCGCTGAGGGTGGGCGGCGATGGGCGTGAGGGGTGGCGGGCGGCGGGGGGGCGGCGATGGGCAGCGATGGGTGGACGGCGATGGGCAGCTGGCGGGCAGGGGGATGGGCGGCGGTGGCCAGTGGCGGGGGGGCAGCGGCAGGCTGGCCAGCGCCCTCTCTCCATTTTGGTGCCCTAGGCAACTGCCTAGTTTGCCTTAATGGACGCGCCGGCCCTGCCTGTGTATTACACTAGCCCATGTGGCATTTGGCCACAAAAAACATAAGTCAGGTGCGCTACTTGTTTTTAATTGTTTGTGTCTTTTCTGTTGACTATTACTTGTATTCAGGCTGACTGTCTTCAGCCCTTTGTAAACCGCCCAGAGTTCCCTTGGGAAGATGGGCGGTATAGAAGTGCCATAATAAATAAAAATAAATAAAAAATAAGAGAATGGTGACTTGACTGAGTGTACCCCTCTTTCTGAGCTCACCTTACCTGGCCATGCCCCATTATTCAAATTCAGACCCAAACTTTCATATTGTGCTGCTGCATTGGGTACAAAGAGGGACAGGGTGTGAGCTAAATTTTGACGCAGTCTTGCCTCTCGATTTATAAGTATTCATGGATGACCACAAAATAGTCACACATCACATCAGCATTTGGCACCACTGGGAAGTCCTTTCTAGAATAAGCATTCTGAATCACTTTGGGACCAAGTTCAGAAGGCAAAAAGGGACAATTTTCACTTAAATGAGGCTCTTGAACCTCTTTTGAAGCCTGCGAAGCAGATTCATACACAGCTGAAACGGATAAAAAGAATGCCTCCTCAGTTTATATTCTCTTTGAAATGTCTACACCACACATCTTAAGAGTGCATTTCAAACATATATCATATCAAAAGACGTAAACACTGTTTCTAGCCATGGCACTTGCAGGCTTTTAGTTGAACGAGACCCCCAAATTGGCTTGTGACTGCACGGATCAGCCTTTCCTCCGACAGCACCCTCTCCCCCTTCCCTCACTCTCTGCCAGAAAGAGAGGCAGGGAAAGGGAAAGCCAAGAAGAAACAGAAGTCTCCTCCTTGCTCCTGTCCTTCCAAGGCAGCCTCTGTGTGTTTTCTGGATAGCTAAACTGAACTTTGCCCTGAGGTCACAGGTGTGATAAGTGGGTGGTGCAGCGACAAGCAGAGGACTGGGAAAGGGGGCAGGTGGCTCAGGTGGCTTACCTGACCAAAGTGGTCTTCTCTCTAGAAAAGTGGTACTACAAGACCTTCCAACTTTTTTCCAGGTGAAGCAGCTGTGGAAGAAGTTGAACTGACAAAGGGCAGGACGCGAAAGAATAAAGCCGTTCTCTCTCTCTCTCTCTCTCGACCTCTGCTGCCTCCTGTTAGCAGAGGTGGGGGACAGCCATTTAGTGGTAGCTTCATAAAATACTGAACCATATAAAGCAGACTTGGGCAAGAGTGACCCTCAGCATGATTTTGGCCTCTTACTCCCAACCGCCCTAGTCGGCATCACCAGTGTTGAGGGCTCATGGGAAATGCAGTCCAGAATCATCTGAATGTCTGTGATAGGCATATTTTTTTCCATTATTTTCAATCATTGGGAGGAAATGCATGTGTGTAACATATGGCCCTGAGACTGAAAAGGGGGATGTTTTATACCTTTCACAGTGGCCTCCACTGTGGAAACAACAGTACACTGTGAGCTCATGTTTGGGTCCTCAGGGAATCTACAAGCTTGCAGTTATAGGAGATAATTATCAAGGGCTCCCCGGGGTGAATTTTTTCCAGTTTACATACGCAATCCATTTATGCCTCAGGGACAAGAAAATGTTACACCATACTCATCATATATATGACTGAGTCATTCCATTACTTCTGTATCTAAACAATACATCTGTTTGTGCTCTTTAAAAATACAGAACAGAACAATTTCTTGGAACAGAAGGGAACAGAACGATTTCTCCATATATAAGGATAAAACACCACAAGGAAACAAGTTGGACGGTATTAGTTGCTACATCAGATGTCTGAAAGGCTCACTGCCTGGGTCAGGCAAGGTTTGCTTGCTGCTCAGAAATAAAACCACACGGGCGCGCATGCTAATGGCTGACAAGGACTCATCGAATGTCACAGTTCTGCCTACTGCATGCTGCTTGTTTTTCTTATCGGTGTGACCTCTCCTTCGAAATGACGGATGAAGTGCCAGTGAATTAACATCTCCACTGCTGGGCATCTGCCATCAAGTCGGCGTTCACAGTCATGCTTCCCCTGAAATACAGTATATGAGAATAGGGACACACTGGCATACACCCTGGAGGGCACGGGGCTGCGCTTGGGAAGGTGATTGGCAGAGATGTGTGCAAGTCAAGTGAACATAGCCATATGGGCCATAGAAAAGGCTCAGAATCTGGGGCTAGGAACTGAAAGCAATATTCTGAAAAATCCAACTTGCTTTCAGAACAAAAGCAACATACCACCTCCATCTGCCTCCGGACCATGGGGATAGATCAGAGGTAGCACCGGTGGAAGGTTTTCCCCTTGACCCAGCACTGTCCCTGCCAAGGCTGATAGTCTTTGGCCGCTATCCCACAGCCGGAAAAAGCGACTCAAAATAAAAGGTGGTTCCTCTGCCCCAATAGTCACGTGGTCGAAGAGCCGCTCTATGTTGTTCCCCACAATTGCTGAATTTGCATCCGGTTTAATGTGTTTGCACGTATGGAAGCTGCTTCAAAATGGCATTTCCCCCTCCCCCCCCCAACTCTCTCTGGAAGCCAGGAGTCTAGCAAAAAAAGGATACCTTTCAGGGATCAACAACCATCCATTCCCCTTTGGCTGTGTGTGTGTGTGTGTGTGTGTGTGTGTGTGTGTGTGTGAGAGAGAGAGAGAGAGAGAGAGAGAGAGAGTGAGAGAGAGAGTTAAAAGCGGGAACAGTTGAAATAGTACGAGAGAGAGAGACAGAGAAATATGTTACTGAAGAGGAGCTTGCTAGAGAATTGATAGAACTGATAGCTCATAGTTTGAGCTTCCAAAGAAAGAGATGCAAAATGGAATAACTTTGTAACTCTAAACTGAAGCAAGGTGGCATGCAACCAATACATTTTTAAAATAAATAACTCTTTTCTCCCATTTCACTTTAAAACTGACCTGCTGGGATCAAACTGTTTTGGGGGTTTAAGATTAGTCTTGGAAGAGATACAAGAAGTTAAAAAGTGATTAGCTTGCCTGCTCTGGTCACAGCATGCATCCATCCATTTGTAACAATTTGGTTAACTAGTGTAACACCTGCTCCATAAAAAAGGAAAAGTCATGAAGAAATGACTTGTAATGCCTTATGCTAGCATATCCTATTTCACATGCTATCATTTGCTCTGTCTCCAACTCAGAGTTCCAGATATTCTGTGTTTAGGCTCCTGCCTACATTTTTAATTGCTCTTTGTTACTTCTCCCACTTAGAGAAGTCTGAGATGTTTAGCTACCCAGGATGGAATCTTAACAAGACAGAATGTGCTTCAACCAGCTGATTCAGAATGACTATCTATTCCAGTGTTGGTGAACCAACACTGGTGGCACTCAGAGCCCTTTCTGTGGGCACTTGACATTGCCCCTTCACAGCCACCTGTATTCAGGTTAAATGGCTGTATTGGCACTTTGCAAAAAATAAGTGGGTTTTGAATCGCAGTCGGTCTCTAAAAGGTTCACCATCACTGATCTATACTAAGTTTCTAGGAGGGATACAAAGCTTTCCACCTAGGCCTAAAATCCAACATATAATACTTGAAGTGGTCATCCTGCATGGCCATACATTTTACTAAGTCACTTTTCTCTTTCCATTGTTATGGCTCAGGACTGTACTCCAGAGACTTTGCTAGATCATGAACATATTCAAATGTTATCAAGCCTGGAGGTGAAATGTTGATTTTATATCCAAGTTAGTTTCACAAATGTTCAACTAGAAACCATACTGTTTCCTACAATTTTTGTTTTAAAATTACATTGAAAATGTGCAATTGCACATTTCAAAATATTTTTTCTAAACAATTTATCATAAACTCTCCATTTCATATGCATTTTTGAGCCAATTACTGCATCATACAACTTGGGCAAGTGCATAACCAAAAGGACAACTGTGATACAGATTATTGTCAGTCAGTCAGTCAGGATCTTTATTGGCATCAAACCAAACATACAAAACAATAGGAAACAATACACACACATACAAGGAGTATGTGCCCAATTAAAATTGCACGGTTACTAAAATACGGAACAAGACATGGTACGGCAAAACACAAAATAACATGTTATGTCTGTTTAAAAAGTATTTGGCCATCAACTATGAAACTCTGGCCCATCCGGGGATAGTCATGTTTGTCCTAAGAGTGTGAGACAGAAGACCCTGTTGGGAATTGTAGCCTGCGTCGCTGGACCAATAGATTAATATATATGGCAATCTGCCTAGTGTGGACTTTATTCTTGCCGACACCAAGTTGTACAGAATCGCCTCCTCTGATCGACCAGGCAATCTAACAAGAAACGGCTCCAGATAGGAAGCGCGAACATCCCTGTATACAGTGCAATGAAGGAGCATAAGCGCCAGGGACTCGAGAGCCCCAGAATTTCAGGGGCAAAGCTGTGTTTCCTAGGTTGGGAACTAAATCTGCCATAGAGGACATTGGATGGGAGTACATTATATCTTGCTGGGGTGAAGGCATGCCGTTCTTGGGGGCTCTCTACAAAATACAAATAGCTGGCCAGTTTATGAATACAGAGAGAGAGAAGATTCAAGGGTGAACAGACTTTGTGGGCTGCTGCTAAGAGGGTTTGCTGTTCGTTGTCTAATAGCCTGACTTGTAACAGTCTATATGCCTGCACAAAGGACAGGGCACCCAAATAATCAGCTGAGGTCCCCATAGTTTGAATCTTTTGAAAGAACAATTTAAGACAGGGAGAATAAAAGGAATCAGAAAGGATGCTTGCTATTAGGGGGTCTTTATTAGACACATAACATATTCTCAGCCAGTACTTGAATTGTTTCAAATGCACTTGTATACTTAGGCTAGTTAACCCGGCCCCTGGACACAAAGCTGATTTTGGCATGCAATGGGGCACAGCAAAGATTTTATAAAGGAAAGAGGCCTGGAGTGTTTTGAGCAAGGAGTTGAAAGCATCTAGTCATATGGGCATCCCGTACATCAGTTGGGAGATGGCCTTGGCTTTAAAGACCTGCAGGGTGGTGAAAATGTGTACATTGCCCCATACATGGAAAAAAACCAAAGAATAGCTTGAATTGTTAGCTTTACTGAATTGGTGATAATATAACAATGTTTCTTTTCCCTATGAATTATGGTGGTGAAAATTTAGGCCAAATCTTACTGAATACCACTATTTTAGATTTACTGTAATTGAGGGTCATTTTATTACAGGAGAGAGAGCTGATGCATTTTGCAGTGGACCACCTTAGACCTATCTTTTAGTGTGTCAAAGTAACACCAAGTTATTAATGCACCTTATTTATGAAGTGTCCATTAAATCAGTTCACATGTGCATATGGATTAAAAATTCTACAATACTGTATCCCCACATATAGCAACAAGAATATTTGCTACCTGCAAAATACTAGTATTTGTCTTTACTTCTCTTCCCTCCAAATAAAGTGGGGTTAAGGTTTGCTAGCGGCCCTCTAGATTCAGCCTCTTCGGTATGCCCCTTGGCAAACCACTGGAAACAGTCAGGTTGCTTGCATTCTCTGTACTCGTACAGCACAGTTGCCCTTTAAAAAATAATCTTTGTTATTTTTAAATAACAAAGATTATTATTTCTGCTACCGCATGTCTGCCCCACGCAGAGTAGCAATTTGGTAGATTGGTGGTATAAAAATTGATTGGATGGATGGATGGATGGATGGATGAAGGCATCTTCTAACAGCCATGGCCAACATAAATATTACCTCTCTTCTACTGCTTTCTTCTTTCCTCTCTGTTTACACCCCCTTCCACACCTGGGGCCCCTCCAGCTTATTTCTATTGGCCAATGCTGGACAGGGCAGGCGGAAGTTGAATTTAAAAAAAAAAATGTCTGAAGGGAGCCAGACTGGGGAAGAGGGAAATTCTATGCTGTTGGATTGGCTCAAATACAGTTTGCTGAACAGGGCATCTCGGGACCCTCTGTGTAAAGCTACAGCCTGGTGCCTTAGCAGAGTGAGGAAATAACTCTAGGGTTTTGCACTCTACGAATCACTGTGTTGCCTTGCAAAGGATACTTTGAGATCACAGGCTTCAAGCAAGTCTTACTCCAACAGAGAAAAGTGTTGGCAACACTGCCAGTTTGATTCACCTTAGGGCAAACTGCAAAAACCTATGAGCAGAAAAACAGCAAAACAAACTGCACTTCCTTGGCTATCTGAAGGGCTGTTCTGATTTAACTCCCCCCCCCCATTTGTTGCTATCTTGGACAATTAGGTGCCATCACTTATGTAATCTGCACAGTAAAAACTCTGAAATAATAGGAGGGGTTGAGGAAGATCAGCTCAGGCTTAGAACATGTTCTCCAAAACTATGCTTACTCTGCTCTAGTGAACAAATCATGTAGAGTTGCTTCCCGGTGCCCCTTCCAGGCATCACAAACACATTTCTCATTACAGTGAAACAATCTCATACAGATCTATGAAAAAGTAATAAGAAAAGCAAATACATATTCCACCATTATGACAATCACATTTGCCTTGGGCTAAAAACAAAACCAACAAAAAACACAGTTGGGTGTTTAAATATTTAAATTCATTCATACATACTGATCTGTATCTGATGCAGGTATAGCTCAAGATTCTTCTGCAGGGCACTATGGGTTCGAGCACTGGCATCTCTAGCTTTTAAAAAATTAATTAATTAATTTTCAGCATTCCAGTGTCAGTGGAGTTAAAGACTACATGTCCTATTGTCACATGCCTCTGGATGACAGCAGATTAAAGAAGACTGTGATGACTTGCAAGTGATGACCCAGATTTTGAAACTAGAAGTCATTTTGAGATACATAAAGTGCTGGTCATTGAAAGCATCTGGGATGATTTAGACTTTTCAACATCTGGAAGTCCCCTGTTCCCTAAACGCAGTTTCTTCCAGGGGGAAATGATCAAAATTTGCTGAGACAATGGATCAAGGTGGCATTTCCCTTTGCAGCTTCTAGACTTAATTGACTCAATCAACACAGGGGTATCTACCATGAGTTCAAAAAAAGATTTGTTCTCTGTATGCATCAACGATTAAATCAAGATACTATTGTCCAAACCAATGTTTCAAGTGTGCTTTGTTTTAGCTTTGAAATCTGGAGCTTAGTTTTTTACCACAGGAGCTCAACATCCCGTCCCACATTCCTCATGAGAAAATGAGTCAAGTCACAAAGCAGACCATGGACACCTCAAATGCCAGTCAAGCTCTGTGCTATTTAACTGGGCACCTTCTTCCACAAAACCTTGTTCATTGTGGAGTTGTGTTGCGTTGTGTTGTTTGTTTGTTTGTTTGTTTGTTTTACACTAGTAGTATAATTCAGAGGTCCCGTGGTCAGCTCCTTCACCAGGCAGCATAAAGGCAGCATAAAAATGCAATAAATAAATGACAAAATGCTCTACAACAGTTGTCTTCTCTGAAGAAGATGATTTCTCCAAAGCTGGTCAAGGACATAAAAGCATTTCCTATGTAAGGCTATATTTTTCCAAACTAGCAAGTACATATTTCTGACAGACTAAATGTGCAAAGGTATGTCTACATGCTTTGAAATGTAACAAACAGCCACAGCATCAGGAATTGTATCCAGATATTTCTCTGCTGCCCTACAAACTGATATCTAAGAGCACATCTGGCATTGGTAACACATCTGGCATTGTTTCAGGATGCTCCACAAACTTGCCAAAATACGGGGCTGTTAACCCTGTATTTTCCATTCAAGGGATGAATTATTAGTCACCACTGATAGATGAAAAAAACTATTTCTAATTACTCCAAGAGAAATGGTGTCAATGTCAATGATCAGCCATTAGTCTCCCTTACATTTTTAAACTGCCATGGAAGCATAAGGTTATCCATTAAAAATTCTGTATAGACAAGCAAGGAACATTCCAATCAGTACATACCACCCTAGTCTTTAAGCAACTGCCTTTGTGCACAGGTTACATTTCTTCCAGATAGTTATCTGCAGGCCTAGTCTTGCTCTGTAAAAAATCCTTCCTGACCAAGAAAACCATTTCAGGATTAAAACAACTGTTTCTTCTCTCTCCCCCCCTCTGCCATCTTCTCTCTATCTTTAACTCCTTACCACCCCTCTCTCTCTCTTTCTCACACACACACCACTTTTTGTTCTCACTGTCTCATACACAGAGATGGATAAACAAAAATAATTGCCAATCCAACACTTCTTCTGTGCATCCAAAGCAAAAAAAAGCCAAGTGTTCTGCTTATATACCACCCCATACCAGTTCAAGTAGTCTCTTGGTGCTTTACAGATATAACTACAGTATGCAGGCTACACATGGCCTCCCCCCCCCAAGCAAGCTGGGTACTCATTTTACCGACCTCAGAAGGATTGAAGGCTGAGTCAACCATGAGCCTGTTACCTGGGATTGAACCCCAGGCCGTGAGCACAGTTTTGCCTGCAGTACATGCATTTAACCACTGCGCCACGGGTCTCCTAGTCCAGTGGCTCAAGACAGAGTTGCTTTATACAGAGTTTCTCATTAGACATACAAATCTGCCTGTTAAGATGTGTTTAAGGAAGTTCATGAACACCACATATGAGGCGATCATGCTCACCCTGTCCCTATCCATTATCATGTTGGATGTGGAGAGGCATGTCAAATAACTGCCAGATTCCATTCTTTTTTTTTAACTCAAGAAAAATCCTCAGAAAGAATGAAAACATGTTCTTTGAGAAAAGAGGTAAGTAATGTTTAAAATGTTACAACTCCATTTGTCCACTCGTCAAATAATCTGACTAAAACTCCTATTAAAAGAACTGTTCACATATATTTTTAAAAGAAAATAACGTTCTCTCATCAAAATGCTGTACATCAAAACTAAATTCCCCATGAAGCATTAGAAAAAAATCTTGAAATGTTTTTAACCCTGAGTGTCTAAGCAGTCCACAACCAAGTCATCAGAAGAAGATGTTTGGAATGGAATAGAGAGGAAAAAACGTTTTGGTTAATTGTCATGAAAGGTTTTCTTTTAAAATTGTCAGAAATAGTAAACAAAGAATGAATGTTTTCCTTCTTAGGACATTGGGAGGTTCTTTACAAAGAACAGGGAAAATCTAAAATATATTCTTTTTCCTCTTTACTAGTGTCACAATGGATGGTGCTGACTACATTATCCCAGCAAGCTCCTTTTGACAAAATTAGCCTGATACCCAAGAACACAAGTTCTAGAAGTTACATTGGCATCCTTCAGTCTCAAAAGACTATGGTATCATGCCTAGAGTAGAGATCCTAAAAACAACACCTAGTGTGACTAAATAGACCAATTCGGGAATGGCAGTCTCTACCACACTGGGGGCAAATGTATTCTGTTTTTTGCCCGGTCCTCGAGTTTTGTTCTTTCCGTGCCTGACTCTTCCTCTGCCTGTTGGACAAATGCTTCTTCCAATTTATGTAGACCATGCTGTATCTCTTGCCTCCAGACAGTGCGATCAGAGGTCAGGGTTTCCCAACTGTTGAGGTCCATTCCCAAGGCCTTCAGGTCCCTCTTACAGATATCCTTATACCGCAGCTCTGGTCTCCCTCCGGGGCGCTTTCCCTGCACTAGTTCTCCATATAGAAGATCTTTTGGGATCCGACCGTCATCCATTCTCACAACGTGTCCAAGCCAGCGTAGTCGTCACTGTTTCATTAAAGTGTACATGCTAGGGATTCCAGCTCAATTCAGGACTATGCTGTTTGGAACTTTGTCGTGCCAGGTAATGTTGAATATTCGCCTAAGACAGTGGATATGGACGGTATTAAGCTTTCTTTCCTGTCGGGCATGGATGGTTCAAGACTCGCTGCAATACAAAAGTGTGCTCAGTACGCAAGCTTTATAGACCTGTATCTTTGTATGTTCTGTCAGCTTCTTATTGAGCCATACTCTCTTTGTTAGTCTGGAAAACATAGTTGCTGCTTTACCTATATGTTTATTCAGCTCAGACTCTAGTGAGAGTGTATCTGAGATAGTTGAGCCAAGAAACACAAAGTCATGGACAACTTCCAGTTCTTTTGCAGAAATTGTAATGCGAGGAGGAGAGTCCGCATTCTGCCCCATTATTTGTGTTTTTTTCAGGCTGATTTCTAGCCCAAAATCTTTGCAAGCTTTACTAAAATGGTCCATGAGTTGTTAGAGATCTTCGGCAGAGTGAGCAATAATGGCGACATCATCAGCGAAGAGGAGATCCCGCAAACACTTCACCTGTACCTTAGACTTTGCTCTCAGTCTAGAGAGGTTGAACATTTTCCCATCTGATCTGGTCCGGAGATAGATACCCTCTGTTGAAGTTCCAAAAGCATACTTCAGCATGGTAGGAAAGAAGATCCCAAACAAGGTTGACACAAGGACAGAGCCCTGCTTCACGCCGCTTCGGATGTCGAAGGGATCTGACACCAGGCCATCGAAAACTACATTGCCCTTCATATCCTCATGAAAAGACCTAATGATGTTAAGGAGCTTGGGTGGGCATCCAACCCGGAGGAGTATTTTAAAGAGTCCGTCCCTACTAACCATATCAAATGCCTTTGTAAGATCTATGAAGGCGACAAAAAGTGGCTGTCCTTGTTCCCTGCATTTCTCCTGCAACTGCCTGAGGGAAAATACCATATCAGTAGTGGACCTGTTGGTTCGAAAGCCACACTGTGATTCTGGGTAGACTCTCTCTGCAAGTATCTGGAGCCTCTTCAGTATAACACGTGCAAACAGCTTCCCGACAACACTAGACAACACTAAGAAGAGAGATACCACAATAGTTGTTACAGTCGCTCCTGTCACCTTTGTTCTTATAAAGCGTAACAATATTAGCGTCCTTCATATCCTGTGGTACTCCCCCTTCCCTCCAGCAAAGGCAGAGGATTTCGTACAGTTCAGTGGCAATGATCTCTTTGCAGCACTTCAGAACTTCAGCAGGAATGTTATCTTTCCTAGGTGCCTTGCCAGAGGCAAGTGAATCCAGAGCTACATTTAGTTCTTTTAGTGTTGGTTCATTGTCAAGCTCCTCCAAGACAGACAAGCACTCAATATTATTTAAAACTTCTTCGGTTATTGTGTTTTCTCTGGAATATAGTTCAGAGTAGTGCTGCACCCAGCGTGCCATATGCTGCTCACGATCCTGGATGATCTCACCTGAAACAGTCTTTAAGGGTGCTGTTTTCTTATGTATTGGCCCTAAGGCCTGTTTAATTCCGTCATACATCCCCTTGAAGTTACCTGTATCAGCTGCCATCTGAATCCGAGAACACAGTTGCAGCCAGTAATTGTTAGCACATTTCCTGGCAGTCTGCTGGACTTTGTTACGAACAGCTCGCAGGGCCTGTAGGTTGTGCTCGCTGGGACAAGCTTTATATGCAGTCAAGGCTCTCCTCTTTTCCTCAATAGCTGGCATCAGCTCTTCTGAGTGGGCTTCAAACCAATCTGCTGTCTTTCTAGTCTCCTTGCCGAATACTGATAAAGCAGTGTTATAAACAACATTCTTAAAATGTTCCCAACGTTTAGATGCATTATCTTCAGCAGGGCCAGGAAGAGCTTCCTTGAGTACATGGGAGAATTCCTCCACTTTTCCTTGGTTATAGGTCTTACTGGTATCAATTTTTGATCTTCTTTCCTTCTTCAGGTGGTGCAATCTCTTTGTTTTCAGTTTTACTTTGCTGTACACCAGGGAGTGGTCTGTGTCACAGTCGGCACTCTGATAACTGTGTGTGATTGTAACACTAGAAATGCTGGAGCGCCTGACGAGAATCAGGTCGAGCTGATGCCAGTGCTTCGATCTTGGATGTCTCCAAGAGACTTTGTGCTGGGGCTTTGTGTTAAAGAATGTATTGCTGACACAGAGACCATAATAGCAGCAAAACTCCAGCAGGCGTTGGCCATTTTCATTCATCTTTCCAATGCCAAACCGACTTAGGCAGGTGGGCCAGGAGTTATAATCAGCTCCAACCCTGGCATTAAAGTCACCGAGGATAGCTATTGCTCTTTTCTCAGAGATTTTCTTGATAGTGGCAGCTAGATCATCATAGAATTTGTCTTTAAGTTCTGCTGGAGATGATAATGTTGGTGCGTATGCACTGATAATTGTAACCAACCCTGCTGTAGAGTGTAGTTGCATGGACAGGATTCTCTCACTTCCTACAGCAGGTGGGATAATGAGACCTAGTAAAGTATTTCTAACAGCAAAGCCAACCCCACATTCCGTGGTCTCATTTGATGGTTTTCCCTGCCAGAAGAATGTAAAGTTCATCTCCTTGACAGATCCAGAGTCAGGTAGCCTTGTCTCTTGGAGAGCAACAATGTCCATCCGCAGTCTGCACAGTTCCCTGTCGATGACAGCTGTCTTTCGTATAGTGTCCATTTTCTTGGAGATAGTCTGAACAGCCAGGATTCATTGTTCTAACATTCCATGTGCCCAACTTTAGGCTCGAGATTTTTTTATGTTTATTGCATGGTGCGGAGTCAACGATTTGTTTGCTGGTTTCCATCCTGATCCGCCTACACCCAGGTAGCTGCCGCTTCCTGTGTTGTTCCCCCACTATTTGCTGTAAGTGGTCCTCTCCAGGGCACAAGGCCTGGGTAATTCAATATGGAGATTAGGCTGTTGCCCAGGCAGCACCCCCCCTCTCCATGTAGCTGGAGTGGTCCAATGGAACGGCAAAGCCGATACAATTAGTTCCAGCTGCGCCGCAGGAGTTGCCAGAACATGATTGTATACAGTCATGAACTGTCTCCGGGACTCCGGCTCCATTTTTTTCCTCGAGGTTGACTCCTGAAGCCTTTTCTAATGATGGATATAGCCACAAGGCAGTGGAGGTTTGAAAGTGTTTCCTTCTCCTAAGGGTGGTTCTTCCACTTTTTCTGCCGTTGGGGCGATGAGAGCCCTCTTTCGCCTTCAAAACTGTTGACCGTCCTCTCCTGTAACCCCTCTAGAACTAGGAACTAGGAAATAACAATGCAAGGTGAAATTATTTAGACGGGTCCCAGGTCATAGGTCATAGGCACTAACAATGCATGTTGTATGTTATTTCATCTACTTATAACCTCCATGATAGGACAAATGGATCCTTGAAAAGGATACATGTTGACAGTGGATGCACAGAACCAATGGGGGGAAAGTAAAGATGTTTAAAACAAATGGATAGAAGCTCAGTTTTAAAAATGATAGAAAAGCGAACAGAACAACAAGAAATTGTGAAACTTATTGACTGAAGTGAAGTGGAATGCATTGATGAAATTGATTGCAAAATTGTATAAAAGTAGCTGAATCAGAAGAGTGAGGAAAAAAGGAGAAAATAACATGAACAACAACCAAATAAATTTATTCTGGCTGATTTAATTCTTTCGCATAAAAGAACTTAATTCCAGTATTTTTATGTGTGTCAATATTATGATAGCATAAGGCTATGAATTATATTCTTCACATTTTAGAATGCGCTAAAATACATTTTTCTGATTTATTTTTTATCATTACATCATTCTGGTTGGAAGCAATTTTCTACATTTTTGGCAGAAATATTTTTGAAGGTCCCTGTTGGTACATGCAACTAACTGCACCGAGAAGCAGTAAAATATAGTTTTGAATGGTAGCAGCAACTATACCACTAAGGTAATATCAAAATAGACTTCAGTAACCTTTACAAAACTCCTTGCTCAAATATCTTAGCTCTTCTAAAATGCCCAAGGCCACACAGATAGTAAGCACTACAGGATGCAAGATGGATGCATATTGTCAGTTATGGAGTTTTGATGGGAAAGTGTGATAGGAAAAATACAAAGTAATTGGGAAGCAAAAGTGTTGTACAGTAATAATAATTGTAAAGTCCTTTTAAAAAGTCATCAGAAAAAGAAAGAGCACTGAATGTAAAAAGCATGAAGTTGGCAATCATGTATGTTGCCCAAATATGTTGTTAGGGAAGTTACTCCAAAGGTGGAGGCAATTTTACAGCTTCGCTAGCAGAGCTGATTTGTATCTCCGCTGTCCTGGGTCCTAGCAGGTCTATATACCGTTAGATAGTTACTCAAGGAAAGCCAAACTATTCTCTCTGGGTCAGAAAAACAAGCATATAAAAACAGACATTTATATCATGTTTACGACATAACCTGTCTTATCAAGCAGGTTACCTGATCAAAAAATTAGTCTCGTACAGGGGTGGGCAACTGTCGGCCCTCCAGATGTTTTGTCCTTTGTCATTGGCAATCTAGGCTCGGAGTTCTGGGAGTTGCAGTCCAGAACATCTGGAGGGCCAACAGTTGCCCACCCCTGGTCTAGTGGGATTTATTCTGCGTTGGCTTCTAGTTATTGCTGCATTGTTTTCTAGGCTCTTCCACAGTCACTGATATGAACTGATGTTCTCTAGGATTGATGTCCAGCTGACAAGTCTATATGTCTCAGGTTTTCCTTTTTCGTCCTTTTTGAAGCTAGGGACAATATTATTCTTCCTCCATACATGTGGATCCTCACTCATTTCCCATCATTTCAAGGTCTGAGAGTTCTTCAGCCACTTAGTTCCTTCAGTTCTGCACTTCAGCTGGCCCTGGATGCTTTGGCTATTTGCTTATCAATCTCCATCTACAATCCTGTCCTCTCCACTTGCGCTTCACATTGTCCCCCCAGTCCCGAAATAAGGAGTCCACACAGATAATTGGGTTTTAAATCGGGCCACAACTTTATTAATAACTTTATGCACAACTTTATTATTAACTGTACTGAAGCTGTAATTAAATAGTTGTAGCCGAGGGATGGGCCTCCCATAGTGCAACTTATATTTTAGCCTACAAATGTTGTTTTAGTGTGACACCATGTTGTGACCCAGTACCGGGGGGGGGGTGCTGTTCAAAGAAAGCAGCCCTCCCAGCCAAAATTAGGTCAGCATATTACTTGGGGCAGCCGTACAAGCTCAGTGACTTTATGATCTTTTAATTTACTTTCATTCTGTGGGGTTTACCTATAGGATGTTATTATATTTGATATTCTCTATTGTACAGCTGCCCTGCTCCCTGTCCAAGGTGCATTTACAGTTTTGACGTCACAGTCTTGGCCCCATTTTAGTTGCACTACCCGCCAAGCAAACTCAGGTGGCCCTGCCTAATGGTCCATGAGAATGGAATGGGCGAAAACACACTGGTACCCGGCAGCCAATCTTGGTACCAGTCAAAAATTCCCATTCAGCCCTGAAGCGAGCAGATTATCTCATTCTCATGACCTCTAAGGGCGGGAGGGCGGGGTGCAGCTCGATGCGAAAGAGGAGGGTTGGAGCATGGGCTGCCCTTTTAAGGGCTTTGATCCCCGCACAGCCCAGGGATCACATGCTCTCCCCTTTTGCGGCGAAACTACGGCGGCCAGGGAGACAAAGCGGCCCCAATCCGGGACAAGCCCGGTAGGAGCCTACATTTGTCTGGAGGGTCATAATCTGAACTTTGGGAAAAGCCTGAACTAAAATAAGAATTCAGCATTTGTGCCTTTTCTTTGTTATCTGTTACCATTCTTCCATCTCTATTGAGTAGCTAATTTATTGGTTCTTTTCTTTTTCTATTGCTACACACATCTGAAGAGGACTTTTTGTTGCTTTTAGTGTCTAGCTCATTCTCAGATTTTGCTTTCCTAATTCCATCCCTGAAATTCCTTGCTACATGTCTGTATTCTTCCTTTGTGGTTTTGCCTTCTTTCCATTTCTTATACATGACTTTTTTTGTCTTCAGGTCCTCTCGAAGCTTTTTGTGAAGTCACACTCACCTCTCTTGCTGTCCCACATCTTTTTTCCCTTGGAATTGTTTGAAGTTATGCTTTGAGAATTTCCTTTTTTCCCTTTCCCTGAAGGGAATTTCCTTTTCCCCCCTTTCCCTGAGAATTTCCTTTTCCCCCTTTTTTTGGAAGCCTGCCCCTCTTGGATTTTGTTTCTTGTTAGGATTTCCTACCATGGGACCTTACATATCCTTGTTCTGGGTTTATTAAAATAGGCTTTTTTTAAAAAAAATCCAGCATTTATGTCTTGATTTTGTCCCTTGAAATAAAATATTCTAGTAGAATATGGTCATTCCCTTTATTGTCACACCATGCACCAGGTTGTCTCTACCGGTTGGAATTAAATCAAGGAAAGCTAATCATCTAGTTTCTCCACTCTTTATAGGAGAAAATGATCAGCCACACAATCCAGGAATTTCTTGGAACGGACATATTTGGCAGAATTTGACTCCCAGTGGGTATCAGGATAAGTGACATCTCCCATCACTATTACATTGTGTCTCTCTGCAATCCTTGACAATTATTTTTCAAAAGTTTTATCCGCATCATCTCCTTGATCAGGCAGGCAGTAATATACACCAACTACCATGTTCCTTTTGTTTTTCAACCCAACTACATTGACCCAGATGCTCTCAATGGAACAGCCAATCTTGTACTTCTGCATTTCTGTGCAAGAATGCATTTATTTTTACATATACTGCAACTTCACTTGCCTTGCTTTCATTTCTGTTCTTTCTGAACAAATGATACTTCCCAATTTCTGTATTCTGGTCATAGGACTCATCCCAATAAGTTTCAGTTACTCCTGTTAAGTAGTATTTGCCCTTCTTAACTAAGAATTCCAGGTCTTGTTTGTTTCTCATACTCCTGGCATTCATATATAGACAATGGAGATTAGGGGATTCGGGCCTCATTCTACTTGTACATTTTTATAAATACAGTGATGCCTTGAATTACAAAATTAATCCATTCCAACGGATCTTTCGTAATTCAAAACATTTTCATTCAAAATGCAGATTCCCATAGGAATGCATTGAAAACCAATTAATCTGTTCCAAAGGGGACAAATTACAATAGGCTTTCAATGCATTCCTATGGGACTGCTTTGCTGAGTTGCTGTCAATGAGCTGTCAAAATCAGCTATGTGGTGGTGGTGAGTGGTGGCCAGTGGCAGTATGCTTGTTGCCCAGTCTCACTACAGCCATTTGGATGAAGCCAGACTGAAGGGCATGAGTCAAGCCATTACCCCCCCCCCCCACTGCCACACAGCTTATTTTGACAGCTCAACAAGATCATGCCATCCCATTCTCAGCTAGGCGAGGGTCAGGTAGGTGGTGAAGTCACCACCAACCCGACCCTTGCTTGGCTCAGAACAGATAGACCCAATCTTCCTAGCTCCCCCAAAATCAGGGAACAGCAAGAATATTTTTTTCAAAGATCTCCGCTTGCCATGCAAAGGGCAGGATCTGTGCATGTACACAGCTTGCTCTTTGCATGGCATGTGCAACCCAGTAGTAGGGGCAGCCAGGATTAGCAAGTGGGCAGCGAGGGTCCAAGGACACAGGCCCCCACTGCCCGCCTGCTTTCTGGGCATGAAAAATTTGAATTAGGAAGGGAAATCTGCTGGGCTGGGGAGCTGTCAAAATCACCTGGCTATAGGCCCACCTGACAACCAGGTGATTTTCACAGGTCTGGATTTCATAATTCAATTGGGGGGGGCAGTTCAAGGCATTCGTAATTCAAGGCATCACTTATTAATGTTGAATGATGCTATTGACAACTACTCTTTTCTTCCGCTTTTGGTAGTTTTCAGTGCCTCTTATAGACTCTTGCAAGGTCTCTCCTTTGACTTTGTCTTGCTGCTGTCTGCCAGATTCCTCAAGAACCACTGAAAGCAGTTTTGCAGTTCCACCAGTTACGACCATGTTTTCCTCCTTCTGCTCCTAATTCTGACTCTTTTTCATGATGCTTCTTCCACAACATTTACTCTCTCCTTGTCATTCTCCTCCTCTGACTTCCCAGTTGCTCTCCCAACTCCAGTGCCTTCATGGGCTGCCACTGCTCAAAAGTTTTGTTAATGTATACTTCATCTTCCCTTAGAGCCATAATTGTGGCGGCTCACAGCTCCAATTGCTTCACTTTTTCTTCTAACAGTGCCACCATTTTGTGCAATATGCTGTGTGTTACACTCAAGTACAAAGATAACACTGCATAAACTTTCCAGATCACCATATTTTACCCTCTTTTGGCTTTTATATGCTTGCTTGCTTGCAAAGAAACCTTTGGAAGATTAAAGGAATAATTTTGGACTTTTCAAACAAAATAGTAAAAGGTATCCAGGAATGAAGAATTAAATTAAATATAACAAGGTACAATATCTTGTGATCATTAATAACTGCCCTTCTCAGAAGCGTGAAGGACACAAATCTATAGGTCTGTCATAAAGAGCATGGTGATCAGGAGCCTTATAGAGGACAACCACCCACCCCCCTTGAAACTCATAATATGAAAGGCATGCTTAAGACTGGGCTATCCAACACTGTGTGAGAGCTACTGTGTGCTCAAATAATTGACTGAAGGATGTTTGTAAATGTGGCCCAATTGGTTCTGACATACACACCAACATGTAGAGAAGCATCCGTAAATTATAGGAATGACACAGGCCCTGGAGCAGCACACAGGCACAGCCGATGTTATTTGCTATTTAAAGCTCTGAAACAAGGACGAGCACAAGATTAGACATGGTGCACATGATTTATCAGCAGGAAATTATAAAGGTGACTTTCTTACGGCAGGCCTTTAAGTTCAGATTCAGCCTCCTTGTTCACAAGAGGAAATGGAGCTTCCACTCATAAATCCTACCAGAAGGGACAGTGCCAATCCATCATCCAACAAAGATGGACAAATGCCAACACATTTCTCATGGCACTGAAACTAGTTTTATATATATATTACATAGACAAAGTACTTTTATCAAAAAATAAATCATTCTCCTTTCTCATTTTTCTTCTTATTCTATAAACTATTCCCCTTAGATCTATTCTTCTCTTCCTAACCCACCCTCAGCTCTTGTCAAGTTCTGTACAGTTTGAATTCAAAACCATCACTTTGCCTTAGGGAAGACAGGAAAAAAAGCTAGCTCTTCATAAGACTGCTAATTCATAAGCATGTTTTTCCACTTGCCATTAAACACAAACTACGCATAACCTTTCCAGATGTTTTCTGAAACACCACCTTGTCACTGGCTTAATATGTCCCAATTAAAATCAGATACAGCATGAACCACTTTTAAAAACCTAACAAATTTTAGATTGTTCTAAAGGAGTTAAAATAAAACATTGTACTTAAATGCAAAAGAGGCCAGTGCATTCAATAAGCTTATTTCAGAACCTACCCAAGTCTTATTTCATCCGTATTAATGGTTTACAAATGCTTGTTGCTATCAAAATGGCTTTATCCATTGCTCACAACAACCCGGAGGGAGACTGTTAGTACGATTATTGCCATTTTACAAAGGGGAAAGTGAAATAGTGACCTGCTGAAAGGTCACACTATGAAATTAATGAGTTTGAGTTTCCTGTATCTGAGAAATAAATTCAGCTACTACCTATCCCTTCACTTACTGCCTGACCTTCAGCAGTGTTCTCTCTCTCTCTCTCTCTCTCTCTCTCTCTCTCTCTCTCTCTCTCT
>JAHTLZ010003518.1:45053335-45067361 GCA_023846285.1 Phrynocephalus versicolor | reverse complement strand
TCTCTCTCTCTCTCTCTCTCTCTCTCTCTCTCTCTCTCTCTCTCTCTGTGTGTGTGTGTGTGTATGCTTCCTTTCTTCCCCCAGTTCCTCTTCCCTGCCTGAAATGTCTGTTGCCATTTCCAGAAAGGAGAGTAATAACCGTCAATGGAAAGGGCAGGAAACAAATATGGTAGTGTATTAGATTATTTGCATACCTCTCGCAATAATGATAAACTCAGAAAGAGACTATATTTGAAACTCAATCTGAAGAACAGCAGTGATAAGATTAAATGAGGGGGGGAGGGGCCAGAAGCTTTTTAACGCTTCACAACATACTAATTAAAGAGAGGCTGCAGTAGACTAATGAGAAATCAGTTCTCTTCTAATTCTTAAGAGGACCAATTCATGAAATTGCTGATAAAGCAACTGTTGGTATCCAGGTATACATACAGATATCCAAGCAGAACTTTTTTTTCAGAAGAAGATACAGGAGAAATGAACACAGAAATGGTGTTTTGCTTCTTGCAATGCATCTTACTCTGTAATCTGTTGGTTATTTTTTTTCAAGGTTCTTGTTTTGTTATGTTTTCCAGCGGTGGGTGGAGAAATTCCACAGAGCTAACTATCGTAATTAAATCCTCTCTCAGACAGCTCAACTAATATTTCACACAATAGCAGCAGCATAAAAACCCTAGTAATTCCCAGACCTGGCCATGTAATTGGATTAAAAGTCTTGTTAATTATTATTATTTTTGAAAACAGCTGCTGCTTAATGTTTGGCGTCTTCTGTTGACTGCTGTCACCTCTTCCTCCCTGCCAATACAAACAGCCAAGCACATTTACATTACTTTCTCCAAATCATCACACCCTCATTACGATTTTGCATAGCTATGCCATCAAACAGCTGCACTGTTTTTATTCCCCACCCTAATTCAGCTAAGCAGAGAACGAGTAAGCTGGCTGGGTGTAGGAAATATAGCAAGACTGTATTGGGTGGGGGGAACCCAAACCAGGAAACTCCAGGAAACTACGTATGGAAACTCCTTTCCTCTGGCATTATCTTCAGTAGGAGAATCTTCAACACGGACTTTAAACAAAAATACCTGCAACTTTTCCTTGGAGCAGTTAGTCACAGTGATCATCCATGCACCCTTAGTAGCAACCATTTTTAACATCAGCATATTGGAAATGTATATTCCTAGAAACTGTCTCTTTAGTTGCAGCTGTTGCTTTGTGATTTTCTTTCCCAGGGATACACATTGGCTGTGGTGACTCCCCTAATGGTTCAATCCATCCATCCATCCATCCATCCATCCATCCATCCATCCATCAATCTCAAGCTGACTTGTATAAGAAATATAATAAACTGTTTCACATACTTTTAATATTTTGGAATAAGAGTCTGAACTTGGAGGGCCTTGAAGAGGTCTGGATTCAACCAGAATTACCACATTATTGCACTGATACTCAGGATGTCATAAGTAACCTTGAGATTAATGCATTTGTTTTTTACATTTGGTGTTCTGAAGGTGTAAAACAGGGGTCTTGACAAGCAATCTAAGCTGTACCTATTGTTTCTTTGTTTGATCGTTTAATTGTTTGTTTGATTGACTGACTGATTTCTATACTGTCCATCTAAGAAAATCTACTTAATAAAACCTTATTAAATGTATCCTTGTACATAGCTGGATATTTTTGGCAGCAAATCTGACAAATGCATTTTCATGTTTAAATTCTTTATCTCAGGCATGCTGCTCTCCAGATAACATTGGGCAACGTGATTCCCTGGAGGCCACAAGTTGTCCGTCTCTTTCGTGCATTATGGAAAAAACAGGACTTGAGAATTACAACTCATAAATAAGTTTTCTAATAAATTCCTTTCTGCCCTGGCTGAGGCAGAAAGAAGTAACACAATGGTTTTACTGCACTGAGTGACACTTTTATAGTTACACAGTGTACACAGCCTCATATCTTCGAAGTGAAAGCTTGTGGCTTTCTGATGTTTCCCAAAATAATTATCTGAAAGCAACTATCGTGGTCATTATTTTTTAACAAGAACACAAAAGTTTTTTTTTAAAAAAAATGGTAACTATAATGGTGATTGGGGAAAAACTGGAACTTTGACTATAACTAAATATTAATAAGCACTTTCCAAGCTCTTGACTGTAATGAAGTGTCAAGGTTAACCAGTTCCATCTCAGCAAAGTCAGCCGGGGTCCTTGAACTGTTAAAATGCAACCAGATGTACCGCAGAGGGATGGAAGGTATCCATATGCTACAGAATAGGGTAATGCCTTGTGTTCAACCATGTAGAGGCATTTTGACCCTTTAGGAAATCAGCCAGAATACAATGCACTTAAATAGCACCCTGATACCTTACAAAGGAATTCATTTCCACACCAGATAACATGGAAGATATAATAGAGTGGAGCAACTGGGCAAAAGAACGGAAAGCTAAGCAAGGAGAGGAAAGACCACTGGTGAAATTTGAGGAAATAATAGAAAATAGGGAGAAGCCTGAAGCCTGTAAGAATAGAATGGTGCTATAATATACAAGATGTTGATGCAGGGAGAATATAAAACAAAAGCTTTCAAAGAAGTATGGCAAGAAGATTCAGCTAAATAAATTAAAGGGGAAGACTGGAGCAGAATGTGGAATAAGCAGATAACAAAATATAGTTACTTGTGAGTTTAAAATAAGAAAAGGGGTATTGAGCACTAATGACTTTCAAGAGAAATGGAAGCCATTTTGGCTACATGTATTTGAGAAAAGGGAAAGACTGTACTCCCAGTGAAGATTCGTATTTTGGAGAGAAACTGGGCAATAACATAGTATCTAAAAATAATCAAGTAAATAATAATAATAATATAAATTGCCATGTGAATTGATAAATAGTCCTGAGTGGTGGTGGGAGTACAAGGTTATTTAAGTGTGTGTAAATCCCCCCACTGCTTTAATTTTCTTTTAATTTAATTATATGCTGGAAACTGGACAGAGGGAGTGTGTGTCCCTAATGCTTGCCTAGAAAATATCTTCAAATACGGCCAAATACCAGGATCTGAATACTCTTTGTCAATTCAAAACAGATCAATCTTGGTACTGAAAAATTCTTTCTTTTCAAAAAAGAGAAAGTAGCTGCCAACACTACAGACCCCAGGATTCCTCTGGAAGAAGATCACAACAAGGGTAAAGGGGTCAATGAAAAATGCTCATTTTTTCAAGACCATATTTAAAATCTATTTTTAAAAATGATGACAAAAAAAGACAAAGCACTGTAGCCACAACACAACCCTGTTGGAATCCTATCTTGTCAGCATATTTTCCCTTTTATGATGCAGTTCACAGCAAGAATACCTTAAGCTAGACTTCTTGGCTTCCCTGGTGATTTCACAGTAATGAAGTTTCAGTGTCTACCAGTTCCATCTCAGCAAAGTCAGGTGAGGGCCTTGAACTGTTAACCAGACATAAAATGCTACAGAATTGGGTAATTTATGTATTCATTCATTCATTCATTCATTCTTTCTTTCTTTCTTTCTTTCTTTCTTTCTTTCTTTCTTTCTTTCTTTCTTTCTTTCTTTCTTTCTTTCTTTCTTTCTTTCTTTCTTTCTTTCAAAATATTTTTACCCCACTCTTCTCCCCCAAAGGACCCATGGTGTCTTCTAACAACAAGGCCATCTCCCATGTCCCCAACAAGCACCCCTGTAAAGGTGGTGGTACCAAGAGAAAGGCCTCCTATGACCACCTTAATTTCCAAAAAGGTTCGTTGAAGGAAATACCTTGGACCCAAGCCATTTAAGGATTTACATGTGAAAGCAACTGCTCTGAATTGTGTCCAGAAACAAATCAGTAGTCCAGAAACAAATCAGTAGCAAGTGGAGCTGTAATGCAGCATTGATATGTTCCTGGTAACTAGCCCCAGTAAGCAGTCTGGCTGCATTACTTTGGACCTACTGAAGATTCTGAACACTTTCCAAAGACACATAGAGCACTTTAAAGTAAACCAGAAAAGATGTAACTAGGGCATGTGTCACCATGGTCAGATCAGACCTCTCAAGAAACATGTGCAGCTGACACACTAATTTTAACTGTGCAAAAGGACTCATGGCCACTGCCGAAACCTAGGTTTCCAGACTCAAAGATGAATCCAGCAGGACCACTAAGCTTGAATGCCTGAGTTTTCAGTGAGAGGGTCACCCCATCCAGCATGCGCTGCAACCCTATTCCTTGAATTGCTTTTCAACTGACCAGAAGCACCTTTGTCTTGTCTGGATTAAACTTCATTTTATTCACCCTCATCCAGCCCATTGCTGTCACCAGACGCTGATCGAGAACCAAGACAACTTCCTTGGATTTAGATAGAAAGGAGAGACAGAGTTGGGTGTCATCCATGTAGTAGTGACACCAAGTCCCCAAACTCCAGACAACCTCTCCCAGCAGTTTCATGTACACATTGACTAGCATAGATCCCTGAGGCGACACCACAGGCCAGCGTCCAGGGTGTCAAACAGGAGTCCCCCCAGCACCACAGTCTGAATTCTTCCCTCCAGAAAGAACCAAAACTAACATAAAACAGTGCCTCCAAATCCCATCCTGGAGAGATGGCTCAGAAGGATACCACAGTCAATGGTACGGAAAGCCACTGACAGATCCAGCAAAACCATTAGGGGGACACACTCCCTCTGTCCAGTTTCCAGCATAGCTTGTCCACTCAGGCAAGCAAAGCAGTCTCCATCCTGAGGTAAAACTGATTCTCCCCTTTCTCCTGTCAATACATACATTCAATATACTTCTCACTATAAGCTCTATGTTATGGCCTTTTCCCTGTCAATACATACATTCAATATACTTCTTACTATAAGCTCTACATTACAAATCTTATGCCAACTTAAAACACAAAGGAGCTTATTCAAAAGGAGCTTTGCCCTAAAAACCATTCCTTTCGTGCCAGATAAGTGCTTCCCAAGGATGCTGTCTCTCCCCCTCCCAGTTCAGAGCCAAGCAGACAGGAGCAGAAGGTCTAACTGGCATTTCCTAAACTAAAATACGGTAATATGATACAGTTTAATTCTTTCTTCTGAAAGATACAACACAGCCACTGTATGCTGCTGTTGTAATCTATGCAATCAGTATTATGTTGATGTTTATATTAAACGTCAGGAGTGTCAAGGAATGTATGAGGAGCTAACCTCAGTTAGCAGCGTTGCAGCAATGTCAAGGATTAGAGGCAAAAATATGACAGACTCCATTGCTGGTTTTATATTGCAGTCTATTTACAAAATATATACAGGTTCCATTTGGTTTCCAGACTTACATCAGGTAGCATAAACAATCCTGCTACTCTTCCTTATCACAGCCAACACATCAGGCTTACTGGCTAAACAGCCCTGGCTAAACAGCAAGAACATATTGCAACACATAAGGTATATATAGCCTCTCCTTCCAATCACATATTTACTTTTACATCACATGTCACAGTGCTTCTCTCATCCATGCTTCTGAGCTACGCTTCCACTGTCCTTGGACACCAGCCTTCCTGTCAAGGCCACTTTACTGAGCTTGCTTCAGTCCACAGCTGGACTCCATATCTCTAATTGCAAGTCGAAAAACTCACACACAAGAATATTCTTGACAAGGAGGTGTCACAAGACTAAAATCATGCCTTTGCTATAAGGCTATGTCAGAATGGCAGGAAGGCTATCAAGAAGTGAGGCCATTTTGATCTCTGCTAGTTATAAGTGAAGTCGCTATACAGAATGGCTTTTCTTTCACTATGGTGAGATGGCCTGATTTGATCCAAGGAGCTCTGGCCACTCTCGATTTCTGCAGAATTACATCTAAACACACCTTAACATTTAATTTCAAAAGACAATCCTTCGTGTGTGTAGTGGTATTTGTCTCTCTTTCTCCCTCTCCCTCTCTCTCAGGCACCCTAAAAAGTTGGCTCCTGTCAGAGAAAAATAAACTAGATTTTTACAACAGTTCCTGAAGCCAAATTGAAATGGATCTAGACAATCCATCTCATCCAAGAACCCCTGGAGCTGAGAAGCCACAACCCACTCTAGCACCTTGTCTAAGAATGGGATATTTGAGACTGACCAGTAATTATCTAGTACTGTGGGGTCCAAGGAGGCTTTTTCCAATTATGGTCTTTCTAATGCTTCCTTTAGGCCTTGTTGCAAGAAGGCATTCGCCAACTCTCTCATTCACTCAGCAGGCCCCTCTCTGGCAGTTTTTATAAGACAGGGCAGGCAAGAGTCCAACAGACAAGTGGTGGTCATCAGCTCTCCAAGAACCCAGTCCACACAATCAGGCGCCAAAAACTGTTACTTACTCATCAACATCAGATATGTAGGGGCTATGGTTACATCTACAGGACCTGTATTAAGTACAGTCTCTAAGTCAGAGTGGATTGTATGACTCTACTTCATGGGAGGGGACACTTAGGAACAATTGTGTCAACAGCCCTGACCATTTCCGGACAGAAATATCCATTCCCAGGGTTTCAACAGAATCACTTCTTGAGGTGACAGGAAACTACCAAAAAGCCATCAGGAAAACATTCGGCTCCATCGGCCTCCTGGGGCAGACCATCTTAATTAGGAATAGGAATATTTATTGTCATTGCCCCCTTGCAGGAACAACAAAATTAATTGGTCCCTCATCCCTGCAGAGGCTCTGAGTTCCAGTGAATCTAAATCCCATGCGATGACAATCTGACCGTGACAACAAAACTCCAGACATTTCCTCTGCACCCAGAACACCAACGTCTACCCCAGTGCAAAAAAATTGGGCTAAAGTGTGCAGCTTGAGTTGGGCCAGATATCATTTGGGACAGCCCAATGGCCATCATGGAGGGTGTGAAGTACTGAGCCACTCCTAACAAATCTGCCTCAGCAAGGATGTTGAAGTCCTCCAAGGTGGTCAAAGTGGAGTGAGATTGACACCCCCAGCCTCATCCAATCAGGTGTCTTCAATGCAAGTAAGATCCACAATCAAATCCTGGATGCCTGTTGTTTTCCCACTGGCCAACTTGCCATTTAACAGCAGTATTTCTAACCCAGGGTGTGTGTGTGTCTTCATCAAGGGAATCCAAACTTTTTAAATTTGGAGACAGTTTAGGAGCAACCAATACTCTTTCTCCTGTCTCTCTAACATGATGCTGTTAAGTGCTGAGCCCCACCATATCTCTCCCTGCCCTGAACAATTCCAATAGCTGCTCCCTGATTCCTCCCACTATTCTCTTTGCTATCAAAGCACATCCCTCCGCAAGCAGACAAAGGCCAGGTTAACCCCAGAGTTGGCAGAAACCAGGGTGGGGTGGAGTGGGGTCACAAAAACTAAAATGTTCAACAACGCAGAGCCATCATAACCCATTAAGAATTCACCCAAATTATGCTAAACTTAAATAGGGCCCTGGTAGCTTACGAAGGAATTGAATTCAATGCCAATAGGGTGGGGAGGTGGTGACATAAATGAAATAAGAGAACAGAAAACAGGCCGTCCAAGAACATCTGGCTTCTGCTCTGTTGTTATCCGCCAGCAAGCTATTTTTCTTCTTTCTGGCTCTCGAACAGCCTGCTGACTTTGCTGCACAGAGGAAAGCTGGGTGACTCGTCAACCAGAGAAGACTTATAAGAATGGCCCCTGTCTTGTAAGGATTGTCTGTGGCAGGGCTGGTGTCAAGCTAGAAGGGTCATCTCCAAAGAGGACTGTCCCTGTAGATCACCATTTTGGGATGGTGGGACACCCTGCCCTTCAATGTCTGCAAAATGAAAGGCCAGTCAAGTGTTGGATGAGAGAGCATCCTATGACTCTGACTAAAGCAACCAAAGCTTATATAAGTGAAGAGTCAAGGAGATGAGTTCTGCCAATCGTTGTAGTCCTGATTTATTAACATCACCCTATTATCAGGATTTCTTTTAACAGGTTCAATGATATTATTGCTATTGCTGGTGATAAGCAAGTGGAACTGGATGTCTATAGAGAACTTGAAAGGAAGAGGGGGAAGAGGAATGGGGTAGCTCTAAAAGAGTGGTGTGGGTACAAATATGGTATGAATAGAAGGGAGGGGTTGCTATTGATGTGGCAAAAGACATCAATGGCCAGAAGGTAGCCCTATCTCAAATCCATCTCATAACCACTGACAGAATGTCCACATTATGCCAAATTAGTTTGCAATAATAAATTTAATCATGATACATTTATGGGTGAATGAGCCATCTTAGTGTTTATTTCTAAGATCTGGGCCAACAAACTGGGTATGGTCTATCCTAACCTACTTTTCCTACCAATATGTTTCTCTACAGCATTGGGGCAAATAAAAGGGGCAGAGAGACATTACAGTAACTTACACCAGACAGTAAAGATGAGAGAGAAATTCCACTTTGCTGACTAGGAAACCAAATCATTGTGAGACAGGCTATGAGTTGCCATATTTTTCTACTGGGACAAAGGCACAGATTAGTGTTGTTGAAGTGGTTTCAGAGATGGCTGACTTTGGTGTGTGAGACGTCAAAACTCCATATTCAAATTTTATATGTTTGATAGGATTGACCTCAAGAAACTACCTAACCAAGCTTTCCCTAATATGGTACAAGGCTATTCTCATTTGCTCCTGTGAAGCTGATCCAGAACAAATAGAATGCTATCAGCAAACATCATAGAGAGGTGAGTACAAGATAATATTGCCTCTTTACGAGTTCTCTTTCCTTGGTGGCCTGAGAAGCACAATGGTCGTTGGCTTTGTATGCCTTTTGAAAAAAAGTACATAGGCCTTTCCCAGCTGGTAATAGCATCACTCTTTTTTATTGGTTGTTGGAATATTTTGACACTTTATTATATTTAATGTGTTATAAATTGTTCTATACGGTTTTATATTATATTTCATGTGTATTCAATATGAACTCCTAGCAGCTAGAAGATTTTACCAAAGTAAGTGGAATATAAAAATTGGAGAAAAGGAAAGAAAGATCATAGGTGTGTATGTCAGATGACTAAGTTTGCAGGAATGTTCCTGAACCATTTTGGTATGTACTGTAGTTATTAGCTAATTCATAAAGAAAATATTGATTTGTAATAATTTCCTCATGACTGACTGGATTACAGTAATAATACTTGAATTGAGAAGGCATTAAATGGTATGGGGTCCCAAATAACATGTGTTGCTGAGTACAGTGGTCCCCCGTCCCTGTGAACAGGAAGTGACTTCCAGATTGCTGAAAATCATTTCTGAGGCCTCCAGAGAGCCCAGGAAGGCTCTCATAGGCCCGTTCGGGGTAGGGCCAGGCTGGGGGTAAGTACAAGAGCCCCCAGCTACCCCCCCCCAGGCCTGACTCGACCTGCATCCCCATATTGCGGATTTTCAATTATTGTGGGTCAGGTCAAATCCCTAACCCCAGCGATGGGCGGAGGATCACTGTAGTTTAATTATGTGAGGGAACTTTGGGATCTAGCACAATCCTTTCCTGCACCTAATACTACACTCTGGCCAGTATTCTTCACTGCAACAGGAAAGCAACATTCAGCATTTGGCATTATTTTTTTGGGTAGGGGGAAAAGGACATGCTTGTACCTGGACTCCAAGGGGGAAAACAAAGCACTAGCAATTATTCACTTTTGACTTCATTGCAGGTTTGCTGCATCACATGCCTTCAGACCATTCCCTAGGACCTCCAAAACTGTTGATGCTAAAACAGGAGAGACATTTCATGCGAACACTTTAATGGCCTCTCATGCCTGCCCTGCATCTGCACATCTCTACAATCGATAAGAGAAGGGGGGAGGGTTATGCTTTTCTTTTTTTTGCTCCCTTTTTTGACCACGAAGGCAGGTTTGAAACTGTTCTCGGCCAAGCAATTGGGGTGGAAGGTAGCTGAGAAAATAGGGAACATGTGCGGATCAGCAAGCAGCATATGTTACAGATTACACATTCTCGGGGCTGAAATCACAGTAGGATTCCAGAGACGAGATTTGGACGTTTTCATGACTCAGATATAAAATCTTCACAATATCAGTCACAAAAGAAATCAAGCTAATTTGCCATCTATGTGATGAATCTCTTATATGCCCTATCTGCCCTCCCACCTTCCCTCCTATGGCGCAGCCGAATTGGGGTCTCCCAGTAACAACTCCACAGGTTCTAGCTTGGATTCTTGGCTCAGAATGGCTTTCATTAGGGGAACTGTGCAATTTGCCCTGCCCTTTCCCCCACAGTCCCATAGGGCTGAGTTATAGACTCTGGAGGCCCTTGACCTGCCTGCCAACTTGGGGCCCTACTTAACTTCCCCGGAGTCCTCTGGAGTCCACGTTATAGAATCATAGAATCATAGAGTTGGAAGAGACCTCAAGGGCCATCCAGTCCAACCCCTTGCCATGCAGGAACCCCCATCACAATATTTCCGACAGATGGCCATCCAGCCTCTGCTTAAAAACCTCCAAAGAAGGAGACTCAATCACCCTCTGCGGGAGCATATTCCACTGCCGAATAGCTCTAACTGTCATGAAGTTCTTCCTAATGTTCAAATGGAATCTCTTTTCCTGTAGTTTGAAACCATTGCCCCGAGTCCTAGTCTCTGAAGCCATGGAAAACAAACCTGTTCCCTCTTCAATATGACATCATTTCAGATATTTAAACATAGCTATCATATCCCCTCTCAGTCTTCTTTTAGAGAGGCTAAACATTCCCAGTTCCCTAAGCCGTTCCTCATAAGACATTTCCTCCAGACCCTCAACCATCCTGGTAGCCCTCCTCTGCACCCGCTCGAGGTTGTCAACATCCTTTTTAAATTGAGGTGGACAGAACTGGACACAGTACTCCAGATGGGGTCTGACAAGAGCAGAATAGAGTGGTACTATCACTCCCTTGATCTAGACACTATGGTTCTGTTGATACAACCAAGAATCGAATTGGCTTTCCTGGCCGCCGCATCACACTGCTGACTCATGTTCAATTTGTGGTCCACCAAGACTCCCAGATCCCTTTCGCAGGTACTATCCTCCAGCCAAGTATCCCCCATCTTATATTTGTGCAATTCATTTTTTTACCTAAATGTAGTACACTACATTTCCCTCTGCTGAAATCCATTTCGTTAGCTTTGGCCCAGCACTCTAGTCTGTCAAGGTCTTTTTGGATTTTCATCTTATCCTCTAGGGAATTTGCAGCCCTTCCCAATTTGGTATCATCTGCAAATTTAATTAGCATACTCTGTATTCCCTCCTCCAAGTCATTAATAAAGATATTGAACAGCACTGGACCCAGAACAGAACCCTGGGGCACCCCACTGGTCACGTCTCTCCAAGCTGAAGAGAGGCCATTTATGGTCACCCTTTGGGTGCGATTAGTCAACCAATTACAAATCCACCTAACAGTAGCACTATCTATCCCATTTTCTACTAACTTCTTAGCAAGAATACCATGGGGAACCTTATCAAAGGCCTTACTAAAGTCCAGATAAACAATATCCACAGCATTCCCCTCATCCACTAGGCCTGTAATTCTATCAAAGAACGAGATCAAATTAGTCTGGCATGACTTGTTTTTAAGAAACCCGTGTTGACTTCTTGTAATGAAAGCATTGTTTGTTAAATATTTGCAGACTGCCTGTTTAATAATCTGCTCTAGGATCTTTCCAGGAATTGAAGTCAAGCTGACGGGGCGGTAATTATTTGGGTCCTCTTTTTTCCCCTTTTTGAAGATGGGGACAACATTAGCCCTCCTCCAGTCGATGGGGACTTCCCCTGTTCTCCAGGACTTCTCAAATATTATTGCCAATGGTTCTGAAATTACTTCCGCCAGTTCTTTTAATATCCTTGGGTGTAATTCATCTGGCCCCAGAGACTTTAATTCATTTAATGTTTCCAGGTGTTCCTGTACCAGCTCTCTACCTATTCTATGTTGTGATTCCCATCCTACCTCATCTAGTCTTTGTCCCAGTGGATCTCTTTCTTCCTTTTTGGAGAAAACAGAGGCAAAGAAGGTGTTGAATAGTTCTGCCTTTTCCTTATCTCCTGTTAGTAACTGGTTATTATCGCCACACAGAGAGCCTATCATTTCCTTATTTTTCCTTTTGCTGCGGACATAACTAAAGAAACCCTTTTTATTATCTTTAATGTCTCTGGCAAGTCTAAGTTCATTTTGCGCTTTAGCATATATTAGCTGTTTGCTTATATTCCTCTTTGGTGCATTTCCCATTTTTCCATTCCTTGTACTTGTTTTTCTTTATAGTTAGCTGAGTTGAAAGTTCTTTAGCAAACCATTGTGGTTTCTTTAGACCTCTCCTATATTTTCTTCTTGTAGGAACAGTTTTAAATTGTGCCTTTAATATCTCGCTTTTAAGGAACTCCCATCCATCTTGGACTCCCTTCTCTTTCAGTGTGTCGGTCCATGGAATCACAGCCAATAATTCCCTAAGTTTACAAAAATTGGCTTTCTTAAAGTCCAGGATTCTTGTCTGACTATGCTTAACTTCACCTTCCAACTGTATAACAAATTCCAAGAGGGCATGGTCACTTTTACCTAATGATCCCACCACTTTGACCCCATTTATGAGGTCCTCCTTATTGGTTATGACCAGATCTAAAATGGTTTTGCCTCTTGTTGCCTCCTCTACCTTCTGGGCCATGAAATTGTCTGCAAGGGCAGTAAGGAATTTGTTAGACCTTGCATTCTTAGCTGAGTTGGATTGCCAGCATATATCAGGATAATTAAAATCTCCCATTAGTACTACATCTCTCCCTTTTGACTGTGTGGCCATCTGCTCAAAGAAGGCATCATCCCACTCCTCCGACTGGCTTGGGGGTCTATAATATACCCCCACAGTGACATCCCTCCTGGTGTTTTCACCCCTGATTTTCACCCAGATACTCTCAACATAGTTCCTCTGCTATTTATATTGTATTTCTTCAGCAGTATAAATGTCCTTAATATATAAAGCTACACCTCCTCCTTTCTTACTTGTCCTATTCCTTTGAAACAGGTTATACCCTCCACTGACTACATTCCAATCATACGTCTCATCCCACCATGTTTCAGTGATGCCAATTATGTCATATTTATTTTGTTGTATTAGGAGTTCCAGCTCCTCTTGTTTGTTCCCCATGCTCTGTGCATTGGTGTAGAGACATTTGAGGCTGCGTGTGCTTCTTACCTGCCCTTTGCTTAACCTGTTTTTCCTTGCACTGATGGTCTGCACTACTTCTTGTAGAAGGGAGGAGGGAGTGGAAAGACTTGCTCCAGGGTGCACCCCTTTGGGGGAGGGTTTGGAAGGATGGCCAACGGGAGCCAGGCTTTGTGACTCCCTTCTTCGCTCCCCTCTCCCAGTGCACCTATTGTTATTTGCCTCTTTCTACCTGTCCAGGGCCATGAGGGTGTCCACGCAAGTGCTTTCACCTCCAAACACATAACTGGAATCCTGTTGTCTGACTATTGTTGCAAGCAAGCAAACGGGGGGGGCAGCTTCACATGTGCTCTTCCCTGGTGTCTCCCCACAAGTCTTCGGAAGGAAATGGGAACCCTTCTCTGGCACGTTTGTTTTCCTTGATCCCACCTCCTCCAGTTGTTCCTTGTCAAGCCCCCCTCTCTCCTTCACCTGCATATGGTCTCCCTCACACTTCCTTGATAGTGAGGGAACCTATCCTCATCTCAGCTGCCTAATATTTGTATGCTGGGGCCAGATGGCTCACTAGGGGTGCATCCTTGCATCCACTCACAGACTCTACTGCGACAATCCATTTTTTTTCAGCAATTAAAGAATTCCCTCGTCTAATGACAGGGTTATATGCAACCTGAAGTTACCCCTGAGAGCCAACAATATTTACCCTGATCCTATAATGTATAGCTCATTTGTTGGGCTAGGACATGCTACTACCATGAGCACAGAAGACAAAAAACTCTCAAATACAAAACTCTACTTCCTGTGCAACATTTTTTTCATTGTCCTACATCAAATCCAGCTTGTTGTTGTTTTAAAAGTCCATTTCAATTATCAGTACACATTTAAGCATAGATAGATAGATAGATAGATAGATAGATAGATAGATAGATAGATA
>JAHTLZ010003518.1:45018330-45043662 GCA_023846285.1 Phrynocephalus versicolor | reverse complement strand
GGGGGGGGGTCCCACCTCCCCCCCGTCCTGGGCAGCCGGACTCGCCATGCCATGCAGTGCGGGCGGGGGATCCAAAATGGGGCGGCGAACGCAATATTGTTTTTGAAATCGTGGTCCAAAAACACACAAGCACAACAGAAACACGCGGAAATTTATAAACTGCCAGATTTTTCACAGTAACAGTGGTTTTTTTCTTGCAACAAAATGTCTCTCCTCTCCTCCTCTGTCCTCCATTGATTTTATTTTATTTTATTTTATTTACACCTGCGCAGTGCGCAATGATGGGCTGGCCCAGTGGCCTGGCCAGCCATGTGGGAGGGGACGACCATGCAAATTTTTGGAGCCATCCCACCAATCGCATGGCCACTTGGCCATGGAGACCTCTGGGATGTGCCAAAAAGCCCCCTAAAACCTGCCCTAGCCCCCTAACCCTAACCCTAATCCTTGACTCCTTACCCATATGTCACAGACTGTCTTCTTAGTGGGTCAGAGAGGCACCCAGAGGTGCAACCCACTAGCCCACCGTAACCTTACCCGTCAGTAGCCTAACCCTAGCCCTTGCACTAACCCGTCTTAACGCTAAGCCAGATCTACTTGCATTGCACTACACGCAAGTACGATTCCCTTCTTTGTGGGACATGGCAGGTGTGACCCACTCCTCGGAGGGTCGTACCAATGGACCAGGTGGTCTCACTGTCTGCAAATGGTATGCATATCCATATATGGTTATGCATGCCATTTTGCAGCAGCAGGTGAGGAGGGGAGACCCCCATGTTGAGGGGTCTCTTGGAGCCTGCTGCTGCCCCTTCCTAGTGGGTGAGGATAGGAGGCACCCACGGGTGCCTCCAGGAGCCCACTTTCCCTTTATAGCGGGCCAGAGGAGGCACCCACCCCACAGAGGTGCCTCCAGGAGCCCGCTACCCCCCCAAAAAAACCAGTGCTAATGACAACGAAAAAACGAAACCGACTAATTTTTGCGAAGTTTCGCGAAAAACGGAAACGAGCCGAAACGGGCTGCCTCCGACACATGACAACTCGAAAACGTCATTTTCCCTAGTCGTGCCCATCTCTACTCCAGCCCATTGTTGTGTGTCCTGCAAGGTGGGTTGATCAGGAACAGATCCTGCCCACCCTCTATATGACAGCCTTTCAACGATTCGGAAAGTGTTACTGTATCTCTCCTTCAGTCTCCTTTTCTGAAGACTTGTATAAGTCTTGTATAAGACGTGTCCAGTTCTTCAGTCTTTCATCCTAGGGTTAAGTTTCCACCCCCCCACCCCCACCCAGAATCAACCTTGTTGCCCTCCTCTGACCACATTCCAGTTTGTCAGCATCCTTCTTGAAGTGTGGTGTCCAGTTTTGGACACAAGAGAGTCAAGATGAGGTCTAACCAGTGCCAAATAGGGAGGAATTAGTTTATGCTTCTATTAATGCAGCCTAAAATACCATTTGCTTTTTTGCAGCCACAGCACACTTTTGGTTTCGTGTTCAACTTATGATCAACAATCCCAAGATCCATCTCCCTTGTAATGTTGCTGAGCCAAGCATCCTCCATCTTGTAACTTATTTGGTTTCTTTTTTGTAGATGCAGTATAGTACTTCATATTTATCCTTGGTGCATTTCATTCTGTCGGTTTCAGCCCAGAGATCAAATTTATCGAGCTCATATTGAATTTTTCCCCTCTTCCTAGGCATTAGGTATTTCAACAGATGTTGTGTCATCTACAAATTTGATTAGCCTCTTCCATGCATTCCTTTGTCTAAGTCATTCAGTGTCTTGGTGATGAGTGCCCCAATGCTGGAGCCATTCAAGAGAAATTGGGACAACCACCTGGCAGATATCTTTTAATTTGTATTCCTGCATGCAGTGAAGGGCTGGAGTTGATGGCCTTATAGGCCCCTTCCAACTTCACTATTCTATGATTTTATTTTATGCCGACAATGGAGATTGTTTGATTTGTGGCCTATTCATGTTCATTAGTATTTATGTTAAAGTTATTATTGACTCCCATTAGAATTTTTCAATCCATTCTTCTTATAGTGTCTCTTATTATTATAGATAAAAACAAATCAATATAAATAAAAATATAAGTATAAAATATAAATAAATAAAAATACAAAAAGCCCTGTTTTGCAACATGATATAAGGAGAGAAGCTTGGGCTGCAAAGGTTTTTAGAGCCCTTTTTTCCTGCATTGTAGAGAGAATCGTTTGTTAGTCATCCTAATGAAGATCTATATAGGCTGTAACCTAGTGTGTATTTCTGAGATTTTAAAGTAGTCTAATAAAGATATCATGCCCACGCATACCTTTGGATACTACTGTCTGTATAATTATAGATTTGGTGCAAAACATACTTTGGTTTAAAAATGGATGGAAGTGAGTAGCAAATTTGTTTCAATAACCATATCAATCATAGATACAGTAGATGATTACATCTATTAAAATACAAGGATCAGTCTTTCATGAGATAACAAAAAGGAGTTCACTCAAAGGTTAAAGGTTACACATGTTCTGCTCCAGGAAAACTATGCTTCTTATTGTACTAGTGAGCGAAGACACCATAGTAATGTAGCCCATTACAATTGATCATTAAAAAATATTCAAGTGAAATAATTCTATCCACTTACTTTTCAATGATGTCCTTTAGCCAAACAAGTTGTTTCAGCAAGAGATGCTGCCAACAGAAATCACCAAGATTCCTATAATAATAAGAGAGAAATTCTTAAGAAAAATCTGCCATGTTATGGGGCCAGAAATTAAAAACAGGAATAAATGGTACCACCTGGAAGAGCAAGATAATATAATCTCTTCTCTCATCATATTATTCATTTATTATTTAACAAACAAAGTTATTTGAAATAACTAAGACTAATATTAGGAAATGCTGTTAAATAAAATAGATGCAAGAAAGTTTGTGAAAAAGAAAAAGAGAGAGAAACTAACATACTCTCATGTGATTGCCAATGATTTTAGAAAACAACTTTCTCTATTTTAACTCTTGCACAATTAGTTAAAAATATTTATTATAGACCAAAATTCAGTGTTGCAAGTCTCCTGGCCAATGTAGGTTGGAGGCATTTACAATTCCCTGCAAACAGGCCCCAAAATAATGGTGTGCAAATGCAATGAGGACAATAGATTAATTTCAAATTCACTACGTAATCTTGGGATATTTTTCTGTGAGATCTGGTTGCAGCTCTGCGAGACGTTATTTCCATATTCATTGGAAATAATACTGAAGCCCAAGAAAGAGATTATTCCCTCTGAGCATTCTCATCATGAGAATAAAATTCTGCTTTAGCAGGAGATACCCTTTTCTTTTCTGGAGCATTTGCAATATTCAGTCAAAATGACACTACTTTCTATGCAGCCATGGACCATACATCTATAATTACATTCTTGTAAATTATACCCAATTTACAGTGATTCACAATCATGCCCAATTTGGGGTGCAAAGTACACAAAGGCATTCTGATATCTTAATTACTAACCAAGCAGATTTATCTAAGATGCTATATCTGCAAAACCTGATCATCTTTTGTTGTTGTTATGTGCCATCAAGTCCTGCTTATAGCAACCCTATGAATGAGTGATTTCTAAAATGTCCTGTTCTCAGTTGCTCTGCTTAGCGCTTCTAAAGTCAAACCTGGGGTTCCTTCAAGGAGTCAGTACATCTCACATTTGATCCCTGTTTTGAAAACTGCAGCACTGTTTTGTTTTCCATATTTTGGGGGATATTCTTGTTAGAATAATAAGAACCACTAGTGGTTGTTTAACAGCAAAGAACAGAAAATAAATAAGCTCCTTAGTGTGGGAACGACACATTATTCTCATTACATAACCTGAAGTGTGTGTGTGTGTGTGTGTGTGTGTGTGTGTGCGTGTGCGTGTGCGTGCATGCGTGCGTGTTGCTTTTCTCATCACTTTTCAGAAGTCATGTTGCCATTATTGTTATCATGGCACTGATTGCATATGTAACTTCTCATGCTATACTTAACTAGCATGTGTGATTGATGCAGGATAGTAAATAGTGGGGGTTCCCCTAGTGTCAAATTTTAATATTACATCTTGGAAATACAGTAAGACCTCGTAAGTCGAATGCTGCTTAGGATGAAAAACTCATAAGACGAATGCAATTTCCGGGGATAGGGAAAACTCGTAAGACAAATTTTTCCTTCCGGTTTCCATTTGTCTTATGAGGTACCATTGATCCTCTCCCAGCCTGGGTTGTTTGCAAGGGAAGAGCCCAGGCTAGGTGAGGAACACAGGGTCCCATGGATCTCCACCCAGCCCATGCAGCTTGGAAGGGAAGCGGCAGAGGCAATCGGACACGTTGCTGGGTGGAAGGTCACCGAGGTTTTTAACTGTCTTTGAGCCACTGAAGCAAGTGGCGGCGAGAGACAGTGTTGTGTTTTAAGAAAAAAAATGAAAAATGAAGCAGAAGGAACCAAAAATTCTTTTTTTTTGTTTCATCCTGAAATGAAATGAAACAAAAAACAAAAAACAAAAAAATAATTCCGTGCCCATCTCTAATTGAGACTGATGGGCATTTGATGCAATGTTACAGCAACAGTCAAATGCAATGAACAGAGTTATCCAAAACTCTGGGCAGAGTTCCCAAACTACATTAGTAACTACTAACTTTCTATATTAGGTTCATATTGCATTAGGGGACAGCAAGGCAGGGAACATTTGCTTTGTTTAACATAACATAACAGGACAAAGGATAGTGGAAAAATGAACAGTGACACCTGTGCACACATTTCTACATGGCACCACATCCATTATCACAGACTCTTTTGTCCCAAAAACCTATTCAGCTGTTAATCAGCAACCTATCCCTTTCTCTTAGGAATAAAATTCCTAGAAACAGGCTGGGGAATTAAGACAGTGGCTCTTTTATTGTCAAAGTAATTAAATGCAATTAAACTAATGGCAGCCTGGAATTGAAAGTATTTTTTAAAAATCACAAAGCATTTGCTTTACATTTATAAAGAGAACAGTGCCTACATCCTTTTATGGTAATTGCCATTAGAACAACTTGGTTGGTGGTTGAGTTCCTGACAGAGGGTCGATTTAGATTGTCAAGATTCATTAGAGAATGGATGACTGATAAATAATTGAGTTAATTTTGAACTGATGGACAACATTCAGAAAATTGAAAGCACCACATTCTGTGAATTTAAATCAACCTTTGCCCACCACATCCTCAGGTAACATATATATCAGCTTACAATTGCTTTGCAGCAATTCAACTACTCACGAAACCTAGCGGCTTTCACAAATTTAGAAATGGATTATAGCTTCAAAAAGTCTTACTAAAGATAATTTTGCTAAAGTGGAGGTATTTTTGTCATAATGGTTAAAAAGAGAAAAAAACCAAGGCAAAAGTCATGGTCCTCTGATGCACCACGGATCCCTTTTTTTCAACCCTCTGAAGAGAGGAGTATAGTTAGAGATTGTGGCACTATCTCTGTCTCCACTTTTGCCTCAGATCTTGTCCTAGTGGTATGGGCCTAGGAACCCAAAGATACCCCTAGCCTCTCACACAGAGTTGACAAAATAAATCAACTAATCACATTTTGCTGAGATGTATGCAAGCCAGCAGCATCTGTTTAAGCCAAAACATGGCCTGGGTGTTAGCTTCCACTTCTCAAAAGAAATACAGTAATACCTTAGTTTAAGAGTAACTTGGTTTAAGAGTGTTTTGCAAAACAAGCAAAATTTTCTTCTAAATTTTGCCTTGATCAACAAGCAATGTCTTGATATACACACACAGGAGAAGATCATGTGATCACAAGTGAGCCAATGGTCTCTCTCTCCCCCCACTCATCTGCTGGATTGTGGGTAATTGTCTGGAATGTTCCATTTCATTTAAGCCTCAAAGGCAGAGGGGAGGGGGAAGAAAGAGGAAGAGAGGTCTCCCTCAGAATAGCCACAAAGATTTTCAAAGGTTTGTGCAGGTTAGGGGTTTGTTTTATTTTTCTTTATTCAGTATTTATATTCTTCTTTAAGTTGTTTTCAACACCCATTCTTATTTTTCAAACCATTTATAATCATGAGGCAACTAGTCTAGTGTATATATGGCTACAAATTGCACTTTATTATTGTCACATTAAAAACACAGAGTAATATCCAGTTGTTAGTCCCAAGCAGAGCAGATCCTATAGCCAGGTACCTAAACCATAGTGTGGATGTAGACTTCTAACCAACATCTTTTGTGAGTTTTGGCATTTTGTGTGTACAGTCTGTGGTCAATGGGACCCCAGAATGAATAATAAGTGTTTCCATCATTTCTTATGGGGAATCTGCTTTGATGTAAAAGTGTTTTGGTTCACAAGCATGTTTCTGGAACATATTATGCTTGTAAACCAAAGTATTACTATATTTAGCTCCTCTAGTTATGCAAATATAAGGGGAAATGTAGAAGCAGGTTTCTGCACAGGAAGGCTGTTTCAGCCTTTTATTATTCCTACCAAAACAAGCAAACCCATCTATAGCAGAAATACAACCAATGAGTAGGAACCAATTCGTGGAAGGCAGCATCTCCATCAAGACATCTAGTAGGGAGCGGGAATTCACGCTCCATCCCTGGCTTCTCTATTTGAATCCTAACTGTGTTGCCCAGAAAAGTATAAACAATAAGGACAACAGGGGAAAAAAGTTTCAAGCAATCAAGGACTCTGCCTCTCAGGATTTCTTATTGCCTGGAACTTTGCAACTGCAGTCACCAAAACTTTCTTATGTCTCCATTATGGATCTCTCCCACCACCACCACCACCACCACCACCACCAAGGACAGGACATGTATGAATGGGCAGAGTAAGTCCCCGATTGCCCTTTCAGACTGAAAAGATTTGAACACCCAACCTGAATTAAAGTGAAGCTTGATGTGCAACTAAAGAATGGGAGAAGAAACCACCAATAGTTCTGCTAGTTATCAAAGTCCAGTGGGTGGGGGAATAGGAGGAGAATGCAGCAGGTTTCCCCAGCCAGTCCCCTCCAGAGGCATTCGATTATAACTCGCAACATCAGAATGAGCCTACAGGACATTACTGTATAAGATAAACACAGATAATGTAAGGTTGTCAGTCATCACTTGTCCCTTGAAAGCACCAAGCTATAGTTCATATACGTCTATCTTTATGGCACACTGTGATTTTGATCAGGTACCTTTTATGGTGTCAGGCCTGCAACTAGGGTCTGTGTTACTCAGGGCAAACATAGATTCTGTACCCGCAAGGGACTGGCAATTTTTTCCCATTTGAATTACAGCTCCTAGAATGTCCCAATCAGCATGGGTATTTGCTATGGTGGCAGAAGGATTCTGTGAACTGGAATCCAAAAATGTTATTCTGCCAAGCCTAAACCTTCTAATAAAATATTATGGCCCCACATCCTGTTGTACAGCTCCACAAGAACAGCAAGGATGACAGCAGCAGAAGCAGCAGCAGCAGCGAACTGCTTCTGATTAAAGGAAATTTCAGGGGACATGCTGGTCACACACAGTGTGACAAACTTGTATGCACCCCAAATCACAAAAGGACAAGTTTATTCAGTGGCCGTTTGCTGCTGCAGTTGCATATGCAAAGCTGCTGAAAAGGAGTTCAAATGAAACATCATGCTGTATAATAACAATAACAAAGTGTGTGCATAAACACAGACACAGCATTTCAATAAACCACAGATATGGTTGCATATCAGAATTTTGGCTAGTAGCAAAATACACATAATATCAGTGAAGAATTTTTCTAGGAAGAAAAAGAGAGAGAACTGCAACACAGCAAGTGGCCACACTCAATGCTAAAAAGAGGATGAACGCTCAAGCAGCAGCAGCAGAGGCATCAGTAGCCAAGAGAGGAGCTGGAGGTGAAAGAAGAGAAAGCCAACACCAAGGAGGACAATGCTGGGGAAGAGAAGACAGTGGAGGAAGCACCACGGGAAAGAGTCACACTCGGGAACAAAAAGATGGAGAAGGCACTCTTCACCGGAGGAACTGCAAAACCACTTGACACTTGACACTTAAAGAGGAGTCTGGCAGACAAAATGAAGAAGAAGAGATACAGGAGACTCCACGGGAGGGCATGAAAGAGGCAGAGACTCAGCCAAACCCACACCCTTCAAAAAGAAGAAGAAAAGGGTAGTTGTAACTAGGAGACTCCCTTCTGTGTTTGACTCACACTGAAATACGGTGGGCAAGTCCAGGGATCTACAAGACAAGCAGGCTCCCTGGAGAATGGATTACAGATGTGATACACTGTGATTGCTCATAAAACCTATAGTTGAATATCCTTTCTCTCACCCCCATGGGAACAAGATATATCTTGACTTCAGCAAAGACTTTGACAAAGTGCCCCATGTGAGATGGATACAGAGTTGGTTATAGAATTGTTCTCAGCAAGTCCGTATCAGTGGCTCCTTCTTAAACTCAGAGGAAATAACAAGTGGGGGTATCACAAAGTACAGTCTGGGCCCAGAGCTCTTCAACATTTTTATTATTTTTTTTTAAATTTTATTATTTCACAAGACAAGTTAAGACAACAGTACAATAGCATCTCATTATTTATACATTCTATAGGACCAATATCCTTTTCAGAATCCACCCACTAATTCATCTTCTAACACAGTTAGTTGTGACACACACACACAAGTAAATTAATTCTTTTAAAATTTTACATTCCAGCAGTCAAAATTATTCCCCATAACAGATTCCTCATTTTTTATGTTAATTCCATACGTTAATAAAGGCTTCCAGGTTTTCATAAATGTATCATGTTTTATTTCCCCTCTATATATTTTAATTTGATAGGTCAACTTTTCCATAAGAGCCATTTGCCAGATTCTGTTCAGAAATTTTTGTAGTGAAAGATCTTGAGCATTTCTCCAATTTTTTGCAATTTCAGCTCTTGCTACACCAATCAGATTTGCTATTAAGTCTTTATATGATAATTTTTCATTTCCATCCTTAAATATTGAAAATAATAGTAAAGCTTCATTTATAATTATTCTTTGTTTTAACAGGGTTTCTATCCATTTAATTATTTCCTGCCAATATGCTCCTACTTTGGGGCAAGAGATCCACATATGTTCTAGGGTGCCTTTACTTCCACAATTCCTCCAACAATTGTCTGGAATTTCTTGATTGATTTTATGTAATTTTGTAGGATACCAATACCATCTGTGAGCTACTTTTAACACCAGTTCTTTCGCTTTAGTTGATATTGATTTGTAAGGATATGTGTTCCATATTCCCATCCATTCTTTCTCAGATATACTAATATTTAAATTTGTTTCCCAGGCTACTTTGGATCCCATGCCCCTAACAAATGCTTTTTCAATCAACTGTTTATATATGATTGAAGTTATACCCTTTCTTTTATTTCGATCCTTTTCTATACAGTATTGTTCGAATACTGTAAGTGTTCTCGTGGGTCCGTATCTTTGGTATAATTGGTTTGCCAAGTTTCTTACTTGTATCAATTGTAGCCAATTTGCTTTTATTTCCTTTGTTTTATCTTCCAACTGTCTAATTGTTATTGGTTTCCCAGCCTCAAATAAATCTCTTATTCTATAAATTCCAATTTGTTTCCAATTTTTAAATTGTGCATATTTCTCTCTTGATTTAAATTTAGGATAATCCAGCATAGGGCACAAAGGAGATATAGGTGGAGCAAAAATGTTCATATACTTGCGCCAAATTTTCAATGTCTCACAAGTATAAGGATTTTGTATTTGCTCCTTTTTTCTAATTGGTTCCCTTGTAAAAATATAGGTATTAACTAATCCAGTTTCCTCGCCTTTTTCCATTTCGACCCAATCTAGGATTTCTTCTATCTGAATAAACTTTATAGCTTGAGTGATTTGAAAAGCTTCATAGTATTTTATTAATTGTGGTATTCCCAGCCCCCCTTTTTTGCTTTGACCATATTTAACACTGCTTATGAACCTTATTTTCTTCCCCTTTCCTCCAATAAACTTCTCCATATTTTTTTGCCATAGTTTATTTTTTTTAATTTCAGGTTGTAATGGTATATTTTGAAATAAAAATAAAAATTTTGGTAATATATATGCTTTAACTAATGCTATTCTTCCCAGCATTGACATATTCAGTTTCGTCCATTTTCTAGTTTTTTCTTTAACTGAATTAAATACTATTTTATAATTTCTATATATTAATTGGTTTTTACTTTTTGTTATCCATATTCCCAAATATTTGAAAGTTGAGTAGCATAAGTCCAGATTTGACTTTTTTTTAATTTCCTTTTGCTCTGCTGTAGAAATATTTATACATAACAATTTAGATTTTTGATAGTTAATTTTTAGGCCCGTATAATAACAATGTTCTTGTAGTATATGTTTTAATGTTTCTATGCTTTTTAATGGATCCTCCAAAAACAGGAGCATGTCATCTGCGTAAAGGTTTATTTTATGGTTTTTATTTTTAATCACCAATCTTTTAATATTTCCATTTTCTCTTATTTGTGAAGCAAGTGGCTCGATTGCTATTGCAAATATAATTGGGGATAAAGGGTCCCCTTGTCTCGTTCCCCTACAAAGAGTGAATTTATCAGATTCTATTCCATTGATAAGGACCTTAGCCTCCGCTCCTATATATAAATTTTTCAAAAGATTAATGAATTTTCCACCCATATTCATTTTTTCTAATAGACTAAACATATACTGCCATTCTACACGATCAAAAGCCTTGAGGGCATCTAACGAGAGGACTGCTAATTTCCATTTTTCTTTATTTGCTATATTTATGACATTCAGAACTCTACGAATAGCATCCTGCATCTGCCTTCCTGGCATAAATCCATATTGATCTGTGTGAATGTACTCAGTAATAAAACTATTTATTCTCTGTGCCAATATTGAAGAAAAAATCTTTTGGTCTTGATTTTGTAATGTTATTGGTCTATATGATGAGGGGAGGGTTGGGTCCTTATCTGGTTTTAATATAGTTATTATTCTAGCTGTTCTCCATGATTTTGGAATTTCTTCACCTTCCATTATTGAATTAAACAATTTTAACAGATGCCCTATAATATCCTCTTCCCAAATTTTATAAAATTCAGGTATAAACCCATCGCAGCCTGGCGATTTCCCTTTTTTAATTTTTTTAATAACTGATTTTATTTCCATTACTGATATTGGGGAGTTAAGTTGCTCTTTATGGTTCTCTGTAATTTGACTAACTGGTAATGTATTTACAAATTCCTTAATGTTTGTATCTGGTGTTAATTCTGTCTTATATAAATTTCTATAATACTCCATAAATGTTGTTACTATTTGCTGCTGTGAGGTTACTATTTTTTCATCTTCAGTTTTCACTGAAACAACTGTCCTCTTTATTGCTTTCTTTTTTTACTGCATAAGATAATAACTTAGAATTCTTATTCCCATGTTCATAATAATTTCTCTTTAAATAGTTCATTGCTATCTGAGTCTTACTTGTGTCTAGTGCATCTAATTCTGTTCTGGCTCTTGCTAGTTCAATATATACCTTTTTTGATCCAGATTTTTTGTGCTGGTCAGAGAGATTTTTTATCTTATTTTCTAATTGTTCTTGCAATCTATTTCGTTCTTTTTTTAATCTGGAGCTTTCCATAATAAATTTTCCCCTTAAATATGCTTTTAGGGTGTCCCACAGTAATGCAGGTTTCATTCCTTCTTTATCATTTATTTCATAAAAAATCTTTATATCTTCCTTTATTTTTTTAATGATTTCTGTATTTAAACATATGTTGGAACTTAATCTCCAGATTCTAGGCTTATTTCTTACTTCCTTGTTAGACCACGTGACTTTTATTGCAGCATGATCGGAAGTTATGAAAGGAGCAAAATATATACTCTCTAGATGGGGTATCAAATTTTCTGAGATAAAAATATGATCTATCCTTGAGTAAGTGGCATATTTTTTTGAAAAAAATGTGTAATCTTTCATTTTGGGGTTTAAAAGTCTCCAACCATCTATTAAACCAGCTTTCTTAATTAATTTTTCAATTTTGCTTCCATCACTTGAAACTTTCCTTTTCTTGGATGTTGTGTCCAACTTTTGATTAAAAATACAATTTGTGTCCCCACCCAAGATAATATCACCCCAGGCAAATTTTTTTGCCACTCTCAACAATTTTTGCATAAAAGCTGCTTGTCCTGTATTAGGAGCATAATAAGAACCCAATGTTAACAGTTTATTTTCAAGCTTTCCTTTTACTAGAATATATCTTCCTTCAGGATCCCTTATTTGGTCCATCACTTCAAGTTTTGAATTTTTTTTTAGGATTATTGCCACTCCTCTTGATGTGTTTGTCCAATTTGCAAAATATTGGTCTCCTAGGATTGGGTGCTTTATAATATTTTTTGCTTGCTTCTTTTGATGCGTTTCCTGTAAAAACAGAACATCTGCCCCCAGCTTTTGAATCGTTTTCATAACCCGATACCTTTTAACTGGTGATCCTAGTCCATTTGTGTTGTACGATACAATACTGAGATTATCTAACATTACATACTTGGATTATATAAATTGCAATAATAATCAGATTTGTCCTTTGAGATATTTTACAATTTGCCTTGTAATTACACTCGTCTTTACCTAAATTAAATTGTCTTGCTATATTCTCCCTTATTCCCTCCCTCTCCCTCTTCCCTTGCTTCCCCCCTCCCTCCCCTCCCCTCCCCTCCCCAATAAAGGCTATGAGATGAAACCTCCAGCTCATAATAGTCTGAGCTGAGCCTAATGGGGTATGTGGAGCCAGGAGTTAAAACAGACTCCTGAGTTGAGATAACCCCGCCTTACAGCCCACCCTTGCCCTTAATTATAACAATATATAAAACACAACATTCTCTTAACTCATAAGTGTACTGTTCATATGTCTATTTTCTACATTATTCACTTCACTTATTTTAATTAACTACTTACACACTTAAACACTAATTTATTTTTTAATCATATTTACGCGTGAACTATTAGCTATTAACTACTGTTACATATATTTTCTATTCATTACTAATAGACCTGCTCACATAGTTTCTGGGAGTTTGTTTAACAAACTGCAGCTGTTGCATTTGGCAGTTATCATCCCTTGCAGATAACGGCTGTTAACGCTGTCCTTGAAAAGTTGAGTAGCTAGAGCTTCAAGTTCTTTTTTTTTTTCCCGTCTGCTTTCCTCCAGCGAAGCTGCATTGTCTCTAGCTGATCTGACTTCGTCTCTGTCAAATGACTCTCAGGAAGAGGAATTTTCTTTTGCTCAAAAAAGTCCACCAGTTGAGTCGTTGAAACGATAGTCTTTGATGTGTTCCCGTACCAGATAATCAGTTTGAAGGGGAAACCCCACATGTATTTCACTTTCTTCTCCTGCAGAATTCTTGTATATGACCGCCATTGTTTACGTTTTTCCACTGTCTCTGGTGCGAGATCATGATACAATTCTACTTTCTGACCTTCAAATGTTAGTTCTTTGATGTTATTCAAAGCACGAAACACCTCTTCTTTCACAGCATATGAGGCAAATCTCACAATTATATCCCTTATCCTTGATTGTTGTTTAGGTCCAACACGATGTACTCGGTCCACATCTCTATTTTTTATCTCCATATCAGGACAGAGTTCTTGGAACCAGTTCAAGACTATTTGTTTCAGATCACTGTCTCTCTCATTTTCCTTAAAAAATCTCAAACGAAAGTTCTGACGTCTTTGTCTATTTTCCTGATCCACAACTCTGTCCCTTAAGTGCTTCAGCTCCTTTTCCAGTTCATCATTTCTAGACTGCAACCCCTGCGCCATTTCAAAAGCAGAATCAGCCGTCAGCTCTACTTTTTTAATGCTCTCTTTGACCTCCAAAAGGGTTTGTGATAAGGGCGCAATAAGACTTTTCATATCGTCCTGTAAGTCTTTTCTTAATTGTTTAATAAGCAGTCTCATCTCATCGCTAGGTGAGTCAGCTTTTTTCCGCCCTCTCCCTTTTTTCTTCTTCTTACCCAGCATGTCTGCTTCACTCTCGGACTCCTCTGATGTCCCGGTCAGATCTCTTTGATCCTCCTCATCAGAGGTGAGTTTTGGCTTTTTTCCTTCTGATGTTTTCCTTGGCTTTCCCATAACTATGCAGTTCAAAGCGATTCTGTTATCTTATTTACGAATATTCACGCTTATTTAGACCAATTTATTTGGGCATAGAGCGGAGCTAATCTTCTATGCTGCCATTTTCCACAACAGCAAAACCACGCCCCTCCAACATTTTTATTATTGACTTGGATAAAGGTGGGCAGATAACACTTGTCAAATTTGCGGATGACACAACATTGAGTGGACTAGCTAATACCCTGTAAGACAGAACCAAAATTCAAAAATATCTTGATAGGTCTGAGCACTGGGTTGAAAACAACAAATGAAATTTAACAGGGGTAAATGCAAAGTTCTACACTTATGGGGGGGGACCAAAAGCATAGTTACAAGATGAGGGAATAATTGGCTCAGTAATTATACAGATGACAAGGCTCATTGAATGGTTGTAAATCAAAAGATGGATATGAATCAATAGTACAATGCAACTGTAAAAAAGGGGGCAAATACTATTTTTGGCTAAGTATAGTCTTCAAATACCATGACGCTCCCATCTATTTGGCACTGCTTTGGTTTCATCTTGATTATTATGTCCAGTTCTGGACAGTGCAATTTAAGCAGGATGCTGACAAATTGGAACAAGTTCATAGGAGGGCAAGAGGAATGATCAGGGGGCTGGAAACCAAGCCCTATGAGGACAGACTGAAGGAACAAGGCATGTTTAGCCTTGAGCAAGGAGGTACTGCAAGTACCAAAAAAAAAAGAGAGAGAAATCAAATACACAATTACAAAATGGGGGATACTTGACTCAGCAATGCTATAAGGGAGAAGGATCTTGGAATTGTGGTAGATCACAAGCTGAACATGAGCCAACAGTGCAGTGGGGCTATTAAAAAGGCAGTACACAGTACAAGAAATGTAGAAAAACAACAATGTATAGAATGTGAAAAAGACCCAACAGAAAAATTAGCAAGAAAGAACAATCATCCAGAAATCTAGAAGAGAGGTAGGTGTAAAAAGAGTATAGAAAAGAATAAAGTCTCCCAAGTTCCTGTGTGCAGTAGTACCCCCAGATAAATTCAATAAAATATCATATACTCTAATGTTCTGCTTATTTCAAACTTCTCCCAACAGACTAGGTTTTTCCACTATATTATTTAAATATTCTTGATTTTTTTCCATCCTGATTCCAAATTAACATCGGACTTCTTACGCCATTTCCCACTTCTGTCCCCCAAGTCATAATATCTTTTTAGTCTAACTCTCCAATCATTAACATCTGGTATTTTACAGTCTTTCCACATACTCGCTATCTCCACTCTCGCTGCCACTGTGGCATGCAGCATAAATTTCCTATCCGTGATTTTTATATCCTCCCCCATAATGCTTAAAAGGAGACATTCCGGTTCTTTCTTAAATTGATATTTTAAAATTTTCTTTAGTTCGGAATAAATATTCTCCCAAAATGTTTTAATTAGGCTGCAGGACCACCACATATGTATGAATGTTCCTGTCGCTTTCTTGCATCTCCAACATGTGCTACTTTGGTTTCTATAATTTTTGCCAATTTCTGGGGGGTAAAATACCATTTATATAGCATTTTATAAACATTTTCTTTAATATCCATATTTGATGTTAATTTCAAATCAATTTTCCATAGTCTTTCCCATTTATTTAAATTAATGTTTCTTCCAAGTATTTGAGCCCAATTTACCATGGTCTCTTTTATCTGCTCTTCCTTAGTATCCCACTCCAGCAAAAGATTATAAAATTTTTTAATGAATTTTTCTTTTCCCTGAAGTATTTCTTCAAATTTAGTAATTTGCTTTTCAAATCCAATTTTTAAATCTTCTTGAAACTTGTGGTTAATTTGATAGTACTCCAACCAGATGTTTAGATACCTCTTTATCTTTTCATAGTTTTTAAGCTTTAATTCCCCTTTTTCTTCTTCCAGCAGCTGCTTATAGGTGGGCCATTCTGTCTCCATATTGGTTTTCCTTAAAGTAAGGTATTCCAAGGGTGAGCACCACCACGGCGTTTTTGGTTCCAGGATGCCTTTGTATTTGTACCATACATTTAATAAAGATTGACGTATTATGTGTTTATTAAATTCCTTATTGTACTTCCTTTTTTCGCAAAGCATGTAATGGTGCCAACCAGAATTTAGACCATATCCTTCCAGGTCTAGCAATTCTTTATCATCCAACTTTACCCACTCTCTCAACCACCAGAGGGCAGTTGCGTTATGATATAATTCCATGTCTGGAAGTCCCAATCCTCCTCTGTCCTTGTGGTCTATTAATATTTTATACTTTATCCTTGGTCTTTTTCCCCTCCACATGAACTTTGAAATTTCCTTCCTCCAGTCCTTAAAGCAGCTGCCACCCCCCAAAATAGGTAAGTTTTGAAACAGAAAAATTAACTTTGGGAGAACCGTCATTTTTATTATCGATATCCTCCCCAATAAAGAGAAGTTCATCTTTCCCCAAAAGTCCAATTTTTTTTATATCTTTCCAAACTTGTTGAGAATTTTCCTGAACTAGATTTATATTTTTATCCGCAATAATAACTCCTAAATACTTCATTTTTTTTACAATTTTAATTCCCGTTTTTTCTTCCAACTCTACTCTGTCTTTAATTCTGAAACCACATCTTTAATTTCTGTTAGATTTATTGGATCATTTAGTTTCTTAATCAATTCCTGTCTTATCTTTATCGTTTTCAAAATGTCTTCATATATTCCTAAATTCTCGAATTCTTCTTGATCTTCTGTGTATAGTTTTTGGTAGAAAATGCCAATTTCCTTGCTGATTTCTTTTTGGTTAATACTAATATTCTCCCTTATCTTTAATTTGTTTATTATCTTTTCCAATTTTCTCTCTTTCAATTGCCAAGACAGAAATTTGCCAGGTTTATTGGCTTCATTAAAAAATTTATACTTCCAAAAGGTATTTTCTCATTCCATTTCTTTATCTACTATAAATTCATATTCATTTCTCAATATTTTAGTTCCTTTAATATCTTGTCTCTCTTTTCTTTTCTTTTCCATAATTCATTTTCCTTCCTTTTAATTTCCATTTCTAAATCTTTTTTTCTTTTCTCTCTTTGTTTCCTATCCCAAGCATTCTTACAAAAAAAAAAAAAACCTCATCACGCATTTCCCTGCCTCCCATACTATATTTTCATCACAGCCTTTATTGGCATTATCTTTCTGAAATTGAATCCATGTCTTTTTTGCTTCTTCAATAATTCTTTCATTTTTCAATAGAGATGTATTTAACGCCCATTTTTCTTCCTACTTAAATCTTTTGGGAGTATAAATAAAATGACTGGATTATGGTCAGAGAAAATTTTTGGTCTTATCTCGGTTTTTCCGGCTCTTATTGTTAACTGCTTAGCAATCCAGATCTGGTCTATTCTCGTTGCTGTTCTCTTTGACTGTGAATAGAACGTAAATTCTTTTCTAACTGGATTTTTAAATCTCCATATGTCCACCAGATTCAAATTTTCATATAAATCTACGAAACTTTTTGGCAAGATTTTTCTACTTTGAGATTGCATGTCTGATAATTTGTCTATTTCTGGCTCCATCACCCCATTAAAGTCCCCCATCATAATTACCTTTGAATTGTTAAATTCTAACCATTTCTTTTCCAGATCTCTAAGAAATGATGCTTTACCTCCATTAGGAGCATACACTCCCACTAAAATAATTTCTTCTCCTTCGTTGGTAATTTTAATCATAATCAATCTTCCCTTATTGTTTGACCATAGAAATTTGGGTTCCCACATCGCCTTAACATATATCACTACCCCCCCCTTTTCTTTTTTTGATCGGCTGATATAAACTCCTCCCCTAGTCTCGGATTCTTAAGAACTCTTACATGTTTTTGATTTATGTGGGTCTCCTGCAAACAAATCATATCCCATTGTTGTTTCCTTAGGCTATGTGTTACTCTATTTCTCTTCTTTTTATTATTTAATCCATTCACGTTAAACGAAATTATTTTAATTTGTGACATTAAGAGCAAAATTTTATTATTATACATGTTAAGTCTAAAATGGTTGAGTCGAAACTCTTGGGACAAGAAGGGGAAAGTCAAGGGGGGGAGACTGCTCAAGTAGTCTGCTTAGCCAAGTACACTTAGCGAATACACTTAATGAGTAAAGCAAGATATATTTAAACTACAGTTCTTATAATTGTTGTTTTGACTTTGCCGCTTCTTCCATCTCTTTTTGCTGAGTATCTTCGTCTTGTTCTTCTTCTGAACTCTCCGAAAGTTTGTCTTGTTCTCGCGTGTCTATGTTCTTTGGATTCCCCCCCCCCAGCTCCTGCCAGTACTTCCTCCAAAAAATCTTAGCGCCTGTCTCTGTCTCCTGTCTCTTTTTTTTCCCTTTATAGAAAAAAAGACAAGCCTTCGGGGTATTCCCATCTGAAAGATAATTTTTTTCTCCTCAAAACGTTGGCCAAAAAAGAATAATTTTGTCTTTTTTTTCAGTAGCCGGGGGGGGGGGGGTTTCTTTTAATATGTAAACTTCCATTTGGTCTATAACTAGTCTTTTTTTGGCCTTTGTTTGTAGTATCTTCTCTTTCAACCAAGTTGAGTAGAATGTGACCAAACAGTCCCCCGGCCAATTATTCATCTTTGCTTTTCTCGAGCTGACCCTAAAGGCCTTTTCTATTTGTTCTTCTATTTCTGCCTCTTCCATATTCAGCCATCTTGAGAGTTTCTCCACCAACAGTTTCTTTATGTCTTCTTCTTCTGATTCAGGAATGTTTCTAAATCTCAAAGTTTTTTCTTTGGATTTCATTTGTAGTATTGCAAGAGCATCTAAGGAAGCTTCCTGAGTAGCTTTGTAATCCTCCATTTCTTTTTTAGTCTTATCCAGGTCTTTCTTCATCTCTTTTCTATCCTTAGAAGCTTTTCTTAAAGTGTCCTCAATATTTTTGTTCTTCTTCTTAAGTTCCTGTATCTGGGCCTCCCCAAGTTGATCATTTTCTCTATTCACTAACTTGTCCAATTTATTCTTTAGTTGTTCCTTTTCCTTTTCTTCAATGTCTGCCCTTTCTTCTAATTTCCCCAACCTATCCTCCACTTTTAGCATTCTCTCATTAAGATCGTTCTTTATTTCTGCCATGTCCTTTTTCAAATCCCCAATATCCATTTTTAAGCTAAGTATTAGATCTTTCAGATCTTTAAGGTCTTTGTTTTCCCTGGTGTCCAAATCAATTTCAGGCAAAGAACCTTTCCTGAATTTTCCATCTAGCCCCATTGTCGGGGGTTTTAACTTGGACGCCATTTTAAAATCTCTTCTCCGTCTTCAATATCTCTGTATTACTTGCCTCCTTTATGACGCCTTTTTCTCTAAGAACTGGTAATCCTTTTCCACTTTCTTTAATGTAGCTTTGTAGTTCCCCCAATAGATTTCAGTAGTGGCTGTACAAATGCTTCTTCTCGTTGCCTTTCCGCAGCAAACAGTCCATTTCCTTTTTCCTACTATCATCTTCCTTGGAAAAGTGCTGAGTCATACCTCCGCTCGCGTGGCTGTCATTGTTCTTAAGAAGATGCCAAAGCTCCGATCTGTAGCAGGTATTCTCTCTTGCTTTCTCAGTGTCGTGTTCTTTCTCTCTCCCTCCCCCTCTCTGAGTCTTTGACTTTGCCTCTTCCAACTCTTCTTCCCTTCAACAATTGGAGACAGACGGAGCTTTTTAAAGTCACGTAGATCTATCCACTCTTCCCCACTTGTCTGTTTCGGTCATTTTTATTGAATTTATCTCCCGTTCTCGTTCTCTCTACGTTATAACTTTAACTTTCAACCTTAAATCCGACTCTTGCGGCTGTGCTCTTTCTACCAATACGCTCTTTACCCTTCTTACTCGCGTCGGACTTCAGCTGTTTTGCAAGAGATTGTAAGTGTCTCCACCAGCAGCAAGAGTATTTCTCCGTTTTGTATAATTCTCAGGGATTTTACCTTGGTCAGTCGTGTCTGCTCTTGGGCTTATTCCACTGAGATTCTGTTGTCAGTTGTCTCAGTGTTCTGAACCTCTCCCCTGCTCGATTTCCTCTGGAAGCAAGTGGTGCCGAAAGTCCACAAAAACACTGCCGACGTCTGGTGCAGGATCACCTCCTGCACATTTGGGGGGGGGGGGGGTTTAATAAGCCTTCCGAGTTCCCCCAGAGATTTTCTCAACGGTAGGCCCCCCGGACTCTCAGTGCTCTGCGGGAGCATGGCATTCACAACTCAAGGCTCAACCGGAAGTTGTGAGGTACTAATTTCTCTATATTTGGCACTGGTTAGGCCTCATCTTGACTACTGTGACTAAAACTTGACACCACACTTCAAGAAAGATCCTGACAAACTGGAATATGGTCAGAGGAGGGCAACAAGGATGATTCAAGGGGGGTGGAAAGTTAACCCTAGGACGAAAGACTAAAAGGACTGAACACATCATACAAGACTTATACAAGTCTTCAGAAAAGGAGACCGATGGAGTGATATGGTAACACTTTTCAAATCCTTGAAAGGCTGTCATATAGAGGGTGGGCAGGATCTGTTCCTGATCAATCCAGCTTGCAACAATGGGCTAGAGTGACAGCAAGCCAGATCTTGGTTGAATATCAGAAATAGCTTCCTAACTGTTAGAACAGCATGGCAATTGAACCAATTCCCTCAAGAGGTGGTGAGTTCTCCAACATTGTAGGCATTCAAGAGAAATTTAAGTAACCAGCTGGCAGATGTCCTTTGATTTATCTTCTGCATGGAGCAGGGGGTTGGACATGATGGCCTTATATCATAATTCTATGATTCTATGATCATAGAATTTACACATTATACAAATTATAGAATTTAGCACATTATAGAATTTAGCACATTATAGAATTTAGCACATTATACAAATTACAGTGAGCCCTTGTATAACAAACAGTTTGTATAACATAAAATCTGTACAACATAAAAAATTACAGAGATAGGGGAAGTTTGCTTAACATAATCACCTATGGGGAGAATCCGTACAACATAAAAATGAGATTACTCTGTTTTCAATGCATTCCTATAGGAATTTGTATAAAGGAAAATTTGCTTAACATAATTTCATTTGAACAAATTAATTCCTTTATACAAGGTACCACTGTATATAAAATTAATTTGTTTTTTTAATTCTTGTATTAAAGAAACATTAATTTATGCTTGCTCATTGTATGTGTCTATGTTTATTTAATTCTTTTTAAAAAGGAACTATCTCATTTTAAAAGCAAGTCCTTAAGGAAGGCATGCCTTAAACCAGGCATGTCCAAACTTCGGCCCTCCTGATGTTTTGGACCACAACTCCCAGAATTCTAAGCTTAGACTGCCAATGGCAACGGACTGTGGGAGTTGTGGTCCACAATATCTGGAGGGCTGAAGTTTGGACATGCCTGCCTTAAACAGAAAGGTCGTTGACTGCATGTGGAAGGACAGCAAAAATGGAGCCAGCCTGGCCTCCTGTGGGAGGGCGTTCCAGAGTCTTGGAGCAGCAGGAGAGAAGGCCCTGCTCCTGTCCCCTTCAAAGAGACCTGTGAAGGTGGTGGAACCAGAAGTAAGTCCTCCCTTCTCTTAATAGTAATTATTTTTTTTTAAAAAAAGTAAGTCCTCCCTGATGATCTTAATACCTAGAGTGACTCATTAAGGGAGATGATGTCTTTGAGACAGCTTGGACTGAACTCATTTAACTCTGTATAGGTTACTACCAGCATTTTGAATTGCTCCTGGAAATGGGTCAAAATGTCAGGTTATCTAATATATGTGCTTGCACATACAAAGACCTCTATACTCAAGACAGGACACACTAACACACACACACTACAGCAGAGGCCCACAGCATGATTTCCTAGAAAAAGGGAAGAGGATTTAGACCCAAAGAATATTTATTCTCGAAAGTCATACTAATGAAATGGGGAGGGTGACACCTCCCTCCAAAAATCCCCAAATGTAAAATAGGGACAGCAATTTATTTAGGGTTGAAGTCACAAACTGGGAATTATCCTTGTTAATAAGTACAAATGAAAGACATACAAAAGCAAAGCTCCACCATGAGTCCCAGTTGGAAACCTGGCCAAAGACAGGCACAATTTATTATCTAAGGCAGTAATTCACATGCTTCAAGTGCCTAAGAAAAGATACTGCGGCACAAATTGCTGAACGACATTCAATGCCAAGTAGAACATGCAGATATTCACTCTGTTGCAATACATCTTCCAGAATAGCTCCCTGTGGCCAATTTATGTTACTCGGTGCTCAGTATCCCATATTCGTATTGAAAAATATATTCTGTTTCTAACATTTCTGGGAAGAAGGAATGTGAAAGAGCACTCATACAGTTTTTCACCCAGTGATTTTCCACACATCACTGTGTCAAGTCCCCACCTACATAATCAAGATTTCCCAGCTAGCTGTGGAAGTGAAGTGTTTTTCTCTCCTTTCTCCAATCTTTTGCTCATTGTTCTGTGCAAGAAACTGAAATGCTCAGAGCCCTTTCTGGTGAATCTTGTGGATAAAATATGTCAACCCACAGAAGAACTGTAACATTTCTTACATAGCTTGATGTCTTTTCTGCCCTCTTCAGGTAAATCTTGCACAGAAAAAAAAACTCTTGCTGTGCTTCTTTGGGATTTCCCAGGGGAGCCCTGGGCAGAAAAGATGCTCTCCTGCAGGAGCTGTTAACCATTTTGTGCAGTTTGGTGCTCTTTCTACTTTTCCAGGTGAATCTCAAGGAGGGGTAAAATGCAATTCTGTGCAGGAATTCTAATAATACCAGGGTTGAGGGGGGAGTCACAAAACTTCTGAGAAATCCCGCAAGATTTTCAGCAAAATGCCTGGAGTGAGGGGCTGAGGGGAATCTCAAATAAGAAACCCCATTACAAGGAGAGAGAGAACATTTTCTTAGTTGTTTTCCCAGGAAGAAGAGCCTATGAAGGCGATATCTCTACCAAGGAGGAAGACACGGATTCGGTTCTATCACATATAACTTTAAAGCAGATTGGGGCCATACTACTGGAACAATAGGGAAACAGTGTTGCAATGGAAAGTGTCACAATTGCATAAGGTAAACCCAACCATACCAGCTTTAGTTACCATAGTTCAATCAAAAGAACTCTGAAGGTCATACAATTAGGATGTTTGAAAGTCCTTTTCAGGAAATCTTGTTCCCTGAAGACCAGCAATGCACAAGAGGAGAGGAGGAGGGATAAAATAATAATATTAATCCAGATTGAATCTTTAGATTCCCCACTGTAGTTCCCAGGAGAACAGCCAACGTTTGCCTCCTTAGGCAAGCCAGAAATACTCTAGGCAAAGTAATTCTTAAGACTCTGTAACTAGAAAACCCTGGAAAGTCACAGGTTATGTTTAGGAGATTTATTTACAAAACTTCTTCCCGTCTGTATCACTGCATACACACATCACTACAGTATCTGCAGGAACCAACTGTTGATTTTCATGCAACTGTCTGTGGATGTTTTGTCAAGGGCCAAGGACCACCCATGTGAATAAACTAAAAGAGGAATGTTGGTTTCCTTTCAAACTTGCTTTTTAGAGGTTTGGAACGTTTTTGGCTTTTCTTAGAAGTAGATTTTAGCTGTTGAAACTTTTCTTCATGCTTCACAAAGACGATATTCTTGCTCCCAAATTTGTCAATAGGCCTATAGCTAAAGGGAGTGCCATGAGGACTCTGATAAGTCAATGATAACTCTATCTACAGATAAAAACACTTGCCAGATGGGACTTGTGAGGGACATTATCCCAGCGCTGTGATGTCTCACAGGAAGTCCTGCTTTTGCATGGGGAAATAGCTAAAACTGAAATCCCCTGTCCTTCATGTTGCTGGACATTTGGGGTTATGCTTGCTTTAGGAGCTAAAATCACATAGGTCAACACACTACCTTTCCTTCCATGAGATTAAGGCAGTGGGGCTTGTCTCCCCCATTAAAAAGCAGCAACAGTACCTTAAAACAGCAAGTGTGGGCAAGGCTGAAGAAAACTCAAACAGCAACTAGTTAAATTATGCTATTTGGTTTGAAAATGCAAATGTGGGTGGTCACTCATGTACATGAGCAGCACATCAATCAACTCAGCAGATCGGATTTAAGATGATGAAATGAAGCAAAGGAATCAGATAGTTAGTCATAGAGCTTCAGCTTAATCCTAGTCATCGCAATGGTTACATGATTCAATAGGTATGCATATGAACCTTCGTGGTGATGTAGCATAGACCCGCGGCCAGGTATGGTTAAGAGTTCTGCTGGGCCCAAGCAATGCTTAGGGCAGGAAGTAACTCCTGTTGTAGAAAAATGTCCCCCTGGCAAGTCCCCATGTTCTCTACACTCAAAACTTTCCTATGGACCCGAGCCTGGCAAAATGGTGATGCCAGCATTCACAGTACAAAAAAACGCAGGGCCAATAGGTTCCAGTGTGCCGTGGTATTCCATTAAAGTGAAAGTGTTTTTTTACAAAAAGCATATTTTACTACCACTATTACAACTTCTCAGCCAATGGCATTTTCTTCCCAGGATGAATCACTGAATGACTGGTATGACCTGTTCACGCTCTATTTTGCAGGCAAAATTGTCCCTGTCTGCTTCAACATCGATTCCAATATCTTAACAGAATTTAGAGATGGCCACAGGCAGCCTCAGGAGGCGGTGATTATTAAAATGCACCCCAGCCCAGTTTCATCTTAGATTAGATATGGAAATTGCCTTTTGTGGGTGACTGTAGAATGCATATGAGGATGTATTCATTCTTCTTGCTCTCCTTGATCTTTCAGTGATTTTCAGTGCCATCAGCCACAGCTATAACCCTAGACTATCCTTCCAGGTCTGGGTGGGGGGTGGGGCTGGTGGAATTGACTCTCATTTGGTTTGGGCAGAAAGACTGAGCAGGTAGAAACGAGGGAACTCCTTGGCTGTCCCCTGGCCATCTCCGAATAACATCTACATTAAACTCCAAGTCAGTTTCATCACAAAGCAGAAGGCAAGTGGCCTCTGGCTTCTGTTTTTCATTTTCTGATCCCAAGGAAGTAGCAGAAACCCTGAAAAGGTAATCTGGGGCAATTCTAAAATGGTACCTAAATCCAGATAAAAAGGAAGTGTGAAAGTAGTGGGCAAATCAGACAACATAGTTTTGGAGACTGCCAAGATTACAATGACCAGTGTGTTGGACCAATTTTGTCTTGTTCAGCAATTCTTTCTTTCTTTCTTTCTTTCTTTCTTTCTTTCTTTCTTTCTTTC
>JAHTLZ010003518.1:44969874-45018320 GCA_023846285.1 Phrynocephalus versicolor | reverse complement strand
TTCTTTCTTTCTTTCTTTCTTTCTTTCTTTCTTTCTTTCTTTCTTTCATCACTCATCTGGTAACAAGGCCATTCTGAGGCTTACAACAAAGTTAGAACAAAATTACATAATTACGAGACAATAATGCTAAAACCAATCAAAATTAAACATTTAACTAGATGACTAAAACAGCATATAAGAAATTAAAACAATGAGGAGGATGGCAGTAGATCAAAGATATAGATTACAGCAGTTACGTATATTCTAATCTGGGGGAAAGCCTGTGTAAACAACCAGGTTTTCAATGAATGCTCAAAAGAGGGGGGGCAGGTGTATTTCAACAAGAAGGGTGTTACACAGGGAAGGGGCAACCACTGAGGAGGCCTAGTTTCTCATTTTATCGTTATGGGCCTCTCTCAGGTTTAAGAGCCCTCAGTCGCCCGGCCTGAGAGGAGCCAGTGGTGTGGACAGTTCTCAATGGAAGCAGCACCTCTGTCAGTTACTGAACTTTATCTAGCAGCAAACCTCGTATTACTGGTACATGTGCTGGCTACACAAAGGACACTGAGGCAGAATTCAATTCAATTCAAATCAATCAGAACCCAGCAGCAAGGGGGACCGCTAATCAGGTCATGTTAGATCAAATCTAGGCCAGCCACATAGGCTGCCAAAATTTGTATCAAGCCCTTTAACACCTTGAAGATTTTAGCGTCTGCATAAAACTCAAGAGCCGCCCTTTCCAATCTCTGGCTCCCAAGCTAGGGCTTTTAGACTTCTGAACAGCAGTGAAAGGGCCTTTCCTGTGGTGGCCCCCCATCTCTGGAGTAATCAGAGAACTATACCCCCCTGGTTTTTTTGTTGACTTTCAGATGTGCTTTAAAAACTTTTTAAAAATACCTCTTGGTTTTTGCGTGGCTGTGGAGCTGTAACTGTTCTGCCTGCTGCTGTCCTTGTGTTTACTGCTTTTTCTACCCATCTTGCATAGTGAATTATGTGTTCCTGACTTCTTCTTTTTTCTTTTCAGCTGTCATTTGGCGTGGTCCCCCTATGTTGTTTTACTGAAGAGTGTAAACTGACTTGAAAGGACAATTTATCTTAAAAGGCAATTTTAAAATCCATTAAATAAAATAAATAAAATAAAATGCTGCTACCACCATCTTTGAGGCCATCTTATAGAGATACTGCACATAAATAATTGAATACGATGGACAAGGTAACTACTGAATCCGGGAATGACTGAGGCTGCATAAAATGCTTTCTCTAAGAATTTCTCTCTTCCTTTTCTTTCCCATCAATAAAACATTACCACTCCAGCATTACTAAAATGGTCTCCAAAACAAGATGAAAGTGAAATTATTAATGGTATTGTTAAAGACTACCCAACTTAATCTCAGATTTTGTTAAGCCTCAGTCCAGTCTTCTTCTTTTTTCTAAATAATCAATTCCACCCCAACTGTTGTCCCCTTTCAAGCTTTTAGAGAACAAATAAATATGGTCAAATCCATCTGTTTTCTGTTCGATCTAAGTAGGGAGAAAGCTACTTAGATCCTCAAATCCTTTGGAATTAAAAAGACTTGGCAATCATTCATTGCTGCTTGTCCCTTTTTGTAGCAGAACATGTAGCAGATCAAGTACAAATAATGGAGAAGACATTCGCACAATCTGTTACAACTTCACAGGCCTATTGTAGCCAGTGGTTTTCAATAAGTTGAAGGTGGATTCCCCTACTTATTATATATGCACATTTTCCACGTCTAATAACAATGCTTTCTGTCACAAAGTGCGAAGACCTGTTGAATAAGGATATTGCCAATTTTCTGGACCCCAAACAAACCATTCAGACCACCTGATTTGATTTGTCAGTGACAGGCTTGGTTTTGTTTATTTGTTTGTTTGTTTGCTGTTACTGTTTAAGCCAGCCCGGCACTTGCAGGTGGACAGGTTGCTCCACCAATGGTCAGAAGTAAGTCCCGCCATCCAGTCCACCTCTCATGAGCACCTTCAGCTGCCTGAGTCTAATGAAACTTTAAAGGACATAACCCTACCTTGGCTCAAAACAAATGCATTCCCCCACCCCACCCCAAGTCCTCCATCTTGGCACCTTCCACGTGCTATTGGCCAGGATGAATGGAGGAAGGTTTCTAAAGAGATTGTGGTCATCTGATGGATGTTTGCAGGGCAGGGGGACAGCGAGCAAGCAAGATCTCACTGATTCTTCCAAGATGCACTGCTCCATATAGACATAAGATTCTTAGTTTAAATCTGGGAGGATGAATACAAGTTTCCAGACATGCCCTTCCTGAGAAATAAAAAGAAAATGTTGTCAATGATATGTGTTTGCCAAGTAACCCCTTCCCAGTTTATTGTTGTTGTTTTGCAGCCTTTGTTAACACAGCCACCCTGACAAAAGCTGTTTGCTTGGTTGCCATTTCTACAGTTTACTGCTGAAGTCAGACAAAGTAGCCTTGAACACTGCAAAACTGTCATGGGGAGAAATAAAAGGGAGAAAAATACATTTTGGCACCTTTTTACAGATCCCTGAAGTGACAGAACTTCATAGCTGAGAAATATAGAGACCACAAAGAGAATCCATTAAAGCTAATGTGGGAAGCAGAGGATTTGCCTACCAAAAGTACAGGACATACAGTATTTGGCCTACAAAAATAATGGAATGACCTACAGAGAGGTCACCAATATGCTGGTCACTTTTCAGGACACTTTCTTCTGTGACACCACTCTGTTTATTATTTTTTGCTTGGCAACTGCATTTTTCACACCACTGTTCCTTATCATGCCAACTTGACGGTCTCCATGGTCAAGTGCAAGGCAAACGTGAACATTCAACTGGTCTAATGCTTTCAGATCTACCCTCTTCTTTTGGCTCACTTTTTACCCACAAATCTACTTTAGCTTGCTGATCAAATCTTCTGGGTGGCTTCAATTATTAATTTGACTTTATATTACTACCCCTGATGGATGACACATCTCAGCCTGATAAAAGATTATAATTGGAACAGTGCAGCAAGACAACTTTTACCATGCTATCTTCCTCTCATCTTTTTCCCCCTCAAAATTGCAGCTTAGAATACTGCCTCCTGTACGATCAGATCTTAATACAGTTTGGCCTTCCTGGCCTGGAAGGGGTAAGAGTTTTCACTCTAGACATAGCACCCACCAGCACTCTGTATGGAATATTCAGCAGGGCCTGGAGCAAATTTAATCAGATAATTTTTCATCCAGATAATTCAAAATGTTTGAGACCTCCGAGAGCCTTTAGGAATTCATCCTTGAAAATTACTGAACATTATTTAGAATGACTGTCATATTAGCAAGCCAAGTATTTTCTCATGCAGAGTTCAAAATAGAACACTCAAGAGTGGAAGGTTCAAACTGAAGCACAGCTCATTTCATTCATTGGATTCTGCATGTCTACAGAAGCACCAACAGGGTTGCACTGTCAGTGCCAAAGCTCCACATCAAATCCCGACAACCCATTTGAGGAGGAGGGATTCTCTAAGAAGGAATTGCTTGATTTCTCACCCCCTGTCGCTTGCGAATTAGCCGGCTCCATTTTCAGACCATAAGCACTGTCCCCCCCTTTTACATCCTAATTCTGCGGATATAAAAGACTACCATAATCAAGTATCTTGGGTGCTAATAGAAATTTAGCCCTCATGATGGAGCATCCTCATATGGTTTAACCTTCATGGGGTAACACTGGTTAAGTCAGCATCTCTCAGCCTAGAAAAGTAAGGTTCAGCTAGTACCTTGGACAGCTCTATTGCAGCTTTGGCAGACTAGTGAGAAAACTGAAATCAGGTTGGAGCCCATCCCTTGAGGCTGACTCCACCACCCTGGAAGATGCCTCTTGCTGCTCAAGGGGACTTGCCTCTCCTAACAGCTCTGATGACACTGGAAGAACTAGGGCAGTGGTGGCGAACTTTTTAGAGACCGAGTGCCCAAATTGTGTTTCAAAACCCACTAGTTTTTTTTGCAACAATTAACCTGAATACAGGTGTCTGTGAAGGGGCGATGTCGGGTGCCCACAGAAAAGGCTCTGAGTGCCCCTTTGGCACCCGTGCCATAGGTTCACCAACACTGAACGAGGGCATCACTAGAACTTCTAGCCTTAACTCCAAGCACAGAAGTGCTAGCATCTGAACTCCAAGAGGTTAGTGGAAGGATGATCACATGGGTACATGTTTTGGTGGAAAGAAAGTCAAATTGATTTATTTTGAGAGGAACTATCTCCCATACTCTGGACTTCTTCAGAATCCAAGATCCCATCTGAACCACAGAGGAATTCACACTCCACAATCATGACAAATCCTGTTGATTACCTATCAATTATTGAGAATAAAATAGCCATAACCTTTTGATGTTAGAGTCCAAGAACATATGGGGCCCTGAGTTTTTGAATCACTGCAATGTAGTAATCTCCCCCCCCCACACACACATCTTTTTCCAGCCACACTGTCATGCAACCACTATGGCTTCTTTTTTGTTTTATGCAGTTTGAGATACAAGTTTTATTTGGCATTCAGCTGCGTTTAGGGTAGTGTGTCCCAGTCAACAGGGTCACACGGTTTGGGGGGGGGTTATGTGTTACAGCCCTTGTTACATAATTTATTTCTTGACCTCTCAGGACAGGATATTAAAGTTAGAGTTTAGGTGTATAAACTTCCCCCTTTAGAGGGGAAAGAAGCATCTGCCTTCTGAGAAGGGATGGCTTTACCCTATTAAAAATACCTTTTTAGCAAATATGCTGGTAGGAGTCACAGATTACTTGGTTATGATAAAAGGAGGTTGTGATTTTTTAAAAGGTTGGGAACCACTGATTGGGGGAAAATCAGAATAAGATAAGCCATGCAAATCATAATATGATTACTCTCAATAAATCTTTCCCAGATATATTTAGAGTTATACACACAATGTATATAATCCTCACAGTGGAGCTTTTGCAAAATATTTTACTATACATTTGGATGTGGGGTGTGGGGAAAGCTTGTTTATTCATCCTAATCACTCTCAGCCCTAGGGATAGAATGATATTGAAATATAAGTACAACAAAACATTGTATTAATCATTCATACAACTATTTTACTCCATGAAAAGTTTTGCAATTCCTTTGTCAATACTAATGACACTGTTTAGAAATTATTCCACTGGTTAAACTAAGTAAACATGTAAAAAAAACTGTGATCCAGCTGAGATTCTGAAGGAAATGCTTTGTTTGTGCATAGTAGTTATCAAACACTGGGCTTGAAAACCTGTCTCAGAATGCGGAATGAAAATACTTTTTTCTTCTTCTGAGCAACTGGAGGGCAGCAAAACTGCCCCTGTGGCAAAATAGGGCCTCTGGATCAAATGGGAGATATTGCAAATCTCCGCCTGGAAATAAACAGCTCACTGGCTATGAAGGGTGATAACGTTGAAGTGTTCCTTTGAATCTGTCAATGATCCTTTTGGAGAGAGAGAAAATCCTTTGCCACAGATACTTATCAAGGGACTCTGGGTTGTGTTTTCTTTTTTTTCTATTTAAAAAAAATTAAAAAACATTCTAAAATATTTACAGGGTTCTCTCAGTCAGACCACGCCCAGCCCCGGGCATCAGCTGAGCAGAATTCTGTTCACTCCACAAATGTGGGAACTGGGGGATCTGACAATGAAGCCGCTTGTCTAAAGCCATCTAGTCAGTTTATGGCAGAGAGGGTTGTGATGACATATGTTAGAGTTTTTATTTTTTTTAATTAATTATATTTATTGATTTAACAATATTCCCGCATGGCTGTGGTATTCATAAAGATAAAGGGCAATCAAATTAACACTTACCAAATAATAATTAAACACGCTAATAGAGAGATTAAAATAAACCAAGTGTTCGTTGATCCAGTGCTCAGCTTCTTTTTAGATTAAGATGATACCGTGCAGAGCGAGCACCCTTTCCAGATATTCTTTTAAAAAAAACACTGTCAAACTGAAGACCACGGTCCTAGTTTAGAAACTGCTTGCCATTTAAGCTACAGTAATGCACAAACAAACAAAAAACTCTCATCAAATGCCCCTGTCACTTAGCTTAATGAATATATGCAAATTACTAGATTATGGTAAATGCCTTGGAGCACTTCAGCAAGTAACATACTTAGGAAGAAATCTACAGAGGTACGCCAATCCAATTTGTCTTTGAAATACAGCTAGTTGGTTTTCTCCAGATAATTCCAGCCTCTTTTGTGCTTGGTGCCTTGGCAGCGGTGCACTTGGCACGGTGAACTAATAGTTTGGTCTCTTGGAAGGATAGATTAGGAAGTATTCTGCCACAAACACAGATATAAAAGAAACATGTAAAAGATGGCACAGTATTTCCTTTTCTGCTTTTTTGCCATACCAGTGGGCTTGCTTGAACATAGTGCCGCGGGTGTACCACATTACTACCTGTTCTAATGGTGTTTGCACCACCTCACTTTGGTTCTTCCGGTGGGTAAGGATCAGCCAACAGGTGCTGTGACTTCCCAGGGGATGTCCAAATATATCCACCTTCTTTGGGAAGGCTCCTTCCTATTCAAACCAGGCAGATGTGGGGGCCCTGAAGGCTGTAGAATAATTACTGGATGCCTGAAGCAAAAACTGATCATAAAATCAATTACCTAGGAGATACTGAGGCCAGCAATATATGAAAAGAGGTAGCACCTAATAGTGAAAGACCCAAATAATCTTTATCCAATATGCATCCACTCTTTAACTACGTAATTACATAAAAATCAAGGAAAGACATTTTCAGAACGTCTTCCAATCTTGGAGGAACAGCACAATGCCAGGATTATAAAAGTGAAAGGAAATAACTACCCACTTCTTAAAATTATTATTATTATGATCACATAGCAGACAAGATAACTACGCTGGGTTTTGTATTAGAAATCACTAGTCGAACGCTTCCCAAGCGTTTAGGACTATGTGATGTATCGGCGAATTATGCAAGCAGATCCCAGTAAGCTGGCTTTGTGCAGCTGACTGATGGTGACTTTGTCAACTCCAATTTCTTCTAAATACTTGCTTAGGTCTTCAGGCACCGCACCCAGTGTGCCGATTACCACTGGGACCACCTTTACCAGTTTGTTTGTTTGTTTGTTTGTTTTTATACCACACCATCTGGCATAAAAGCCACTCTGGGAGGTTTACAGAATTTTAAGGTAAATAATAAAAAATTATAACAAACATAAAACAAAAATAATAGACCATAATTAAAATCAACATCAACATTGGAATTAAAAAAAACAATATTGCAATCCAAGATGCCCTAACAGAGGTAGAATAAAAATTCCGAAAACTGATCAGCAGCAATGAAGAAATGCAGCGTGGGTGCCAGGCAGATCTCTGGGGGGAGTTGATTCCAAAGAAGAGGTGCCACCACCAAAAAAGCCCAATTCCTGCTAATTGTTTTACAGGCTTCCCTTAGCATTGGTACCCTCAGATGACCCACCTGGGAGGAACAAGTGTTCCGGGCACTATTATGAAGTAGAAGCCATTCTGACAGATACTTCATGAAACCCCTAGTAATATGGAGAACTGGGTTACCTGGGAGTCACTTACTAGGCTACACACTGGAGTTAGCAGAACCAAAGTGAACCTAAGAAAATTGGGTTTTCTTACTAAAAGAGTATTTAGCAAGTGCAGAGATGAACGAGGCAATGAAGTCCAACCCCCTGCTCAATGCAGGAATCCAAATCAAAGTATATCTGATTGATGGCTGTATAGCTTTCACCAAATGCCCCCAGTGTTTATTGTTTTTGATATCTAAAACATATATATATATATTAGAGTATTTTTACCCCCACCTTTCTCTTTGGAAAAAGGATCCAAGGCAGCTTACAGAATGAGGGATAATATACTGTAGCCCATACATTGGAATCTTATGAAAACAAAACTGCAGTTCTGTTGAAAAGATATTTAAAAGAGAGAGAGCAGAAAGACATAAAAATGACATCAAAAAGACATGTTTTAGATATCAAAAACATGGGGCTATCCATTAATAATAAATGGAGGAAGACAATAAACTACACATAGACGGCATCTCTTATTGGTTGGTGGGAAGGTAACGTAATGGGTGGTTTTCCTTCTCCCTGAGCTACTATCTGTGAGTTTCAAGAAACACAACTTTACAGCCAAGTTTAGAAAGGAACAATTCTCAGACACCTGTACTATGGTTAAATACCCCAAAATAAGACTGGGCTTGGGGGCTTTCCACAGTACTTTGGACTCTGAACATATCAAAGCTTAATAAAAAATGTCTTTACATGAGATCAGGGAACGTTGCTCAATTATAATTCTGATTCCTTCAATTCACAATACAGTCCAGTACAATCAAGACATGTTCAAGTATTGAGAACAGGGTATTGAGGGACATCTTACAGCATTAATAGACAACATTACATTAAAGCTACAAGAGAGCGCAAGCAGTTAAAAGGAGAGTAAAGTTCCATTTAAAGTTATGAGTGAGAGAAATTGACATTGAAAACATAGTATCAATGTAAACCCATAAGGTTATAAGTAGTTATAGACACAAAGTCTATGTGATCCTGTAGATTCATATAAAAGACACATAATAGGTAGTCCATCATTCAGGGAAACCTTGCCTGAAGACAAAGGCCTTTGCCTGTTTTCGGAAAGACAACAGAGATGAGGCAATTCTGGCCTCTAGGTGGGAGGGAGTTCCAGAGTCTGGGCGCAACAGCTGAGAAGGCCTTTCATGGGTTCCCAGGAGATGTATCTGTGAGGGTGGCGGGATGGAGAGAAGGGCTTCTTCTGATTGCCTGAAGTAACTGGTTGCATTGTCGTATTGTTCTAAGAGTTATTTTTCCTCCCTGCTATTCAGACAAAATCTGGCTTCCTGTAATATGAGCCAATTATTCTGGGATGGTCCTATCTCTTAACTTCACAGAATGCATCTGACAAAATGCAGCACAGTAGATGCACTGGAGGTGCCCTGCACTCAGCAAATGGCACCAATTCTATGCCATCTGCATTGGTTATCTCTTCACTTGCAGACTCACAACAAAGTCCTGATACTGAATTTAAATACCCAGATCCTAAAACCAGACACAGACGTATCACACTATTAAGGTCAATTATAATATGAATTGTAACCTGCCTTGAGAAAATTACAAAAATGTTTACAGTGTTTTCTTCTAAGGAAGAAATGTTTACAGTGTTTTTCTTCAATAGGAACCTGCAGCAGAAAAGCAAGGCCTTCATGGAACAGCTTTAGACAGAGGCAAAAGGCAATCATTTACACACACAAAGGCCCAGCCGCCTCTCATGTCTAAGCATCACTGAATGTGCTGTAACCATTCTTTATACTGTACTTTGACTTCCACAAGGAACTATGCTTGTGAATTGTGCCCCTCCAATTTCCAATGCAAAGTTTTATTTGAATGATTTTTCAACTATGCAGGAATCTTTGACATGAGACATAAGGAAAGGGTAACAGGTTAGGATTCTATAGGTAATAATTTCCCTTTATGTGTGAAAATTAAAATAATTTTTTAAAAAAGAAATAAGGAAAGCATGTGGATGAGACAGCTTTGGTTTGCATTCCTGTATCACTTGATCCTCACCTTGACACCAGGAACTCAGGAGAACCAACAGGTTGAAATTACAATCTGTTCTTCCACAATAACTGCAGCATCAGCTGCTCAGGACTTCCCATTTTCCTTTTCCTTGCTGCCCTAAAACATTCTGTGCCCAGATAAGGCAGCAGGAGGAAATGCAAAATGACACATTCTAATTTGGTGTGACTAATTTGCATGATTAGTATATCTAATATACATACGATGCTTATTAGGCCACCCAGATTTGGACTGTATGGTTATGGCAACCTTGCAAATGTAGCAGGCTAATGGTTTAGTGTCTTTGTTTTAAAAGGCACTCACACCGGGCAGATGTTGGAAAAGGCTGAAGTGAAAATAAGCTTACCAAAAAGATTCTGGTGGTACACCTTGTTATTTTCAGATAAATCTTGGGCAACAAATATGTCAAAATATGTCTTCATCCCACTAAACTAGTTGCATTTATGGCCTGGTCATTGATCAGGTTTGGACAATAGATTTCATCAGGGAGAAGAAATCTAATGTGAGAACAGCAAACTTCCCCTGTTAGTGGAGCCTCCCAAAAATCCATGGATACAGTCCACGGACCACATAATTCCCACCTCAATAGGCATATTCCTCCACATTTACTGGCAACCAGCCACCTTTTCCCTTATGGCAGGAAAAGTCTGCCTTTAAATGGCTAGACATAGGAGAGGTACACTTGAAATAGGTGTATTCTTGCATTTTAGAAAGGGTAGCTCCTGGTACATACGCAGGAATGGGTGATACCTGCAATTGCATTGTTTTGGGGGCCATGTGGCTTTTGTCTAGTTCCCCCCCCCCCCATTGTGGTATAAGTGAGCATGTGGACTGTTAATCTCTCTTGTTTTATTTGCAGGGATACACTCACTGAAGAAAGGTCTAGGTGTAGGTAGGGACAAGCCACAGCCATGTATGTATCACCCTAAAGGAATAAAATGGCAACTGTGTGTGTGTGTTGTGTCATTACAGTCGTGACCGACTCTTCGTGACCCCATGTCCATGGAGTTTTCTTGGCAGGAATACTGGAGTGGTCTGCCAGTTCCTACTCCAGGCGCCTACAGCACCTGGTATTCCCTGGTGGTCTCCCATCCAAGTACTATCCAGGGCCCACCCTGCTTAGCTTCCAAAATCAGGCGAGATCGGACATGCTTAGGGCATCTAGGCAGACTAACCAGCACCACAAAAAGCAACCCTAAATTAGGAACTTCCCACAAAGTCTCTAATTTTAGAAAAACTAGACTAGAGTTTCATTCTTGAACAGTACCTTTCTTTCCAACAGTCTTAAGCAATCACTTCAGTTTGCTGTCAGTTAAAAGAAACGGGGATAACATATTTTCAGAGCATGGTCACACTTTTTATTTAACTGTAATGTCCTTTGAATGGAACTACTAAGGAAACGGAAGTAATCACATTTTCAGCCAACCATGTAATGTTGTGAGGGAAGAGGATGATGGGGAAACGAAATCGGCTTTGGAAAACGAGTGCATGCATCTGGAGAGAAAACATTCCAAAATTCAAATATTTAAGAGGAAAGGAAATCAACTAGAAACGTGTGCCACCAAAAAGCACTTAAGAGTAATAATGGATAACAGAAGTTAGTACTGTAATTAAGAGTTTGCGGAATTTGCATTTTTAAATTATGCACTCCCTCAAAGACACTTTTATAGAATTATTGGTGCATCCTTTTCCATGATTTTTGAACAAATGTAGCAGAAACAATTACAGCAATAGAATTATTATTTTATGCACAGGAAGCTTAACCTTAATTTTTTAAAGTATCAACTCTTTGCACAAAAAGGGATCAAATAAATGCACCCAAACATGGGTGGCTCTTGTTTGACCAGCCAAGCATGGGCCTTCTAAGGCCACCTTCCAGCAGAGGCTCCTGGGGCATATCTAATGATATCTAAGGCCAACATACACAACAAGATGATGCAGAGTTAAGTTGTCTAAAAATCTAATGCAAATCTAGTGCAAATCTAGTGCAAATGGAGCAGCATGAGTCACAAGTACACCTTCTCCAAACCCAGTGGTACCCCACGGTCAGGAGTCCAGGCCTATCCCGGCTATGCTGACCTCTGAAGGCTTATTGATTTAGCTAAGATGCACTAAAAGGGGACACCATCTAACACAAAACTAATGACTTGAAATTCACTATGGAATTTGGCTTCAACTATCATGTGAATGATTTGTTCTGTACAAAATTAATTGTCCCTCATTAGGCATTTATTTTGAGCTATTGATTTTCCTATACCTATTCATCACTTGTGACTTGAAAAAAGGAAATCAAGTGCAAACAAGCCTTTTTAAGAGTGTGAATGGGTAGAGATTCATTCAATATGGGTCGTGTTGACACATGATTTCTTTTCATCGCTAACGAAAAGGTTAGCACCGGCTTGACAATGAAAGATGGGGACAACAAAGAAGAAAAGAGTTAATGCCATTGTTCAAATTAGACTTCAGTTTCATTGCATCATTACAACCTCTGGAGCTCTAACATTTTAATTGGTATGTGACCTTCATATATATTACTGTTAAGCAAAAATTTAACTCTATTCTTCAAGAATTGATTTTCAACAGGATCAACTCCAGAAAGAAAGAAAAAATAACCCATTTCTCTGAAGCTGTGCTATTGCCAAATGTCACCTCCAACCAACTTACCGTACTCACCCATCCCATTCTCCATGTGCATCCATTAGACTTAGAATGAAGACCCTTCCACTCACACCATTGGGAGCTATTCCAAAGACAAGGATATTTTGTAGTTGTGGTTAGGTGATGGGAAGCTGATCAAGCAGGCAATGGGGGGCTGACTGAGCAGGTGATGGAGGTGACCAGGCAGGTGCTGGCTTTTTACAAGCACAGTGCTTCTATTTTGTTTTGTTTTTTAATTCCTGCTATCTGGTATAGCACTATATCTGAAAGTAGAAAAAAAGCTTCAAAGGCATTCACAAATGTGGAATCAATTCCACACCCACTACAAAATAAACTGACTGCCAAAGGAGCAGAAAAACCCAGCTCCCTGGCACAGTAGTCTGCATGAGTTATGTCCCTCTCATGTACTGTACATTAAAAATGAAATCAGGTTGGTTTTTTTTTTCAACAGAACCTGGGTAGTCAGCAGGACTGAGATCTCAGAGAGATAAGGGATAAACCTTTCCTCTTGGCTGCTGCAATTTTGGTAACAAACTGGTGGCACTATATTTTAAAATAAACATGGTTACTAACCAATACAAATAACATATTGACTCTCCCTTACACTGCAAGTGGAGGATCATAGAATCAAACATATGCTTTAGTTTTAAAAAGTCATGGATACAGAGTGTCTGCATGCCATGGACACGGCTTCTGGCCTGCCTTCTCCTGTAAATGTTCTATAGAGCTGAGTGTAGTCAAACATCACCATGGGCAGCATGCACCCGCTTATCATTGTATCTGCTATTTGCATGTTGAGGAAAATAGCTTGATTCCCGGTTAGACTCCCCACTCCCTTTTGTATTTCACCTTACCATCAGCACATCAATACACTTGTCTTAATGTCAGATTATGTTCCAAGAGTTCTAAAGGACAGAATCTTCTGTCTTTGCCAACAGGCAGGTGGATGTGAGGATACCCCTTGACTGTTCCACAGGACACCGGCCATCCTTTGCTGTCTTGTTGATTGTACTTCATGATGATAAAGCCAGAAATGAAAGATAACATGATGTATTTCAACAGCAGCCTGAGTGTACATTTATTATGGCTTGGATCTGGGCATCTTTTGCCTTCAAGATAGTGCTGAATTTCAAATTCCAACAGCCAAAAGGTCAAGTAAATGGTGGGAGATTATGGGAGTTGCAATCCTACATCAGGGTGGCCACAAATGGTCACCACAAACTAGTCCAACCTGCTGCTCACAACAGATGCTGCCACCCAAGAGAAAGGCACAGCATCTGAACATAAGGTTTCTGGGAAACCAAATGAAAAGAAAGCTACCAAACTGCATCAGCTGGTGAAGAAACATACTAGCCTCAAAGAATCAGGAACAAAAACCCTCCATATAAAACAGAAACACTTTATTTTAAGTAAGTGAGGGTGCAGCAGGATTTGCTACTTGCCCAGTATCGGCTTTCTCACCTATCCAGAGCTGTAGCCTCCCATTTCATATGCTGAAATCAAGATTTCTTACTGTCTCTGTTTACATGTTCCATGAAACAAATCTACCATCTACAGTGAAGCTCTCAGATACAACTGGATCTGCAAACAGCATATCTCAAAACTCATGGATTTTCAACAGCATTTCTTAAACTACAAAACCAGCTTAATGAAGCAAGAAAAAGAAATGATCAGGGGCAGACTGGTCACAAGGAGCAAAATACTACAAGACAAGACATGTACAAGAAAATGGCAGAACACTACTGTTGTCACCTAAAATGCCCATCTGAGACTATTCACACATCATCACACAACATCACTAAGCTTCAGACCATTCTGGATAATAATATTTTCCTCTCCTAAGCTTTAAGGGCCAGCACTTGCTTAGAGCTACCCGCTACTACCTTAAACAAGAACTGACACCTAACAGATCACATAACATGGACAACGAGACAGGAACAAAAGTCCTCCTTGAAAGCAAAAAATCTTACCATCAAGACTAACAGAGAATTAGGTAGCCAATTACCAGGAGTTGAGATGCAACCAACAATTTGAAAGTTCTTTGCATATGCTGCCATAACTTTGAAAAGTCATGATCTGTATCCCATTACACTTGTTCGCCATCCTCACAACCATTTACATTATATATATAATATATAATGTATATATATAATCTGAGGCAGTGGGCTGTCATTCATGGAAGCTATCACTGAAGGAAAATACAAATGCAAGACTATGCTGCAGGCGATACTTTTATACTTTTATAGGCCACTAATAAAAAATCAAAACTCATTGCAACTTTTTTGTGGACAATATCCAATTCTTCAAGGCAAGTACCAAAAGCCCAAACATGGCAAGATGCTGTTTGTCAGGAGGTTAATCTTAGATATAGAGTTGTTGGCAAGATGATTTCCACGAGGCACGTCTGTCATGGATGAGGCAGAAAGCAGTAGGGCTGTTGTAAAGCTGTATCTGAAGCAGAGGGCTGGGTTTCACATCCCAGTCCTTCAAACAAAGGGGCAGAGGTCATGCACACCTGCCATACCTCCTCTCCATTTGGCTCTTCTTTGAAATGTTTCTGTTTGGCCAGGGAAGGGTGGGGTTGATCCAGAAAACCCATGTTCTCCATTTGGTGACTGGGGTATAATTTAGCAAATGCACTAAGTAGAGCCAATCAGAATCAGATGAAAGAAAACAGAATATTACCTAGTGGTTGCAGTTCTGCTGTGCTGGTATTGAGAGTCCATGTGGCTTCTTCTTGGTACATGGGGCAGCAGCTCCCCCCTCCCCATAGCTCCATTGAAATAAAAGGGGAAAGCTATGTGGTCATTATAAAATACAAATGCAGGACTAGCTTACAGGCAATAGCTTTATAAGCTACTAATAAATAGTTAAAGAAAATCACGGCAAGCTTTCATGGACCATTTGTGGAAAGATCTGTGCTACTATTGTTTCGGCTGTACATTCTGTAACAGTACTTCTATGGCTGTGTCTTGTTAAAATTTCCCTCAAATAATGCAATTGCTTTTTTAGTCATACACTATGAAGCCTATGAGGAAATATCATGGCAGTTGTAAAAATGATTGTGGGCAGCTGCTCCCAAGATATATACCTTTAGAAATTCGTCCTGTGTATCGGTCATTATAACAGATCCAAAGGGCCCTACATGAATTTCAGTAGGAACAGGTTCAGGACAGGTAAGAAGAAGCAATTGCTCAAACGACACTTAAATAATGACACTCACTAACACGAAATATGCTGATCTTAGATCTCTCTTAGATGGCCTGTTTGAAAGAATTCCCAAAACTCTGAATTGTCAAGAACGTTCAGTGTAAACTCCATTCATCAAGTGCAGACTACCATAGACTTGGAACCAATCAACAGGTAATGGCCATCAACTTTACGCTTAGTTTATGGGCTTCCTGGATACATCTGGTCAGCTACTATTGAAGCAGAAGGCTGATGTAGGTGGCTCTTGTTCTGATCCAAGCTGGGCCGTTCTTACTATAAGTACAGTGGACAAAGGACCTCTATTCTCATCAAGAATAGGAATACTTCTACAACATGCTTACCTATTAAAAATTGGCATTTGCCAAATTCTATATTCACAGAAAGGGTGATTAAATTACATTAATTCTAGAAAGCACATTATATATTACTGAAGCAAACTTTGGAGCACTGCAGCTTTTGGTGAGATCTACACCTACTGTGGCAGAGAATGGACAAACAGAATAGGCTCACCCACTAACAGATGTTTCTCTAGGCCTAAAAGGGCTGCAAACTGTGAAAAAATATGCTGTGTATCTACCTGTTGTTTTAAAAGTAAGAAGGGCCTGTTGAAATAATCCTAATGCAGAAATGTACTACTGTTGCTCTTTCCTCTCATGAAGCACTATTACAAGAAAAATTGACCTTGTGCTGCAAATGTATTGATCATGATTTTTGCAGCACCAGCTACTCATAATTGGTTTAAGCATCGTAGTTCTGAAATGTCAATGACTGTCAAGAAAAATATAAACAGGATATGGCTGCTCATAGCAATATCTTTATCCACAGCCCTGGAGTGAATGGTGTAAGATCTATTTCACTTAGCAAGGTATCTATCTGAATGGGCAGTTAAAGTGCCCCATCTGGATGTTTCTGGTACTTGCTGACGTGGAAGACCCCTGAAAATGTGACTGTGCATCCTGCATCAAACAACTGCTTCAAAACCAGACCAGGACAGCATGGACAGTGCCAGTAAAAGCTCCCCCAGCAACAGGAATATGCTTCGTGCCTGTGTGTCTCAGTGGGAAACAGACGTAATCCACGAACTCTCTGAGGCCTGGTGCCCCAAGAAAGAATTACATGGGTCCTCAATGACCAAGGCTTTAGGGGGAAATGATGGGACTGTTAAGTGAGCTATTTGCTGAAGCACTGCTGCCTTCAAAGCAACTCAGGGATTCCACTTGCACCCTCGCTCCCAGTGAGGACCATGCATGATTGCAGCCAGTGAACCATATACAAATTTTTACCTCTGCAGTCACTGTTTCAGACACTTCCCCAGGCCAGCCTGTACAAGGAACAGGAGCACCCAGCTGCAGTTTTAAGAAAGTTGCTCCTTGCCAACAACTCAAACTATTGAGAGGGTGGGGACCAGGAGCAGGGGGTACCCTTCCTGGTCAACCCTCAGGGGTTATGCTGGGGTACTGGATCCACAGGCATCCATGCTGGTAAGCCAGAGGCCACTTCAGCCTCACCTGGAGCAAGGAGTGTCTGACCCACACCGCAAATATGCAAACCAAGGACATGCACAGCTGGGACGGGGGGGGGGGGGGAGCAGACCCCGGGGCTGAAAGTAGCTGGCTGAAGGCAGGGGAGCACAGCAGGGCAGAAGAATGGCTTGCCTTTCAGCCACTGGTTCTAGGGTTTGCACATTAACTCGGTGAAAACTTGGTGGCAGTTGTGTAAAAAACATAAATCTGCTGAGTAGCTTCAGCTACCTTGGCTTCATTCATCCGGTGCTTAGAATCTTGATACAGTGGTGCCTTGCATAAAGGAATTAATTTGTTCCAAATGAAATTATGTTAAGCAAATTTACCTTTATACAAATTTCCCATAGCAATGCATTGAAAACAGAGTAATCCCTAATTGCAACCATTTTATGTTGTATGGATTCGACCCATAGGAGATTCTGTTAAGCAAATTTCCCCTATCTCTGTAATTTTTTTGTTTTACAGATGTTATGTTATACAAACCGTTTGTTATACAAGGGTCCATTGTAGTTTTAAGTCAGTTTGAATAAGAATACAAGTATTATAATCGGTGTTAAAGACGTTGGGACTGTGGAAGGAAGGAAGGAAGGAAGGAAGGAAGGAACAACGATGCCACAATTGGCTCTGAAGCATAAACACTTAGCATCTTAATTGGACATTCAATTACAATACACAGATTTCAGCATTTAGCCACCACTTAGTATGGCTAGAGATAGTTTGTTTTCATTTATCATTGTGATAACATAAGAATCCATTTGAGAAATGTATTAGCTTCCATGCCCTAGTCTATAAAATAATGCAAGAATATATTAGGCTCATTTTCTATTCCTTTGCTCCCCTCTTCTCTGTAAATAAAGTTTTCAAAATTATGAAGAAAATCAGGTGTAAATATCTGAAATATAAGTCCTTTCATCATTTTCTTCAATATTTTAAGAAAATATTAGGGAGGGAAGGAGGGAAGGGTGGAGAGGGGGGTATTGGCTGGCTGGATAGTTCAATGGTAATATTTGGCATATTTTTTCCTGCTGATAAAGCAGGCACAATGTTGTGCAGAAATATTGGACTATTTCCTGGTGTTTTGAATCACAGATAAAGAAGCAAAATAGCCCACATTCATAAAACAAGCTTTTTTTTAAAAAAAAGTATTGAATTATTGTTAAATACAAAAGCAGCAAAGATAAATGGTTTGGTATTTGTTGTATATCACACATTGTAATAACTCTTCATTCAGCACAAGTACAGTCTCCAAGGCAGTGTACGAAAGCAGTAATAAAATTAAATCCAATTCATACTGATAAGCCGCATTAATGGCAGAACGGTGATTTAACGCCCAGATATGAGAATCAATGCCAGACTGAGAACAAAGCAGAGGGGAATATCATTACTGTTTGCCTCAAACGGAGAAGGCTGAAACAAGTCCCATCGCACTTGGCAAGAGATGCTTGGTGCTGCCACAGAGAAGACTCTGTGGAATGTACAGTATTTGGCATTAACTCCAGTGATTTCTGACCTTTTAGATGGGACCTACCATTGATCATCCACTAGCAGAATGCCAGAATCCTTCAGAACCACTGGAACTGAGAAACCTTTTCGAACCATTTTTCTAGGGAATTGTAGAACATGTAGAAGAGAAGGAGTTATGAAAGTACCAACAGCAGAGCACTTGACATATTTGCCTGCCACCTGTTGATTCAGATGTAACTGGGGCAGCTGATGATCCAAATGAGTGGTGGTGGGGAAGCCTCCATGTGAAGTGATAAGGAAAGGTGCCCCCTTCGTTTATGCCACAACCTGTCCGTGAAAGTAATGACTGATGTTTGAAATACAGAAATATTTGAGGCCAGGAATTAATTATCTAAAGCTAGTGAAACAAAAGCAATGATTAGAAAGTTGCAACAGATTTTTAAAAAAATAAAAGTCACAGAATATTTCTGATGCTGACATTGGTCTTCTTAGGGAAGTGGTATCATGTGAACGGATTAAGTTCTGCTTAGTGCCTTTAACGGAAGTCCTCTCTTCTTGCTGTGACTGTACATCTGGAGAGACGTCGTACAGAGTTGTGATGATTCACTTTCTCCACATGCTGTCCCCTCAAACCTGATACCTTCATCTGAACTGTTCCTTGACTCAGCAATCCCCATAGACTTGTTCTCTCTACAGCATATGAGTACCAGAATGGTTTCTTTCCAGTTTCATACTCCAGCACCTTAACTTTTATACTCTTGTTCTTCTCTGAGACTGAGACACAGTATTTACATTGCTGCTGCCACTCTGTGATTCCTGCCTGAAGGTCTTAAACAAGTAACATTCTATGTTTTCTAAAATAAAATAAAGTTGAAGATGCTAAGAGCATAGTGAAATGCAATGTGTTAAGATTTAAAGAGGAAACAGTAGGAATGGAAATGCGTGTATGTGTGTTGAGCCACATCTTGTTTTAAGATCCTGATCAAGAATTGTCACCCCCACTGCTTTAGGATGGATCATTTTTATAGAGGGGTGGTGGATGGCATCGCCTTCTTTCGCTGGATTTCTCTGAGGTGCTGTTCTTTTTAAACCTGTAGAAGAATACTTAGACTTCAGTGGGAGTGCTGTCAGGTGCATAATGCATCAAATGACTTTAATACTGTGTTTTGGTGAAAGCTATTGGCTATCAAAAGCTGTTGGCTTTCCAGCTGTTGGCTGTCAAACAACTTACTGCTCCTGACTTCACAACCTGATATTTACTGCAGCTATTTTTATGGTGTTTCTAGGCTTTATACTGTTTATTATTCTGGTGCTGCTCTTCTACTTTTTGTTGTAGGCTTATGATTAGGAGTGTAATTGTAGATGCTTTCTTTTGTGTGTGTTGCCTCAGGTACTTCAGAAGAAAGGCGATTAATGAATATATTAACCTGGCAATCTCAACTCTGTATTAATATATTATATTATTTCTCATTATCGTTATAGTTACGGCATTCAGTGGGTTACAAAGTAGCCCCTAGTAGTTTAGAATTATTGAAGTTATTTCTGTATTTTATATTTTATAACTGATTTTTTTGTTTCATTTTTACATTTTTATAAGCTGTAATGAGCCAAATCTTTACTCTGGTTACCTCATGGTCTAAACCTTTTTTTTTTTTTGGGGGGGGGGGGGCTACAACAACATTTCAGGAAAAGGCTGTTACGTCAGCATTAAAAAGCCATTTTACAGAAGGCCTCTGAATTATGTTCAGGTTTTTGTGACTGAGTAGCCAAGCCAGTTTCTACAACAGTTTTGTTGCTCCTGAAGGAACTGATTGATAAGCATTATGCAGCCATTCCATCTCAGCCGTGTCACTTGAGACTATAATCTTATTTTTTATTGTCCTATTATTACAATGATATTGCACACAAGTGTCAGCTTTCAGCTCTCACCCTAAATCCCTTGATGTTAGCTACACAAAATATCTTACAAGAATAATATTTCAGCAGGGAAAAAGAGAACAAACACAGGAGAGATGGTGGAGAATCTCAGAGATTCTGCTTCAGAAACTTGTCCCAATTTGCAGAGAGAAACGGCTCACTGAAGTACTGGGATCAAAATGAATAACTAAAGTGTGTGTGTGTGGGGGGGGGACTCCAAGCCAAAAGGTTAGAAGCAGCAGGTTGGCCTTGAGAATTCCTCCACAGAAGGTAATTTGGGAAATGACAAACTCACACCCCAAGCAAAACGGTAAATACGCTTTCCATGAGGACCACTATTCATCAAATTTTTGTGGCATCCTTCCTACTACAAGTTGCTCATGAGAGAACACCCATCCCCCCCCTCAACAAGAACATAATGGAAGTACGGCCTAAATCCAATGTCATGTTGGCACAGCAGTGCCACCCAATACAAAACCCCTTCTTGTTCTAGCCCTCACAAATACCCGACACCCTGGAGGAGAGGAGGGCGGGGTCCCATGGGAAGGGAAGGCTGGCTCTTTCCGCTTTTGCTGGAGCCATCTCATTTGCCAGCAGACGTTCGGCACTAAACTCTGTGCGATAGCTCCACAGCAGACCCACGAAATGAGCAACTTTTCAGTTTTAGATAGTCATCCCCAAAATTAACCGGCAAGCAAAGCAAAGAAGAAAGAAAACCACAGCCTGCTCCACTTTTAATAGCCCCAAAATAAATACTGTATAACAGGTTTATATGAAAAGCGAAGGGTTGTAGGCAAAATAAACAAACTCAAACTCACCCACCCACCCCACTTTGACTTCTCTTGGCAAGCAGCTGTTGGGAGCATTTTGTGGAAGAGACGATATAGCTCAGCAACAAGAAGCAAAGAAGCCACATCAGTTAACAGAGAACACCATGTATAAAAGAGCAAAGGGCCTCCCCTAAGAAGAAAACACATATCTCACTGCTGCAGAATTTCTATCCCGATTCCTCACTGACGAGGGCTAGAAAGCAAATTTGTCAAATGCTGAAAAGTACAAAACACAGCTTGGGAAAGCATATGTCATCTCCTCCCAGGCGAAGCCATGAGTCTGAGGAAACATCTTTCAAATTCTAAAAGACACTTCTATTTAATGTGGCGTACAAGTATCTAAATACTTTTAAAGGTCTTTGTTTGAAGAAGGAGAGGCATCACTCATTTATGCACACCAAAACCATTCTTCCAGAACTGTAGTACGAAACGCATGATCCCAACCAAAAAGCAACAAACATTAAGTGCTGCCTACTGGCTAAATATGCAATGCCACTAACCACACAAAGAATTGAATATGAGAAGAATACACAAGAAAACAACTGCCCTGCCCACAATGTCAATGCACTATTCATAGGATTTTCATCTGCATGTATTATTAAATGTAATGTCTCTTTTAACACTGCTGTGTTGGAGAAAGAAGAGGAACAGAACACTAAACGCTAAAATGGTAAATTATTTAATTTTTAAAATAATAAATAAGCATCATATTTAGGATGTTTAGAAAGAGCAACAGCAATACAAACAGTCCTATTTTGAAACCTTTCTTAGAGAGCCACTCATGGAAGAAAAGCCCCTTTGAAGGTCAGCAAAGATGGGTCCAGCTGAGCTTCCTATGAGAGGAAGATCTTGAGTCTGGGATCAGCCCTCTCCCTTATCCCCACTAAATGGCCCTATTAAGATTGTAGGGCCAAGACTGAGGCTTCTCCTGATCATCCTAGCACCCAAACTGGCTCATAATGGAGCATATGGTTATTTAGATTGCGTGGATTCAAGCCATTAGGCATTTATAGGTTAAAAGTAGCTGAATTTGTGCCTGGAAAGAGATCAGCATCCAGTGGAACTGCTGTAACATGGGGGTTACATGATCCTTGTAACCAGCCTCAGTTAACAATTGGGCTGCAGCATTTTGGATCCCCTGAAGTTTCCAAACACTCTTCAGAGGCAGCCCCATATAGAGCATGTTACAGTAATCCAGTCAGGATGTAACCAAGGCATGTGTGTCAGACCTCTCCGGGAACAGGTGCAGCTTGCACACCAGTTTTAACTATGAAAAGGCACTCCTGCCACTCCCAAAACCTAGGCACCCAAGCTCAGAGATGAATCCAGGAGAACATTCCTAGTATGCACTTGTGTTTTCAGAGGGAATGTACCTCCATCCAGCCCAAGATTCCTTGATCTGCCTTTGGACTGACCATTAGTACCTCCAACTTTTCTCTATTAAGTTTCCGTTTGTTCACCCTCATTCAGTCCTTTGCTGACACCAGACAGTGACCTAGAACTGAAACAGTTTCCTGGGATTTTGATGGAAAATGAGAGATAGAGTTCATGACATCACACCCGAAGTTAACAAATGCAACTCAGACAAATCTAACAACTTAAACGGAACACAACCACACATTCTGAGGGGTGGGAGCTAAAACCACATTTTTTCCTATCCAAGAGTCACCATTTTGTCATTTCAATGAGAGCTAGGTGCCAGAGCCACTATTTCTTGACCTTATATAACAGAAATAAGTCTTGTGGTAGCTTTTAAAATGATCTTGAGTGCAGCTATCACGGAAGTATATTGGTTGGTCTTGAAACTCCCTTAGCCATACTTGATGAAACAAAGTTACATGGCTATAAATCTGAAACAATATTTCTAGCCTGGATTTCTCCATATAAGGACACTGTAATTGCAACATTATTCCATTGTAATAATGGAAGTCAACTGTGCACTAAGTGCAAATTAAAACAGAGCTTTTGAGGAACATGTGAATGTTGACCGCAGCCAAGGTTTGGGTGCTTAATTGCTTAGCTCTGACAAATAAACACACACACCATGCCCCCATGCTTTTGGAACACAAAAATACAGTAGGTTCACTTAATGAGACTCATTCATGCATTTTCTTGGAGAAGGGAGGCCAACTTGAGAAGTAGAAGCAAGTATGGAAGACTTCATTGCTCGCAGCTTATTTTATATGATAACAGAATAGCATGGGAATAAACTTGCAGTATCCAAAGATTTAGCTCAGCTCGGAAAGAGTGAGCAATTTTTTAATGAAGAATTGTTAATTTGGCTTGTATGAGAATTTAGATTGCTAAGTTGCTTGCTTGTGACCTGATTTAGGCATTTATGTGAAAAATTGTCTCAGTCAGGCAGAGGGTCAGTATTGCAGAAGGCTGACAGAAGTAAACATAGCACGTAGTCAGTTTATGACATTATCGTTTGAAGCACTGTCAACAATATCCTTGAGTTCCAGCCATTTGCCCCACACAGGCAGGTATCTTGTACCGGTACAGCGAGGTACTCTAGAATAGGCCCATTTGAATTCATGGGACATTCAGAGGAGTTAATACACCAAATCTCCACTGATTGAATGGGCCTACTTGAGTGCAACTCATTATGCTAAGAAACAGGATTTCATCCCCCATCTTTTTGTAACAGACAAAAAACACTTTAACAAAGGCTGTCCCAACAAATGCATTTTCCCACGGGGGGATGTTTTTGTCTTATACAGATTTAATGTATTATATGAGGCATGGGACATTTGTATGAAGTAAAGAAGCTCCAAATAATGGAATATTACTATTTCCCAGATTAAATCATTCTTTACTTCATAATTCATCAAACAAAAAGAGAGATACATCTTGGTTACAGGGCCCAGGTTGGTGGGTGACAGCAACAGGGTTAAAACCATTAACTCCACACTGGATAAAATGGGATAGTAACCAATTATTTTTCACCAGCTTGCAACCAGACCTCAGACAAACTGGCAGAGATATGCACGCACAAAAAAGGAACACTGTTTTGTCGTTTCGTTACGTAACAAATCATTTCATTACAAAACGAAACAATAGAACGCATGATGAAATGGAATGAACCAGCATTTTTGGCTCTAGAAATGAAACTATTTGTCCTAGAGGCACCAAATTTGGTGGGTAACTTCCTTTGAGGCTTGGGGTTCAGGGGGCTGACTTATTAAACTCCAAATTGGGTCCCTCATGGAAAAAGAGGAAGAGGCAAAATCTGGCATTTTAAACTCAAGCCTCATTCCCCTCTGTGCTGTGGAATGCAAAGGAGGGGGTTGAGGCAAGTGCTGATAAATCTTGCTTGGAAGGGTTCCTAAGTGATAAAGCAATAAAAAACCCCAGTCTCACTCTTTGAAGGAGCAAGAGAAAATGTATGGCCCTGTTACTGTGCTTCCTTCCTGCCAGGACCCTGCCTGTCACAGAACCTAACTCTGAGGGGTTAAATGGTGAAGAGCTGCTGGAGGAGCCTTGCAGCTCAAGTCAGCAGGCAGCTGATGACTCAGCTGAAAACATATCCCCCCCCCACCAGAAGGGCTATGAGCAGGATTCTGCAAAGACATGCTACCAGGAGAGCTAGGGAAAGGGTCTTTGATGCTAGACGGGGAATCAGGTCGGGAAGCCCTAAGTACTAGCAGGAGCCTTTCCAGAAGTAAGGGTGTGTTCCCTGTTTTGAGATAAAGCTGGTAAGCTCACCTTGAGCTCTCTGTGGGAGCAACACATCATTTGAACTTGCAACCACGTTCCTGTCTGTGACCTTGGCTCTGTTTCCTGATTTCGGACTGGCTTCCTGGACCAAGGCTTGATCTGTTCCCTTGGGTTTGGCGTCTGGTTTCCGTGAGATATTCTGGTTTTGACTTGGACTGGTAATTGCTGGGAGTTGGTTATCTGGCACTTGATTGTAGCAACGGACTTGAACTTGCCTGGCTTTCCACTAAAGATCTTGGCAAAGAACTGAACCCTGTTTGTGTGTGTGCTCTGTGTGCGGGGCTTGACACTTCCTTTAGGGAAAGACAAGCGAAAACAGAACAGAATGGAATCATTTCAGCACTCTCCTCAACCTCCCTCCTTCGCATTCCACAGCACAGACAGAAGGGAATGACGCTTGAGTTTAAAGCGCCACATTTTTCCTCTTCCTCTTTTTCCATGCAGGACCCACTGTGGAGTTTAATAACTTGCCCCCTGAACCCCAAACCCCTCCAAATCTGGGGGGTTTACAGGGAAGAGTCCAAGGAAGCTACCCACCAAATTTGGTGCCTCTAGGACCCAGGGGAGTCATTTTATAGTGTAAGGAATCCTTTTGTTTCATTTCATTTCATTCCAAAAATTCTTTTTAAAATTGTTAATAATTAAATGAAAGGAAAGAAAAAATGGAATGAAATGCTATATTTTTGTTTCATGCCCATCTGTAACTGGCAACATCCGGTAGAAAAGGCTATATGTCCTCTTTCACCACCACCCCAACCTCCTAATGTGGATCTTGTGTGGGAAACGTGCTTGCAAGGACCATCAAAATGATACACTCAGGGTTTATACAGGCTACCTGGCATAAAGAATAGCCCTAACAACCAGAGTAATTGGCTTTGAACAGAAATTGTTTCTTATTGGAATAGAAACCTATTCTACAAGACTATTTTAATGCTAGTTATTCTTGCAAGTGCTCTCCTTTAGAGTTCAAGACAGGTACCTAATTGAGAGGGTTTAAAATAAGTTTTTACTGTTTCAAATTGGAAAGCACATTCATAATGTTCTTAAGACACAGAATTTCTGTTTGTTACAAGGGTGATTTTTGGTTTTGTTTGTTTTTCCATGGGATAACCTTGATTCTTCAACTACAAACTCCTCTGCATATGGGCCATGGTAACCTTATTCAATGACACCCATGGGGTCAGAAAATACTCTACAAACTGGTCAATGAAAGGCTTTGGTTTTTTAAAATAAAATATAAATAAAAATCTACCTGCATGAAGGTTAAGAAGATTTAACAGCCCTTGATGTTTCTTAGTCTGGTTTCTAAAGATATTTGATTTATCCACCAGCTTACAACAGGTGATATGTATGTGTTTTAATATACAGTTAAGCATACATTAAGAAATAAACTGAAGATTTTGTTTTTATATCTTTTAAATGGGTCAAAATGGAAGGGATAGCATTATGGAGGGTTAACGATAAGATAATCAAGAGGTAGATACAATACTGCATCCCGGCCTCAGCTGCTATGAGTTGGCGGGGTATAAGATCACCTCACTCATGGGATTATGATTAATACTTCAGAAGGAATATTTTAGCAAGTTCTACACACCCACACAGCAAGCGACTCATCAAAACGTACGCAAGACTAGACTATGGGTGATACCTTCATAGGCTGCTGGAAAAATAAAAAAGTTACTAAAAAAGTTGCTGAGCCTTCTGGGGCAAGCTCCCTTTTTCAAAGCAGGTTTAAAAGTCCAGGCGTGGCAAGAGATGTATTTTTCCAGGAGAGAGTTCTCAAAAGTTCACTTGGCAAGATGGACGCCAGGCTTCTTTTTGGAAGGCACCAAGCAGCATGGTCCATTGGGGCTGGACTTCATAGGACAGTTGGAACAAAGGGGAGCATGGCTTGAGCACCTCCTGGCAAACCTTGGGGCTGGAAAAGTGGGGGTCATCTTATAGATGGGGCCATTCTATAGATGGAAAAATATGGTACTGTATATGTCACTGGGTCATTACTGTATAGTCCCTGTCATTAGGTGACAGTACTTTTGAAATACTGTAACTTAACTGCAAACAATCTTCACTGATAAAGCCAACTGGCCAAATGCCCACTGGAATTAACATGCTCTAGGCACCCATGTTATCAAGATACTACTGAATGAGGGGCTCCCTCACCCCAACATCTGGGAGTGATCTTCTGCCCCAACCACATCCCCTATTAAGCATTATAATTAAGAATAATAATGGGAACGCCTCCAGAGAACATACTCACACGTTGCTTCAAAGGATGCTTTCAAGACCTTACTAGATTGTTTTATTATACAATGGGAAAATGAGACTTTTTTCATTTAATCAGTGGTTTTGTTCAGTTTTTCTCAGCTTTTTTCTTGTCATTACTTGCATTTTGACAGAGGGAATCAAAGTCCATCCACATTTGTAAAATACCTGACAACAATCAATGCTGATAGTGGCTGAAAGGAGTTTAATAGGGTGTATTTTGTTTTTTAAAAAGAACTCTTTCCAATGAGGCATTTTTAATGTAAAAAAGGGACTGTCTACTCCAAATTCACATGTTTTACCTCCAATAAACTGTCCTTCATATGAATTGCTTTCTTATTTCTCTCTGATTTAGAGGAATCAAAATGCAGCTTTACATTTTGTCTTTGTGTTCCTTCAGCCTCTCTGATTTAGGACTTCCTACTGCATTATAAGCAAAACCTGTACCTCCTATAGCCTGAATGGCTTATCTGCATTTGCTATTTTAAAGACATTCAAGGCTTTCAATCTCTCCTGGGCAAGAAGAAAGGAACACTTCAGAGGCACATGAGAAAACAAGGCATTTTCCAAAGTGTGGGAAGCCATTTTGAGTGTAATTCAGCATTCACCCTACTTCCAGGAACCAGTGTAGTATAGTGGATAGAGTGATGGACTCAGGAATCTGGGTTTGAATCTTCACTTGGTCATGGAAATGTTCTGCAGAAAATACCAGCCTTAAATATCTCACATGCCTCAAAACTTCTACTAGGGTCATTGTAAGTGGACTACAACCTGACAACACATCACATTAGCCCTATTAGAGCAATGGGACCAATTAACTCAAAAGGTGGCAAGTACTTCAATGCTGGAAGCATTCAGGAGAAATTTAGGCAACTGCCTGGCAGATATCCTTTAATTTGTTTCCTATGGGGAAATTTGTTTTGATTTATGAATGTTTTGGTTTATGAGCGTGCTCGTCAACCAAGGTACCACTGCACTTGGTTCTCACAAATCCACACAGAGGGAAGAGTATATTTTCTATAATATTAATAATACAGTATACTGTAATATTTTTCTGTTTCCAGCAGCCCTGGTGCTTTCTGAGGAATAGCAAATAAAGGTTCAAGACCATGGACTGAGAAGAATTCTAGCTTGGGAAAGAAATTTGAAATTTTCACCCATATAAGCCTGAGATATTTATGTTGAAGACTAGGCAACTGTTGGTTTAAACTTACACAGCATCAATTCCAGAGTGCTGAAAGGTGCAAAACGCCCTGTGTCCATAGGAGTGTTTGTGTACAGCTCTTCATCTATAATCAAAGGTGTTCCACCCAAACAATCAGATTCAAAAGACACAAGGTGGAATCAGGTACTTTTTTTACAATGTTTATGTGTATATTATGCTGTATTTGCTAAACCAGCTCCTCGTAATTGCAGTTGAATTTATCCCTAACAACCAGAGTAATTGGCTGGAACCAACTAATTGCCCCAAAATGTGCCAATGTACACAGACAATCAGAGTACAGTACATTATTTCTGAACGGTTACATCATGGTTTGGTCAAAAACAGTTTTTTCCCCTCTTAATGTGTGCCTTCTTTTTGGGGGGGGGTGTCCTGGTGGTGGTGGGGGGAGATCAGTAGATTTGCTGGGAGCTCTATTTTGTTTTTTGTTGTTGTTTTGTTTTTTTGTCTCTTTGTCTTTTGCTTATAGATAAAAATGGGGACAATATTTACAACTACAAAGGGGACAACATTGTAATGCCCACTTTGTAGATCTGTTTCCGTGCAAATTCTACAACGAAACACAAATTGGGAGAACTAAAATGTCTCATTATAGCGGGCTATCTTAGACACATACAAGGTATTCCAGAAAACTAAGTGCCCCGTTTCCCACTTGTAAGTGATATAAAATGTTCAGCATCTGTGCCTTTGCAAGCTGTTACCCAAAGGTTCTAGCACATTACAAGAACTCCTGCCACCAAGGAATGACAACTCCCTTCCCTCAATCAACGCAAACTGCAAGAGCTGTACGTTGCCATAACCTTATAGGAGACGACACACAAGACGTATGACAATCACAAATTGTGAATGCATAGTTAAACATAGCACTGAATGTGATTGGCACAGCTGGCTATGCTCCTTCGTCTGCTGCTATGTACTCTGTTGCAACAAAGAGACAGGAGAGATCATCAGTCTGTTTGAGAGATTTATGCCAAGGAGGATATTTTATCTATCTATCTATCTATCTATCTATCTATCTATCTATCTATCTATCTATCTATCTATCTATCTATCTATCTATCTAGTATTTCTAGAATTTTGAGTTACATTTTGAAGGGCAAGTCTCCTTAAATGCAATAATTGACTACAAAACCACGTTTCACTACATTCCTTCATTTACATGAATATTACTTTAATAATTTAAAATAAAGATGAATATTGCCCTTTCTATGTATTAAGTTTACAAATGCCTTTTCTTATTAAAGATCTTTTAAAAATTGATCCTTCCCAAAACTCTGCTAAAGATCTAAAAGATCTGTTTCCAATCTCTGCTTGTGACCCATATTTTCCAGGCACACTTGGCAAGAACTAGTGATGACATAAACCATTCTTCTCTCTCTCTCTCTTTCTCTCTCTCTCTCTCTCTCTCTCTCTCTCTCTCTCACACACACACACACACACACTTGTGTGTGTGTTTGTGTGTAGGTCTAAAAAATCTAACCTACAGACATGGGCATTTGAAACACTGGAAAACCCACAGCTTTAAAATGATCAGCATCTATACACACAAGACTGCAAGGTATCTATGTACATAGATGGTCTTCATTTGCTTCTTTTGTTCTGATAGTGACACACATCCAAATAATGAGTTGATCTCAACTCTAGTTGTAAATGCCATGAGGTTTAGTCTCCCCTATAATTCTCAAGTCAACGTTACCTGCTGTTTGTCACTCCTCTCCACCTCCCACCCCATCTGCTGCTTTCTTCTACAAAACAACATGAATCACACAAGGATACTGGTTGCTGCAGTGTGTTATGTATTGCATTGCAGCTGACCAGACAAAACAGCTGACTAGAGTAAAACACAGGTTCATTTTCTGGCTCCTCATCTCCCTCTCACTTCCTGCTATGACAAACTATTAGTGTCCACAAGCAGCAAATTCAGCAGATTCCAACTGAAGGCAAGTGAAACAACCATGTAAGAAAAGGAAAGTTCCTTCATTTGAAAAGCTTGTTAAAAAAAAGGACTATATTCAAGCTCAGCCATGGTCTGAAGAAACCCCTTTCTTTGGCCCAATGTACCAGCCCGGAACTATGATTTTTAAAATCCTAACCCAATGGTTCTCTGGAGAGAGGAAAGGTGTTGGCTTTGTTTTGGAGAAAGTAACACCCTTTTCAAGCCATCATATAAACTCAATTCCTCCACTCTACCATCCAGTATGATTGAATCAACAGGCACACTCATATTCAACAGCATAGTCCAAACATTATTATCTCAATTAAGAACAGTGGTGAGCAACCTATGGCCCTTTAAATGTTCTTGAACTGAAACACCTGTCATCCTTCACTATTGGTTATGCTAATTGGGATGGTGTGAGTTGCCACTCAACATTTTTTCTGAAGGGAAGGACCACCATGGTTTGTAAGAACATGACTGTTCTTAGTTTCCTGCCTTTGCTTGGCATGCTGCTGCTGAAAAACATCAGGATCAACCAACCTCCAGTTTCCAGAATACCCATGCAAGAATATGGCATTAAGATCAAACTCCAAACCAAGATATGAAATGAAGACGGTTACCAGGTTACCAGTAGAGATGTCACAAAAAGATGGGAGCATAACTACAATGCTTTTGGAACGAAGCCTCAACCAGGCAATTTAAAAAGGATGTTTTAGTTCACAAATACTTTAATAAATAACATGTTGAGCTGAGGTGCATATTTACACCGATGCACAACATACATGGAACCATCCCATACATGTAGCCTCTCTTCAGAAACATACACACCACCTGTGAAGCCGAGTTGTCACTCCCTGTCCTGTCCTATTGAGAACAAAGAGAACCCACCTGGCCAAAGAATGAATGCTGAAGAGCGTCTCCTATCAAGACAAAATTCTAGCTGGACTACGTGGAAGTCATGAAATGGATTTTGAAGTGAAGTAGGAAGATCAGCAAGTGATCAAGTAAAATGAAGCTACTTGGACTCAGGACAAATTTTATGTGACTGTGGAGAAGTTCAATCAATGCCATACTTATGTGCATGCAATTTATGCCACACCATGTGTACAAAAGAAGATCTAGGAAATAGCCAAAATAACATGATTGAAATAGCCTGCTTCTAATCAAAATAGTCTAATTATCTTTACATATAAGCATTGGAATCCAGTTAGCTGCATAACTGGGAAAATACTACTGTCTTACCCTTAAAGACTGCTGTCTGCAACAGGATAATGCATATAATGTGCTTTGCATACTCAGAGATCCTCAAACTTTGGAATATTTTAATCAGATATTTCTGAAAAATAACTTGTACTTGAACATACTGAATATTTTATCCTGCACAGACTTGACTGAAATCCATTAAATCAGTCTTGACTTTTTGTCTTATTACAAACACGGTGTTGTGGATGGCTTGTAATAATTTTACATTAAATATTTTGGTTTTCATGATATTTTGGCACAACTTACCACCTTCCTTTCAGTGGAAATTTAGGATGAAAAGAAATAATTTTAAAAATGAATAAATACAAACAAATTCAGGAGCATTAAATAATAATAATGATAATGAATGCAGGGGCTGTAGAATTGGGTTACTATGAAAAGGGTCAGAGAACAACAAGTGGAAGGGCTTATACAGAGTTGACTTTGGAAAGGTCAGCCAACATGGTACCAAATCTACCAGACAATTCCTTGGCAGGAACCCATGGGGATGTCTGCAAATGGCACGAGGTCATAGTTGTGTTGCCATTCACTTCAATGCAAAGACTTCCCATTGGATGCTGTACCTTAATCCTTGCAGATCCCATTTATTGGCAACAGTGTGTCAAGGGATGAGGCAATTTCCTAAATAAACTACCTGCCCCATAATAATGTGGATATACTCTCACCCTGTCGGAGCAAGATAGCTTCCCTGCATACTAAATAACCTTTTTGCAGACGTCATGAATAAGCAGAAAACTAGCTTTGAAAGATAAGATATTAAACAATTTCTGTAGGGAATAAGAACACTGGAGATTATTTACTTTCCTTTAATTACTTTGGCACTTTGCTAGATTAGTTTTTGTAAGCTACCAGGATTTTGGAAATGCACGGAAGCACACTCACCGTTAGAATAGTGTAGGGGTTGTAATATCTCTGTTATCGCCCTTTAGGCTGTACGAGTTCTGCCAATTACTTCTTGAATATTTCCAATGAAGTTCATTTTTGCCCCTTTCTGAGCAAAAATGTATGGCAATTCTATCCAGAATAGCTTCCAATGCCATCTCCACAGGCATTCAATCGATCCAATCCATGCTGTCATCTAATGAGCATCAGTAATTTGACCCGCATTCAGTGCATTATTCATATGTATCAAGCAACTCCACCTGATGTAGCAGTTTACTTCAATCAGATGCAAAGAAGAGGTGTCAAAAGCATACTAATGATACCCAACTTCAATGTTCTAGATGACCCCACTGAGCAGATTCATACAAATATTTAAAAGATGAAGCTCTAGGAACACCACCCCAGAGCACCTTCTGAAACTGCCCCATTGGTGGTGGAGTTAAGTAATTTTAGACCTCATGACTGTCAAGTTAAAACACAATTTGCTTCTGCTCTGATATTCAACACATTAACTTGGAAAGAAGCACCATTTTTGTCAAGAAAGGAATTGTATTTAAAAAAAACCTGTAGATAATCAAATAAATACCTATAACTATGTGCCCTGAGTATAAATGTTGTTTTTTTAAAGTTAAGCAGAAAGAATACTATGGTGACCAGAATCTAGGGGTGTAAATTTTTGCTTCTTCCATGAGGACAGGAAAGGATGTAATAATTTATAATCACGCTGGAAGACAGTGATTTTTTTTTCTGGTGCCATCCACTCAACGCTCATCCAAAGTGTACATTTTGTGGAAATAAAAATGGGGAAATCAGCCACAGAACTACCATCTCTCCTTTGTTGTGTGGACTTCTAAGAGACAAAAGCACTGGAAAGATTGTTTTGTGTCTTTGCAAAACAGTTAGCAAGCCCTGTGCTTGTTGTTTGTGGGGTTGGGATGGTTTGTGCTAAGTGATGCAGAAACATTGTGCACAAATTGCAGAGATTTTGGCAAGCAAGATAAATACTTCCAGTCTCATTCTCACTCTGAAGGTAAGGAATTTTCATCCCCTGTTCTATCACACATGGCTCTCAGAGTGAACCATTAGCCAGAATAGCTCTGCATAACAGAGCCAAGGTCCTGACATATTTGCATCACTCATTCGTTCAGGCAAAAGCAGAGCCACTGAAATATTGGTCTGTAAACAGGAACTACATGGTTCAGTGTTTGTCCAAGGAGGGGATTTCTTAACCAGCTCGTAATTAACCACATCGACACAAATGTTTAAAAATGATTGGGACAACCACCATTTGTAAAGACACATATCTTGTTTCACTGCAAGGCAGATCAGCACTCTCATCCCCGATAATATCACAGATAACTAATGCACAACCTTTGCATTAAATAAGTAATACTTTGACAGTCACAGCTACATCAGCAGGGCTGATGCCAGATTGCTATAACAGGATAAAAGGTCAGAAGACAGAAAGTACTGGAAGGAACAAAGGGGCTAGACTACCCTTCCTTCACTTTGCATGGCTCAAGAGTGGACAAAGTGTGCAAATGGCATTGGAAGCACATCATGTAGTTTAAGCAGATTCCTATGCTATATCCCATACTGCTGCCTTGCATTCTATTCTGAACTCATGCTTGGACTCAATAATGGACTGGATGAAGGTCAATAAACTGAAGCTCAATCCAGACAAGTCAGAAGTACTGTTGGTGGGTGTCCCACCTGACAAGTTAGAGAGCCATGCCCCTGTCCTGGACAGGGTTGCACTCCCTCTAAGGGACAGGGTTGGCAGCTTGGGGGTACTTTTGGACCAAGGTCTTACCCTGGAAGCCCAGGCGGACTCAGTAGCGAGGGATGTCTTTTTACAGCTGCGGAGAATATATCAACTCTGCCCTTACCTGGATGAACAGAGCCTGGGAACAGTCACACATGCACTGGTAACAACCAGATTGGACTATTGTAATGTGCTTTACGTGGGGCTGCTTCTGAAGACGGTCCGGCAACTGCAACTGGTACAGAACCGGGCCGTGCAGCTGGTAAGTGGTGTTGCCGCAAGGACTCATATTATTCCAGTTCTAAAAAATTTACACTGGCTGCCAGTTGCTCCCGGGCCTAATTCAAAGTGCTCATGCTTACATATAAAGCCCTAAATGGATTAGGACCTGGTTACCTAAAGGACCGTCTTCTTCCATATGAGCCTGCCTGTACTATTAAGATCAGGCCAGGAGGCCCTGCTGAAGGTGCCATCCCTCAAAGAGGTAAGGTGGTGGCATGTCGAAACAGGGCCTTCTCGGCGGTTGCCCCCCAACTCTGGAATGCCCTCCCTACAGAGATCCCCCTTTTTGGTGCCAGGCAATGACCTTCCTGTTTGGCCAGCATTTTAATTGGATCTTTTTTTTGGCTGGACTCATGAGCAGCAAGGTTTTATAATTTGTATTGCATGTTGTTTTAAACTGTGCTGTACTGTATTATATAGTTTTAATAATCTTATTTTTATAGTTTTTAATACATTGTTGTATGCCACCCACAGACCTCTTGCTAGTGGGGCAGCTATTTTTTTTTTGTAAATAAATAAATAAATCAACTGCAACATGGAGGGAAGATGATAGTAGTACAAAGGCAGCTCCCCAGACCCCAAAAGGGGTCACTGCCTCTCTGCACCCCTCCAATATTTTTGTGGGGATTTTCTGGGAGAGGTCTGAGCAAACTGATCTTAGTTACAGGAAGAAAGAGAGACAACATGCTTTCCCACCAGCCAGCTGAAGAGAAGCTCTGTGCAGATGAAAGGACAAAGAAGAAGTTTGTTTGTTGCATCTACTGTTCATAAGCAGAGATTGGAGCATTTTATGAAAACATTGCTTCGTTCTAATAGGGTGCAAGTGCTCTGTAGTCTTTTAGTCCTGCCGCAAAGCAAAGGTGAAGAGGAGGTAGAAGATCACTTCCTTCTTAAACATGCAACGTAGTGAAAGTCAGGAGAGCTTGCTCTCCACTGAAACTTCCCTCAGAAGACATATCTGCAAAGAAAGGTTCCCTACAATTTTTCAATGATAATAAATACCTTATTCATTGACCGCTGATTCAGTTATCCACAGTTGGTGATCAGCGGGGGCGGGGGGCTGGCAAGGAGGGGGAAAATAAAAATAAAACTTACTGTTGCCAATGCCGTCCTCCCTCCTCCTCCTTGCCACCACCACCACAGGCTAGCCAGGCACCCTCCAGAGGGGTGGGGTGCTCACTTTAAGGGCCAACCAGCCTTTGAACTACCTGCTTGGGTCCCAGGTGGGAGACCGGAAGTTTGAGCATGAAGTTCAAAACTTCTGGCCTGCCGCCTGGGACCCGAGCAGGAGGTTCAAAGGCTGCCAGGCCAAGCAGGTCCTCCTGGCTGGCCCAATGCAGTGGCAGTGAAGAGGAGGAGGAGGACAGACCGCGTTGGCAACAGTAAGTTTTGTTTTTATTTTTTCCCCCTCCTTGCTCCTGTTGCCGCCGCCGATCAGGCACCGTCAAGACGGGTGGAGGACCCACCTCTCCTCTGGATGGTGCTTGGCTGGCCAACGGCGGTGAGGAGGGAATAACTTTTTTTCCTCCTTCCTGCCGCCAATCCCAGCAGCGAGGAGAAAGGGAGGGAAATCTTCTCCCATCCTTGCAGTTTGGGGGGTGTTGGGGGTGAAATATTTCACCCCAGCATTCTACAACCCCTATCAGAGCTGTCAATCCAGATCAGAGTATTTTCTCTTATCCACAGATTTCACTATCCAGAGGGGATCTCATAACCAATCCCCAGCCGATACAGCAGTCCTAGTTATAAGGCTCAGTTTCCAGACCCTTTTGCATCTCAGTCAACACCCTGCTGTGGATAGACTAGATACCATTTTTAACTGCAGTACCCCAAACTGGACACTGAATTCAAGGTGAAGTCTGACCAAAGCAAAATGGAATGGGTACTATTACTTTCAGTATAATGAGACCAATTAAATACTTGACACAGAGCAACAACTCTAATCATGATCTAATTACACCTATGTCCAGCAGCCCAAGATACTTCATTGCGTCAGCGCAAGTCAAAATTGTGCCTGTCCTCCATGAGTGCCAAAACCTCGACAAGTCTTGTTGAACCATCTAGATATTAATTCCTACTTTCTCTGCCACTCTTTATGATGCTGCCTGAATGAGCTCCCTTCACCAGACTGTATGTCCAGGTTGGCCCTGCTTTCAGCAAATATTTTGGATCAGAAAAAATAAAAAAGACATCACGTCTAGAGATGGGCATGACTTAGCGGTATTCCCGTTTCCGTTTCCGTTACTCGGTTCCGTTACTCTACGGAAATGGTAACGGGAATTACTGCCCCAGACTTCGAGCTCGAACCGACGAACGAACAATTTTGGTCTGATTTGTCGTGCTCGTTACTTGCATCGCGCGATCGCGCGATGCCACGTGGCACAGAAAAAACGTTTTTAAAAGTTAAAAAACCCGGTTCCTGGCCAAAAAGCAGGCGGAAATATGCCTGCCGTGCCTCAGGGCACCTACCAGAGGGGTGGTTTCTGGAGGTCCCCGGCCTCCCCCCCCCTCCGTCCTGGGCTGCTCTGGTGGGACTCGCCGCAGGCTCGCAGCCAGCAAAAAGCCCAGTCTTGCCGCCGGCCACCGCAATTAAAGCGCAAGCCGCACGGCACGGACGACACAGGAAAAAACTTTTAAACTCTCCCCCCACCCATTCCCGGGCCAAAAAGCAGGCGGAAAAATGCCTGCTTGACTAAGGGCGCAGGGCACCTACCGGAGGGGGGGTTTCTGGTCTGGAGGGGGGGTCCCGCGGAAATTTATAAACTTCCAATCCAGATTTTTCACAGTAGCAGCCAGTGGGTTTTTTCTTGCAACAAAATGTCTCTCCTCTCCTCCTCTGTCCTCCATTGATTTTATTTTATTTTATTTTATTTACACCTGCGCAGTGCGCAATGATGGGCTGGCCCAGTGGCCTGGCCAGCCATGTGGGAGGGGACGACCATGCAAATTTTTGGAGCCATCCCACCAATCGCATGGCCACTTGGCCACTGAGACTTCTGGGATGTGCCAAAAAGCCCCCTAAAACCTGCCCTAGCCCCCTAGCCCCCTAACCCTAATCCTTGACTCCTTACCCATACGTCACAGACTGTCTTCTTAGTGGGTCAGAGAGGCACCCAGAGGTGCAACCCAATAGCCCACCGTAACCTTACCCGTCATTAGCCTAACCCTAGCCCTAACCCTAACCCACCTTAGCCCATTGCCAGATCTACTTGCATTGCACTACACGCAAGTACGATTCCCTTCTTTGTGGGACATGGCAGGTGCGACACACTCCTTGGAGGGTCGTACCAGAGGACCAGGTGGTCTCACTGCCTGCAAATGGTATGCATATCCATATGGTTATGCATGCCATTTTGCAGCAGCAGGTGAGGAGGGGAGACCCCCATGTTGAGGGGTCTCTTGGAGCCTGCTGCTGTCCCTTCCTAGTGGGTGAGGATAGGAGGCACCCACAGGTGCCTCCAGGAGCCCACTTTCCCTTTATAGCGGGCCAGAGGAGGCACCCACCCCACAGAGGTGCCTCCAGGAGCCCGCTACCCCCCCAAAAAAAACAGTATAACGATAACAAAAAACGAAAAAACGAACCGACTAATTTTTGCGGTTTTTCGCGAAAAACGGAAACGAGCCGACACAGGCTGCCTCCGACACACGACAACTCGAAAACGTCATTTTCCCTAGTCGTGCCCATCTCTAATCACGTCATGTTCCAGTTCTGTCCTATAATATATTAGACCATGTATCAACACACATCAGTTCCATCTTTTGCTTACAAACCTTCCTCTTCCCTGGAATCCATTTTTCCCAATGAAAGGTCTAATGATTAATAATGGCATCTTGATCACCTCACTTTTGAGCAAGGATCAGCACAGACCTCTAAAGTCTGACCAAGGCTCCTTGGGAACATATTCTTTATTCTACACATAAAAGCTCGTATCAGAAAACAGAAAAGGGAGTTGGCCTAGATGTTTCTCTTGAATGATGCTAGCCACGTATTTGCATGCTTAGGAACATTTTCTCCCTAAGCTATCTTTTCAGCTCTACATCTTGACTTCTCATATCGCCACACGGCTTTTACATTCCGTAGTAGAGCGTGTTATTTGTAATGCCTATCTTCTTAAGAACGCCCTAGAAGCATACCAACACTGCATAAATCATACAGGACAGCACATTTGTGCTTTAAACAAGGTGATGGTCAGAAATGAAGAGGTAGTGTTTTTGTCCTCATATTCCAGCCAAGGCTCTGAGACACTGAGAGAATGGCATGCCTGAGGTCATCAAGTGATTTCCTTACAGCTCACAGAGATTTATAGCTCTTGACTGTCAAGGAGCACAAGGAACCTGTGCACGTAAACATTCCTTTTTGATTCTGTGTTCACTGTATGTATGTTTTATCTTCACGTTGGGAGTAGTGACCCTCAATATGTTGTTAAACAACAACCCTCATCATTCCGACTATTGGTCAAAGTGACTTGAGTTGTTATGGGCCCAAAAGCACTGGGCATTTTCCTCTCACCTGACCAATTGGAATTGGCCACAGAAGTTATGGGGGATGTGGGGGGGGCAGGGAGGGAGACGTGATTCCTGTACAATTCATACCTATGCCAAAGCACTTGATTCCTATTTGGCAAATCCTGAGGCAGTTATGGTAGGAACCAGTCAGATCAATGTGTGGCAAAAACAGAAGATTTCAGGATCATGGTGTTATAGAGATGGGAACGACCAGGAATTGTTTTTTCGAGTTGTCATTTTTCGGGACGGGTCCGTTTCGGGTTGTTTCCGTTTTTCGTGATTTTTTTCAAAAATTTGTCGTTTCGTTTTTCGTCTGTCGTTAGTACTGGTTTAGGGGGGTAGCGGGCTCCTGGAGGCACCTCTGTGGGGTGGGTGCCTCCTCTGGCCCGCTATGAAGGGAAAGCGGGCTCCTGGAGGCACCTCTCTGGGGTGGGTGGGTGCCTCCTCTCCTCACCCGCTAGGAAGGAAGGGAAAGCAGGCTCCTGGAGGCACCTCGTGGGTGCCTCCTCTCCTCGCCCACTACAAAAGGGCATGCATAGCCATATGGATATGCATACCAAGTAGCAGACTTGCTTGCAGCAGTGGACTGGCAGAGGCACCCCTCTTTGGGGTGCCTCTGCTGCAGCAGTCAGTCAGAATGGCGGGCTCTCTGCACCCTGTGTCTCACTAAGAAGGGAAACGTACTTGCGTGTAGTGCAATGCAAGTACATACTCACAGATCTGGATTAGGGTTAGGGTTAGCGCAAGGGCTAGGGTTAGGCTAGTTACGGGTGAGGTTAGTGTAAGTAGTGGGGTGCAGCTCTGGGTGCCTCTCTGACCCACTAAGAAGGACAGTGTACTGTGGCATATGGGTAAGGGTTAGGGTTAGGGCTAGGGCTAGGGCAGGGTTAGTGGGCTTTTTGGCACATCCCAGAAGTCTCAGTGGCCAAGTGGTCATGCGATTGGTGGAATGGCTCCAAAAATTTGCATGGTCCACTCCCATGGCCAGCCCATCATTGTGCAGGTGTAAAAAAATATAAATAAAATAAAATAAAATCAATGGAGAGGAGGACATTTTGTTGCAAGAAAAACCCACTGCTGCTAGTGCTACTGTAAAAATTCTGGCAGTTTTAAAATAGTAGCAGGCAGCAGCAATTTTTGCATGTTTCTGGGTGCTTTGGTGTGTTTTTGGACCACGATTTCAAAATACAGTGGTACCTTGTATAACGTAATTAATTCGTTCCAGATCAAATTATGTTATACAAGTTTTCCGTTATACAAATGCTAATTTCCCATAGGAATGCATTGAAACTGGATTTAATCCGTTCCAATGCATTCCAATGCAGTACTAGGTTTTTTTGGGTGAGGGGGGGCGGGCGGGTGGTGGACCCCCGTGCAGGTGCCAGGTAAGGGTGCCTGGAACCCCCCCTCCGTGTCTGCCACCCCTCCTCTCCCCTACCTCCTTCCCTCTTTCCCCGAGCATCCTCAGGTGGTCGGGCGGACGTGGCCGCGGGGGTGAGGGGAGGGGTGCGCTGTGCCGCTTGGCCTGGGGCAGGGGACTTGGGTGCAGGACCGCGGGAATTCCCTCCCCTCACCTCTTGCTGGAGAGGGAGACAGCAGCCAACCGGCGAGGGGGGTGCGACTCCTCCCTGGGCGAATTTCCCAACGGACACTGACTGACTGTCCCCCCTCTGCCCTCCTCCTCCTCCTCCTCCCTGCATGTCACCCCCCCTCCTCCCCGGAGCCCAGCAGGTGAAGCGGCTGTCACTTCCGCCTCGGCTCCGAGCTGCTGTCCGTCAGGTTCAGGGCGGGCGGGCGGCGGCGGCGGCTGGGGACGCGCTGACGCCCCCCGTCCTGACCCGCTGCAGGCAGTAGCGGCGGCCCTGTCGCCAAGCGGCTCCGCCCTTTCAGTCGGGCCCCGGCGCGGCCCCCCGAGCCCTTCCCCGCACCCCTCGTCCCCATGGGCGGCATGGCCTTGCCCTTCTTGTCACTGCGGCCATCCTTGAGGCCCCCGGCACGCCGCGAGTGTCCACCCGACGCGCCGGAGCTGCAGCTAACCTCCCTGGGGGGCGCCGGACCTTCCTCCGCCATCTCCAGGAGCAGCAGCAACAGCTCGCCTGCACGCCCGCCTGCTCGCTTTGCTCTCTCTCTCTCTCTCTCTCTCTCTCCACTCCCCCCCGTCAGCGCTTGTCCTTTTCTTCCCTCCCCGCTCGCTCCGGTGGCCGGGTGAACAAAGAGCCCATCGGGGCTGCTGCTGCTGCTTTCCCCGGGTGGCGTGGAGCCCTCCCCTCCCCTCCCCTCTTTCCCTGACCGCCCCCCGTCCTCTTCCCGGGCGGGCGCAGGTGGTGGGCGGAGGTGGCCGCGGGGGGGGAGGGGCGGATTTTTTTCCGTTATACAGATTTTTCGATGAACAAACCCTCCGTTATACGAGGGTCTACTGTAAATTGCAGTCGCCCCATTTTGGATTCCCCATGGCAGGGCGAGTTGGTGAGACGACGAGGATGCCCCCCACCAGAGCAGCCTAGGACAGGAGAGGGGGGGAGGCCGGGGACCCCCCCCAGAAACCACCCCTCTGGTTGGTGCACTCTCAGAGGCAGGCATATTTTCGCCTGCTTTTTTGGCTGGGAATTGGGGGTTTTTTAACTTTTAAAAACTTTTTTTCTGTGCCGCTTGGCATCGCGCGATCACCGCGATGCCAGGAACGACAACGACAAATCAGACCCAATTATTTGTTCATCTGTTCGAGTTCAAGTTCTGGTGGAGTAATTGTCGTTTCCTTTTCCGTTACGTAACGGAAACGAGGAACGGAAACGGAAACGGGAATTCCGCTAAGTCGTGCCCATGTCTATGGTGTTATTTTATTTACTGGACCTTCTCTAAAGACATATTTATAGTTCCTGGGGAGAAATGGAAACTTTGAAATCTCTTTCTAAACTAGAGTTGCGGGCAAATTCAACCTCCCCCACCCCACCCTGTCACCACTGTAATAGGAATGTCAAGTATTGTTGGCAAATCTCTGATAAACACAAAACCAAAAGGATGGTTTCAATCTCTCTCTCTCTCTCACACACACACACACACACACACACACACACAGAGAGAGAGAGAGAGAGAGAGAGAGAGAGAGAGAGAGAGATCCCCAGAACCTGTACAGAGCCAGTCTCTAGCCAAAGGAGAGCTCTCTCCTGACATGCAGGAGTTGACAGAGATACTGCCTCCTGGTGTGGGGGAGGCATTAACTATTCTCCCCTCCACGTGCTCTGTGGTACATGGGCTATACTTGTAGCAATGTCAGCACAACCTCAAGCCAACAATGGGAATGCAGATGCAATATTTTTAAATCTCACTGATGTTTTTCGAGTATTTGCAAAGAATCTCTTATATTTTATTGAAATAATCTGGAAGGAAGTTTTACTGAGAATGACCTGAAAATTGTTTTTTTAAAGGAAAGACAAATTAAACCTCTATTGCTCTCTGTGATCTAAATTCCAAACCAGAATTCAAAGTGTGGAACAAATACCTGTATTTATAATAAATGAGGGAGCAAGAGATAACTATCTCAAGAGTTTATAAAATGCTTAAAGGCCCTGGGCCAAACATGGCAGCACGACAAAACTGTTCTTGTACTGTTTGAAATAGATGTCATTTGCTATCAGATTATCTCTTAATAAATCTTTCTGACCAAATCATGCTGAGTCTTAATAAATCACTTTGGGTAAACTAAACCCAAGCTTCTCAAGAAAGCCTCTGAAGAGAGAAAAATCAATAAAAGCTTCTTATGCTGAAGAACAATTCCCCAGCCGGATGAGTAGCATCAAAATACTTTGTTGAATAACAGGACTAAATAATCTCAGCAAATTTCAAAAGCCAATTGAACTATTGGCGCGTGACCATAATCACTTGGGCAGTTCTCCTTCTCAGCCTCAGTCCTAACTCTGTAAAACAGAAAGAAGGAAAACAGAAAAAACAAACACCCAACCCTGTGGTAACTCAAGACCAACCAATATATGGCTAGCAGAAGTTCACTTTGTAGTCCTGAAGGTACCATAGAATTATTTGGAGTGTTTGTCTTGCAAGAAGCCAAAATAATTAGCTGAAAGTAGCAAGGATTATCGCATTGAAAGTTGATTGTACAAACCTTATTTTTATATAAATTATTATATCATAGCATTACATATACTGTATGTTCATTTCCTGCTTTATAAACAAGTCTGAAATAGATGTCTAAAATATTTACAGTATATCTTTGTGGAATGTTGAGATAAAAATACTAGATATATTAAAAAAGCAGCAAGGATCCCCGAAGCTGAGAGAAGATGAAAGCAATATAGTTTTAATGCTTATTAAATGTTTTTATATAATATATTATTTTGCAGGAACACAATGGCCAGAGTTTTGCTGAGAGTTTGCCCTGGAGCAAGTGAAATTGCTAAACTGCATCATCAAATTCTAATTAATTAACATGGTGCTGGTGGCATGTCTGCTTTTCGCCCTTATTAATTAGTTGCAATTTGCAACTACGCCCAAATATTTTTATTTTATTTACTCCAGAGAAAAATCCCAGTAGGATTCTGGTCAATAAATATTAATACTAGATTTGTTTAAAACTTATAAAGAAAATGGCACTATGCTTCAAAATTCAGGTTTTCTTTTTAATTAATCAGATGCATTCCATGATTTTCCAAATTCTACCATATGCTACAGCTTTTTATTCAACAGCTGTCAAAAATAATCAAAGGCCCATAAAGAGCAAAAGGGGTGGGTATATGCAAGTAGAAACTAGGGGGGAGAAAGAGAGAGATTAATATACCGAAAATATTTTCTCTACATTGTGCTATGATTTAATTCATACTGAAGTGGTAAACATGAATCTAGACTGTGCCACTTCAGAGCACATACAGAAGTTATTTCCTGTATGAAGAAACCTAGCATGTCAGGGAGAAGGATGAAAGAGGCCAAAATGTTGCAGATAATACAGATATAAATCCTTATTTTGTTCTCAGAGGTGCGGACAAATATTTCAAGGATTCTGTTCTCTAGTTTCTGTGCAATGTTCGTTTTCTGGGACTTGTTAAAACGAAACATATGCTGAAGGGTTTGGGGTATGTTTTTTAAAGTGCAAAAACCTCCATTTTCTTTGCTAATCCCATTGAAATAAAAGAGAGCTATGTAGTCCTTATGAATAGAGGTATCACCTATTCCATCTGTTTATTTGCTAATGTTACTTATGAAGTGCTGCTGGTCTTTTTGCTCTTCTGCAGAAGTCAAAAAAACCAACCTTTTCCCACTAAAAACTGATTTATATTTTGAAGAGTTTTGCTTTGTTATAACATTACCAAATATGCAGTAGGAACACACTTCCCATGAGGTAGAGGGGTGATACATACCCTACATATGTACTTTGTGCTATCAAGTCAATTGTGACCTCTGGCGATTGTTTCCTTTTATTTTTATTTTTTGGTAAAGGTAAACACACAGGATTAGTTTGCCATTCCCTCCTTCCAGGGGGCACCCTGGGACTGTGCAGTTTACCCAAGGCCACACGGGCTGGCTCGTGAAACTCCCAAAGCTCTGACGTTACAGCCAGATACCTAAACCACTGAGCTATCCAGTCTGTGGATAGTACCCTATCCCTCTTATTGACAGAACAGCTTCTGCCAATGAAATGGGAGGGTTATTCCATCCTGTCCGGCCCTGGCATATCCTCCACCTGGAGCACACACGTGTAGACAGCCTGAGGTGGATTCTCCCTCAGCTACAAACTCTGCTAAGGAAAAATCCACCTCATGCTGTCCTCACGTGTGTGCTCCAGGTGGAATTTATGTCAGGGCTGAAAAGGAGAGAATAACCTTTCCTTTGACAGAAGATCAAGGAACCATTCCTCTGACTAAAGCATTCCTAACTGGATACATCAATGTAATTTCAAAATAAATATTTCCCTACCCAAAGAAATGGTTCTAAAACAATGGTCAGTCTAGATCCTGATTGTTTATAAATTACTCTGGCTGAACAAAATCCCAGCAGCAGCCTCGCCTTCCTCAGAGATGGATAGAAATGGATGGAAGAAAGAAATGATGCAGCTAGAAAATAAGAAATGGAATAATATTCTCATAATTATTAATTCAATCAGTTTTAATGAATTTATATCCATTCTATAAAGGAATTAAATCCTTCCAAAGGGTCTTTGAAAACATCAAGACAAAGACCAAAAATAATTTAAACACAATTAAAATCTATCAAAATAAATACATAAAATCACTGGAAGCTCACAATCTGCTGTTATGTTCCATATCAAATAAAACAAGAAAATAATGCTCAAGTTTGCCTGAATGTGTATACTAAGAAAGCCCATCCATATGTATCTAAGAATAAAATACCAAACCTAGGGAGACATTCCCCAAAACATCATATCTTCAGCAACCCACCAATGTGATAGGCTGTTGGGATGGGATATGAGAGTAGGAACTCCAAGGACCATCTTGCAGCCCAGCCAAATACTCCTTCATGTAAGAAAACCATTAACTACTAGCAGGGCCGGCGCGTCCATTAAGGTGAACTGCCCCCCCGCCGCTGGCCACCGCTGTCCGTCCCCCCACCGCCGAGCCCCACCGGCCGGGGCGCGCGCGGCCATCGCCGCCCGCCCCCGTGCCCGTTGCCGTCCGCCCCCACACCCGTCGCTGTCCCCCCATCATCCGCCACCCCCCTACTGCCACCGCCGCTGCCGCCCGCCCACCCCCTGCCCCACCCCCACCCCTTGCCTAGGGTGCAAAAAAACCTAGTGCTGACCCTGACTACTAGTATCTATGCTTTGGCTTTGCAACCTAAACATTGCCTTTCCATTTTCTATTCCATCTCTCATGGATGCTGTAGTACATCTGTACAGTGGACCCTTGTATAACAAATGGTTTGTATAACATAAAATCTGTACAACATAAAAAATTCCAGTGATAGGGGAAATCTGCTTAACAGAATCACCTATGGGGCAAATCCATACAACATAAAAATTGTCGCGATTAGGGATTACTCCATTTTCAATGCATTCCTATGGGAAATTTGTATAAAGGAAAATTTGCTTAACAGAATTTCATTTGGAACAAATTAGGTAATTCCTTTATACAAGGTGCCACTGTATTTCACACACACACACTGCTTTCTATTCATGCTCATGTGTGGATCAAAAATCCAAATGATGACAGATGCCTTTCTACAGAGTAATAATGCAACATGCATAAAAAAAATTGGCAGTTTTTTTCCATAGCTTAATTCAGGATATGTTTGCCACCAAAAGTAATAATAGCCAAAGTTTAATCAAGCTGAAAAAAAGGGATGTGATAAATGAATGCGGAAAAGGATTACAAACAGCTGCTTAATAGGTCAGTTGGTGAGCACAATGTATGAATAGAACACTGCTAATACCTGGAATTTCCACGGGCTACAAATAGATAACCAGAAATGAAGTACTCTTTTCATAGCAATATGCTGTTAACAATGGTTCAGAGCTTCTTAATCCAGCTGCTGTCAGTGGAAGAATGCTATTCTGAGAACCCAGCAAACTAGCTGCTTAGAGTGTGGCTATATGCTGGTTGCTTCCACAGTCTCCTTAAAAGAGAGGTCTCTCTAGACTAGAGGTATTTTTGTTCCCCCTGAGCAAAGCCCGCTCCTTCCACAGACATGCTTACCGGCCAACCAAACACTGATCGGGTCATCTGTCTTGTCCTGCTTGGTCTTTCTTAGCTGTCCATTGGAAAACAGTGCAAGGAACACAGAGAGATCACAAGTGATGAATAGAGATGGGCACAGAATGAACATTTTTTCGTTTCCGTTATACGTTAGTCGTTCCGTTATGTAACGAAATGACAAACGAAAATTGTGATGAAAATGCAACGAAATGAACATAAACACGAAAATTGTGGTCGTTACGTTTCGTTTCCGTTAATGGCGATGCGCAATGAAATGAGCTGTTTTAAATGTTAAAAAACACCCTGGATATCCATAAAAATGCAGCGATAATGTGATAATTATTTGAAATTATTACCTACCAGGGGGTTGGGGTCCTTAAAACATTTGTTTTTGTCTTCTCCCATCGCGATGTATTTTACTTTTCCCTTTAAAATGGATGTCGCCACCATCCACAAAATGGAGGCAAGCCATGTGATGGGATCATGTTCAACCAATAGCATGCCCAGGTTGCAGACTGGGCGGGCAGGTCTGGCAGCCACAGAGGGCATAAAAAGGTCTGGCAGCCCCCGTTCTCCTTGCAGTCTCTGGTGGGAGTTAGGGTGGGATTGCTGTCTCTGAGACTTTAGCTTCAGTCCTGCAGCCTCCCTGTGTGCGTGCGTGCTGTGTACCTCTCGGTGAGTACCCTCCCTTGCCCGACAGTGCAGTCACTCTGCGGCTGCCTTGCACCCTGGGCAACGCCCGCCGCTGCCTTTGCAGCCTCCCTGCGTACCTAGTCTATACTGTGTCTCTGCCAGCATCCATTTTTTTAGTGTTTTCCCTCTGGTCTGGGGCGTTGGGGGATGCCTGCGCATGGAAATGCTTTAAAATCATGCAAAAAGCAGGTAGAAACGACAAATGAAAAAACAAAAACGGTAACGATTTTTTTCAAAAATTCGTGACAAATGGAAACGAACCGAAACAGACCTCTCAACAACAAACAAAAAACCAAAACACCATTTTTTTGTTTCATGCCCATATCTATTGATGAACATAAATTCATCTGGCCAACCAATCCGTTTTCCACCTCGCCAGAAGTGTTGTTATAAAATACTGTGCATACTGATCATATATCGCTTCAATCCTTTTCATTTCAGAATGTGTGAGCTTTGCTGTCAATTTTTGGGCCCTGTAGCTACTTCGTGGCCACTGCGCATGTACCCTTTTAAAAAACATTTCTTAAGGTATGTTGATAAATTGCTTGTAGAAGCAGCAGCTGCCACCACAAAAGCAACATAAATATATTACTTAGAAGGGGAAAGACTTCATCCCCTCCTTTGAATGTGTAAGGAAGGAAAGTGGAGGGGGAGCTTGAGTAGAGAAAGGGTCATTTCCTCTTTGAAATTTTTTTTGGCGGGAGGAGAAAGGGGTGTCATAGTGACATCTCTCTCTCCTTTTCTAACCTGCTTTTCTCATTACTTTGTGAATATTTTAAAACCCGCTTCCTCCTCCTTGTGCTGCTCAAAAAGGAAAAGGAAAAGGAAAACAAAGAACTCAGGAAGAAATATTCAGGGAAATAAGGAAAAGGGGGTGAGTAAGTAAAGGAGGGGAGGGAAAAGTGGTGGGGGAAGGAAGTGAAAGAGGGGGGAGAAAAAAACAGGAAGCGCAGAAAGGAATAGGGAAGCAAAAATTAAAAAGGGAAGGAAGGGTTGCAGGTGACATATACCTCTCTCTCTCTCTCTCTCTCTCTCTCTCTCTCTCTCTCTCT